>CM076581.1:1280391696-1281000915 GCA_034641835.2 Pinus albicaulis | reverse complement strand
GATGCTAGTGGAGGCTCATGCAAATCTGGCGTAGCGCGAGGTGAATGTTCATGAGATGATGGTAAGCTACGCCTCAAAGACTGTCCATCATGTGCTACAGTTCGATTGTAGCATGCAACAATCCTCGTCAGTCGTGTAAAAGCTGTCGTAACTCCTACGACATGCCACATCAGGCTATAAATTTCACACAGCATGCCTCTCCACATCTGTAATAGCCTATCATCGTCCTTTATGTCTCTGAAATTAGAGGGCCTAATTTCCCCCTCAACAATAAATGCAAATATTTGGTCGCCCAACTCCATTCTGTATCTAACATCACTAAGACATCGAACGCACATTGGCGCACCAATAGCACTAGGTCTCTGATCTGCACTGGCCTCCTGATGATCCTCAGCGATATCTGGCATGCCCTCATCCTCATCGGGATCCACACCTAGATCAGGTGGTGGTGGCGACATCTCCTCGCCATCAAAAGAGCCAATGTTTGCAAAATATATACAAGTACACAACAATAATTAGAAAATTTCATTACACAATTTAATAAAAACAAGTTAAATAACATGTTAGAATAAATTTAAATAAAACAAAAATATTACCTATATCATCTGGCGGCTTATCATCTATGAAGAGGATGTTAGCACACCCTCGCCAATCCAATGCCACATAAGGTCAGGGAGCCATATTGAAGGGATGCTCATCAACACTAGTTAGCAACTCCAGTGCATCATCTAATATCCTCACTGGAAAAAGAGTCTCCTCCCTCTTGGGTGTCATCTGCCCCCACATGTGCATATGTTCCTTAGTAATCAGCCACATCTCTAGAAACCTCTCAAAAATAAACAAAAAAATCTCTGAAGAAAAAGGGAATTTGACCCTCCCTTGTGCACGAGCATGACATCTATCTAATGTTGTACATAACTGCCACAAAAAAATGGCAGACCACCTGAAAAGTCATGGCTATTGTAGTAAAGAATCAACATAATATAAAAACGGGAAACTAATGCATTTCCCATCACTAGTGTTGTGTGAAATGGTCGAAATGATAAGTGAGATACACTAGACCTCCTCACGACCAAAAGCACCAATACATAACTACCCTCCAGCAACCTAAAAATCTGTAGGAGATACTAAATTTTCTCCAATGTATCTTTGGGAGTAAACTAACTGAATCCCTGCCACACAGCCAGCTGGAACCTCCAAAAACGAGGGAAAATCAACCCCTCTCCTCGATAGCATTGTAATAAAATATACATCCTCCTTAGTGGGTGTGTACCGTTGGTTGATACCCACTCAGAAAGCCTGTTGCTGGGCATTCCACATTCGGATAAGATGTCTCAAAAACAAAATATGGGACTTTAGGGAAGTAGACTCCTCATAGAACTTGAGGACGCCTACCTACCTTAGGAGCCCCTGTGTCGCTTTTGTAATAGGACGAGGGTACGCATCTCTTTCCCTCTCTCTTGCCTCCCATAGGTGAACCATGTTATACTATTCTGACTGTTGTTGTTGTTGCTGCCACTATTCTCTCCTTTCACGTCTCTGAATGATTAACATCTTAAACATAGATTTTTTATTAAATATCACATGTATTTAAAAATATACGTATATAAATATTTTTTGAAAAATAAATAAAAAAAATAGTCAATGTGCCAAAAACATAGTCACGCACCGGTCCCGGTACGTCTTTCCACAGAGCGCACCGGACACGGTGCACCTAATGATATCCAACGCACCGGGATAAGTGCTCCAGAAATTTTTTTTAGTGCACCGTTCACTACCTATGGTGTTAGGAGGTTGGTGCACTATCTTCAGTATATGCCCTGGGGCTGATAGCTAATTCAACACACTGCCCTCCTGCCACTGTACATAGTCGTCGGTGCAGTATTTTAAGAGGCCACACCATTGAACCAGGCCAAATATGGAATGTCATGCACTAACAAAAATATTCAGCTCGGGGTGGTTATTTTAGTCAATGCATCGCATCACTACTATTCAACTAGGTCAACGGTGCGGCCAAGTAGCCAACTGCGCCACTCTTTTTAAAGAGATCTAAAATAACACAGTGCGCCTTTGGCATCCACCCTGGAACCAGTGCGGATACCCCTAGCACCATTTTACCAGCCTGAACCATAGATAATTTCAAATTTTGGTTCCGATGTGCTGAAAACATTACGTGCCCCAGGGTGGATAATTCCATCAACGCACTGAGTTGCCATGATACACCATTGTCAATGGTGCCGCCTGGTAAATGACTGCACCGCAATTTTTAATTTTTTTTAAAATAACACAGTGTGCCTTGTGGTACTACCCCAGAACTGGTGTAGATACCATCAACACTGTGTGTGGTGTAGCTTGTAAATTTATAGGCAGCACCACAAATCAGTGTGAGCCGAATGGCTCGAGCGCACCACATGACATATATATATATATATATATATATATATATATATATATATATATATAGATATATATATATATATATATATATAGATATATATATATATATATAGATATATATATATATATATTTAATGGTTAATTTTATGGTTTTCTGAAATTCTAATCCGCTAAAAGGTTTAATTATGGAAGAATAAGAAAAATACATGTACATTTACCTGTCGAGGAGGCATATTGGCTATACAATTTGCACAAGAAAATTTGTCCAATGTTTTATAAAATTCAAGCTAGAGATTGGTGGAAATGCACAACAGTAGTGCGTGGAATAAGTGCAATGGGAGCACAGATGTCAGTGCAAATCAAACAAGGATAAATTGCATCGGTGCTTGAGAGCTCTGTAGCACTGAAAAAATTGAAAAATCTGGTTTTTTAGCCATAATTTTTACTTATTTAACCCTGTTCCAGTGTGCAAGGTTTTTATTGGTGTACTAGTGCGTTCGCACAATGCGCCCTTGGCGGTTTCTGTTTTCACACACTTTTACGAGGAATCAGGGTGGCGTACAGGTAAGAACCAGTGCTCTACAGTAATAAGATGCACCATGCATGGTGTCCAGTGAACCAAATATTTGTGCGGTTTTTTGGTGTAATTTTTCTTTTCTTTAACCTTTTTCTGGTGCACGGCATTTATGGGGACCCCGGTGCGTTTCCGTCATTCCGCCACCAAAATTTTCTATTCCACGTGGTTTTTATGAGGCACTAATGCTAACAAGTTGACACACACCAGTGTTGTTCCTTAGTTAAAGGCACCGGGCGGGTGTGTATGGAGCGCACGGTTTCCGGTGTGCTAATGTTTTATGCGTTTTTTTGGCGGTAATTTTTTTTATTTAACCATCTATCAGTGAGTGCATTTTATGGGTGCCCCGGTGTGTTTTCCTTATTCCACTCCGAGCAGTATCTATTTTTGGGCATGTTTTCAGAAGCACTGGTGTGGTAGAAATGTAAGGAACCGGTGTTGTACAGGAATATGACACATTGGGTGAGGGTGTTAGGAGCATACGGTTCCCAGTGTGCCTACGTTTTGTGTGCTTTTTTGGCTGTAATTTTTTATTTATTTAACCCTGTGTCAGTGTGCATGGATTTTAGGGAGGCCTGATGCATTGGCGACGCATTTCATTTAAGGGTCACCCGGGCGGTGTTATTTTTCGTGCGTTTTTTTATGAGGCGTCGGTGTGGAAGTTATGTAAAGTACCGGTACTCTATAGAAATACAACGCACCGGGCGGGTGTGTACGAAGCGCACAGTGTCTGGTGTGCCAATTTTTTAACCACACTGGTGCTTCGTTATCTTGAATACATCAGTGTGTTTTACAGTGATAAGAGCACCGAATGAAATATATCCGCAAAAACCTATGCCTGCTAACCTCCTATGGGAACCTCCACTAGAAACGGATGTCTGGGGTATTTTATAAGGGGTTCCTCAAAAACATCTCGCTAGAGGGTATTTTCCTTCTAGTGCCTCAACCATATTCAAATCATGATCGTACTCATCATGCTCTTCTTTGGCCAAAAACATTCCGTACATGTTTTCGTCTAGGCATGATGGAGTCTTTTTGAACCTCAAGCTAGGTTTCTTATTCATCACTAAAATTATGCTGAAAAGGAGGCCTCACTTGACGGTCAGGCTGATTTCTATTTTATCTTTGTATTTTTTGATTCAAAGGCCTTCTAAACTGAGGATTTATAATTTCTGGATCATGTTGTGCAAGAGGTGAAGAGGTAGCTCCAAGAGCAAGTCTATCCATGAGTTTATCCATAGTCTTCATCATAGAAACAAAATTATCATCTGAGGTGGAAGGCTTTTCTTCTTCCTTTAGTTTTTTTTACCCATATTAAACTTCTTAGCTACTATCATGTTCACTTCAACTTTCACAGCACCATTATGCATTTATGATAGAGAAGGAGATTCTCTTTCTCTAATAAGAATCAAGAAATTATAATCAAATGCCTCTACATAACACAATTGATAAGCTCATGGGGGAGGTTTAATATGAGAAGGTATATAGTCATAAAATTTGTTAAATCTCTCAGAGAAATTTTGGGCAATTTCATCTACAACTCTTCTTAAACTATTATATTCAGTAAGGGCCTGCACAGGGTTTTCTCTATTCCCCCATTTTATCAAAAACCTATCCTCAAATTGGTTCTAATTATGTAAGCTTCTTGGAGCTAGGGCTTTAAACCATTTTTTTACCTCACCAGTAAAATTTTGAGGAAATAGTATCATTTTAACATCTTCATAGTCTACATCCTCTCTATCTATGAAATCATTGAATTGGTCTACATGTTCTTCAACTGTTATCTCTTCTTCACTTCCCCAGGTTTTAATTCTAGCTAAGTATTTACTTGGGAGCGAATTAATAACAAGTGGGAGTGGATAATATCTAGTAGGTGTAGTAGGAGGTGCGGGTGGAACATTTCCAACCATAGTAACAGGGACTATGGAATTCTTGGGAAAAACAATAGAAGAAGATGAGTTATTAGGAGATGGTGTAGTTGGCCTTTGTAGTATAGATACAAATGAGTTCCACTCAGGTAAAGGTATACCAGATTTTATTCTTAGCAAGAATTCAAATGGGTCTAATTCCTTTAACTTTTCAAAAGACTCCCTTTCTAACAACAACTTTGATGTTACTACCTCCTAGAATTCTTATCTTTCTTTTTTGGTTACTAGCGTTGAGATATCAATACCTCGCCTTTGCAGGTCTATAATAATATCAGTAAATTCATTTTCACTCTTAGACCTAAACAAAACTTCTTGAATTTTATAATCGAATTTCTTACCTTCAGGACTTCTTACAATTTCATAGGACAAAGCTCTTGAGTGTGATGGAATACCTAATTTTGAAGAGCTTCTTTCAATTCCCATGGAAATTTTGTTTGGATTATCCACAATGGTAGGTGGGTTAGGATATAGATTTCTCCTTGTATATCTCTTTCTGAAAGAAACCTTTAAACATGAAAATTTGTAATGGAGTCACCAAGGTAGTTTTTGCAGCCTCGAACAAATTCTGATCTCCTGTTACCTCCAAGACTTTAGCTTCTATGTTTGCAAAAAAACTTCAAGAAATATGTCTTTAGACTCCTGGAAGATGCACCAAAATTTCATCACCAAACTAATCTTGATTGGGTGCTCATCAATCAACTGAATGTAACTCTTTCAAACCACCTCTAACTGAAGATTATCCTCTTCAGTTTGAGAGGACTTTCTCAAAGGGGATTTATGATTTTCAATAGAAATAATACTAAATGGTTAACTCTATAAACTATGACTTGGTTTTGTTTGATTTCAGGTTGAAAAATGAATGCTAGCTACCATTGGGCTATGGAGTCAACATCAGTGTATGTAGTGACAGTAATTATTCACATGGAAGATTAGGAAAATGGAGGTTTTTAATAAGGACAATTCATACACACAACATAAGGAAAACACAACAATTTCATCCCTAAAGGAAGTTAGAGCATAACAACATGAATTCTGAGTAATTAGAGATAAAATTCACTGCAAGTGATTATGCATAAAGATATAGAGCAAAAAAATATTAAACACCTCATAAGAATCTCAGGTCTAGAAGTAGAATGTCACTGTATATTACTGATAATTGAAAAAACATACAAGTAGCAATTTGGTGCAATATTCTCCAAACCTTTTCTCTTCTATGTTCAAACTATAAATAGACATAATTTACAATTTAAATAATCTTCCCAGCTAGCTATATCTTTGAATTCTAACTTTGACACCTATCATATCTGAAACTACTTACTTGGAACAGAAAAAGGACAACTATCCTTTAAAAAGTCATACTCCTAATAGGACTCCACCTCCTATCTATTACATTAAAATTTTCTAACAGTGAAGAAATTACATAATAGAGATCACATGTTTGAGAGACAATTCACCATCACTTGACATATTTAAAATACCCCTAGATCCAGGGAACACAATCCTACTTTTCAGGAATGGATAATCTTCACTTTAATCATTGTTCTTCCCATTGAGCTAGATGTCTAACAATCATTTTGAGTAATAATTCTTTGCTTAGATGGCCCATTGACATGCTGGATGTCTCCATATGGCTAGTATGTTGTTGGAATTCTCAAAAATATTCAAAAAGGCCTCTTGCTGCAAAACAGGGCAGTTTAGGTAGTTTCATAGCGATTTTTTGTAGCGCATGAGATCCTGCCTTCTCACCTATCTCCTTGCCATCTTTGGTTGTCAAAAAACTTTACTATGCCAAAAAATATTGAAAAAAACTAGTTTCCCTCCTTAATACTTGACAAAAATGAATTCCAAAGTAAAATTGCATATTTAGAATTTTTGTAGCATTTTCCTGGCTTCAATCCTAAAGCACACTATGAAACTGTCTAAAAAACTTGAATTTGTTGTTTTTGTAACTGTCTTGAAAAATTGATCTCCAAAGGAAAAATTTAGGTTCTCTGCAAGTTATGAATCTCATCAAACTTTTTCTAGCTCCATTTTTCACTCTTTAGGAGTTTCTTCTTCATATACAATTATTTGGCTTATGGGTTCTTCAACCACTCTCATCTTCAGACCTTTCTTCTCTAGCTCAACTTCGATAAAATCCAGTTTCTCGTGAAGGTCTTCCACTTGACCTTTTAATGCTCTATTTCTATATTGCAAGTGAAAGTTCATCTTCCTAATATGTTTGACCTCCCCTCTTAATGACTGAGTTTATTTCAATAACATTCCAACATTCTCCAAATATTTTGAATCACTTGAGACATTATCATCCCATATTTTCCTCATATGTTCAAATTGAACCTTTTCAAATCTGTGCTTCTTTGCCTCTAGCTTAAAATCTAATATCTCTTTACCTACTTCCTTCAACTCATCTTTGAGGGATTCTATTTCCAATTTTTCAATTATTTTCTTTGCTGATGGAGACAAATCTATGATGCTTATTGACTGAGCAGCTTCATTGATTTTATCTGTCTCTTTTCTCTCCATGGCCTTCTTTGCATGTTTGGTCATTTGATTCATTGGCTGAAATATAAAACCAGCATCATCACCTCCAAAATCTAGTTTCTTAGCAGTCTTACCTTTCTTCATTTTTCTTCCACCATCTTCAATGTCTTCAGCTTTCACTATGGTGACTCTTCAATGTTAGTTGCATGAAGAATATCTTCCCAATTTCCTTTAGCTAATGTCTGGCTTCTAGTGATCCTCTTGCTGCCTTTTTTGGTGACTTTATGTTTATGTTTTGTAGGTTTTTCTTGAGGCGTGTTAGTCTCTCGCAGAGGTTCTGCTCTATGTCCATTGGTTCTGCAGGGGATGATATTTTTTCTTCTTCAAATTCTTCTGCCACAACTGTTGATGTAGTAGTTCTAGGTTTTAAGGTTTTCTTTGGAGTGACCACATCAATATCACAACCACTCATAAATAAGAAAGAAATCAAATATCTTTCCAACCTTCTCAATCCTTCTAGCACTCATAGCTTTATTAGACCATGATGAAAAAGATATGTATCATTTCCTTCTGTCTTGATTTGAACATTATTTGACATTTTGCCTAAAATTTTGTATAAATAGAAAGGTAACTCAATTGATCTCTTACCTATAAAATGCAAAAGAAGTATGAGATGGTATGAGTAGACCATGTGAAATCTTCCTTCACAGGTAAAATATTTTTGAATGAGCATCATCAAGTTTTCATAATTCTCCTTCATAAAAGTCCTAGGGATAGAATTTGTCAAATCAACTTCACTATGTGATTTCTTGAGAAACTCTTTACAATCCTGCATTGTGAATTTGGTACCTTTAAACCACTCAGCACTAGCTCTAGGGATTTCTGTAGCTAATGTTATGCTATTTTTTTCACTGTAAGACTTAGAATTCCAACCTTTGATGTTTTTCCTGTGAAGTTAGTGGAAAAATCCTTTGAAACTAATGAATGAAAACCCTACAACCTCTACTAGAATTGCAAGCAACCAATCCTTCTAAAAACCTCAATATCGGTAGGGTCTTCATTGAGTAATTTCAAATCCATGGGTCCATACCGGTGAAAATGGCCACCTTTATTCATTTTATTTCTCGTAGCCATAGATTTTTTATAGTCTTCACTGCCTCGCTTGCTGATGACACCTACAGAATTTGAATTTGATAGAAACCTTCTTGGCTTGATGAAGCAGCTCTCTAGGGATCAACTTACATGCAAGGATAAACCATAATATGACAAAAGGCTATTTTGGGCGAGGTTTAAAATTTTAATTGACAGCTCAAGTTTCAATCATAGCACATGCAAGAAAAAAGGATCATGATGACATCAAACATGACTATATACATTTGAATTTTACCATAACAAACTTGAATGACCTCCACCTTTACTACTCTATTTAGAAACTGATACCTCATACAACTCTGACAACCCTGGTTAAAAAACGTAGTTTTGTATCGAAAATAATTAGGCTTCTGACATATTTGCTACGAAATTATTAGGAAGTTTTGTAGCAAAATCTACATATTTCCTATGTAAATCGCTATGAAAAAATGAAAAAATGATAGGTGTGTATATTTGAGTTTAAATGTGTGGGGAATGACAAATGACATGATATGAGATTGATTTGACTGAAATGACATGAATGGAGGTGAACATAAAACTTAGGATAGGCTTAAAAATGCAAAATTTTCCTATATCACATTGAAATGGCTTAGGAGACCTTATCCATTTGGTGAATGACCTGCATGACCCTATCAAGAAAAGTTTCACAATTTAATGAGTGATAACAACGGTCATGAGTCTATTCTACACACTCAAACAAACTTGGTTGTCCATCATCCTTCGTCCAACCACTATTGTCTCATGTCATCTTCATTTCCATGTTTTACCATAGCTCGTGGTCAATACATATTGCAAATAAATGTTGTGTCTTGTTGAAATGGCCAATTCCAACAAGGACTCATACTTGTGAAAATAGTTGTCCAGACTAAATGTCATGAAAATACAACATCCAATTTTTCAACCAAATTTAAATTAATGAAATGACACAGCCTCATTTTAACACTAAAATAAAATTTAAATTTAAAATACACTAGCACAATAACCCTTCAACATTTCCAATTTACCATGCCCTATTTTCTAAGACAAATTGTGATATTATACTACAATTCCACAACTTTTTCCTCTTTCCCTTCATTATCTAGTTCATAATTTTGAAGAAGAAATGCTTCGTACTCTTATCTAAAGTACCAATTTTATCTCAAAATAGGTGCTACATTATACATTACTTTTGAATAGAACTTTAGCTCAATTACTAACATCTCTTTGATTCGATTAAACAAAATTTCTTGAAAATAACCAGTCCCGACGGATCAAATCTCTCCGCCAATCTCTCCTTTCTCCATAATTTTTTCCCTTTCATTATGTTTTCAAGAGTAACAAAATCATCCCTTGAAATCACCCAAGCTCCATAGCAGAGCGCATCCTCGCACACCAAATCATCCCTGTGATCATATTTTGAGGATCAAAATCGAAGTGAGTTAGATCAATGTAGAGAGGAATTTTAGCTAATCACCGATCTGAGTAAGATATGATAATACATAACCATATTTTTGAAATATTTATAAATACCATTTGAAGACCATAATCCTGATGTTAAACTGGAATTTCAAATTTTAATCATCGTTGTCACTATCAGGGGCAGTACCATTCACCCGAGAATCAATTGTAGAAGAGAATCCCAAACATGGTTAATAGTTTCACCGTATTGAGGTTCAACGATGCCTATTAACGATTCCTAATCACACCTTGTTGGTGTAAATTCACATATTTATCCTTACTTAGCTTCAGTTCAACTCTAGTTATTTCATGTGAGTTGCACTTGGCTTTAACTAGTTAACTCGAGTGCATACATGTGGTGTGCACGTAGCTTTAATTAGTTAACTCTAGTGCATGCATGTAGTTCAGGTGCACATTAGGAGAACATAAAGCACACTTAGGTCCAGTTATATTTAATTATCCAAATTTATTGCATCTACAACAAACCTTAAGCTAGTTTCTTTATATACTGATTCTCAAACCAATATTGATAAATTAAATTCATTCTCAATTCCAATTTTTCATTTTCAACTCTCGCAAGTTTGTGCAATTATTTCCGGCCTAGATCCATATTTTTTTCTAATAATTTTATATGGTATTAGAGCTAAAAGGGTTTGGAGAAGGGGTATAAACAATATTTTTCATTTTTTAAGAGCAAATAATTTGAAATTGTTCGAAGTTTTTTTTTGCAGATCAAAATATTGAAGAATTTCCACAATTGTTTCTACGACCAGAAAATGAAAGAATTCAATTCACAACTTCCACTATTCTGACTCCATACAATTACTATGAATGGAAGTGAATGATTTTCCTTTAGAACAAAGGCTTGTACCAAATAGTCATGGGAATTGAGACAAAACCAATGTTAGATGATGAGAAGTCAGATTGGCTTAACATATCTGACATGGCTTATAGAAGATTGTGTCTATATTTGTCTCATGATATTTGTTATGAGATTAGAAATATTGAATCACCAAATTAAATCTGGACAAAATTGAAAGGATTATATGGTGATGAAAATGATCTAGAAACTCTTTGGAGGCAAAGAGATTGAGTTATCATAGCAGTAATGAAAGTTGTGAAGACTCGAATAATGTGGAGAAATATTTTCAAGACAGTGTTGAACAATAAGACTCTACTTCTTCTCTTTTTAATGAACCTATTGCAGATTATCATTTTATCTTATCGAATAATGAAGATATCGCACATGAGGAAATATGTTACATTCCTAGTGATGAAGACACTACTTTCAAAAACATAAAAGAAGACTTTGATTCCTCTACCATTGATGATGTTTATGATGCATATCTGATGAGGTCTCAATTTAATGATGCCCCAGATGCACTCTGAGTCATAGAGCCATGGATTCCCATGCATGCATCTAAGGGGGCATTTATAACAACATGTATGCACATGTATGCATCCAAAATGGCATATCTAAATCCACACATGCACATGCATGCATCCTTAGAGACAACTATTCCAATTTTTGCATATAGGGTACAGGAATTTGATCGTCAAATGCATTATGAAGTTGGAGAGAATCCATATTAGCATTCAACCATGTATAAGGAAATCTATTCCTTGATCTAAACATGGGAGTTGATACATCTACTTCAAAAAATCAAGCTTATTCCTCCATATCCATGATGGATCATCGATCTTGAGTATTATATGAGTTCCGATCAGACTATTGATATCTTCACCAAGACTTTCACTGAGCACAAGTTTTGATTTCTATGAGATCCTCTTGGGGTGAAGGACACGATTACCTAGAAATTGTCTTTTCTCTAATTTCTACATTATATTTTGAGGGGGCATTTTTCTTCCCACTAGGATTTCCCTCTTTCCTCTTTTCATACGTTGTATATGGGTACCTAAAATGGCCTTGTTATCGAGACTCATTCATTTTGCATCAAACTCACCTTAGTTATGATTAAGGGGGAGTTTTGGTGTACATGCACATAGTTAGCCTTAATTAGCTTCAATTCAACTCTATTCATTGCATGTGATGTGCACTTGGCTTTAGCTAGTTAACTTGAGTGATTGCATGTTGTGTGTACTTGGCTTTATTTAATTAAATCTAGTGGTTGCATGTGGTTCATGTGCACATTAAGAGAACATAAATCACACTTAGGTTCAGTTAGATTTGATTATCCATAGTTATTTCATGTACAACAAACCTTAACTTAGTTGCTTTATATATTGATTCTCAAACCAATATTTATGAATTAAATTAATTCTCAATTCCAATTTTTATTTTTCAACTCTTGCACGTTTGTGCAATTATTCTTCAGTTAGATCAATATTTATGCTCTAATAATTTTACATACCTCTATCACATGCCCATCATACAAATTATTGGAGTGCATTCATGTGGTTGGCTTCAATATAATGCAACAATATTCACCCCTTCCACAGGAAAGCAAGTTCATATTTGATGCAGAGTTCCACACATCTCTTAAAAAAAACTCACCCAACTCGTGCCTTCACAATAACACTCCAACAGTCGCACAATGCACAAATTTGAAGAGGTCACACAGGAAAAAATTATTTCATGAGCCCAAAAATTAGTTTGAGCTCAAAAATCTATCTACAATCATCTCTCAACACTACAGTCACTTCACAAAAATTGACCTTCTCAATGTGTCTGAGTAGGAATTGACCTTCACATAGCCTCTGAGTAGCAATTCGTCCTTCAAAATCAGGTGGAATCGACCTTGCCAGCTACAAATTAGCCTCAATCAAAGAGCAACAACTATGAGTAAATATCAGCAACATCAATCAGGAAAAAAAACAAACCTCTCAAATTTGATCCATAAACAACGACCTCTCACTAAACAAGTGAGCCTCCATAAGAGGAATCAGCATTAGCAAACAATCTACCTCCCTTATTATCGACAAATTATCTTTTACACAAATCCCAGTTGAGGTGCCTCCTCCACAAAAAAATCACATAAATTCCTCATAATCTCTCATTGAAGCTCTCCAATTTCATAAAAACAATGTTCAACACAATCCACAAGGCATTGGATCATCCACATGTTCAATACAAAAATTGCTTTATCAGCTGCAAGAATCGATCACCATACATAATCGACACAAGGTTCAATCAACAAGAGGTTCAAAAAGATGTTGGACAAGAAAAAAAATAATACCATCACACAATACTATTGGTATTTCCACAACACTCCCGTGAGGTCCATACAGGCTCTTATAGCAACAAATCTTTTCTAAGTTCACTCTATTGTCCATTGATGAAATAATATTACATATATATACATGAATTTTTGTCTCAATATAGAAAATTTATTTTGGACATACAATCACTTTGTTGAGAGAATATCTCAACCACACACCAATCTAGAAAACATCTGGATCTCAAAATTTTCAAAACATGAGGAATAACCTCCTATACATAAAATGAATCACGAAAAAGAAAAGTAGGAATTATATTTCCAAGTGATTTGATCCCTCATGGTGCATGATACATCAAATTTAGATGGATCTAGCTCTAGTTGAAGGCATCAATGTCACATTTTTAGATTATTATTTTTATTATTATATAAGTGAAATAAACTTCATCCCTTGAAATTTACATGTTTCTTATTATCTATCTATTTGAGGATTTAAAACAACTTTTCAATACTATCGTAGTTGAACTTGGATTGAGACTTGTGAGTTAAAAAATCTTAATCTGACCATTGTATACAAAGCTCATAGGATATTTTTTCCGTTAGGTTGTTGTTAAAAAGGCCCATAGTGAACATGTGGCTTTAAATGATGTTTTTATTTTTTTGAATTTGGTCATTGTTAAAAAGATCCACTGTGGATTTGCATCATATTTTGTTTCTTCTGCCTTTTAGCCTTGTTAAAATATTGGCTAGTGGATTTACTTTACATTTTATTTGTCTAATCTAACCTTATCATTCTCTTCTTTAAACTAGTTTGGTTTTGATGCTTTGAATAATTTGTGTGTTTCCATTTAGATAGTTTGAGTGGTTTGTGTGTCTAGATTTCGAGGGTAATTTTTGTTGATTTATAGCCTTTGTGTTTTATTTCTATATCTATATGTGATTGTTTGTTTCTAATAATTAAATGTTGATGAAGAAGGAATGCATCTTGTCAAGAACTAATTTTGAGTTGCAATATGATTGATTGTGCACAATTATGCCATCTAGTTTCATGTATGGTAATTTTGAAAACTAATTGATTATTAATATTGTCCCTCCAAGTATTATTGAATATATATTAAGAAGTATTTTTAATAATTTAATTTATGCAAAATATTCCAAAAATAATTTTTTTCCTTGTAAATTTTTGAAATAATTTTTTGTCTTTATGAACCCCAACTACAACTTGTTATATTGTCTACTTCTTCAAGCCATTATAATATATCTGAAGGGTTATAGAAACATTTTGAGAAATAAAACCACACATTTTATTCATAATGTTTTTGAGAATTTGATACATAACTAGTGCATGGATTTATTATGCAAATTATTTTCATATTAGGATTTATGATGAAGTCATTTTTGTAAAATAAATTAATCTATATTTTTATTTTATTACATCCTCATTTTCTATATGCTTAAGAATGAAGCTTTAATAGTGTTTTGATGAACATTCTTAAGAGAAGTTTTTTTTTAATGTTTATAAATATATATTTTAATATGATAAATATTTTATTTTAATTTTATATTTCATGCAAGAGTGATTTTTATTTGATGTGAAAAGGAAACTCTTAATTGATATGATTTAGTGTAGGAATTTACAGGGTAAGCTCCTTGGATCAAACACCAAAGATCACCGCTTAGAAACAAATCGCAAATCAGTACACGAGTATATCATGTGGTTAAAACCCTCAAAGAGGGAAACAATCCATAGCCTAAGCCAACGCAACCACTTCAAGAAATTTATTAATATAAAAATAAAGTTTACATATGTTTCTCTCATCAATGGTTACTAGATAAATGACCCTCCATGTTCTTTAGATAGAGATCACAGACCAAACGAGTGTTAAGGTACAGATCAAGTGTCATTAATACCAAGGAGAGAGTGAACTGTTAGATCACTACAAATCATGATCGTTAGATTATAATTTACAAATGTACATAGTAAAGAAACACACTTTACCTAACTCTACACTATACCAAGTTATACTTAACTATTTCCTATGTGTTGAAATATCCTAACATCCCCCCTTAAGAACAACTTTGGATAGGATTGAAGGATTTACAAAGGTGACACAAAAAGAGCCTATTTCTGATGTGTCGAAATATCCTAACATGTATTTTATGAACATTTTAATTTTACTTCCTATACATAATAATATTCATTTTTTTCATAGAATTTCATCTTGTGAATTTTATTATATTATATTTGCAAAGGATTAGTTTTTTCCATGGACTATTATATAGATTGTGTATAAAATTGTAAAATTTTCAAATTGATGTCAAAGATTGACATGATATTTACTAAAATTGTACAACATTAGAAGTCGAAATTATGAATATTCGACTACTTTAATTATTTAACTACCTCTTCCATTCATTCTTTCTAGTTAGAAGTCGAAATTATGAATATTCAATTACTTTAATTATTTAATTACCTCTTCCATTCACTCTTTGCAGTTATAAGTTGAAATTATGAATATTCAATTACTTTAATTATTTAATTACCTCTTCCATTCATTCTTTGTAGTGTATATTCACTATATTTAAACTAGGATAGAAATTCAAACCTTGAGTATATATGTGTTGTAATTGTTATTATTTAAATTAAAATACATATAAAGAATCAATGCCTTGAAAATGTCATTGTACACCTAGATTGTGTACACACTCAATTTGAAATTCCAAGAAATCTTTATTGAATCTTGAAAAATGATCAAAATATAGAATAATAAGACTTTAAAATGTTTCCACCATAAAAAAAAATTGTTATTTTCAATTGTCTGATATAATATACACAAAATTTTATTTTAACAATATATAATATATAAATAAAATTATTTTAATATAATAATTAGATTAAACTAACTTTATACCCATTATAATTTCATTAATTTTTTATTTTGTAAATTTATACTCATTATAATTTAATTAATTTTTAATTTTTAAAATAAATATTTTTGCTAAAATTATATATTTTTTATTAGTTAAATAAACTAATTTATATGTTCTAAATTATTACAAATATAAATGTAAAAGATCATGTCATCTACAATATGAAACAATTTTTTGACAATATACCAAGTTGTCAATATCAATCAATTGTTTGACAACACACCACATTATCAATAATATCAACCAAAATTGATTGAAATTATGCACAGTAGAATGTAGATTGTGAAATTAAAATATTTAAAAGTCCATAAAATAAAAATAAAAATCACACCTTTATGGAAAATTGGAATGTCCGTTAATCCAAATTGAAGACATTATTTTGTGTGGCTTTTAGGGAAAATATGAATGTTAGCCAATTTGGATTTGGGAAAAAAATTCATAAAATGTCTTTAGAATATAAGTATTTCTACTGATCTATATCCCCAAAAAAATCATAATGTCACATACCCTCATACCTATGTAAAATCATAAAAAAAAAAAAATAATCTTATCTTACAAGAGTAATTATTCTTTTCACATGACTAACTTGATTTTAGAGGGTCGCATCCTAAATTATTTTGTTTTAAATTAACTCTTTTCAATCTGGTTAATAGTTAACGTGAACTGGACCTCACCTCTATGTAACACTTCATTTCACTTTAAAGATTTACTTTTATAACCTAACCAAATCACGCAAATATCACATTCGTCCCACCGATACATAGCTATCCACCGGTGCATGAATCTTATCTGAGTCTCGTAAATGGTTCAGCTGGCAAGGCATATGACTTTAATGGTGAGAGTACATGAAAATTAATCTACCCAACAATTTCTGGCCTCAGAAATAACTATGCAGGATTCTATGGTACTTGGCTAGCCTACCAACCGTCGATTTCAAGTTAGGTAAATGGTCTATATCTCAGGTGGGAAAAGTTATGGATATTCACGCCTAACCCTAAATCTACCTGTCTCTTGATTTTTTATGAATTATTGATGCTCTGCTCTTCGGTACTGTTCTTCATTTTTTTTTTGGCTCACTGCCAGTCTTCGGACCCTACACTTTCTATACTTCCGTCGCAGTAACTTGTAAGTTAACTTAAGCTGAGGGAATTCAACTTCTACCAGGCGCTTGGAGCTAATAAAGTTAATGATATTAGCTTCTTTCGGCCTTCGCCATAATTTTTTGCTTACCTTGATGCTCATTTATCCCTCATATAGACAGGAAATTGTTTCCTTACCGGTTTTGGGGTTTTATATTAGTTTCTTCACCATCGTTCGACAAGCTTAACTTGTTTTTCTTCTTGGGTTTTTAATTTTATTATTTAACTTACGATTTCTACCGTGTTATATACAACATCGCCTATGGAAACCTCAGGGACTGAACATGTCTCTCTCCTAGGTAATTTTACTTCTCACTTGATCGTATTGTTTGTTTTACTGTATATCAGACCTTGGGTTAAATACTTGGATTTCTTTCGTTTCTGAACTGTTGTTCACCTTTTGGTATTTTTCTGTGAAAATTAAATCTTGTTCTTGAGGTCTTCTGTGTCATGGTTTACACTTCGATTTTACTGAGTACTCCTCGTCCTCTGTCTCATATGCTGCTCACTCTTCCAGGTACTCTGAGGATATTTACCTCTGTTCTGAGGACTACCCTCCTGTGCTTATTAGCAAATCTCATTGACAGACGTTGTGCTGTAATGATAAGATGTGAATACTTTCTTTGATTTCATTGAAGATTATGTAAAGACTATCTTTTCCTTGCGGATTCCTTCCATAAGGAGTTTATTATTTTGACTGTATTATTTTACTAGAAGACCGTTATGGAGATTTATTTATATAAGCTTTTGGGTTAAGTTCTTTTTTTTAACAAAATATCAATGCTCAATCTTTCTATGAATGTAATGGCTATTGAGTTTACACACTTACTTGTGCAAGAGTCTTTCTAGTTTGTTTTAGCAATTTTGTATACGAGATCGAATGTTAATCTGTTCGACTTGTGCCTTACAGTTAAGAAGGACTATCATATAGATTTTACCATCTTTATCTATTAAATTTCCATTTTCAATAAAAGAATATACATATTCCTGAACATGCATCAAGGTCCTAAACATTTATTGGTTCGAATAGCAGATATAGGTTTAGTTATTTTCTCTTTCTATACTGGTGTTATTCCAAGAGTATTTCTCTTATACTAGACTACAAAATTAAATGTTACTTCAATTTTTAAATTCTTCGATGTTAAATACTCTTAACTTACACTTGTATTTATCAATCAATTTATTGTAGGATTCTCTTTGAATTCCTATTTAGAGAATGTACTCACGTGTTAAAGGAGAAGGTCGGGTCATTTTCAATAGAGGATTACTATAGTAGATGCTCTTCCTCACTAAGTTTTTTTGTTCCTGCATGGAAATTATTAGTTCAAGTCTCGTGATAACTTTACTAGTTAGGGTGACCAGACCACCTTTCTTATTGTCCATGTATAGTTTATATTAACAATATAAAATGATGAATCTTTGGTTAGGTACTTTACCTAGATTCCAAGATCAACAGTTATGTCTCCTGTTTAAGAGTTTCTTTGTCGGTAAAGATATGGTTTACTTCCAAAAGAAATAATACTCAACATTGACACAGTTAAATTTACATTTTCTTTTGTTTCTTACAGTCCTTTACTGTATTCATACTAAATATTCTATTTTCCAGTAACCCTTTAAGTTATGAAACTAAATGAAGAAAATAAACTATTCTTCCATATTTTACACAATCCAGAGGATATCTATTGATGTGATTACTGAAAATATTAATTAACTGCACATATGTCAAACTGATTATTCAGAGTATTAAATTTACTGAAAATTCAAACAAATCTACTTATCTGAAAATGAACTGTCTTTAGCTGTGGACCACCCAACCATCAAGAGAGGCAATTACATCCTCCTCTTGCCCCCGAGCCCCGGTCTTGGATTCTCTTTATGTGCTGACCTCAGGACTCCTAGTCTAGTCAGTGCCAGAAATTGTTTCAGGATTACTGAGCATTTTCCACTAGTCTCTACCAACTCTTGAAAATCCACTCTCCTTCCTTTGAAAATATCACATAACCCCTAGTCCTCACTGGGATGAGTCTTTTATCCCCAGAGGAGTAGGTAATTGTTTCAAACTATCCCCAACCACTTTCAAGTTCTTGGAAAAACTCTCTCCATCAGCTTTTTACTTCTCTTAAGTTAATTCTTTTAATTCATTTATTAATCATAACTTATTACCAATAAAAATAACTTTCTAGGCCAGTCGCACTAATTTCAGTTTTCATAATAATATAAATTGTCTTTTAACTAGTTAACACTAGTTATCTTTAATGAGGCTATCACACATAAAATGTCTTTATTTTATATTTATGCTAATCTATATCCAAAAAAATATTCCAAATATTATTCTTAAAATATAAAATATTTATATATTTGTTTTGAATTTTTTTTATATTAAATATTCTGCCAATCTTAATTTAGAAAAATTTTAATGTCTATTTATTAAATTTTCCAGATTTTTTTATCTACTTTTCTATTATATATATATATATATATATATATATATATATATATATATATATATATATATATCCTTTATTTTTAAATACATTTTCTTTTAATCTCTTATTGATGTTAAAAATCTCTGATTTTGTAATCACTTTGCAGAAATTTGGAAATTTGTATATCTGGAATTTTTTCTTTTATTGTTTTGAAGTAAAGAAACAAAATAAGTTTTGAAATAAAGAGACAGAATTGGATATTACCTGTTGAAACTTTTGATGCACACTGATATTTGATTTAAAAGGTGCTTTAAAGTGAGAAGACCACTCTGTATCATCTTTCCGATACACAATACCATATACCTAAGAAACAAAATCTATTTCATAATTAAAATATTTTATTAATATTTTACATTAATTTAATTTTAGAATATATTTTTATTTAAATTGAAAAAGACATAATTATCTTTAAAACAAATCTAGTTCATTTATAGTGACTATTATTAAAAATATTTGGGAATATTCCATATAGATTAAATCTCTATCATCTATTTATTAATTATTAATAATTAAATTAAAAATCTAGAAATCATATTCCAAAATAAACACATCTATGAATGTAATTATGTTAATGTGAGAAAACATATTATTAAAACCAATATTGAATAATTTTGCCAAAATTTCTCTATCATATCCTCCTACCCATGTACTAATGTTTTTCACTCATTTCTTTAAAATGCCTTCAAGATCCACTTTCCTTCCACATATTCCATTAGAACTTATGTTGTGTCACTACATTTTTATCAACCTTCACTACATTTTTATCAAACTTCTTATTTAAGCATGGCATATGGAAGAAGTCATGACGTGTTAATTTATGTGAAATTTATAGAATGTATAGTTCCTCATCCTTTAGAGGCTTGTAATATTTTTCCTAGTGTTGAGTGTTGCTTCCATTAGAATACTTATAAGATTGTAGTAAAAAAATTACTATGTTTCCATTACAAATTTGTCTTAGTCGTTATTCTGCAATTATAGATAATTTGTCTATCACTACCTAAAGGAATAATTGAATTTCAATTTGAAGGTGATTTTTATTGTTTATAGTAAAAATGATATTTACTAACGTGAAAATTACTTGTTAAAAATTACCAACAAACTTGGTATGTTTATTTAAATTATAAGATTATAATATCATGGATTTTGTACACATTTTTAAAGAATAACTCAACCAATCCAAAAATACTAGCCTTTATAATCGAGGGAATGTCATGGGGTTACTTCATTAAATAATAAAAAACCATTAAAAAATACCATCCTTTACTTTCAAAGAAAGGTAATCTAGTGATGAAGTACTTATCCAAAGATATAGTTGGATATGGAATTAGGCTATAGAAGGCATATATATGAAACATTTTCTACTTTGCCAAATATGACATTCAACCATAAGACACTCAATATAAGACTTCTATTATTTCCAATAACAACTAAAAGAGTCATTTTGAAAAGTGTTATAAAAACCCACACAACCAATTAATGGAAATGCAATATATATTGTAATGGAGATCCAAACCTAAAATAAATGTGATATTTAAATAGTATAACACCATTTCAAATGCCCCATATGTGGGTGAAAATTGAAGCATGTATGAAAACAGTCTCTCCCACACTCGAGATGAAGAATATCTGCAACCTAGGCCTTCACTTGAAGTGGATCCACACGCATGCAATAATTCGTATGAGGTGATAGAGGCAAAGCATCATGAAGATATGCAACACCAACAACCTCCCCTCAGGGGTACCTCTCAGTTGCAATCATTTGAATGATATCGCATGTGGATATGATGTTATGCCATAACTCAAAGTGCATGCTTCCTCATGAAAAATATTGTAGCATGCAGCTGCAAACGAGTCTTAATAATTCTGAGCATATTCACATGTGCCATACGCCTACAAAAGGGGAGTCCCTTCTACACAAATCTACTCACAGTCTACTCCTTCTATATTTTTTCTTCAGCTTCATCCCTCGTGCACGTCGCCTGCTGCACAACTTTCGCCCATAGCTGCGCTACATTGAATCCCCCCAGCTCTGTACCCCCCCTGAATGCATGCCTCACCTCAGCTCCATTTTCCTTTCCAGTTTCACCACCCTGTGTACTCCCATTACCTAGCCCCCCCTGTTGCACATCCTCCACCAGTGCACCTCCTTGTCAAGTTGCACCTTTATGTGCACTCCCTGTCTATGGTTAGAACCACTTCTCCATACATCTAAGCCTCCCATATACCCTCTACTTCACCTTTCCATGGCTCCAATATTATTCCAAAGAATGATCAGAGGAGACCAGAGAGGTGCGTTCCCTAGACGCTACCACCGAGGGCCCGATAACTGCCTAGAGTCCTTTCAGGGCTCCTCTTCGGGCATTCATGCCAGGGAGGCTCCCTAGAGCCCTACACATGACCTAGAGGAGGAAGCCCCTACTCATGAAATGCTGAGAGGCAGAAGAAGACCAAGGGAATCCACCATTCTGCACCAGGAGCACTCCATGCCCTCTAAAACCAAGCCTCTCCCATAATAGGAGGTAGAGGAGAAAGACATCGGCATTTGGATAATGGACTCATAAGGAACCTGGACGTGAGTCCCAGATGTCGAGTACCTAGTTGCTCCTATCATGTACGCTCCTTCTTCCAATCCTCTACATTGACCTATAGATGAAGAGGAAGTTATTGCAAATGATTATGCCTACCCCATCGTGGAGGAAGATCCAGATTCGAGGATGATTTAGAAGACCCATGATTGTGCAACAGCTCAGCTCTTCTTAGTTTTTTGTTATGCTAGTTATTATCACAGAACCTTTAATTTCACTGGTGTTATGGCACATTTTGTAATCTTCTATTTGATGTTTTTTCTATGCTAGTTTCCTCCACAAAGGCATCCCCATACATGCACAACTATGAAGGAAACAAAGGCTATGATTGGTTAAGCGCAACTTACCAACTCAACCTGTAGCATATGCAATGTTTTGTTTTTGAGTTAATATAGTTTAGTCTCAATTACAAAAAACACCATTTCAAATGGTGTGAAGTTAAGGACACTTTACATCAAGAATTTTATGTTAAAATTGAAATGTAATAGAATCTCATATGTAGTCTAAGAAAATTTCATGTAACCAAATAGGCTAACTAATTAATGTTGGAGTAAAATGTAGGTGGTTCTTTGTGTTAATATAAGGCATAAAAATAATACTCTTCTAATTCTCGTTATACAATATCTCATATTTATATACATGATCTAAGAAATCAAATTTTATTGTTTTTCTATCAAATTATCCTTGGTCCACAATTTATCAAGGCTAAGGTGATTTGTTTTTATGAATAAATTAATACTTAAAAGAAATTGAACTTATGAATGGTTGCTAATCTACTATAGATTCGAGATGTTAAGTGAGCCTGAGTCAAAGATACACATCCTCAGATAGAACCTGTACCATCTAGATCCAGAGTTTTTAGACTTCAATTGATTGAGTTGTTTGTGAACGAGCACTTCCAGATTCTGAATTGTCCGAGGAACTGTTGTGATAGTTCCAAAATTTGTGGGCACCTTAAACCACATTTTGTGTTGTTTTCAGAACTTCTATGAAGGTTCTAGTGTTCTTGTTGGTTGAGACCTTGAGTTCTCCCATATTGGCTTGTATTCATCCTTAAAAACCATTTCTGAGAGACATTCAACTCTTGGCTAAGATGCATTTCTGCATTTTTACCTTTCCTTCATCGACTTTGATACATCCCTTAGGATTAAGGGGGTAATTATAGGGAAATAATCCTTAGGGTTAATTATTGGATTAGGTTTCATTATTGTTAGTATTTATTGGAGTTTAAGAAGACTCAAAAACTAAACCCACCAATTTCTATCTGTATTTATATGTACAACATGTATATCATTTTTTGAGATCAATATTATACATTTGTAT
The DNA here is from genome assembly GCA_034641835.2 of Pinus albicaulis. Lineage (NCBI taxonomy): Eukaryota > Viridiplantae > Streptophyta > Pinopsida > Pinales > Pinaceae > Pinus > Pinus albicaulis. The sequence goes on along the minus strand of CM076581.1, from coordinate 1,280,977,306 downwards.
TTGATTTCTTTTTTCATGTGTATTGGTTTTGAAAAATCTAGAACATCAAAATATACATCCAAGATATCATTTTTATAACCCAAACCAGTTTCGTGTTTGTTATTTGTAACCTCTTCCCACTTCCTTATAAAATTTTTGGGAATGACAAGCTTCTTATGGGGACTTTAAACTGCATCCAAATTTTCTTCTAAAATAATTTCATTACTCAGATCATTATTTGACAGATGATTAGGCTAAAACAAACTATTGTTCTAAACAAATACTAGTTCAGAATTACATTATTCCTTTTTAAATTCATCTCATTGTAACTGTGACTCAATCTGGAGAAATTCAACTATCTCCAATACATCATGTAAACATATTTTGATATCAAAAATAATTATTTTTCTGATATTTACAATTTCTTCAATAGTGGAACTAATGATATTGCTTAAAATTTCTAATACATTTTTAATTTTAATCCATTTTTTTCAATATCAAGTGTCTAGTTTGACCGAAAATGCACCCATTTTACAATGAAATTAAATAATGTTTTGAAAAAGGTAAAATTATTGTGAAAAAAATTATGTCCTCTTCTTCCAAATATTTTAACTTATAACCTTTAATATACCATGTATCTATATAATCTTTTCTAACCACAACATCTTTTTACTTTCTTCATCTTATATTTCATTAAATATATGATTAAAATCAATGCTCAATAAAAATAAAAAACTATGCCAAATTCTCTATGGAATATGAAGAACTAATGGCCCCTTTTTATATACTACCTTATTTTACAAATTATGGATACATTCTCTAGTGTCTCCACCATATGGAAAACAATATCCTAGTAGATGGTTTCTACTATGGAAAACAATGAATATAACCATCTCTTCCTCTTGGTAAAATAACTACCAACTCCTTGATAAAAGTTCCCACTTCTCATAACATAACACGTTCAACATAGTTGTAGTTATCTCCTCTTTGCAATCTGAGGATCACCCATTTTTTCCACACTTTGAAAGAGATTAATATACATATAATTTTGAAGGGGAGCATCAAATCTTGGTCACCAACCTCAGCTTTATATATCGAAATACAAGTCGTTCACTCTCAACATTTTCCCTGTCTTGTACTATAGGTGTTTTCAACGAGAGATTGGCCACATTCCCACTTCAATTCTATGCTCAGCAAAGGTCTTGAGTTTGATTCTCTATTGCTCCCTTAGATCTACTTCTCAATGAAACTGTGTCTTCTGCTAGTGAATTTGAGCCATTCAACTTGCAAATTGCAAATTTATACATAAAAAAATATACTCAACGTAATTTCACAACAAAATCTGGACTCTAGTAGATGCACACACTGAGCTTAAAAAATATGGACTTTACAAAAAATTTTACCAAGGTCTGGTCCTTGTTTCTCCATTCAAAATAATAAAAGTACGATCAGTGTCTTTTTTTGAAATAACATAACTTGTGCCATCAATAACCAAAGTGCCCAGGTCTTCATCAAAATCAACCCCATTGTCAACATCGATATCACAAATAAGATCAAAGATGATAGTGTCAGCTACAAGAATAAAATCATGGTCGGAAACATTGAAGTCCAAAATTGAAGACAAATTCAAAGAAACAAATGAGGTGCAATAGATTTCAATGAAATAGGATGAATTTTCTACGCCACTAGAACCAAAAAATTTTGTTGTAATTGGTGAATCAACACGTCAATATGTGAAATATGTTGAGAACGCATATAACCAACCTCCCTATCCTTTTTAAAATAAAAGGCATATGTTTTTGCATGTGATGTATCATCAGGTTTCAATGTCGAACTAAAATTCAATAGTCGAGTGATAGAACGATTAACATTTCAGGAAATCGAACTACGATAGAGGTTTTATTCTAGACCCCTTTTAATTTTCTACTTGTAGAGCCCCAAATGCAAATAAATAAAAAGATTTTGAAAAGTATTATTTTTAGGTCACCCCTTATTTCTTTTTTTGGAAAATTTATATTAAAAATTCAAAGCATCCTATTACCAATGAACAAAAGTATCAAGTTCAAGAAAAAAGAAACAAGTTTAGGTTTTGTTGGGATGTGCGATTCATACCATACAAAAAATGACCTGAACATCCTTCTAGTAGGAGTTCCCAGCAACGACCACATGAAATGTTAAATATTTCTCTAGGTTCACTATCTCGCCTACTCACGAATTCACCTGATCACATCCTTGTGCAAAAATAATGGCGACGCACTCAAGAAGGTGTGGTTTCTCCTAGTCGCTTCAGAAATGGGCCACCCTGAGTAATAACTTTGCAAACCTTTTAACTCTGAAACTATAAGAAAACACAAAATTTCCTTCACATATTGTAGGTGTAGAATGATTGATATCAACCACCTCTCATTGCATGGAGATTTCATACCAAAAAGAGATCATACTCACAATATCATGCCACAAAAAACTAGTGGCTCATCCTATTTTGCAAGGAAAATTAACCTTCTATGATAGCACTGTACGACACACAAACTGGAAACAATCTCAACAATACATTAATGAATGTCTCCATGAATTATGTACAACAATGTACATATAAATACAACAAGAAACCATTGAATCGGCTTTGAGGTTTTCTGGGACTCTAATAACCAATTACCGTATCAGAAGCTAACCCAAGGATTAGTTATAAAAAATTCCCCCCTTAATCCGAATGGATATAAAAAAGTCCAAGAATGAGTGCTTAAAATTCATAAATGCATCTCATCCAAGAGTTGAATGTTTCTCAGAAGTGGTTTTTTTCAGCTACATGTTCGAAGATTGTCCTGCAAGTTTAAACAAGTGTGAAACTGATGGAGTTATTGGGGATTATGGTATAGAATTTTAACCATTTTTCCTTCTAGCATATTTAACCATTTATCTAGGACATTCACATCTATCTGAACTTCAAATATGGGGATGTCGAAGTTATCTTGTACCTTAAAGGGAGTGGCACTTTCAGAGTGGCTGTTGGAAGAATATGCGTTGCTTGTGGGTAGTCACCAAAGGATCTGGGAAAAGTTGTTCATTGTTGTGTTTCTTTGTCGCTTGAGGGCTTCTTTGAGAAATATTTAGAAAGTATCTCCTACTAACTCATCTTTCTTTTCTTCTGCCATGGTAGGTCGTCTGGGTTTGTGAGGCTTGTTTTGTAGAGGTTCAACGAGTTCGAGCCCTAACTCCTTATACCCTTACCTCATTGGGGACATGCAAAGAAAGACATAGAAATAGCATACCGCTTTGACAATACTTATACAAAATTAAACATGAATGCAACATAATACATATATAACCATAAATACAAAGATTCAGTAGAAATGAAACTCCATTTCCATAATATCAAAGAACTGACATATGCTTACATACAGAATGGTGGTAGATACATACCTCTCAATTTTGTTACAATGAGGCTCAAGGGCCTTTTTATTATTTAAAAACAACAGAAAACCCTAAACAACCAAAACCATAACCTAAAAAAATGGAACACAAAGAGTTTGTGGTCCCTGTTGGGGTTAGTTGGGCATCCAACTTCCCAAGGTCGTAACTTGTTCATATTCTCTTTGTTTGCATACGATAACACATTGGAAATATCTCTTTGAGTACTATGGGATTTTCAGCAAGCTCTTCCCTATGGCTATGGGCTTCCTACAGACCTAAAAAAAAGGTCGTTTAGGGATTCAAAACCACTCCATAATTTATGGACTTGAACAACTACTAAAAATTGTAAATGTTGTTATAAACAAGGAAACTGATGAAACCCATTGAAGGTCTAGGTGGAATAGGTCGATGGCCACCAATATCCACCTCGATCAAAAATATACTTGCACATGTATCTCAAAGCACAAAGTTATTTTACTTAACAAAAATATTATTTAAAAAATAAATATTATTGATGACCTTTTCAAAAGGAGTGCCTTAACAATACAACCATTTATCATCAATACAAATTCCCGTGGGTATAAATGAGAGACAATTATTTTGTAGCATTAATGTTGATATATATAAGGCCTATCTAAGAGGGTATTAACACACCATTGTATTTTATTTGTTTTATTGCATAAGTCTTTGTTTGTACTAATGTGGGTTATTTTTTATTTCAAAATAGGTATATCGATTAAATTTTATAGTGGAAATAGCATACCTATTATTTTATAAATTTTAGATATTTCCAAAACAATTAAATAAAAATATAGAAACAATAGTTAATTTCTCAAAGAAATACATATTAGAATTTTCAATAAGGATTTTCAATTTCATTAGAAATGAACACATAATGCATATACATTAAAATGATTTAAAATGAAGAAGTTGTAAAAATGGATGTGTCTTGGTTTATATATACTAAAGAAAGAGGTTTGTGGATCCAAACTTAAAACCAAGTGGTCACCTCTTCCATTAAATAATTGAAAAAGGTGTTCCTACTATTTTTTTGTTTTTGAAATTAATAATGTCTACACATTTATAATTCATGTATGTGCACATGTTATTAATTCCCAAACATTTTATAAATGTGCACATGTTTTGTATTGTGGACACATTCCTTTTTCCATCTGTAATATGCACATGTTTTATTAATTTGCATGCATTATGATAATGTGAATTAATTATATAATGTGTACTAATTCATTTTTTCCATCTCTCACCATCATTCTTGCATCATTCCCAATCCTCTTTAGCATCCATATTTCTCTCACAATTGTATTTAAGCATCCTCTCTCTCTCTCTCTCTCTCTCTCTCTCTCCCTCCCCAATCGGCCCTCTCTCTACCCCTTTCTATATCTCACCCCATCCCAGCCTCTTTCTACCCCTTTCTATATATCCCCTTCTACCTATATCTCTCTATATTTCTCTCCATTTCCCGATTCCCCACTCCTCGCTAAATTTTTCTTTCCTCCCCTCTATCATTCTCTCTCTCCTCCCCCCTTTGTCACCTTTTATCTCCATCTATCCTTCCCTCCCTCCCTCTCTATATCTTTCCACATTTCCTTATACTTTTTTCTCTATCCCCCTCTCTCCCCATTTCTCCATTTGATATCCCTAACTCTCACTAACTTTCTCTAAGCCTCCTATATCTCTTCCCATTTCACTATCCCTTCCCATTTCACTATCTCTTCCCATTTCACTATCTCTCCCCTTTCCCCACCCTACCTCCTCCCACTCTCTCTCCAATCCTTCATCTCTCTCTACCCCTTTACATATAACTTTCTATTTCTCCCCATATCCTTATCCATATTTCTATCTATATCTCCCTTTCCCTATCACCACCCTCTCTTTCTTTCCCCATCAATTTATCTCTCTTCTCCACTCTATTTTTTACATACAAATTCTCTATATCCCCTACTTTTGTCCCTTGATCTCGCCCTCCCTCGTCCCACTCATTCCCTCACTCCCCTCCCCATCTATTTTTTCTCTCTCACAACCACTTTCTCTCTCTAATTCTATGTCTCTCTCCTATATCACTTTCTACCCCATCACCAATATCACTTGCATCTCTCCCTTTCCCTCTCTCTCCTTACCCATTTCTCTCTATAACTCTATCTGTGTTTCCCTCATCTCTCTCTCTCTCTCTCTCTCTCTCTCTCTCTCTATGGGTTTTCTCCATCTTTCCCAAATCTATTTGTTCCCCTTCTTTCTCCCTCTTTTCCCTAACCCCCCCCCTCTATCTCTATCCCTCCATTTATCTAGCCCCATATCTCTTCCTATGTAATCCTCATATATATATCTCATCTACCATAATCCCCTCCCCTCTCTACCCATTTCTATCTCTTCCCCTATCCTTATCCTCCTTTTATCTATCCCTCCCTTTCCATACTTTCTTGTCTCTCTCTCCTTTTCACCACTCTCTCTCTCTCTTCCTTACCTAGTCTCTTTCACTCTGCCTTATATGATTTCCTCTATATTATTCTCTCTCTCTCTCTCTCTCTCTCTCTCTCTCTCTCTCTCTCTCTCTCTCTCTTCCCTTGTATGTCTCCTTCCTATATCCCTCTATTTACCTCTCTCACCTTGTGTATGTCTCCATCCAACATCCTTCTCTCTCTCTCTCTCTCTCTCTCTCCCACATCTCCCTACCTCCCCCCTCTCTCTCTGTAACCCCGCTCTTTTTCTACCTCTATCTGTTTATCTTTCCTTGCCCATTTTCCTTTACCTCTCTTAATCAGTTCCCCCCTATCCCTTTTCTTTTTTCTCTCCACGTCCCCATCTCTCTCTCTCTCTCTCTCTCTCTCTCTCTCTCTCTCTCTCTCTATATATATATATATATATATATATATATATATATATATATATATATATATATCCCCTTATATTACTATCTTTATTTATTACCATCTCTCCTTCCATAACTCCCCCACACTCTATGGCTGTGTGTATTTCTTCCGCAATCTCTCTCCCCCGCTCATGTAAATCTCCCTCCTATGTGCCTCTCTTAATTTCTCATTCACTGTCTCCTTATATGTCTCCCTCCCACATCCCTCTCTCTCAATCCCCCTCTCCCACCCTTTATCTCTCTCCATGTTTCCCTATCTCTTCCTCCATGAACCCCCCCTCTCTCTCTCCCCCTTCCCCCTGATACCTCATTTCTTGTCTCTCCTTATCCATTTATGCCTTTGTCTCTCCCCTTATATCTATTCCTTCCTTCCCTCTCCATACATTTTCATTGATCTCTCATCATATTTCCCAACTCTCTTTTTCCCCCAATCTCTCTTATATTTCCCTAACCCTCTTCCCCCCTGTCATTCTCTTCACATGTGTCCCTCATATCTCTTCCCCCACACCCCCACCATAAGTGCCCTGTATCTCCATCTAGTTTAATCTATCCCCCTCTTTCTATATCTCTCTCTTTATTTCCTTGTGCTCTCATATCTCTCTCTTCTTTTCCCCATCTCTTTCTCCACCCATCCCTCGCCCTCCTTTGTCTTCCTATGCATCCCTCTTTCTATGTCTTTATCCCTCTCGTTATTTCCTCATATTTCTCTTTCTCTCTCTCCCTCTCTTCCTCCCCCCATATCGCCCTCTTCCTCTCCCCTTATAGATATCTCCCTCGTATATCCATTGTAAATCCCCCCTTATATCTCTCCACCTATAGCCCCTCTACTTTTTCCTCCCCATGTATCTCACCCTCTTATAAAACCCCCCCACTCTCTCTCCCCCTTGCATGTCTCTCTCCTACATCCTTCACTCCCCCCTTGTATGTCTCCTTGCTACATCCTTCTCTCTCCCCCTTGCATGTCTCCCTCGTACATCTCTCACTCTCTTTCTCTCTCTCTCTCTCTCTCTCTCTCTCTCTCACTCACACACACACACACACACACACAATCTATCTCTCTCCATTCTCTCTCTCCATATTCCTCCATTCTATATCCATCTCTTTGTTTCTACCTAAGCCTCCCTCTCCCTTTACAAATTTCCCTATCTCTTTCAATTTCTCCTCCTCTCCCTCTCCCTCTCTACCTTTCCCTATTCCATTGCTTCTATATTTATTTCCCCATCAATGGTAAAATTTGAGATGGAGGGGAACAATGAGACCGTATGACCTTTTCTTTTTTCTAATTGATAGAGAAACTTGCACGAGTTATTTTCAAGTGTGAGTGTGTATGTTATAGTAACAGGTGGACACTTTTATAAAAATAATGTATGCACATTCCTTGGCTACATCATAAGTCCCAGTTGTAGTTTCAGCAAGGGCCAAACCTAAAAAAGGGAATGCACTCACAATTCTAACTGTACTAGTTCCAAAAAAAATATCAAACACCAAAACTAGGTATCATCTCCATAGGAGCACCCTTAAAATAATATTATTTTATTAAAATTATTTCTTTTAATAGAATTATTAACAAATTATATTATAAAATTTCACTTTTGGTGAGCACATTACAAATTTGGGCTTTCATATTCAAGGGTTTAGTGTAGAAATTTGAATAACTGATATGTTATCCACCGAGATTCTTCTGATCACACACTATTTTAAGTTCATGCAAAACACAAAATCTCTTCTACCATTGATCATTAATTGCGGAAATAAAAACAATCGCATGCGCACATTAAAACCATAAAAAATCACACATATGAACACAGTGTTTCATGGGAAAGCTTAAAGCTGAAAACCCCCAACTATATGTATATTATATGTCATAGAGATCATGTAATCATTGTATAAATTCTCAATAAGTTTCAAAGACACCTCCAATTGCTACACACTTTGCAAGCTAGGACGAAAACACATCATCCAAATTTCTACTTGATAGTTGTTTCATTGCAATCAATGTTGTAGGATGGCTCATTAACAACTTGAACCAATTGCTTGTAACAAGGCAACTCATGTATTTCTCCTATCACCTGCTGTTGCAAATAAGCAATAGTATAGTCACTAAATCGGATAGTTAACTCGCTTTCACCTATTCCTGTTGACTGGTTTCACTAAATCGGGCTTTCCATGTAATCTCCTTAACTGGATGTATTCTTTATTTGATTAATGAGTTTATAATTAGGCACCATCTAATACCACCACTCTTCACTAGTGTATCAATTCATTAGATTAGATACAACTAGTTCAACTATGTTTTGATTAGTTAAACTGAACACAACTCCATTAACTCCTCAATCAACTCCACCAAACTCTCTCACATGAGTTCTAACTGAATTCTTCATGCAATAGCTCCACTTAACCCTTAGGAATAGCGTAATTCCTTCTGTCAGTTCCTGTGCCACATCTGTGCACTTAACTTAAGTGGTCCAAGAGAATTAGATAATGTTTATAGTCCAAATATTATTAAGAGCTAATAATATTTGACATATCTATTTCTAGACTGGAAATCTAAAAATAGATTCCGCCCAATATGTCTAAAAATACAAGTCCATCTATTTTTCCAACTTGACCAACCATCAACAAATAACATCTTGCAACTCATAGAACATGATCCATATGTCTAAAAATAGACATATTCTAAAAATATACTTTGCACCAAAAATAGCCTACGGGCCCACTTAGTGAAGGCGACTTCTTTCCACTAAGCTCATCATCTTATTGCAATCTCAACACTCCCTCTCAACAAGATAAGGATTATCTGCCACCCCTATCCTACCTCTGTGGTATTTGAATTTGCTCCTCGTGAGCGCCTTCGTCAAGATATCAGTATCCCGATCCTCCGTGGGAATGTGTGAAAGTAACATGATCTTCCGCAGCACGCAGTCTCTGATATGATGATACCGGATGTCAATGTGTTTAGATCTATCATGAAATACTGGATTAACCGATATTTTGATGCAACTCTAATTATCACAATAAATCACAGTAGGATCTAAGTGTGAACCGAAGAACTCGACCAGGATCTTCCTCATCCATATAGCCTCGCATGCAGCCAAACTCGTTGCCATATACTCGGCCTCTGCTGAACTGAGTGCCACGGATCTCTGCTTCCTGCTGTACCAAGAAACTGTTGGCAACCCGATACGGAAAATCCCTCCAGATGTGCTCTTTCTGTCCGTTGGGCTCCCTGCCCAATCTGCATCTGTGAAGCCACATAACTTCACCTCATATGACTGTCTGTACCATAATCCATATCCCGATGTGCCTCTGAGATATCTCAATACATGCTTTCATGCCTTCTAGAAGAGCTTGGTAGGCTTAACCATAGCTTGTGAAAGATGGTTAACAACATAGCATATGTCAGGTCGTGTATTGACCAGATACATAAGCTACCCCACAAACTGTCAATAAATAGTGGCATCCACTACCTCCGCTGAAGTAGCATCCTCCTTCCTCCATCCACCAGGAAGAGGAGTATCAACAAGCTTGCAGCCATGCATGTTGAACTTCTCCAGTATCTCCCGGGCATACTAGCCTTGAGAAACAAACATTCCATCATTGCGTTGCCAAATTTCCAATCCCAGGAAATAATGAAGGAGGCCCAAGTCCTTCATCTCAAACTCCTTTGCAAGAGGTCCAAGTACAATGATCAGCAACTTACCCTCCACCACAATCTGGTATAGGTTCGGATCCACCTCACTCTTGGAGAATCCAAGTCTAGTGAAATAATTGTCTATCTGTGTGTACTAAGAACAAGGTGCTTGTTTCAACCCATACAGTGCTCTCTTGAGCCTACACACATGCGATTTGCTGCTGAAGATCTTGAAACCTTCGGGCTGCTCTATGTACACCTCCTCCTCAATCACCCTGTTGAGGAACGTAGTATTCACATCCATCTGATGAATGTGCCACCCCATATGCACTGAGAGAGCAAGAATTGTCCATATGGAAGAATACCTTGGGACAGGTGCAAAGGTCTCCTCATAATCGATCCCCTCAATCTATGAAAAGCCTCGGGCAACAAATCTTGCCTTGTACTTCTCCACACTCCCATAAGTTCCTTACTTCACTTTGTAGATCCATCTCAAACCCACCACTGATTTCCCCTCCATCCTTGGGACAATCTCCCATGCACTATTTCTGACAATCGAATCATACTCTTCCACCATGGCATCTACCCATGCAGGATCCTCCACATCTTCCTCAAAAGAGGATGGCTTTGTCACAATACACTTACTCATAAGAGACATGTATCTAGTGTACCGATTAGGTGACTATCTCTGTCTGCGCTGTGATGTAGGTGCTCCTACAACCTTCTCTGCATCTTGAACCAGTCGCTCTGCTTCTGTAGTGCGCTTCTGCCCTCTGATGGTTGGCGCTGCATGAGTGGTATCTTCCACTCCATGAACCTCATCTTGTGGCTGATCCACATCCTAAGACTCATCGTTAGGAACTAATAGCTCCTCATCTGCATGCAAGTGTGGCTCCCTCTCAAGCGAACACTTCATGGCTTTCTCCTCATGAAATTTGATATCTGCATTCGCTGAGTCTTGCGGCCCATCAAATACACACGATAGTTGTGGGGTGTATCGATGTACCCCACAAATATCCCAACCTCTTGCGGTTGTATCCAGCTTTCTTCCACAGCATCCTTCATCACATGAATGTAACGAGGTGAACCAAAAATCCCAAATGGGAAATATCAGGACTCTTACCAAAAAATCTTACCAAAAACGCCTCCTCGGGTGTACTCATGCCAAGTATCTGACGATGACAACGGTTCTGCACTTATCTTGCGTGTGCATGCCTCCGCCCACAAGTGAAGGGGTAGGCCCTGATCATGCAACATCGCCCATGCAGCACCCACGATCATTCTGTTCTTCCGCTCAGCAACCCCGTTCTGCTGTGGGTTATGGGGTGCGATGAGCTCTCTCCGAATCCCTTCTGTGCTACAAAATTCCTTGAATTCAGCAGAGATGAATTCACCACCATTGTCGCTCCTAAGAGCCTTCACATGCTTCCTCGATTCCTTCTCAACTAGCGCCTTGAACTCACAAAACTTTGAGTATGTCTCGCTCTTCTTCTGCATGAAGAAGATCTAGCAGTTCTGAGAGAAATCATCAACAAATATCACATAGTACTTGTGCTTTGCTGTCGAAGCTACTGAGAAAGTTCCACACGTCTATGTGGATTCTCTCAGGGATCATCGTGGCATGACTATCCTTCTCATGAAAGGTGGATTTCACAAATTTTCCCAAGGTACACCCCTTGCACTGATCTGACTGCGCAAGAGTGCCCTTAGGAAGCCCAGTAGAAATCTGTTGCAGTATCTTCAAAGCTCCATGGTGAAGGTGGCCCAATCTCCTGTGCCCACAACTCTCCATCATCGACTCACCACTCATCACCTTACACCGCTGCCGGTCTTTGCCACGGCCATCTACACGCAATTGATAAAAGGTTCTTAACTTGAAAACCCTATCCTTCGGGTCTCACCAGTTGCCTTACGGCGCAGGAAAGCCTTTCCCTCGCTAAAGACAACATCATATCCCTTGTCTTCTAACATCGCCACAAAGATAAGATTCTTCTTCAATCCTGAAACATGCATCACTTCCTTTAATACGAAGGGTTTACTAGACTCCCTCTCAAAAGAAATGGTACCGATATTGGTCGCACTGTATCTACCATCATCGCCCATCTCGATGTGCACTCCAAGATCTTTCTCATCCAAATCAATAAACAAATCTCGATCTCCTGTCATGTGAAAAGATGCACTGCTGTCAAGAAACCACACCCACCTTTGAACCCATCACAATTGGGTTCAGGCATCTCGATCGATGAAGGTTGGGATTGGCATTGCGAGGCTAAGGCCTCTCCTCTTGCAGAACGTGACACATTTATTTTTCTTCTTTTGTGGACAACTAGTGGCGTAATGTCCGTGTTGGTGACAGTGAAAGCACTTCACCTTGGACATGTCCTGCTTCTTGCCTTTCGCACCGGATTGAGAAGAATGCTTCTTGCTCTTCCCCTTCTTTGCTTTGGCAGCCAAAGTGAAATTTTCTTCATCTGAGTTCTTTGATGAAGATCTGTCCCTGGTACTTCGCCTTATCTCCTTTTACACAAGATCCGACCAAAGTCGCTCCCATCCTGGCAATTTCTCTCGACCATTGACAAAGTCCTGATAGGAATGCCAACTCTTCAAAATCCCAAGGAGAGCCAAGCTCACCAAGTCCTTGTCATCAACAGTAACCCCCACACTTCCCAGCTCATCCCTACATTGGATGAACTTCGTGAGGTACTTGGGCATACTGTAGCCTTTCACCATTTTTATGTTCCTGAGTTTACCTTGAAATAAATCTGTCAAATATTTCCACATCAAGAATAGAGAAGCCTTACCATGAAGGCTGGACACGATGTGATCCTTCACACCTTCCAACAGAATCCTTTGACGCTTTGCGGTCTTCTTTTGCCATGCGTCAAGTAAGGCAGCATCGCTAGAAGTAGGTTTTGGAATTTCTGCATCTATGAACTCCTTCAACCTATTTTCATCCACCACCACCTCCATCATGTCCTTCCATGCAATATAATTTGAGTTTCCCTCAAGGGCATACTCCAATCGCAATCCTTTGAAAGACATCTCAACTTCGACACCAAGAAAACACTGCAGCAATTTCGAATTCCACCAACACAAAACTCAACCACTTCAATGTTTTGCAATTTCTCCAATGATCAATATCGCTCCGATACCATGTATAAATTTGAATAACTGATATGTTATCCACCAAGATTCTCTTGATCAAACACTATTTTATCTTCATGCACAATACAAAATCTCTTCTACCATTAATCATTATATGCGGAAATAAAATCAATTGCATGCACACATTAAAACCATAAAAATTCACACATATGAACACAATATGTAATGGGAAAGCTTAAAGCTGAAAACCCCCAACTATCTGTATATTATATTTCATGGAGATCATGTAACAATCATTGTACAAAGCTCCTCACAAGCTCTCAGCACAACCTCGAATTGCTACACACTAATCAAGCTAGATCTAGCAAAACACATGCTCCAATCTCTGCCACCTGATAGCCAACCTCTATTGCGTAATCAATACTATAGGATGGCTCATTAAATAACTTGAACCACCTAGCTTGTACTGCGCAATACTCATGGGCTTCTCCAATCATTGGTTGTTGCAAATATGCAACAGTATAGTCACAATTGATAGTTAACCTGCTCTTTCACCTATCTCTGCACTGATCTCCACTGAAACTGTCCATGCACTGAGTTAACTGAAGTATTCTTTAGTTGATTTATGAGTTAATAATTAGTGAATTAATTAATGATTAATTCACACCACTCATCACTAGTGTATTAATCAGTTAGACTAAATACAACTAGTTCAACTAAGTCAAACTGAACACAACTCCATCAACTACTTCTACAACTCCACCAAACTCTGTCACATGAGTTCTAACTAAATTCCTCCATGCAATAGCTCCAGTAAACCCTCAAGAATAGCGTAATTCCTTCTATTAGCTCTTGCTCCAAATCTGTGCACTTAACTGAAGTGCTCCAAGAAAATAAGATAATGTTTAGAGTCCAAATATTATTAAGAGCTAATAATATTCGACATATCTATTTTTAGACTGGCAATCTATAAATAGATTTTGCCCAATATTATAAAAGTATAATTTCATCTATTTTCCAACTTGACCAACCATCCACAAATAGCATCTTGCAACTAATAGAACATGATCCATATGTCTAAATAGACATAGTCTAAAAATGCGTCTATGCATTATTTGCAATGACTTTGATCGTATTTGTTAATATGCCTGCAGATCGGTGGCCACCTTGATTTCCCAGTATTTCTTCATTGTAATCCATCCTTAAAATGTGAATTGACTGCAAGTCATATATTTGTTTCAGTCAGATTTTTTTATCATTATTGCAAACTTACTTTGTTTGTTTTTGTTTTTTTTCTTCTATGTCCACGCATTATTTTATTTACAATGATTTTGATCAGATTTCTTGATTTGTCTAAAGCCACTTTATTTACCCAATATTTATTTAGTGCGATCCATCTCTTAAAAATTGACTGCAAGTGATACTGGTAGCTGTCAATTCTTGGTGATTAATATAAATTTAGGTTTTCTATCATTTTATAAATTTTGGTGGATTGATTTGCTATTATTAATTAATTACGTTAAAACCCAACTAAAATTTAAAACTCTAGTTCAGGTCCCCACTGCCCCTGGCTACCTCACAGCGACTTTTGAAGCCAATACAAATAAAGTAAACGGGCAGAATAGCCGTTGAATTCAGTTTTTAATGCAATGATAATTGACGGGAGGAAGATCGGTCACAATTTACATCTGAAAATATAAAATTTTAGTATATGTTTTAGTATGATTTTTTTTTATTTTTTTTGGAAATTTAGGTGAATTTTATTGCTTTTTGGGTGTTAAAACTATTTCTTGATTGAAGGTGCTAAATCTATTTTTACTTTCAACACTTCTAACACAACACTTCTAAATCAAAGTCCTGCTAAATAAAAAAATCTGATTCCAAAATATCACCTCTTCAAACCCCTCATTCACCACCTTACCCAGATTTTATTGAAATAATTGCATGACGCATTTCTGAATTGAAATTTACAAACAAGTTTTGAAGTCAACCTCCAATCTTTAAAGTTTTGGGTTCATCACCACTAACCGCTCTTGGTCTTACAACATGTTCAGTGTCTTATATTTATACGCACGCCTTGAATCATTCATGATTTCAGCCAAATATTTTCTCAGCAATATCAATATCAAGGTTTTGAGAGTCTCATAACGACAAAAAAATCACGTCGGACAGAGATGCAAATATATGATATGATATTCACATTGATAAAAATATATATCCCATTGCAATACCACACCTAATTCTCAGTAAACGTGCATTGCATTGAGTTGCGAGTGGTTACTATTCTAATCCATGAATACAACCTTTCTCATTTCTAAACTTGTGAACTGAAGTTGATGGCCATCAACCTCAATTGCAATTTATCATTTCTACTTCTGTCAATTTATTATTTCTGGCTAGGCATGTCTACTTCTGGCAATTTATTATTTCTACATCTGTCATCATTGGCAATTTATTATTTCTACTTCTGTCATCATTGATTGGCTAGGCATGTCTACTTCTGTCAGACTCATTTTAAAAAATGGAGTGTGTAAAGGGCTAACCTTGATCAGCTGACACATAAGTCATGCATGTCTAAAGGGCCAATTTTATTAAGAACACAGATTTGCGGTGGGCTTTTAAATGCGGCTAGATTGCCGCCTTTGGTTTGTTTTTTTGACTTTAACTATATTTTTAATTTTTATTTGGATTTGCATTTATGATCCTGTAAAAGAAAAATGTATATGTTTTTTTATTATTAAACTTATTCTCACTTATATATTGTCTTGATTTTTACTTTTATTAATTTTTTCTCCAAAATATTAACATCATATTTATGCAAAAAACCAAATCATTGTTGATATTCATTAGTTCTCTCGCGTAAGCATGAATTAAAATCCAAACAATGAAACTTGGATTAAATGGTAGGTGGGACCCCTGCCCTCGGTGTATATGACAGCTTTTAATAGCCGATTCATGAGGAATTAGATATATTGCATTCCGCCCTACATTCTTGTGAATTTAGTTATGGCCAATAGTTCTAGTAGAAACTGGCCGAATAATAAGTTGTATTTTCTTTAATCACTAAAACATTGTTATTTCAAGTTATATTTATTGTTATTGTATGGAATTTTATGTATATTTCATAAATGACTTGTGTTGAAATTTATTTTTATATTTAGGAATTTTATATCATAATTCGTTACCTAAGGTTATGGCTAATCAAATATTCTATTAAATTTGCTCATAAAATTATCAGTATTTCAGTTTATTAATATTTATATTCTTCTTTTATTTGTTTTATATATAATTCATGTTTTTATTTATTTATATTTACTTATAAGAATTATTGCATTTTTTTTTGCCAAGTTGTACCTTATGTTGATTTATTTTATTTTATTTTTGTTGTAAATAATTTTTGTGAAAAAGGAAAACAAAAAACTAAGGGTCTTAAATTTGGGCCTAGTTTCATTATCTCACTCACCTAGTGAGATTTCAAGATTTTACCCTAAAAGTATAACACACACACACACACATATATATATTCCTTATATTTTTTTATTGTTAAAAAATCAATAAATAGTACAACAAGAAAAGGACAAATATTAGATATAACCATTTTGGAAAAAAACACATGCATTAAACATATTACATTGAAATAATATACTAATGAGAATTATAAATCCATAATCCATGAATGAATTACAATCTCTACCTTCTCTCATGAATCATCTAATAACCAAATTAGATCTAGCTCACCATGGATCTATCATGTGTTGAGAGGGATCAAATCCCTGGAGGTGCAAAACTTTTTTTTGGAGTGTAGAAATTGAGGAAAGTTTTGCACCCCAAGAGATTCACAAATATTTTTTAAATGCTCTCTATTATCCACTGATGAAATAATATCACATATATATAGACATAAAGTGTTGTCTCAAGATAGAAAAATTGTCTTGGACACACAATCACTCTGTTGATGGAATATCTCAACCACACACCAATCTAGGAAACATCTAGATCCCCAAAAATTCTAGACAGTAGGAATATATTGTTGTACATAGAAGGAATCACAACAAATACAAGTAGGAATTATATTTAAAATTCACCCCCTTATTGACTGCTTGTCTTGATCTCAAGCAGCAAGGTCTACCTCTGGTCCAATTTGGAAATTATACCTTGCGCCTTGTTCATGCAGACATAATAAAATCATCGATTTCGATATAAAGGAAAAACCATCTTCCAGAATGCATGGGTTCCCAACCGCTGCAACCATCAGTCTACTAGGAAGTCCTTCACATACATGGTTCATCCAACCTCTCGATGAACTCCCCCTAAATGTAAAATTTCACCTCATGGAGTCTATAACCAATACAGTCCACCCAAGTGTATTCATCCTGCATGACACACTCTTCTTGGGAGTTGAAAACTTTATAACAGAGGGAACACCTAACAAAGGGGTATGCATGTCTCTCTCACTCTTACAGCCATATTTCATTTTCATACGCTCCAAGCTTAAGAATATATTAGGTACATAAAGAATTTCAAGGAGCACAAAGCATCATTACAAAGAAATATATGACATGCAGATTTGTTATAATTACAATGTGTGACTTATAATTTATCACAGTCATGAGTCTATTCTAAAAACTCAAACAAAATTGGGTGTGGTTAAAAACTCTCTATTAGAGGGAAAACATAAAAAAGGGGTATGCATGCATCTCTTGGTCTTACAACCATATCCACTTTAATACACTCCAAGCTTAATAATATACTAGGTACATAAAACATTTCAAGGACCAAAAAGAATCATTACAAAGAAATATATGACATGTACATTCGATATAATTACCATGTGTGACTCATACTTTATCACAGTCGTGAGTCTATTCTACACAATCAAACAAACTTGGTTGTCCATCATCCTTCCTCCAACCAGTATTGTTTGATGTCATCTTCAGTGCCATGTCTTTATCATATATTGTGGTTAATAAATCTTGGAAATAAACCTTGCATCTTGTTGGAATGGCCAATTCCAACACAAACTCATACTTGTGACAAAATTTGGCCATACTAAAGGTCACACAAATATAACATGTAATTTCTCAACCAAATTTAAATTAATGAAATGAAAATATTTTAACACTAAAATAAAATTTGAATTTATAAGACACTAGCACAATAACCCTTCAACAACTCCAATTTAGCATGCTCTAGCTTCTTACACAACTTGTGATATTATACTGAAATTCCACAACATTTATCCTCGTCCCTTCATTATCTCGTTCATAATTCGGAAGAACAGTCATACTCTATCTGAAGTACCAATTTTATCGCTCAAACTGGGTGCTACATTACACATGGTTTCTTGAATAGAGCCTGCAACTCAGTTACTAACATCTCTCTAATTTGGTTGAACAAAACCTTTGAAAATAAACTAGTCGAGATGGATTAAATTTATCTTCCAATTTCTCCTTTATCCATAATTGTTTCCCTTCATTATGTTGTCGAGAGTGACAGAATCACCCCCTGAAAGTGCCCAAGATTTGTAGCATAGTTTTTGATCTTGCACACCAAATTATCCTCAGTATCATATCTTGAGATCAAAATCGAAGCAGTTAGATCAATGTCGAGAGGAATTTTAGATGATCACCAATCTGAGTAAGATATGAAAGTACATAACCATATTTTTAGATATTTATAAATACCATTTAGCATTAGGGGAATTTTGAGGTCTAAAATGGATCTCCTAAGGAAATTAAAAAATAATAGTGGAAATAATAAAATAATATTTGATGACATCATCAAACTTTAGAGGGAAAAAATTAAAAACTACTTTTTCAACTCATATTTTCAACTTATCTCCCAAATGTTTTACTCAAATTTCTAGCAGGAGTACTCATTGGATGCAAAATTTAATTACTCATCCAAGGAGTAGCCATGTTTCATACTTTCGATGGACCCTCCAACACAAAAAAATAAGAATTACATCAAAAACTTGATTGCAATCATGTTTTTTCATGTATTTCTCATTTTTTGCATATCAAGGTTCATCAAAAGTATGAAACATGGGTACTCCTTGGATGATGAATTAAATTTTGCATCCAATGAGTTTTCCCACTCGAAATTTGAGTACAAAATTTGGGGGCTAAGTTGAAAATACGAGTTGAAAATGTAGTTTTATTATTTTATTATTTTTTAATATTTATACCCTTTTACTTAAAAAATGGTGAATCATCCCCCATGGTTGATAGCATCATCTTGAATCCTATTGGTTCTTATAAAGTATATTCTAGTTATACATTTGTCTTAGGAGGCTCATTTTAGACCTCAAAATGCCCCTACTGAGACCTTAATCCTGAACTTAAACTTGCATTTCAAATTTTAATCAGCATTGTCACTATCAAGGGAAATACCATTCACCCAAGAATCAATCATAACAAAAAATCCACAAAATAGTTAACACTTTCACCATATTGAGGTTCAACGATGCCTCTTCAAAATGCCTAATCACATCTCTATCACATGCCCATCATACACCTTCTTGGAGTGCACTTATGTGGTTGGCTTCAATTCGACGCAACAATATTCACCCCTTCCACAGGAAAGAAAGTTCATGTTTAACGTAGGCTTCCACGTCTCTCTTAAAAAAAACTCACGCAGCTCGGGCCTATGAAACAACACTCCAAGTGTCCCATGATGCACAAATTCAAAGAGGCCACATAGGAGAAACTTATTTCATGTGCCCAAAAAATACTTTGAGCTCGAAAATGTGTCTAAACTAATGTCCCTGCACTATGGCTACTTCAAAACAATCAACTTCTCAAGGCCTCTAGGAAGGAATCAACCTTCACATAGCATCGAAGTAGTAATTTTTCCTTCTAAATCAGCTTGAATCGACCTTGCTAGCCACAAATTGACCTCAATCAAAGAGCAATAGCTACAAAAAGATCTCATCAATATCACATAGGCATCAAAAAAAGCCTATGGAATTTGATCCACAAACAATGAAATCTCACTTAAAAAATGAGCATCGACAAGAGGAATCAACGATATCCAACAATCAACCTCCCTTATTATCCAAAAATTGGCCTTTACACAAATCCCAGTTGAGGTCTATGCCTCCTCCACACAAACGTCACATAAATTACTCATGAGCTCTCATCGAAGCTCTCCAATTTCATATAAACAACTTTCAACACAATCCACGAGGCACTGGATCATCCACATGTTGAATACAAAAGTTGCTCGATCACCCACAACACTTGATAACCATACACAATGGACACAACACTCGATTAACAAGAGGTTCAACAAGATGTTGGACAAGAAAAAACTAACCATCTGACATTAGAGGAATTTTGAGGTCTAAAATGGGTCTCCTAAGGAAATTAAAAAATAATAGTGGAAATAATAAAATAAGATTTCATGACATCATCAAAATTTAGAGGGAAAAAAGAAAAAACTACTTTTTCAACTCGTATTTTCAACTTATCTCCCAAATTTTTTACTCAAATTTCCAGTGGGAGTACTCGTTGGATGCAAAATTTAATTCCTAATCAAAGGAGTAGCCATGTTGCATACTTTCGATGGACCCTGCTACAAAAAAAACATGAGAAATACATGAAAAACATGATTACAATCATGTTTTTTTATGTATTTCTCATTTTTTGCATATCAAGAAACATCAAAAGTATGCAGCATGGGTACTCTTTGGATGAGGAATTAAATTTTTCATCCAATGAGTTCTCCCACTCGAAATTTAAGTAAACACTTTGGGGGATAAGTTGAAAATACGAGTTGAAAAAATAGTTTTATTATTTTAGGGCGGAAATGTGAAGCTGGGTTACACTTTTGTGAGAATTGGGGGCCGAAATTTTTTTTGGCAATAGTTCGGCCAAACATTTTATAACGTTCGACTGAACTATGTAATAGTTCGGCCGAACTTTCTGCCGAAATTTCTTAGAAAGTTCGGCCAAACTCGTGATTCCATTTAGATTGATAGCACACTGACGGCACAGGAAAACAGAATTTTTTCCGGAGATTGGAAAACCAACAAAAGTTCGGCCGAACTTCTAAAAAATTAAAATAGTTCGGCTGAACTATTTTCTATAAATAAATCGCCCGCGAAGTTTGGTGGTTTACCGGTTTCATTGTTCGCGCATTTTCTGGCCTTGTCGTTGCTACTCTGTTCGCACTGTTGCTCCTCCTGGCTGCGCTGGTGCTCCTCCCATCCACGCTCTTCGACTCCGTCAGATATGTTTGACTCCTTTCTTTGGGCTGTCAAAAGAGTTTTGTGTTGTGTATTAAAAAAATGTCGGGGCTTGAATTTTGGTTTAAGGCCTTTTTGGATGTGATTTATGGAACCTCATTTTTATTGTATCCTAATACTTCCTATCTACTAAATCAACGCAATATCCCTTTGAAAGTTAGATGACTTGCTTTAACTTTAAAGAACTCATCAAACTTCAGGACTCTGCACAAGAATTTCTGGAGCGTTAAACAGTGAAGTAATTTTCATTTAGGCTTAATTATGTGGGAATAATTTGTTGGTTTTTTGAGGACTCAATAGCTGACATAAGTTCTGAGAAATTTGAAAGTCTAAATGACTTTTCATAGTCATCATAAATCAACCATCACCACTAGTATAAATCTATGTTGATTTAAATAACTATGGAAAGATTCTGATATAAGGATCACTCTCATGAATGTTAAACTAAGCATTTAATTTGTAGGTCTCATGTGTAGAAATTTGCTGAATAATGATTAATTATCCACCGAGACTATCTTGATCACATACAATTCGAATTTATATGCAACACATAATCTCTTCCACTCAGATCATCACACATGCGGAAAATAAAACAAGCGATAGCACATCAATTCATCATACACATTAACACAGTATGTATGGGGAAAGCTTATAGCTGAAAACCCCGCAGCTATTGTGTATATTATAATGGATAAAACATGTAACAAACTCAGTACAATACTCCTCACAAGTACTCAGTACTTTCTCATAAAGTTACACACAAACTAGCTTGGTTTTGAACAAGTCACTGGTTCAAAACTCACCACTAATTGCCTTGCCTCTATTGCGCAATCATGGCCTTTCTAAATAGAGATCCAAGGTTCAAATATCCTTGGCTTGACAGCGCAATCATCATGGGAAATTCCTCCAAGTGTGGTGCAAATCTCATGCACAATTGATGTCGCCACTGATAGCTAACTCCACCCTTTCATCTACCTCTTTCACTGGTCTCCACTGAACTGATCATGCACTGTAGTGAACCGATGTGTTCTTGAGTTGAATAATGAGTTACTAATTAATGAATTAAATAATATTTAATTCACTCCACTCATAACTAATTGATTAGCTAGTTAAACTAATCTCAACTAGTTCAACTAAAATAAACAGAACACAACTCCACTAGCTGTCTCATTAACTCCACCAAACTTCCGCCACTGCAGTCCTAACTGAAGTCAACCATGTATGATGCCATCAAACCCTTGGGAATAGCGTAATTCCTCTGTCAGATGCATGAGCCACTTCCAAGGCTCGAACTGAAGTGCTCCAAGAGAGTAAACTGAAGTTTATAGTCCAAATATTATTAAGGGTAAATAATATTTGACTTCCCTATTTTTAGGATAGGCAGTCTAAAAATAGACTTCGACCTATCGACCTATAGGTCAAAAAATAGAGTCCCATATATTTTTACCAACATGACCAATACTCCAAGAATAACATACTGTAACCCCTGGACCATGCTCCATATGTCTAAAAATAGACTTCGCGCCAGAATTCGCCTGCGGGCCCACGTAGTGAAGGCGACTTCATTTCACTAAGCTCCATCATCTTGCTGCATTTTCAACATCATGCTTGGGAATGTTTTCATCACTCACAGAGATATCACCTCTAGCATAATATGTTTAAAATATAAGTACTTGGCACTTTAACAGTGTAATTCTAATGTGATGATGGATGGATCTCAAATATCTGATATTTAGGTGGTTCAGTGGATGCAGTCATAGGCAAGACAATCTCTTCATGGTTGAAACATTACATAACCACATGGATGCTAACTGCGCATTTTCAAGGGTAAATTTGATCTACATCCTTTAATGATTCTGTTGGTAATATCCTTCAGCATACTCACTGTCATAATTTCTCGAACAAAACTTATTTAGGGAATCTATAATTCATATATTCTAGGAATCTATATAGAGAGTTCTTGCAAGTTGCAGTTTGGCGTTTGTGTCTCATGCTCATCGTTACAGTGCTTCTTGTTTTACAGTTTGTGTCTCATTCTCATCATTAAAGTCCCTAGAAAGCTGTTAAACTATAGCAACTTCATCCATCAATCAAAACTCGCATATTACCCTTACTCAGGAGTTGACGATGGTATTGCAAACTCAGCTCAGACAAAATTAAAAACCAATTTTAATAGTCGTAATCAAATTATCCTTTCCATGGCCTAATTACTTTGTTTGGTATTATTATTTCAC
Organism: Pinus albicaulis; assembly: GCA_034641835.2. Lineage (NCBI taxonomy): Eukaryota > Viridiplantae > Streptophyta > Pinopsida > Pinales > Pinaceae > Pinus > Pinus albicaulis. The sequence goes on along the minus strand of CM076581.1, from coordinate 1,280,953,811 downwards.
TTGGGGTGTACACACATCATTTGCAGAAACAACTTAGCTCATTAGCAGCGAAGCGATGTAAGATACCATCCATATCGATGAATATATGCTTTGGGTGGAAACGTGATATGAACATATATAATTTGTATGCAGTATGTACATTTATTGAATGTACAATTCATCCCTTCTTTACAGATTTTTAACGTCAGCCATTTATCGTTGCTCCACTTTTTCACATTCATGAATGAAAAGACTTTTATAGTGGATATCCCATCTTCTCCCATGTTATTTGGAGCATTTGTTGAGCCATTCGACTCTTTTGCAAAAAATTGCAAAAAGAGTGTGCAAGTAGGTAGCTTACTTTTTAGGATTGGATCATCTTCTTTTCTTTTCTTTTTTTTCTATCTATGATGCTTGCCTCTAACTTCCCCACATAAATCTCAGCTTCAGCATGCTCATTACCCTCTTCTATACCATTTTCTTGACACCATGGAGGGATTTTAATTCTCTCCATGAAAACTTGGACATCTGCCTCTCCTTAATCAAATTATAAAAGTCTTGTTTCATGGTTGTAATATTTTTCCAAATCTGCAGCGTAGTTGCAGGTTTTATGATTTACATGTTTCTGGAAAAATTAGTGTTGTTATCACCTTCAACGAACTAGATGGCTCTAATTTGAAGTCTTCATTGAACTGTTTCCTTTTCTAATAGTGCTTGTATCTCCCCTCCAAAATTTTCAAAGACTGCAAGTCTTTTTGAGTAAAAATTGCATTTGCATTATTGTCAAAAATCCTAGAAATGACCTCTTCTACTTCTAAAAGATCCTTTTTATCTTCTGTTGCCTTCTTTTTAGACTAGTTAGTAGCCACTTTCTTAACTCTTTTGATATTGTCCACAAAGTGTTTCATTAAAGTCCCCCCAAAGCTTCATCATATTTTACGCAAATGTTTGTAATTAAGAATCCATCCATATCAATAAAGGTATAATACTTTGGATCATATTGTCCATTATGTTTGTTATTCTATTTCCTTTTGTGATATATTTGAGTAATATATGTAAGTTCTAACTTTCGCTTTGAATATTTCTATTTGGCACACCACAAATAGGAATTTAAACTATTAAACTAATTAATATAGATTTAATTTGATTTCGGATTTATCAAGAGGTGTTAATATGGATTTAATTTACTGTAAATGAAATTTATAAATATTTTTTTTTTGGTTCATTTCCAAATATTTTTTTTTAAAGTTAATATTATTTAAACGTTTATAGTATGAGTAACTCTTGTCTTATATTTGACTAATTTTTTATATAATTGAAATTCAAAGACAGATGATTTTCTCCAAGTTTTAATTGTTTAAAATATGATTGTTTGAGCAACTCTTTCTCTGGGATACAAGGAGGGTGAAAGATTTTTTTCCTTCTATATTTGAAGCTCTCCATTATTATAGAAAAGGATTTTTTTCTTGTATATTTTTATGCTCTTTGCCATAGTAATGTCATAGTGTATGAAGTTTTAAATTGTTTTTATTATTTTTATTATATGTTGGATGTGATTTTGATTCAAAATGCTTCTTTTTTATTTATTAATTAAAAAAAATTATTAGAAAAATTATTGCTTTAAGCCTTGGAATTTACAATCAAAATTAGAAAATGTATTTTTATCTAAACTATTTATGAAAAGTTTAATATTGTTTGATTTTATCCACCATGTCCTTTTTACATATATCTAGAATAATATTATTTGTAGTTTCCGGTTTTTTGTAACATTTTACTACCATAATCAAAATCTATAGAAATAATAATCTGACATTATAATATCTTGAAATGGAGCTAGCAAACTCAAATATAGTATTGCAAATCCCTGGCTAAGTTAGATGAGGAGGCTATGTATTACTTAGTATTGTATCCATATTGGGGTTGCAAGTTCTATGGGTTCAAAATAACACTTGCAAACAATTTGTTTTCCATATGACCTTTCTTTTTCATAGATAAATTTCATTCTTTTAGCCATTATGGATTTGAGAAAAATACATCCTGGCAGGCCAATAAAAAGCCTTAACAATGAATTAAACATGAACAACTATTAAATATGGGTAACCAAGCAGCATCAAAACAAAAAACTAAATCACCAAGGCTAGTAGTGATAAATAATAAACATTCTAGGATACTTCAAAATTCCATGTAAAGAATTTTTTACCTAAAATCACTAGATGGTGAGGCCCACAGCAACAACTACAAAAGCAATGCAATATAACCACTCAAACTACATCAACAAAACATATGCTCTTGAATGAGGTTTTGGACTCTTTAGATATAAATGTACACCGTGGCAATGTATCTTATATAAAACTTTAATCCATGTGCTTAACCTTAACATTGACACAAATGGAATACAATTTTACTCACTGCTTTATGATAGAAAAATATGCAGATGAGTATTGCCCACATATCTGAAGTCAAAAGGGATAGATTAAAAAGGGATGCTCCAGTCGTCTATAAAAGATAAATTAAATAAGCATGAAATATTAGTAATGCAAATTAGATATGTGTACCAATTATGTTCATATAACACAACAAATAGATGATTCAACACAAATGTCACATAGAAGTCATATTTATCTCATGGGCCTTCAACTTAAATTATATATCTAGCATTACATTAAGCTATAGGAGATAAATCAAAGAAGCATTTTAATGTAAATTAAACATGTGTAATAATTATGTCCTTTAGTTCAATAAATAGATAATAATTTGGAAATGCCATATCTAAGCTATATTTCATCTAAGTAGCTTTCAATTTAAACTTATATCTAATGTTAAATTATATAAAAGAATAACAGTAATCCAAACTTCAAAATAATATTTAGAGTTAGTATAAAATGTGACATATAATTTTCCTGCGTGGAAAAACATAGATACTGAGAGTTCAAAACTCATGCATTTCAATAGAAAGTGGGTATACGAATGAGCAAGTAAATTTTTTCTAGAAATGTGGAAGTGAAGGTTGATAGAGAGCCACACAAAATTGCAAATTCATACCTTAACAAAATTGTTAGATCATTTTAAAGAAAACACATTTAATCAACTTTCATTGAAATATATGACAAACTCAACCCAATTTTATGAAAAATAGTATACCATTTTTTACATAATTTCACATAATACAAATAGATAAATATTACTTAAGTATTGTTATAAATATTTAACTACCCATCGAGAGATGGCCAAGTGATTGAGACAGGGAATCATCACAATAAAAGACCAAGTACAAATTGTAGTAATCCTAGAATCATGCTTTACATAAGGTAATATTGGGGAACTCGTGACTTCTACTATAGATTAAAAACATTTACCCTTACCAAAAAATACATGATAAAAATTGACAAACTACATAAGCTTAAGCTTAAGGGGATATAATCCTTCTTGCCTTCCATATAGATAATGAAAATGATTGTTCCAAGTCTCATGTTTCTTCTGATGTTATTTTATAAACCTTGATTGGAAAGAAAAATAGGAGGGCAGAAATGTAAGAAATATAAAACATAATGAAACACACACATACATATCTCTAGACAATCAACACAATTATTTTCCTAGGAAATCCTTATGGGAGACAAGCAACCCTAAAAAGTAATGATGCTCTAGACTCTTTTTCCCTAGGAAATCCTTATGGGAGAAAAACAACACTAAAATTTAAACATGCTCTACTCTCTCTTTTCTGGTATGGAAAATATGTTTAAGGTAATCTCTCTAGAGTAAGCTAAGACTTTTGGCGTGTAAGGTTGCTATAAAAACTTAAATTCATACATTTTTCTCTCTAACTTCACACTCCTAGTTGTATTTTCAACTATGGAACAAAATACAATAACACAAAATGGAACTCTTATTCCTCCTAGTGGCCAAGTATTTAACATAGCGTGATAGCCAACTAGGTGTAAGATTTGACTTCGTCAACCATTAACGAGGTTTGTGATTTTAGACATTTTAGAGTCTTGTTAAAATTCCACATGTAGCTAGCTTGCTATGCATGAGTAATGGGGCTAAAATGACATTCTCTCGTACCATGGTGGTCAACATGATAGGTCAGCTTACTAAAGGCATAAATTTTGAATGAACTTAATTTGATGTTTTTCTTGCACCATTGGATATGTATTTAAGTGTAGAATAATGGTCAAGATTTCGGCACAAGGGATAATCGTTTGACCCCCAGAAATGTCATTTAATACCTCAAAATGACTCCAAAAGGTTTTAGACCCCAATTCTCCACCCACCATTAAAATGACCCTACAAGTTGATTCTTTTAGTTTTTTCACTCTATAATCATCAAAATATATGACAAATAATATAATTATCCAATCTAGATAATTATTTAATAATTTGTTAAAATTATGAGTAGGATATACATCATGGAATTTAAATAAATAGTGTTAATTCATTGGACATGCTTGTACATTCCTTGTTGATACTTTGAAAGTAATACGTTTTGAAAAATAATTTGTTTTTTGGATTCTTAATATTATGTAACTTTCGAACCATAATTACAAATTTATTTATTTTTTACTTATCATTTAGTTGCTAAAATATGAAGAATTTATGTTGGTAAATAATTAATTAGGTCTATTTAAATCATTTACCACTTTTGGGATTTTTGTTTTCGTGGTTTCATTCATAATTTCACTTTTTTGCAAATTGTCAATTTCAATTTTTCACACCACATGTGCACAATCAAAGGACCTAAGGTCTTTCCCCTACCAATGTATGTTCTTTTAAAACATGGTTTCTTGGTGATATGGGTGATTTAGAAATGATTGGGAGAGCAAAATTCCTCATTTAATACACAATATGTTTGGTTCATGCCACTAAGCCAAGAATAAGGATGCACTCCCATTTGATTCTCATGATTAGGTTGTAATCATGAGGCTCTCACTCAAGAGTGGACCTTCCCAAAATATTGTGACGTCATGTCACAAACAAAACCATCAAACTGAAAAACACATCGTGCAAGAAACATAGCTTGCTGACATATCATTTTTCTCCTTCAAAGAAAAAAAATTCACATCATGTGAATATCTCCATGTACTCTTACATATTGGTGTACAAAACCATCAACCAAACACAAGTTGACAAAACATTCCTCTTCAAACAACTGCCTCTCACGTCAAATAATGGCTCATGTACAAATTTCCATATTTGTTGCATTTAAGTGTGTCAACATAACTCTACCTTCAACGTCTTGATTCATGCAACATGCACCATACTTTTAATTTGCAAAGAAATTCATGAAACATCAAAATACATGAAAGGCCTTAATTGGATAAGAAATCTAACCATCTGTTACCAAACCATTTCAATGGCGCTTCTTTTAGCTGCACTTCTTCATCACGTGAATCATCCTGACCCTCATCGATTATGGAATCCTCTTTTCAATTCTTATCATTATCTCTTTCCACCTTCTTCAAATGTTGTGGATGACTTGTTGGATACAAAGTCCAACACTTGTCTACAAGGTGACCTTTCTTATGGCAATGAGTAATAAACAATTGCAACTTATTTTCAAAATCATTTTCCTTGTCCAATGGGCCTTTGACTTTTTGCCTCATTTATTTAGAAAGTTTCATGTGAATGGATATCTTCTTCAAACATCTATAAACATTATGATTATTCAAACCACAAAAGGAACATGCAAGTTTTTTACCAAATCTTATGTGAATATTTACCATGTTTATCATAATCGAAAGCAATTTGATTAGAGGCAAATTTATACCTTGAAAATTCACCGTTGTCGCCTTCTTGAGGAGGTGAATTTTATGAGGTAGTGGCTCTCCTTTGAATACTAGCAATGAATTCAATGACTCTAGAGCTTTCAACATCCTCTTCTTTTACATTCTCATTAGTTGCATGATTATTAACATCTTCTTGCAAAGTGGGTGTCAAACTTTTCCATTCATTATGAACACAAACTTCACAAGCTTGAGGTAATGAACATGAAAGAAAATTCCTTCTTGGAATAGCTTCATGTGCCTCCATGGATTTGGAGCATTCTCCATCATGTTTTCCATAACCAAGACCCAAATAATTAGGCCCTTCCTCAACAAAATTTGGCTCAACTATGCCTTGTACATGTTTGCCTTTAACCCTTTACTTTCATAGCACATATTCTTCAAAAATTTGGACCTTATTCCTCTAGTGTGTCTCTCAAAAGCATGTACACATTCACTTTGAGAAGAAATTGAAGACAGAAACCAATAGCTAATTCAAGGAATCCACGGGAAATTGAAAAATATATAACTAATAAGGTGGAAGACACTTTGTAACCTAAGAGAGAAACCTGTTAGGAAATGGGTGAAGTTGGTATTACACACCCAATTGGATAACGTCGAGGAGAAAAGATTTCTCCCCCTTTATTTGTTGGCATAACCTAGTAAGTGTTATTCACTAGCATGTATTTTGTAAAGGCCTTGACCTAGTTCCCATTCAACTCCATCCACCAGGTTGTAGAGGATTCCAAGCCTAATTTCATGAAAAGTAAGTTGGGGATGATCACATTGACCTGCTTGATGATGTGTCTATGAAGATTTACTACCTTGAACTATTTTTTTGTGTAGGGAAAGAGACACATTCCCATGTCTGAGCATGAAACCATTCTTTGATATTGTTAGTGCCTCTAGTGTTTACTTCTAAAAGTTCTATAGGAAGAGTCTCTAAAGGGCCAGGTAGACTCTGGATCTCATCTTTTATGAAAGGTGACATATCTAGTAAATGCCCCTACAGTCAATCTCTGGAATGGATCTAAATAGAAGTTCTTCATTTTAATATCCATAAACCACAACAAATTTAAGGTAAACTATGCACATGTGTCATTATTTTCACACATAATCAATTATTGCTTTGAAAGTTGTGTTCTACATAATTTGTATACACTAAATTACAAATTGATTTTTTGAAATCTATTTTGTGTAAATGTCGACCAATAGATATATATCATGGAGGATGAACAATGAAGATCAGTTGAATCCCATATGGAGGTTCAGGGATCGGGGGATGTTCATGGTATTTAAATATAATCTTAAATCTCCATACATGTGTACATATGGAATTGATTTTTTATCAACTATTTGAGTTAAATTAGTTGTTAATAAGTTTCATATTTTAATTTTTAGGAGTTAAGAGGAGAAGGGTTTCTACTCCATCCATGGAGCATCGCCATGGTTCAACCGTCGAGGTATGAGTGGTAGCAGGTTACGTGAAGGGGGTGATATTTATTCTCCCGAAGGCCAATCAATGACTGCTGGTTCTCAACAGGGTCATTTTGGGTCTGGTTCTCAGCAGCGTCATTCTGGGTCTGGTACTCAGCAGGGTCATGTTGGAGAAGATGTTAACCAACAACATGAAGGTTGCCATCAATTTCAATATTTTTTCATTAAATTTGTACAAATTTTTTTACACGTGTTTTTTCTAATATACGAAATTTTATATATATTGATGCAGAGGCCAAAAATGTTCAAACTAGTGGTCAAAATAGATGCAGGGCATCCTGTTACATTCAAGAAGAAGGTTGTCAACCCAACACAACTTATCTAGCCAAGATTACTGATATACCATGGGAAACCAACATGGCAGAATGCACCTTACAAAGGTGTGAAATAATTCATGCAAAATTGCAAAGAGATCTCGTGGCTTTGTCTCTACCTGTTGAGAGTCGACAAAGCCTTGAGATAGTTACACATTCATTGGGTGAAATGGTAAATGTGTACAGAAATCTTGGGCCAATGACTGATTCATTTGTAGAAATGATGAGAAAGAGAAAAGAAATAGTGATGGGTCTTGATAAATGGGAGGACGTAAAACAAAAAGTTACAAAAGAAGTGGCCAAAAAGAAAAATGTTGAAGGTGCAGTATTTCAAGCACCCAAACATAGCTCGTTGTTTGTATGATAGGCACCTTGTGGCCTATGGAAGGCTTCCATGGAACGATGAGGTTCCTGTTTATTTTTCACAAATTTTTTATGCATAATTTTTTTGGGGTATGAAACCAAATTACAATGATCTTCCTTCAGAATTTTTTGGCCCGGGGAAAAGTCGATTATATCACTGTAAGGGCGCTAAGCGAGATGTGGATTTGCCTTGCCCTGAGCCGCCATTGGTGAGTCGACTGCTTCGAGTCAAAACTTTGCGATCAAAGATGGATGCGACTTCTCAAATAAGTCGAGAAGCAAGGGATGTTATGATCGAGAATGTCCATGGCAGATTGGGTGAAGTCGATATTTCTTTAAATCGACAAAGAGCACGTGAAAATGCATGTGCCAATTTTTTTTATTGTACAGATGAGGAGATTGACAACATGAATGTTGAAGATCTCCAAACATATGAAAAAAATTGTCGCAATGGCTTGCAAGACTTAATTTTTCATGAGGAAGAGGGCATCCGAACGATATGTGTTAGTGATCTTAGGGTTTGAAAATATTTTTACATATACATGTGTACAATTTGTAATAAATACATGTGTATGCACATGTATACATTTATTTGTATGTGTACATTAATCTAACAAAAATGTATGATTATATGTTAAAACACCATTTGCAGTTCTCAGGCATGATGCGTGATGAAAATGTTAATATCACGTTCGGGACCTCCGGTTCAAACGATGCAAATGGGTCTGACCATCATGATATGTTGGAAAATGTTAGTGTTTTTTAAGTGACTCTAAAATAAATAATTGTTTCCACACATGTACATGTATGTATATATATAATTTGATAAAATGTTTTAATAGGTACCGATTCCGTCTGATGTTTTTGGGATGGCGGTACCTTCTTCTTCTTTGGGAGATGTACCTTCTACTTCCTTGGGAGATGAGCCACAAGTATGGACAATTTTTCACAAGTTTAAAATTTATGTTTAAAAGTTATATATATATATATATATATATATATATATTCTACCTCAAAAAGTTCCATTAAAAATTGAGATATATATATATATATATATAGAGAGAGAGAGAGAGAGAGAGAGAGATCTATATTTTGAGTTATTTAAATTTTTTTGAATTTAGGTTCCTATAGAAGATTTCTTTAATCCGCGGACTCTAGCGACGGAGATAGGAACATCCACAGCATTTGGACAGGTTATCTTTAGTTTTTTTTTTAATATTATTGAAAATAAGTTTATATATGTACACGTGCATTTTCATTTGAAAGTTTTTAGTATATATATATATATATATATATATATATATATATATATATATATATATATATATATATATATATATATATATATATATATATATATATATATATATATATTTAACTGTACATGTATATTGTATAGTTTACCACTGTAGATGTTCCTATGGGAGAACTTGTTCATCAAATGGAGAGGGAACCTTATGAGGTATTGCATGATTTTTTTGTTATATTTTTTTTTTTACATGAAGTTCTAGATATATATATTCTCATTCATTTTTAAAACATCAAATTTTAATGTTCAAGTACATGTGCATTGTGTATGTAGGTTTCCCATTCACATGATAGGGCGCGGACTGAGACCCTAGTAGGGAAGACGCTAGATCCGTTTCTATTTGATGGACATGATTTATAGATTTGATTTCAAAATTTATATGGTCTTAAAATTTGTTAAACTTGATACAGTTTGATACTTGTGAGATTTACAATTTTTGGACATATTTTATTACATTGTTAATATAATCTGTTTTATTTAATTTTTGGATGGTTTTAGTACTTTTGGCATGTGAATGTGAAGTAATGTTGTCATTTATAAATTAATGTTGTCATCTGAACTACATTTGGCATGTTATGTAATGACATGTGTTATAATTTGTTTTGTTTTTAAAATTTAAGTTTTGGATGCTTGGAGTACATTTGGCATGTGAAGTAATGTTGTGATCTATATTTTTTTGTTAAATTAATAGTTAAAAGTTTTGGATGGTCTCAATCTACATTTGGCATGTGATATTTAATGTTAAATGCTTTTGTTGGATAGCTGAATTATAATTGGCATGGCATGTGAAGTTTTTAAAACTCAAGTTTTGGATGGTTTAAATCTACATTTTGCATGTTATATTTAATGAACTTTAAATTTTTAATGTTATAATGTTGCACAATATATAATCAAAAGGTTTTTAAAACTTAAAGTTTTGGATGGTTTCAATCTACATTTGGCACATGTGGTATATAATGTTAAATGTTTCTATTGGATCTAGTTGAACTATAATTGGGATGGCATGTGAAGTAACGATCTATATATAATTTAAAGTTTTTTAAACTCAAGTTTTGAACAATTTCAATCTACATTTCACATGTGATGTTTAATGTTTTAGTGTTGCATGATATATTATCAAAAAATTTTAAAATTTTAAAGTTTTGGATGGTTTCAATCTACATTTGGCACATATGGTATATAATGTTAAATGTTTCTATTGGATAGTTGTTCACTATAATTGGCATGGCATGTCAAATAATGTTGCACAAATCCTTTTTGTATGGTTGAAGTACATTTGGAATTTTAAGATTGCTTTTGATCTCTCCATGTAGTTTTGTTTGAATGAAAAAATTTCCAATAGGAAGAACATAGCTTTTCAATGCAACTAACCATGTATCAATTGAGCTCTAATTGAAAAAAGAGTTTAAAGAAGTAGATATATGTACAGATTATCCCTTTAATTTTGATTGGAAATATAAGTCTAGTACATATATAAGTTTGTTGAATTTGGGTCAATGTCGTTAATGCACTTAAATAGGTAGCCTTGTCGATTTATTTACATTGTGGAAACTTTTTACCAAAAAATCCAACTAGTTTTTCATCAATGCACATATAAAAACTACTTGGAACAATTAATTGTGCATTCTAGAACATATCTATCGAACACAAGTAACATTTTTCATCAATGCACATTGAACATATCCAACCATTGGACAAGAAAATTTTGTAATAGATTTTCAATCAGGACTAGATATGTCGGTCAAATCCCACCAAAAGTCAGAGAAGTGCTTCGAGTCTCTTTTCTGAAAGGAATTTTCATACAAAAATATACTGCAGATGATTAATTTACATTGTGTCCATACCTTTTACTAGAAAATCCAACTAGTTTTTCATCAATGCACATAGTAAAACTAGAACAATTAATTTCATTCTAGAACATATATATATATATATATATATATCGAATACATATAACATTTTTCATCAATGCACATGTATAGAAAAGCTACTTTTAGTTGATACTAGAGCACGTGCTTGTACCCAAACATTTTTACATGTGCAAACACTTGCACAAATAACATAAGCAGCTCAATTTTTAGTTGAGTACTGGAAGTTCTAAAACATATTTAATCCAAAGATAATAAATTGTTGTACAATTCACTCAAAAAAATTCTAATGGAATTCCATCCTCAATAATCTGTTCATGATCGTATTTTGACATTTTCCATCTCTTAATATTCGATTTTTTCTTTGATTGAACTTCTATCAACTTTATGTGTGTTGCACACACCAAGTGACTATATTGACAACTTTTGGAATTAGTTTCATAGTCTTCAAAGTAAACAAAGTCTCCACTTTGATGAGTTTGTCTGAAAAAATAACCTTTCAGTATAATAGACCCTCTGTGATATTGAAATCCGTGATCATTATAGTTTTGTAATAATTTCATTTTTCATTCAGTGCAACGCATCAAATAATACTTCACATTTTCATCATTTTCAATAGGTATAATTACAGCAAAAACATCTCCTGCACAATAAAATAAATTTAACAAAATTATGCATATTTAAGTTTATTTCTAGATCTTTAAATCATTAGAAAGTAATTCAAATGTTACCTTCTCTAACAAGATCAGAAACTCGATCACCATCAGATGATATTGTACTTTCCTCTGATTGCATTTCTTCAAACATTGCAACAGACATTTTTCCCTTTGTATTTAGCTTTGTATGTTTCCAATCGTTCACATACATTTTATTTTCACAAACATCATTGGATTTTTTTGTTGTCTATGCAAACATCACAAAAACAAGAATATTTTATTTTATCCAATGCAAACACATTTTTGGATGACTTTGTTTGAATTGAATGTAATTTTCGAGTCCCTTTTATTGTTTCAACGTCATTTCCAATTGATCTATCTATGTCTTCGATTCCAATATGCCAGAAAAACCTTTATATGGAAAATTAGAAAAAGAATTTGTAAATATGATATCAAAATAAAATCAAAGATAATCATTGCATGATAAATGTACAATGTTTAAAATTAGATTTCCAACATAAATTAAATTGAATGTACCTTCGCACTTCTTTTGATGGGTTTCTCTCATGGCTTAGAGTAGCGATGCACCATTGAACAACTTCTTCAGCGTTCACAAGTCGGCTTGCAGTGTGGTTCATTTGATATCTTCGAAGTGCTCGTTTTATGCATGCTCCTGCACCGTCATGTTCTCCTTTTCCATGGCCAGTCTCAAAGAAATTCCAACAATGTTTAATGCTGGTTTTCTTATGAAGACAACACAACCAAAAGAATGATCGTGCAGATTTGAATTGACCTGGACATCTGTCTGACCATATCCAATGTTCATTGAATGTTATTCCACGATTTTTCAATGAATCATACATTTTTCCAAAACAATGTTGTACAAAACATGTATCATGTGTACGATTGTCACTGATATTCTTTAATGATATGTCGATTTTCACTCGTGCTTTCTATATGATCGACATTTTTTTCAGCATGTCTATATAGAATATGGATGAGCATGGAGACTTGGTCAGAATGATAGTATTCACTTTGAATTTCCTTTTGTGGAACAAATGTGTAGTTTTTTGTGAAATCAATCACTGACAAAATGGTCCCTGGTGGAAAAATTTCACGAGATTTTTTGAATTGCAAGTCTTTCCATCGAGATCTATGGGAATGCTTGGTGTATTTGTAAATTTCTGCCTCAAACTTTCTCAAAAAGTCTATCAGAAATATTTCGTCTTCTAGTAATTCAATTCTTTTAACACTATTTGCACCTTGAATCGATGTATCGATATATTCATATCTCTTCCATTTCACTTTCATGTTGGACAATGATTGATCATTTATATCAATACGATATTTTTTTGAAATTTAGTCAAATTTCCACAATCATCGCATTTTTTACCACCAACACATTTCTTTTTGTAAAATAGTTCATCGCTTTCTCTTTCACATAGAATTTGAGATATGAAATCATGGATAGTGGAAGGAGGAGGTGAATCCTTCCATAAAGTTCTACCGAAATCAAGGAATGTGTCATAATATAACTCAAATTCCACATGATAATGGCAACAAAAAGTGTCGCGTACGGTGATAGGTTTTACATACCATGGTTTTTGTTGAACAAAAACACTGAGTGAAGCATGAATTTGATGATTATCTTCTTTGAACTTGTTGCATAACTCTATCTGAGTGATTTCCAAGAAATATTTTTCATGTTCTTCGTATTGATTTCGTGTTATTCTTCTTCGCATCACATGCCTTGAAGTTGGTGAAACACACGAATTATTCTTCCAATATTCATATATTATTTTTTTAACATTTTCTCCAAGTCTATCTTTGTATGGTTGCCTACAAATAGCTCTCCAACAAGCGAGTTCATCATTTACATCTATTTGCAGCCGAAATTTCCGATGTTTGTGCAAATTTTTTCGCGAGGTTCCCAGTGCTCGTGCCATAGATGCTACCAAACGATTCTCTTGAGTACTTGATGAAACCATTGCCATCTATATTCCTCTACGTACAGTTGAAACATCTTTCTCTCTAGATCTCTTAATTGACTTTATAGCACTACTCATATTTTTTATCACATCTTCCTTCATTTTTTTTTATCTTTGGTTGATTTTCGAATACCCAATAGTGTTGTAGCTTCTTTTAATTTCCTTAATGATAGGAGACCTTTCAACACTTGAGCCTGAACTATTACCCGCTCATTTAAGAAATACTTTTCAAAAATGCAGTTAACACGATATCGTATAACATGGTCGAGTTTTTTATCTCCATATGTGTGAGTGTCAACATTTTCTAACATCTCATTATCGATAGTGATTTCATCTGTACATATTCGAAAAAATAGTACATATTCAATAAATAACTAAATTAATAAATATATCCATAATTTCAAATATTTTTCAAATTAGTTCATCAAATAAAAATTAAGCTTCACATTTTACATTAGGAAAATTTTAAATATATCAATAGATCATAATATTTACATTTACATGCCTGCTTCAATTTCTGCTTGAGGTTGATTTTCTTCTTCAATATTTTGAGGAATATCTCTGTCTGTTTACATTAAACAAAATATTTTTCAAATTAGTTCATGAAATAAAAATTAAGCTTCACATTTTACATTAGGAAAATTTTAAATATATCAATAGATCATAATATTTACATTTACATACCTACTTCAATTTCTGCTTGAGGTTGATTTTATTCTTCAATATTTTGAGGAATATCTCTATCTGTTTACATTAAAAAAAATATTTTTCAAATTAGTTCATCAAATAATAATTAAGCTTCACATTTTACATTAGGAAAATTTTAAATATATCAATAGATCATAATATTTACATTTACATACCTCCTTCAATTTCTTCTTGAGGTTAATTTTCTTTTTCAATATTTTGAGGAATATCTCTGTCTGTTTACATTAAACAAAACATTTTTCAAATTAGTTCATCAAATAAAAATTAAGCTTCACATTTTACATTAGGTAAATTTTAAATATATCAATAGATCATAATATTTACATTTACATACCTGCTTCAATTTCTGCTTGAGGTTGATTTTCCTCTTCAATATTTGAGAGGGCTTCTAACTTTCTTTTGCGAGATTGTCTCGTCTCTTCTCTATGTTCCTCAGGGTCTCTTTTTCGATCCTATTTGCTTGCACAAGTTCTTCAATTTCCCATGATAATAAGGTATGAAGCTCAAAATATTTACTTCAACTCAAAACACGTACATACCTCCAAGAAATGTCTTTTGAATGTACGTCCAAGAAATTTTTTTAAGTTCAAAACAATTTTTTGCAAAATCAGGCTGCCTCCAAGAAATGTCTTCCAAAAAAATTCTTTAAACCCAAAACAATTCTTTGTAAAATCAGTTTGCTTCCAAGAAATTCTCTTAAATCCAAACTTTGAAGAAATGTTTTTAAACCCAAAACAAGATCTTTGTAAAATGAGATGAAATGTGTACCCCCACTGAAAAACTATTGCATGTCCTCATGCAATTTACCAAAATTTCAAGTTCTTCTTCCTTATTGCATGTGATCTGATACTTCAGCCAAAACATCAAGCCTTATTCTTCTGTTTCTTGAAAATTATTTCCTAGAAGAAATCCTTCCCAACTGTCCCCTAGTTTTTTTAGTATCTCCTTCCAAGATTCATTATGAAATTCCTTGTTCTTGAGCCACCATTCTCCTTGCCTTGGGAGTCCTGTTACCTTAGCCAAAAATGATTTTGTTATTGTGAATTTTATGTCTCCAATCTCTACTTCTGCTCCATCAAAAGATCGAGCAAATGATTTTTTAATCTCCTTATGGAAGGCATCAAATTTTTCTATAAAATTCAACCATCCTGCTTCTTGTAGTAACTCCCTAACTTGTGGATATCCCTCCAGATAATTGACTCCTATCAGCTCTGTGCTAACAATTAGACCCATTCTTCACCCGTGAAGAGTATCTTCCCCTTCATATTTACTTTCCTATGCTTAAAGATAATTTGGCTGCAAAGTGTAATGGAGGTGAATGGATGGAAGTAATTGAGCTACAAGGGAAAATGAAGTGGCTATGGATCTGATGGAGAATTTATGATGAACTTGTGCTGAAATAAGTGAATGATACAATCTTAAGGAGACGTGGACTAGTAGGTTACGTTTGTGATTATGATCGTTAGTCATTAATCAAGGTTTTAATGAGGACCGTTATGGAATGTTGGATAAGGGATATGGCCAAGATATGTTAATCAATTCAAATGATGGGTTGTTTAGGAAACATATGATTATACACATTGTATCTATTTCATGTTTTAACTTTTTTCTATTAAAATAATTTTCACAATTTACCTTAGAATTTTGACCTTGTTAACTGTTGTGCTTGATGTTGTTCCTTTGGTCCTCGTTTAGCATGTTGGTCTTCAAAACATAATCCTTCAATTTCCTGTAATCATCATCTCTTTGTAGGTTGTACAATTGTGTCAAAACTGCTGAATAAGATGTGGCTACAACATGCAATCTGTAAAAAGAAATAAAGTATGGCTATGGAATATGGATGTGAAATGAAATGGAGTGAAAGTGGAATATGACTTGTGAAATGGAATGAAAGTGTAGTGAGATGGACTGAAAGTGGAGTGAGATGGAGTGGAATTGTAAAATGAAATGAATTTTTCAATTTCTCTCAAATGGTACATCAGAATTCCCTAAAATTTTCTGAGGTTGTTACCATTATTATTATGCATCTTTCAACAAAACATCTCAGCCATTGGTTGCATGGATCTCCCAAAAAATGAGAAATGATTGTCGGTGAAAGTGGTCAATTTCTTGAAGAATACGCACAAAAATTTTCTAAAATTTTCTGTGTTTATTTACCCTATCTCAATGCATTTACCATAAAAATTTCAGGACCAACGGATGCACAGTTTGAAGGTTATGATCAAATCAATTTATGCCCTTCACCCTCATGTTGCCCAATGTTGCAACAAAAAAAATACACCACAGACTAATTTTAAGGCCGAATTCAGTGGTTCAAAAGCAAAACTGTGTATTTTTACCTTTTCTACTGCCACATGCTTTCAGAATTTCATTTTGATGAAGAAAAGACGTTGTTGTGCAAAAATACCAAAATCTGTCCTAATCTGTCCATAATGCTAAAAAATGGAAATATGCCTTAGAAACCCATCTGAAATGTCCTTCTAAATTGCTTATTTTTTAATTCTGTCCACGTCTTACTCAAATTATCATATTCTGAGAAAATCGAGAATCTTAGAATTTTTTTATTTTTGCTCCAATCTCTTGCAATATTTGTGCCAAAACCGCCTCTGGAAAAAGTTGCAAAAACAAAAACATGCTGCTACAGCAATAGCTGCAGAAACTACCAATTTCCGTAGCTATTTTTGAATTGAAAAAAATATGAACATGCCGCTACAAGAAACTAATTAAATGTATTGTTGCAAGTTGTTGTTTATTCCATAAAACCATTAGTCTTCATCAAAGCCAAAATTCATGGTACAATTCTTACCATGCGAATGAATGTGTCGAAGTCGAGCATGTGAATAAATCATTGGATTACTGATCAATGATGAAAATTTTTAACAAATTCAAGACAACCCGTTGATAATGTAAATGAGTGTCAAGGTACCTGAGTGCATCTTGACAGGGACGAATGAATGTGTCGAAGTTGAGTCACCTGCAAGATTTGAAAATCAAGAGGCATTGTTGTATTCCCATTGTTATCAACGAGGAGGCTTGCCATTGATGTATGCAAGCTCCAAGGCACTCCAAATAATCTCTAATCTTGATCCCAGATAAAGTGTTGAGGTCAATGGGACAAGGTATGTTGGAAGGTGGACCTTAAGGAATTCCACATCATCCAACTCGAGCATAGAACCAAAAATGATTTCAATAACCATGAAAGATTGAAACCATCATGAAATTGCATAAATTATTTTGAAATTTTCTCGCCACTTGCTTGGTTTTCAAGCAAAGCTCATGTCTAATTACACCAGCAAGCTGGTTTTCACAATAGGACTTATTTTTCTCTTTACTTTATATATATATATATATATATGTCCTACTCTAATTGAAAAAAAAATCTTATTCAAGTATTTGAATACTTCCAATGGAACCATGTATGTAATAAGATGATAGATAAACTCATATGCAAGTTTGAAAGATACTCTTTGATATGTAATTGTATATGAGATGCCAACTGTCTTGATTTAGATGATGTCATAATATATTGAAGAATTGAGCATTGGGATCTGATGACTGACTTGAACCAAGATTTAATGTAATATTTTCTTATTTGTCTTTCCTCTTTCATGAAATGCAAGTCTTCGGAGATGTGATCTTCATTCATAGAATCTGGTGATAGGCATGCATGAGACTCTTCAATCTTTGGTTCCAATATATTCTCTTTATCAATAGACATCCATGATTCTTTGACCTTATTTGAGTCTTCTTCTTCTATTTGTTGTTCTTTAATGATAACTGGTGAATCATTTTTCAATACCCCAAAATTGTAAGTTGATTGAGGTGTTTCATTGTTGGGGATATGAAATGGTTGTGCAGGTAGTGGAGTGGGAATGGATCTTTGGGGTGCTTGTGTGGATGGTAATGGGAAATTTTGAATTGAGGTCAAATGAGGGTGATATTGATTTTGCAGTGGAGGTGAATGATATGAACAACATTGACGATGGTATTGAGGATAGAGAGGGAAATATTGAGGAGATGGTGGATTTCCTTTGTAGGGCCCTTGACAAATTTGTTGCCAAGATTGGTTTTGAGGTTGAAATTGAGATGGCCAAAGATTCCAAGGTTGGTTTTGAGGTTGGGAGTGAGATGGCCAAGGTTTCCAAGGTTGGTTTTGAGGTTGGGATTGAGATGCCCAAGGTTGCCAAGGCAAGGGTGTTTTCAAGTTATCTTGAGATTGTTGTGCATAACCTTGAAACTGTGCATAAGGATATTGCATCATATTGGGTTGATGAGGCTACCATAGTTCTCTTGGAGCTACATAAAAAAGTTTCTCTTGTGCTTGATTTTCTCCATTATCATTATGGTAAACGGCCTTCAACCCTGGTAATGATGGGCAATCTTTAGCAATATGTGATCCTACACAAATTTTAAAAATTTTAATATTATCAAGTGGACATTCATGCAAAGCATGTTTCTTTCTATATTTAGGGAAAAATATAAATGAAACAACTTTTTTCTTGCTTTGCATTCTTAGCATGTCAGTTTGTTCATTTAAATTACCAAGAATGTTAGATTCAGTTTGACTTACCAATCTTGATGCCGACATTCTTACTCTTGCCATAAATGGATCTTGAGGGGATCTTACATACTTTGATTTTCCTCTTGATATGTTCTTGCATAGTTCACAAATTTCTTAAAATGACAATTGATAGATATCTCCTTTTCCCACAATATTAAGAAGATCAATCCATTCATCCTTTATAGCATTTAGTAGGAGATATTTTAATGCGTCTGATCCTAAATTATGCAATTTAGATCTTTTTATATTGTAGGTAAATCTCTCCACTAAATCTTCTAGGTTTTCATCATCTTTTTGGTTCATCTTAAAGACTTAGTTTCTAAGGTCATGGTGCATGAAATAATCTTTATATTTTTCCAAAAATATTCTTTTCATATCATCCCATGTCCTTATAGAATTTGTTCCTAAATTCATGAACCATCTAAGACCTCTATCCTTCAAATTTGCTGGAAAAAAATTCAATTTTTGAATGTGCAATGAATAGCCATAAGATCTACAAATTATTTCAAATTCAAAAAGAAAGGTTTCTAGGTCTTCTAATCTCATACCTTTGAAGTTAGGAAGTACAAATGGATGGATGTTCTAACTTTAGGAAGTTAGGAAGTACCTTTGAAGTTTCTTGAATGGGAAATCCAAAAGGATCTTCCTCATTGTCATCATCTCCATCCATTTCTTCAACCTGCTTTGTCACCTCTTCTTCTACCTGCAAAAATATGAATTCATGATGTGGATGTGTGGCTCTTACTACACCACATGATATAGTGGGTGTGGTAGGTGATTGAAGTTTTTTTTTTTTTTTGGATGTAAGAATTAAGGTTACCTAGTTACACTTCCCTGACAACGACGCAAAAATATTTAGTCAATTTAGTGTCCTATTGATAGAATAAATTATAAACCAGGGCTATTAAACTGATGAAGTATAATTCACTATTTGTGCCTAATATCCCTTTTTCTTACTTCATTGCTTTTAGTGTTTTATTGATGTTTTGGGGTTTTTATGTTTGATTCCTAGTATGCTACTCTATGCTAAAAATATGAAGTTAAATCTATATCAAGAGGGAGAAAAGGAAATGTTAAGAAGTGATTTGAAATAGAGTTTATTTGCAAGTTTTTTTCCGAACTAGAAAATGATGAAAATAGAGAGTCGTAATCCATGGATATTACAGCTTCTCAATGAACATTCATGAAATGAAAAATAACTCAAAACACTAAAAAACTTAATCTGATTCATTTGGTTAGAGATTTGTTGGAAGATATTGTGAAAAAGATTAATTTTAATGCAATGAGGATCTCCTAAAACATAAAAGGAAATACTGAAACAAACAGTAACTTAGAACATTTCAGTGAAATCTCATTCATTTGATAGAGGTTTATTGGAAGAGCTTCAAAAAAAGATTACTATAATGTAGTAAGGATCTCCTATGAAGTGCTGAAACAACTTATAACATTACAACTAAATCTCATTCATGAGTTAGAAGTTTATTGGAAGAGATTAATCATAATGTGATAAGGATCTTCTATGAAACAAAACATTCAATAAATCAAAATATTACAACTAAGTCTCATTCGTGAATTAGAGATTTATTGGAAAATATTTTGAAAGAGACTAACTGTAGTATAATGAGGATCTTATTTTTAACTAAGTGACAAAAAATGAAATGCTAATAACTCAAAATATTAAAATTGAATCCCGTTCATTTATTAGAGATGTATTGGAAGAGCTTGAGAAAGATACTAACTGTAGTATAATGAGGATCTTCTTTTTAACTAAATGACAAAAAATGAAATGCTAATAACTTAGAATATTACAATTGAATCCCATTCATTTAATAGAGATGTATTGGAAGAGCTTGAGAAAGAGACTAACTGCAATATCATGAGGATCCTTTATCTAAGAAAATGACATCAAACATAATTCTAAAAACTATGATTTCATAAAGTATTCTAAGTAAAGAAATATGACAAACAGAATTGAAAATGACTTATCTAGAAAACATGTAAAACCTCCTCGAATAGCAGGGGCACTCTGCTATCAATTCTAAATTAATCCTTTAACTCCTTAAGAATGTAATCAAAACATCATCTGGGAACTGATCTTCTTTATTGAAACATAGTTTTAGAAAACAGAGTATTCACTGTAAATCTAAACTGTACTGCACTTTTTCTGAACTGTCCTTTTAGTCTTGTACAACCAATACTTAAAGGGAATTTACATAACTGATTATGAGATATACTTGCTATAGGTGGCTAATTTGAATTAGACTTGCAATAGGACTATTGGAATCTTGCTAATTCGAATTTAGACTTGTAGTAGGACTGTTGGACTCAAATCAAGAGTCCTACTGCATTTGGATAACATAGTTTGACTCCACCTTTGACCATGAGTTTAGGCACATTTTTCTGTTGATCCAGACTGAGTGAGTAGGATAAAATCCGTGTAGACATCATTCTAGAAACAACCATGTGGCCCAATCCTCCAACTGATACCTGGAACGTATTCAACCACAAAAAAAGTTGTGGAACGCCTGATCGGCTACGAAACATCTATATTCTGTAGCTATACTGCACAAAACTATGAAAACAGCAAAAAACCTTGAAAACACAATATTTTAATCAATTGTATGTATCCTTGGGACAATCCTAAACATTCTTCATTAATTGGTTCTTATGAATTGATGAAAGAGAGGTGAAATGAGATGAGAAGTTTGTAAAGAAAAGGGAAATTCTAGGGTTCAACAAATAGTTTATCTCTGAGAATAGATGTGGCAGCTACATGCCTGTAAACTTTGTTACAATGATGATCAAGGGCCATTTTAATATTGAACAAGGGAAAACCCTAAACAACCAAAAACCTAACCCCGAGAGATGGAACGCCAAGAGTTTGTGGACCCCCTTGGGGTTAGTTGGGAAACAAACTTCTTGAGGTCATAACTTGGTCATATTATATGTGTTTGGTGTGTACAATAACTCTTTGGAAATATCTCTCTGAGTAATATATTATTTGTGGTAGAATACAATTAGGGGCCTAATACAAACCTCAAAAACATGTCGTTTAGGAGGTCAAAACTGCTCCAGAAGTTCAAGACCTGAAAAACTGCTAAAAACAGTAAACATTGTTATAACCAAGGAAATAGATGAAACAAACTGGAGGTATAGGTGGAATAGGTAGGTGCCCACCAATATCCACCGAGATAAAAAAGTAAATACATAGAAATTTAGATCTCAAAACACAAATTGTTTTACTTAACAAAATATCTTATTAAAAAAATAAATATTATTGACAACATTTCCAAAGGAGTTCCTTAATAATACATGCATTGATCATAAATCCAAAGTCCTGTAGGCATAAATGAGAGACAATTATTTTTTAGAATATATATATATATATATATATATATATACACTCTTAAGCCTAACTATGTGGGTATTAACATACTCACCATTTTATTTTATTGTATAAGTCTTTGTGTGTCCTAATGTGGATTTTTTATATATATCAAAATAGGTAAATAACTTAAATTTTATAGTGGAAATAACGTACCTATCATTTTTATAAATTTTATATATGTCCCAAATAATTAAATAAAAAATAAAAACAATAATTAATTTCTCAGAGAAATATATATTTTGAATTTGTATATAGATGTCTATAAGGATGTTTAGTTTCATTACAAATGAACAGGTAATTCATATGCATGAAAATCATTCAGAAGCAAGAATTTGTAAAAATCGATGTATTTTGGTTTATATAGACCAAGGAAAGAGGTTTATGTATACAAACCTAAAACCAAAGTGGCCATCTCGTCCACTAAATAATTGAAAAGGGTGTTCCTACTATTTTTTTTTTAAATTAATAATGTCTAAATATTAATAATGCATACATGTGCACATGTTATTAATTCCAAAACATTTTATAAATGTGCACATGTAACATGTAATTGTTCCATATTGTGCACACATTCTCTTTTCCATCTCTAATACGCACATGTTTTATTAATTTTCATGCATTATAATAATATGTGTTATCACACTCAAAATTTTACAAAAAAATTGCTCAGATAGGGTCTTTCTAGTTTTGATCATTATGTCAATTTGGATCATGAAAATTGGTGAAAAGTGTAAATTCATTATAGACCATGTCATGTCAATTATTTTTCATCACACATCATCCCAAGGTATATTTTTAACTTTGATCTTAACCTGCCTGTTTTTACCTATTTTCATAGCGCACGTAGTTATGAATTGACAGTTGACGTGACGGAAACACCTAAATATTTCGTAGCAGATCTACCATATTTTAAACTACTGGTGCTACGAAATCATGACTTTTTGCAGGAGAGAGAGGTCTCAATGACTTGTCAATTTTTCATTGGTAAGGGTTTAAGTGGGGTCTTTTCTAGTTAGTTAAGGGAGTCATCATTATTTTAACACCGTGATTGATGTGTATTCAGTCCCGCTTTCCACCTTATTTTTCACTTTTCTCATCATGGGGTTTTCAAATTATTTTTAATTAATTTTCACTCACCCTTTCTATATCATTAGCTCATGCATCCTTGTCCTACAATAGTTTCCTCTCCTTTTTCAAAGCAGCTCTCTGTGTACCTCCAAAGCTTCTATCCATCCACTTTTTAAACTTGCATGTGTCAGAGCAGGGAAGAGAGTTGAATAGTATAAATAAGATGGTAGCCGAGAGGAAAGCACACAAATGAGAATCCTATTTTAGGCTCGAACCAATGCATTTTAAATGTTTGAATGAAGAGCCCAATGTTGTTGAAGCTTTTATAAATACGGGTTGTATGAGATTCTGCTAGAAATTGCAGGGTTTTCACAGCCAGATATCAAAGGAGTTTGCAAAAAAATTCACTGTACAACATCTAAGGTTGGAATGTTGAATTTTATTGTCTCCCTTGGGTGAATAGCCCAAGATACAGAGATTCCAAGACAAGGGGGAATGTGTTTTAAGTCCACTAAATTCAAACTGTAGAATTGTGATGAATTTATGAAGGATGAATATCTTGGGACTGAGATAGGTGTTGAGATTCCAAGAATAAATCTAAAAGAAGAATATACCAAAATGATAATGATCATTCAGAGATATTTCACTTGCAAAGGGAGGTTCCACATTGTGTATCAATATCACTTCAAACTTTTGCAGCATTTGACTCATAGGAAATCCATTGATTTTCCTTTTTACCTATTTAGAAGTTTGAGTAAGATGGCAGATAAGGTACAGGCTAGGACAAAAAATAATGATACATCTATGTTGCATCATGGGTTTATCAATTTTTTATTTTTGGAAGAATTAGGAAAGATCAATAGAGACTAGTCTTCTTTCCTTTTTCTAAATGGATATGAGGTTGATATAGTGACTCCTAGGAATACTCATAAACCTAGAGACACTCACTCAATTCAGAATAAATAGCCCGAAACAAAGACAAAAAATAAAAAATCACATAAAATGAATGATGAAGAAGAGCCAATGGACATAGTTACATAACCTGCACAAGGGAAACCACTCCCATTTTTAGTACGTGCAAGCAAAAAATCCAAGTTCAGTTGCAAGAATAGACAAGAAAGGGTGAAAAGAAGTAAAAACAAGAGTCATGTAAGTGAAAAATGTAATTTAGAAGCTCTCCTTCAAGCTATAGACATATAAGAATCCCCAGTCGTCCAGGTTGTTGATGTTGAAGGGAGCAGAAAGCAGAAGAATATCATTACTGCAAAAAAAATTGACTTCACTGAAGAAGATGCAGATTTTATTTTTCAACCAAGAAAACTAGTGACTAGATCATAGCTAGCCTAAGATACTATGTCTCAAGATAGCAAAAAAGGAAAACAACCTCTGATACAAGAAGTCATTGATCCCTCTCTAGTCATAGGAGTTATCACTATGGAGAGAGAAAAAAAGGAGAGGATGGTTGAAAAATCAGGAAGGAGCTCCTCACAGAACAAATAAGAGAAGCAAGGGTAGAAATACTTGAGTTGAAGCTAGAGGCTGAGAAACAAAGCTCTGAAAAAATGGAGTTCAAGAATATTATGGATAAATGGGACAGTGAACTTTCAAGTTTTTCAAGGTCTATGAGTGATGCTAAAGGACTGCTAAAAAGAACCCAACCTCTAAGACTTTGGTCCAAGCATACTAGGAAGATGAATCTACACTTGCAACCTAAAGGAGATCATTACAAAATCAAGTGAAATATGTTCAAGAATAGATGGTAATGATACAAGATTTTTGGGTATGTGTTATATTCTTTCCATTACTAGTCACGCACGGGGGGGTCATAGCGGGGGTGATAGCCCCCACTGTACGTTACACCGGGCGTAGCAGGGGGGTCACAAGGGGGCGACAGTGCCCTGGGAAAACAATTTTGGACCTTATCTTCTAATGGGTGGACCCACCCATGGTTTTTTGCATGGGTTTGCGCATGGTTTTGGGGTACGATGGTTTTCGGCGCCTGGTATTTTGTATATCTGGTCAAGGGAACTACGGTTATGTTCTAATCCAGGGTTAATGGATTAGGGTTTTTGTATGCTTTGGCATGTATATATATGTGTTGTAACACTAAAAGGAATATAATGAAAAATCGAGTTGGTCATCCCAATTTGGGATCCAGGGAAAATCGCTGTGTTTATTTGTTTTATATTTTATGCTCTCGCTATTATTTATTTTATGTTTTAATATTTGTTTTTAGATAATTTTGATACAGGGTTGAAACCTAAATTTGGTATTGGAGTTGTTTCGGCTTCAAGGGGATGCCTTAGCTACTGAGGGGTTTTTTTCTCAGACCTGTGGTAGACCCTGTTTAGTGGGAGATCTGCAAGATTGATCCTTGGGGTGGAAAAATATGGCAAGTAGCAGAAATATAGAGATCGAGAAATTTAATGGTCATATTTTTGAGTTGTGGAAGCTCAAGATGGAGGACCTGCTGGTTGATAAATATCAATGGATCACGGTAGATCCAGGTGCTAAACCAACGACAATGTTAGATGAAGACTGGAATAAGTTGGATTGAAAGGCGAAGAGCACAATACATTTGTGTCTCTCGGATTCGGTATTGTTGAATATATCCTGGGTAGCTACAGCGAAGAATTTCTAGGACAAACTTGGGACATTGTACCAATCTAAGTCTCTGGTGAATAAATTGTTCCTGCGGAAAAAGTTGTATAACCTGAGGATGAAGGATGGAGGCTCGGTGACAGAGCATCTGAACACCTTCAATACTATGGTAAGCCAGTTGTCATATTTTGATATTAAAATCTCAAATGAAGATAAGTGCATCCGTTTTTTTTTTTCTCTACAAGACTTGTGGGATAGTCTGGTTATTGCAATAGGTAGCAATACAAATACCTTGAATTTTGATGACATTGTCTCAGTCTTGTTGTAAGGGGAAATGAGACAGAGAAATATGGAGGGTCTGAATGGAGATGCCTTATATATATGAGGAAGGTCCCAGAACAGAAACAAGAATAATGTTTTGAGTGGGAGATCAAAATCTAGAGGGAGATCTAAATCTCCTGGAAAGTTTGTAAAGGTGTGCTGAAAATACGGAAAGAAAGGACACTACAAAAATTAATGCAGATCCAAAGCTCCTGAGAAAGGAAAGGGATCTGATGATCCTCCTTCTATAGAATAAAAAACCACCTTGGATGAAGTTGGGGATGTGTATTTGGCTTCCTCTTCAAATAAACATGTAGATCATGAGTCATGGTTGATTGACTCGGGTGCATCCTTTCACTTCACTCCCCATAGGGAGTGGTTCTACAAGTATGAGAAATATGATGGTGGTGATGTCTTCCTACGGGATGATAGGAAGGCTAGAATCGTTGGACATGGAAAATTCAAGTTGAAGCTGCAAGGTGGAAGGATTAGAAAACTTCCTGGTGTTCTCCACATTCATGCATTGGCTAGAAATCTGATTTCTGTAATCAAGATGGATGATGTAGATGTAAAAACAATGTTCGAGAAAGATACCTGTAAGATGGTTCGGGGAGCACTGATATTAATGCGAGGAGTTTAGATTGGAACTTTTTACAAGCTTTAGGGTAGCACTATTATTGATGGGTGCAACAGTTTTGTAGTTCCTGAAGGTGGAGGGGAAAGCCTAGCAATCTCTGGAGAAAATACCATGCGATGGCATCAAAGGCTTGGACATATTGGAGAGAAGGGAATTTGGATACTACATGGAAATGGTATGGTAGAAGGTATGTCTAATTTCTATCTCGATTTCTATTTCTATGAATATTGTGTATATGGGAAGCAGAATCAGGTGACTTTTCCTTCTGGTACTAAGAGGGCAAACAAGATATTAGAGCTTCTGCACAGTGATGTGTTTGGACCTGTGTTGGTTCCATCAATAGGTAAGTCCTTATACTATGTTTCATTCATAGATGGCTTCTCAAGGAATACATGGTTATATTTCTTGAGGAAGAAATCTGAAGTCTTTGACAAATTTAAATAATTTAAGGCTCTGGGGGGAAACCAGACAGAGAAAAAGATAAAGGTGTTGAGGACAAATAATGGTGGGGAGTTCTGCAAGAAGGAATTTGAAGAGTTCTGTAAGAAGTTTGGTATAGCACCGCAGAAGACTACTCCATACACACCTCAGCAAAATGGAGTTGCAAAAATTACGAACATAACGTTGATGGAAAATTCAAGAAGCATGCTCAGTGGTACCGGGTTAGGACAAGAATTCTGGGCAGAGGCAGTGGAGATTGCATGTTACCTGGTTAACAAATCACCTTCATTAG
The DNA here is from genome assembly GCA_034641835.2 of Pinus albicaulis. Lineage (NCBI taxonomy): Eukaryota > Viridiplantae > Streptophyta > Pinopsida > Pinales > Pinaceae > Pinus > Pinus albicaulis. The sequence continues at coordinate 1,280,926,058 of CM076581.1, read as the reverse complement.
CATTGGAGCATAAGACTCCACATGAGGTATGGACTGCTAAGAAGCCATCTCTTTCACATCTGAGGTTATTTGGATGTGATGCATATGTACATGTACCAAAGGAGAAAAGGACCAAGTTGGATAATAAATCTGAAAGGTGCATCTTTATTGGGTATAAGGATGGTTTAAAGGGTTACAAGATTTGGAACTCGGAAACAAGGAAGGTTTTGTACAGCTGAGATATGGTCTTTACAGAGGTGAAATATGTTGTTAAACATGAAGTCGTACCAAAGGAACCTGCGAAGATAGATTTTGAGCTAAAGGAGGATGAATCCGACTCTAAAATAGAAGAAGACTCAGAAGAGGAAGAGCCACAAACTCCATCTGTGAGAAGATCAGCTTGGGAAAGAAGACAACCAGAAAGGTATATTCCATCTACTTTCTATACAAATTTTGCTTTAACTATGACTGTTGATGATCCCAGAGCTGTCAAAGAGGGAGAATATTTAGAGGATGGAAAAGTCTGGAAGGAGACCATGGTTGATGAAATGGAATCCTTGCACAAAAATGAGGCATGGGATCTGGTGGAGTTTCTGGCTGGAAGGAATTCCATTGGGAGAAAATGGGTGTTTAAGAAGAAAATGAATTTAGAAGGCAAGGTGGAGAAATACAAAGCTCAGTTGGTAGCAAAAGGTTATTCCCATGTGCCGGAAATTGATTTTAGTGATATTTTTTCTCTTTTTGGCAAAGTTAATTCTATTAGATTACTTTTATCTGTTGTTGTTGCATTTTATTTTGAGGTAGAACAGAGGGATGTGAAGATAACATTTATTCATGGGGATCTAGAAGAGGAGATCTACATGAAACAACCTGAAGGCTTTATGGTGAAAGGAAAGAAAGAACTGGTATGCATGTTAAAGAAGTCTATGTATAGGTTAAAATAGTCACCAAGGATGTCATATCAGAAATTTGATACCTATATATGGGGACTTGGCTTCACCAGAAGCAAGGAGGATCACTATTTTTATTTTAAATTAATTGGTGACCGTGTTATTTATTTGGTCTTGTATGTGGATGATATGTTGTTGATTGGAAATGACAAAGAAATTATCCAAGATTTGAAGACCCAACTATTCTCCAAATTCGACATGAAGGATCTTGGTACTGAAAATTATATTTTGGGCATGGAAATTAAGAGAGACCGAGCAAAGAGGAAACTTTAGTTAAACCAGAGGAAGTATGTCAAGACTATATTGCAGAGGTTCAATATCTAGGATGTTAAACAGGTGAATGTTCCGATTCCTGTAGGTGTAAAGCTATCTGCTGGACAGTGTCCCAAGGCATAAGAAGAAGAGGAGAACATCTCATGTGTTACATATGCAAGTGCAGTGGGTAGCCTGACGTATGCAATGGTTTTTACTAGACCAGACATTGTACATGTAGTGGGATTATTGAAAAGGTTTATGTCAAACCCAGGGAAGGAGCATTGGATAGTAGTGAAGCAGGTTCTAAGATATTTTCATGGCACTAGTGATTATGGCTTGTGCTACCAGGGAATACTAAGATTGGAAAGAATGTTGGACATTCATGGTTTTGTTGATGCAGATTGGGCTAGAGAACTATACCAAAGAAGATCTACAAGTGGGTGTATGTTAGCCTATTTAGAGGTGTAGTCAGTTGGATGAGTAAAAGACAGTCTGTAGTGGCTCTTTCAACTACAGAGGTGGAATACATAGTAGCCACTCATGCAAGCAAGGAAGTAGTTTGGTTGTAGAGATTGCGTTAAAGTATGGGGTTAGTAAAACAAGCTATAAGGATAGACTGTGATAGCCAAAGTGAAATTTTCTTGGCTAAGAACCCTTCTCATCATTCAAAGAAAAAGGACATCGACGTTAAATATCACTTTATGAGAGATATGGTTGAGGCTAAAAGGGTGTTGCTGGGAAAGTTGGATACCTTAAAGAATGTTGTAGATGCATTAACGAATTCTGTGAACACTCAGAAGTTCTCTTGGTGTAGAGAAACAATGGGTGTTGCAGAACTGGGCTACTGACTAAGCTCTCCTGTGGCCCCCTACGGAATGAAAACAACAAGTGGGAGAATGTTGGTTATGTATTATATTCTTTCCACGACTAGTCATAAGCGGGGGGTGTAGGTTTTAACCCTGAACAGAAATTATCTACACACGAATATTATAACAGAAAATAAACAATAGCGAGAGCATAAAACATAAAACAGATAAACACAGAGATTTTCCCCTGGATCCCAAATCGGGACGACCAGCTTTATTTTTCATTATATTCCTTTTAGTGTTACAACACATATATATACATGCCGAAGCATACATAAACTCCAATCCATAAACCCTGGATTAGAACATAACCGTAGTTCCCTTGACCGGATCTACAAAAATACCAGGGGCCGAAAACCATCGTACCCCAAAACCATGTGAAAAACCATGCACAAAACCATGGACGCGGACTACCCACCGGAAATTAAGGAAAGAATATAACATGTACCCAACATTCTCCCACTTGTTGTTCTCTTTCCACAGGGGGTTACAAGAGAGCTTAGACATTGTCCCAATTCTTCAACACCCATTGTTTCTCTACACCAAGAGAACTTCTGAGTGCTCACAAACTTTGTTAATGCATCTGCAACATTCTTCAGAGTGTCCACTTTTACCAGCAACACCCTTTTAGCCTCAACCATATCTCTAACAAAGTGATATTGAACATCAATGTGCTTTGTCTTTGAATGATAAGCAGGGTTCTTAGCCAAGAAAATTGCACTTTGGCTATCACAGTCTATCCTTATAGCTTATTGTACCAACCCCATACTTGAACACAATCTCTGCAACCAAACTGCTTCCTTGCTTGCATGAGTGGCTGCTATGTATTCTGCCTCTGTAGTTGAAAGCGCCACTACAGATTGTCTTTTACTCATCCAACTGACTGCACCTCCAAATAGGCTAAACACATACCCACTTGTAGATCTTCTTTGGTCCAGATCTCCAGCCCAGTCTGCATCAACAAAACCATGAATGTCCAACATTCTTTCCAATCCTGGTCTTCCCTGGTAGCACAAGCCATAATCACTAGTTCCACGTAAATATCTGAAAACCCGCTTCACTATTGTCCAATTCTCCTTCCCTGGGTTTGACATAAACCTGCTCAATACTCCCACTACATGTGCAATGTCTGGTATAGTACAGACCATTGCATACATTAGGCTACCCACTGCACTTGCATATGGAACACGGGACATATACTCCTCTTCTTCTTGTGTCTTGAGAAACTGTTCAGCAGACAGCTTTACACCTATAGGAATAGGAACATTCACCGGTTTACTATCCTGCATATTGAACCTCTGCAATATAGTCTTGACATACATCCTATGGTTTAACCAGAGCTTCCTCTTTGCCCGATCTCTCTTAATTTCCATGCCCAAAATATAGTTTGCAGCACCCAGATCCTTCATGTTAAATTTGGAGAACAGTTGGATCTTCAAATCTTGGATAATTTCTTTGTCATTTCCAATCAACAACATATCATCCACATACAAGACCAAATAAATAACACGGTCACCAATTAATTTAAAATAAACACAGTGATCCTACTTGCTTCTGGTGAAGCCAAGTCCCCGTATATAGGTATCAAATTTCTGATACCACATCCTTGGTGACTGTTTTAACCCATACAGAGACTTCTTCAACCTGCATACTAGTTCTTTCTTACCCTTCACCATAAAGCCTTCAGGTTGCTTCATGTAGATATCCTCTTCTAGATCCCCATGAAGAAATGTTGTCTTCACATCCATCTGTTCTATCTCAAAATCAAATGCAGCAGCAACAGATAAAAGTAATCTAATAGAAATAACTTTGGAAACAGGAGAAAAAATATCACCAAAATCAATTCCCAGCACCTAGGAATAACCTTTCGCTACCAACCGAGATTTGTATTTCTCCACCTTTCCTTCTACATTCATCTTCTTCTTAAACACCCATTTGCTCCCAATGGACTTCCTTCCAGCTGGAAACTCCACCAGATCCCATGCATCGTTTTTGTGCAAGGATGCCATTTCATCAACCATGGCCTCCTTCCAGAGTTTTCCATCCTCTGAATCTACTACCTCCCTCACAGTTCTGGGTTCATCATTAGTTATAGTTAAGGAAAAACCTGAACAGAAAGCAGATGGACTATACCTTTCTGGTTGCCTTATTTCCCGAACTGATCTTCTCAAAGCTGGAGTTTGTGGCTCTTCATCTTCTGAGTCTTCTTCTATTGTAGAGTATGATTCATCCTCCTTTAGCTCAAACTCTATCTTCTCAGGTTCCTTTGGTAGGACTTCATGTTTAACAACATCTTTCACTTCTCTAAACACCACATCTTGGCTGTACACAACCTTCCTTGTTTCTGGGTTCCAAAGCTTGTAACCCTTTAAACCATCCCTATACCCAATAAAGATGCACCTTTCAGATTTATTATCCAACTTGGTCCTTTTCTCCTTTGGAACATGTACATATGCATCACATCCAAATACCCTTAGATGTGAAATAGATGGTTTCTTACTAGTCCATACCTCATGTGGGGTCTTATCCTCCAACGCTGATGAAGGTGATCTGTTAACTAAGTAACATGCAGTCTCCACTGCCTCTGCCTAGAATTCTTGTCCTAACCCGGTACCACTAAGCATGCTTCTTGCCTTTTCTATTAGTGTTTTATTCATTCTTTCTGCAACTCCATTTTGCTGAGGTGTGTATGGAGTAGTCTTCTACCATGCTATACCACACTTCTTACAGAACTCTTCAAATTCCTTCTTGCAGAACTCCCCACCATTATCTGTCCTCAATGCCTTTATCTTCTTCTCTATCTGGTTTTCCACCAGAGCCTTAAATTCTTTAAATTTGTCAAGGACTTCAGATTTCTTCCTCAAGAAATATATCCATGTATTCCTTGAGAAGTCATCTATGAATGAAACATAGTACAGAGACTTTCCCAGTGATGGAACTGACATAGGCCCAAACATATCATTGTGCACAAGTTCTAATATCTTGTTTGCCCTCTTAGCACCAGAAGGAAAACTCACCCGATTCTTCTTCCCATATACACAATGTTCACAGAAATCGAAATCCAGAGAAAAATTAGAAATACCTTCTACCATACCATCTCTATGCAGTATCCGAAGGCCCTTCTCCCCAATATGTCCAAGCCTTTGGTGCCATAGCATGGTCTTTTCTCCAGAGACAGCTAGACTTTCCATCCCACTTTCAGGAACCACAGAACCGTTACACCCATCAATAACAATGCTACCTTATAGCTTGTATAGAGTTCTAGTCTGAACTCCCCGCATTAATACTAGTGCTCCTCAAACCATCTTGCAGGCATCTTTCTCGAACACTGTTGTTACACCTGCATCATCCATCTTGCTTACAGAAATCAAATTTCTGGCCAATGCAGGAATATGCAAAACACCAGGAAGTGTTCTAATCCTCCCACCTTGCATCTTCAGCTTGACCTTTCCATGTCTGACAATTCTGACCTTCCTATCATCCCCTAGGAAGACATCACCACCATCATATTTCTCATACTCACAGAACCACTCCCTATGGGGAGTGAAGTGAAAGGATGCACCTGCGTCAATCAACCATGACTCATGATCTACATGTGTATTTGAAGAAGAAGCCAAATACACATCCCCACCTTCATCTGAGGTGGTTTTTGCCTCTGCAGAAGGAGCATCATCGGATCCCTTTCCTTTCTCAGGAGCTTTAGATCTGCAGTCCTTTTTGTAGTGCCCTTCCTTTCCGCATTTCCAGCACACCTTTACAAACTTTCCAGGAGATTTAGATCTCCCTCTAGATTTGGATCTCCCACTCGAAACCTTATTCTTGTTTCTGTTCTAGGACCTTCCTCGTACAGATAAGGCATCTCCATTATGACCCTCCATATTTCTCCGTCTCATTTCCTCCGACAGCAAGGCTGAGACAATGTCATCAAAATTCAAGGTAGTTGTATTGCTACCTATTGCAATAACCATACTGTCCCATGAATCTGGTAGAGAACACAACAAACTGATGCACTTATCTTCATCTGAGATTTTAATATCAACAGATGACAGCTGACTTACCACAGTATTGAAGGCATTTAGATGCTCTGTCACCGAGTCTCCATCCTTCATCCTCAGGTTATACATCTTTTTCCACAGGAACAACTTATTCACCAGAGACTTAGATTGGTACAAAGTCCCTAGCTTTTCCCACAAGGTCTTCGCCATAGCTTCCCCAGATACATTCAACAATACTGAATCTGAGACACACAACCGTATTGTGCTTTTAGCCTTCCGATCCAGTTTCTTCCAGTCTTCATCTGACATACCTGTTGGCTTAGTACCTGGATCTACTATGATCCACTGATCTTTATCCACCAGCAAATATTCCATCTTGAGCTTCCACAACTCAAAACTCTGACCATTAAATTTCTCGATCTCTATCTTTCCTCCGCTCGCCATCTTCTCTCACCGCAAGAATCGATCCCACAGATCTCCCACTAAACAAGGTCTACCTCAGGCCTGAACTAAAAACCCTCAGCAGCAAAGGCATCCCCTTGAAGCCGAAACATCTCTGATACCAAATGTAGGTTTTAACCCTGAACAGAAATTATCTACACACGAATCTTATAACAGAAAATAAACAATAGCGAGAGCATAAAACATAAAACAGATAAACACAGAGATTTTCCCCTGGATCCCAAATCGGGACGACCAGCTTGATTTTTCATTATATTCCTTTTAGTGTTACAACACATATATATACATGCCGAAGCATACATAAACCCCAATCCATAAACCTTGGATTAGAACATAACTGTAGTTCCCTTGACCGGATCTACAAAAATACCAGGGGCCGAAAACCATCGTACCCCAAAACCATGTGAAAAACCATGCACAAAACTATGGACGCGGACTACCCACCGGAAAGCGTGTGCTTAGTCGTGGAAAGAATATAACACATACCCAACAGGGGGGTGATAGACTCCCATGTACATTGCACCGGGCGCAGCAGGGGGGTCACAGGGGGGGCGGTAGACCCCCTTGTCAGGGTCTAGGGCATTGCCTCGGGAAAAAAAAAATGGACCTTATTTTCTGGTGAGTGGACCCACCCATGGTTTTGTGCATGGGTTTCCACATGGTTTTGGGGTACGATGGCTTTCTGCCCCTGGTATTTTGTAGATCCGGTCAAGGGAACTATGGTTATGTTCTAATTCAGGGTTAATTGATTGGGGTTTATTTATGATTCGGAGTGTATATACATGTGTTGTAACACTAAAAGGAATATAATGAAAAATCAGGCTGGTCGTTCGGATTTGGGATCCAGGGGAAAATCTCTGTGTTTATTTGTTTTATGTTTTATGCTATCGTTATTGTTTATTTTCTGTTTTAAGATTTGTTTGTAGATAATTTATGTATAGGGTTAAAACCTACAAAGATGAATTGAAAAAGAGAGGCTCGAAGATGATAGTTATAAATGAGCCTAAAGACACTCAAGCCTCAAATGATAAAGGGAATTAGAATTATCAATTTTTTGAGGAGTGACTGAGTTTTAGTCAATTTTGGAGAGGTTATTTAGTAGTTTTTAATCATTAAGAAGTGGAATTTTGGAAGAAAGGGTTTTTCTACATTTTTGATAGATTAGGTGTTTTCGTAGCGCTAGCCAGCCTTGAAGCCCAAAAAGCACTACGAAAATTCTGAAGATAAAATTTTGATGAAAAAGCTATTCAAAATGAAAATTAAACTTTGAAAAGATTTTGTATTATCTCTTTCAACATATCAAATAGACACATGGCAGAGAAAGAGTTAAGAGGTGATGGAAATTGCAAAAATCTAAGTTGCTACCAAAATTTGCTACGAAACTCTTTTGTTTTCCCTTGTTTTGTTAGCCAATTGAAATTTGAAGAGATTTTGTCTTGAAGAGGTGAATTCATGGCCAACTAATCATAGGTGGAGGTCAAATATGGTACAGAGGATATTTTATGCATGTTTGGTCTAGAGGGTTGTCTAGATCATCTTCAAATGATCATTCATCATGGAGGTACTGCATTATGTGTGTTGACAACAACTCTTCAAAAGTAGGAAGAACAGTTTCATGAAGACAGTATGGATAATTATGTTTTGATTGTGATTAGTGTTGTTGAAGCTCATGAGACCATTTGATTTAGTTGGGTTATCCTTTAGATAAATATCTAATAAATAGGTGGTTGAGTTATGTTAGGACTCTAACTGCTAAATTAGTAGGTGTCAATTTCTGTTTCCAAATATCTAGTTTATGGTTAGGCTAGGTGGCAAGAAAGTAACTTTATGATCTAGCCTTGTTGGCAGATTTGATGTAAAATATTAGATGCCTATTAATAGGAAATATTTCGATGAATGAAGGGTTGGAGAATATTTCACTACACTGCTAATTTGGAAAAGCTTTCAGTTTCAAAAATATACAGTGAATGCTTTTTCCTTCTTCACTTGAGATTCAAATGAGATTTTCAATGTGTTATATGTCTTGTATATTTTATGTTTAAATATCTGAATTTATTTTATATCTAGTTACTTAGAACTCCTGGAAACATGCTCTGACTTCCTTTAGATGTTAAACTGATGTTTTCTACCTATGTTGTGTATGTGTACCATCTTTTCATTGAAATTTTTATTTTCCTCAGTTTCCACAAGAAGGATTACTTCATTGAATGGTCTAAAGTTGACTCCATTTGCCCAATGGTAGAAAATTATTTAAATTTTCAATCTCCAATCAATTATGATCCATTTACATTCATATAGATAGCCATTTGATGGAGTTTCCTTTGAAAATTATAAGTTTCCTTGAGAGATCCCTCTCACACTAAAGAGGTTAATCTTTAGTTCAAAGTTGGTTGAAATAGTTACTCTAAGTTGTCTAGTGGAGCAGCCCATCAGTACCAATTTAGAGATAATATTTTGGTGCATCTAATGCGAGTCTGAAGACACATTTCCCATAGTTTGTGTGCAAACAGTGAAGCTAAACTCTTGGAGGTAGCAGGAGCTCAGAACATTTCAAGGTTGCAGAAACTACCTTGGTGACTCCACTAGAAATTTTTCATGATTAAAGGTGGCTTCAAGAAAAAGATATACAAGGAGAAATCTAGCTCCTAACCCACCTACCATTATGGATAATCTAGAGATATTTCTTGAAGGCATTGATAGCAACTCCTCAAAATCAGGTATTCCATCACATTCAAGAGCTTTGTCCTCTGAAATTATTCGAAGTCCTAAAGATAGGAAGTTTGATGATAAAATTGAATAATTTTTACTTAGGTCTAAAAGTGAAAATGAATTGAATGATATAATTCTAGACCTGCAAAGACTAGGCATTGATACATCATCCCTAATATCCAAAGAAGAAAAGGAGAAATTATGGAAAACAGTTACATCAAAATTGTTCTTAGAAAGGGAGTCTTTTGAAAGCTTAAAAGAGTTATACCTATTAGTGTCAGTATTTGCATACTTCTAGCAGGGATTAAATTTTTTTTGGCTTGTACATCTTAGGTGTCCCACTCTAAATGATTTTCAATCATTCCATTTGGTCATGATACAAATTGTTCCACTTGTGGTTGTCCTTGTCAAGTGTCCAATTTTCCTTCACAAGTATATGCTCGCTGACCCTCTTCCATGTCTTCATCATGTTGAAAGAAAGTCTTCTCTCATTCCACTTTTAGTCAAAAATCACTCATTGAGTCAATTTATTTCATTTTCAGTAGGTCACTATGGTTTCATTAGGTCAAATCATTGCATTGTCTCATTTTCAATAAAGGGAAGCAGAAGGTGTGAAGGTGATCCAGAATAAACTCATGATTTGATTCAGTCAGGTTTTCCATGTAAAGTTACATTTCATTTTTATAAGTTTTCATCTCAAAAATCACATTTTGAGATAAAAACAAAGTTATTTGATTATTCCTAATTTTATGTAATTCTAACCCTAAAAAGCTTCTTATTCCTAGCTAAATACATTTGATGAAGAAATACAAAGGCCACATCAGTCATCCAAAGGACAAAAAATTATTTTGAAAGGTTAATGAGAAGAAAGAAGTGTGGGTCCCAATCATTCAAAATCCAACAATCATTCCAAGAGTCAAGCCATTAGCCACTCATAGGGCCAATTTTTCTTCAAACTGTGTTTCTGAACAAAAAAAGATGAATTTGACAAAAGTGAGAGAGGTTTTTTCCCATAATAAGACAATGAAGAAAAACCTTGTTCAGGTTTTATACAGGTGTCATGGTTTTTGAGAAATGTCAAAAATACAGGTGCCATAGGAGAGTTTCTTCACTCCTGGAGTGACCTTAGGAAAATCACGGTTTCTCCTAGTTGGAGTGTCCAAATTACTTTCTTGATGAATTAACAGAGAGATATTTATAATTATATATCATGAGATAAATTTGGAGTTGAGGAAATCCCCCAAAGGTTTCCTGCACCAACACTCTTCATTTATGCACCCTCATTCTACACTCTTTGACTAGTCTTGGGACAATCAACTTTTGACAAGGAAAATAAACTCCAAACAGAAACTAGATGTATATTTGAAAATTAGACTTAAAGGCCTTTCCAACGAGCTATCCTGGACCCAATTTGGACACTGAGAAGGCAATAAAAATTATCCTGTAAGTTGGGGGTAAAATGGCACTGTGATTAGGCCAAAGGCGTTGTGCTTAGGAAAGTTTGGGGAGGGTTAAATTCAACGGTGTTGTGCTTAGGAGAAGGGTGTTGTGCTCCTGAGTGAGGCGCTACACATAGGCTAGAAACCCTAAAAACTCTTCCAAATTCTTCAAAATTTTCTTTCTTCCCTAAATCAAGTAAAATCCCTTTTTACTCTTCTTCCTTCATTTTATGCTTGTAAGTAAAGTTTATATTGGCAAGAAAATCACAAAAACCCTATTTTTCCCAAAATCCCCCTCTTGATTAGAAAATTTAAAAAAAAAACCCTTATCCCAAAATTACTATCCCTACACCCTACTACTTGACCCCATATATGTAAAACTACCCATCCCTATTTCCCTTTACTCTTTTCCATTAAAACCCTAATTTCTAGGATTCACTCTTTTGCCTAGATCTCCCCATACCCTTGGCCTGTAATTAAATATATTTTTTTCCCTCTTTATATTTTCACTTCCCATCACCTCACAAAGTATCTTAACCCATTTCCCCATCTCCATTAATTTTTGTGGCCCTATCCCTATCCCCTGAAGCCCTCTCCCCTAGGGTTTTGAAAGTGCCAAGAACAAGCATGGAGCGAGAAGATAGATATTACAGGGAGGAATAACACAGTGATGATGAGTTTGAGGAAAATTATATTTCACAATAGAAAATGCCACACAAGGGAGGCTGAAAACATTAGGAAGAGGGCAAAGACAAGAGGCGTCAAAAGAGCATTGGAGAAAGAAGAGAAAGAAGCTGAAAGACTAAGTTTTGACCAGCTGTTGGCAAAGGAGATTGAAGATGACAGATAAGTGTGGCTTGAGAGAGTCCAAATTCACTTGGAGAAGTTGCTAATGAATGCCAATAGAGACAATCAGATGCTCAGGCACATGGGTGATCACTATCAGACTCGGAAACAAAATTTGCAATATCAAGGTCAAACAGATGAAAGATAAATTGAGGAAGACCCAGAAGGGAAAGAAAGGAGGTGATAAAATAAATATCCTTGTTGATTCCTCCTTAGCTCAAAATTTATAGGTGGTTGTGGGCCCATCCCATATATTTTGAGAAGTTTTGAAAATTTTGAGAAAATTTTACTTTTTTGGAAATTTTGGAAAAACATAGGAAATTCTACCCTAAGCGCAATGCCTTGGTGTTGTGCTTTTTCTTGGGGCATATAATGAGAAAAATGAAGACATCATCGGGCTCAGAATAATGAGGACATACCACCTATAATTTTCTAAGCATTTGGAGCAAAACTGGTCAGGAAAAAGTGCCAAAACACCCAAAAGATCATGTTTTTGCCTCTTTTTCAGGATGGTGATGTGCTTAGAGGAAGTATTGGGTGAATGCATTATTGAGGGGTCAAATCAACTCCAAATGAGAAACCAAAAGATCTAGTAATTAGACAGGATAGAAATTCCAATGAGCTATCATGATCTCAATTTGGACATCAGAAAGTCAGTCAAAAGTGATTTGCAAGAAGACCTATTTTTTCCTACTTGGTGCTGCACTTTGGACAAAGTTTCTCTGTTTTAGCGTTTTCTCTGTTTTTCACGGAATTTTTGAGTTTTATATCACTAGTTTGGTTTTTAATTGATGTAATTGGTAAATATGAATGTAATTATTATGAGGATTATTTTACTATAGGTAGATTCATTAGCTTGAATCCTCTAGATGTCAAACGAATTAGTTTCCTCTCTTTTAGAGGTAAGTTGTTGGGTCTTCCTAGTCTTCAAATTCTTGTTCAACATTTGGTGGAAATTGATCCTCATCTCATGGATTCGACTCCCTAAGGCTAGGGAGACTGGTTTTGAGGTCTATTTCTTCTTCTTATTTCTCATTTGTAAGGGTTGGAATCAGTTGGATGCTTGGCTATTGAAGAGACATACGTTGTATTAGTTCTAAGCAAGAATATTAATCAAATTTGCAATTTTTTTTATGGGATGCCTGTGGTTTTGTGTTTATTTAAGTTTCTCATTTTTTTTCATTTTTTGAAATGTATTTTTAATTTTATTCATCATTTCATAACTTCTAAGTGAATGTATGCAAGTTAGATAATCATAATCCATTCTCAGATGCTCTCTTTTGGGTAGACATTCACAATCTGTTAAATTTCTTCAGTTTAGAAAGAAGCCATGGTTGCACCATGCTATTTATATTTGCTCACATGTCTTAATCATCCCACCCATTGAAATCCTAAAGTGCTAAATCACTATGCCTACCTTTCCCCATAGAACACCCTACAAATTTTGATCTAATTTCCCTTGCCTTGACTGTTTCACTCCTGATCTAGCACAACCCTATCAAAAAAATAAAAACCATGACCTACTATAACTAGCCTAATATCTTCTTTACTAAGCCATATTAGCTGTGATCCTTATGGAGAGAGCCCTATCCTTGCCTAGTAGGGCTAGCTACTTGTCTAACCGTGGTTTGTGGTTACCTAAGAATTTCCTTCTTCAGCCTGAGGTTGAATCCAAGTGATAACATTTTGGCATCCATACTGGGGAAAATAAAAAGATCATATCTTATGTGGGAAAGAATAAAAAAGTTTAGATCTGATTTCTGATGCTGGAAAACAATCAGATGCATATGAAGGCTGAACTCTTCACCTAGAGACTCCAACTTGATGTAAGGACTCCACTGGAGGATCGATCTTGCTAGTAGGAAAATGGAAGGATCTTACACAAATATCTGGTATTCAAAGTGGAATTTTATTCAATATATAATCTTCTTTCTTGTAAATTACTTCTTTAATTTTCCTGAAACTATCCTGAAAGTTTTATGGAGCTTGTTGTATCATAAATATGATCAAAATCTTGATTCTGCCTATTCGAAAAGTGTAAATACCAATTTTTATTTTGATCTTGGTCCACATCCTGTTTCTAAATATTATGATGACCATCTTCAAACTGGAGAGCTTAAAGAGATCAAGACTGATCCTACAACTTCTGTGCATACTCCTACACCTTGTAAAATTCCTAATCAATACAAACCACTCATCTTACCTCCTATACTCCATGCTTTCCCTGAAAATCATCACCTATATCTGCCAAGGTCTGATTGTGAATATGAAAACATCATTTCTGATGGACATATGAAGAATTTTGAGACTTTCCTATACCTTTTTGAAGTTAACAAAGAGGATGTCAGTGTCAAGCTATTTGCTCTTTCTTTGCAAGGCAAAGTCAAGAGTTGGTTCAAAAACTTTCCTTCTTCGAGCATCTCAGATTTCCCACAGTTCGTCAAATTTTTCCTCGATAGGTGGGTGGTCAAACAAAACCATTTATGAATTATAAAAGAGTGTGACTAGATGAAAATACATTCAAGGGAGACAGTACAACATTTTTTTGCCAGTTTTAATCAAGTCTATTATTCGATACCTGCTAATATAAGACCCCCTCTTGGCTCAACTCTCCTACATTACCTGGATGCCTTTGATATAGAAATGGAAATTCAGTTGAGATAAAGGAACCTTGAAACACTTGAAAAGATGTAGAATAATGCAGTAGTTGTAGAGGCTAATCTGTTGATCAGAAGGGTAAAGATGAAGGAAGAAGAGAAGAAAAACATTGCAGAGCACCTGACATCCTCAAGGGTAAAGCTCAAAATTTTGGTAGGTACAATAGAGGAAATGATGCAAAGTATCACCATGAGAGATTTATTTTCTGTTCAAGATCATCATGACCCACTTATGCCAGAAAAAGAAGAGATTGCAAGCCCTGAAAATTTTCTTGCTAATCCCAGCTACCATAGAATAGAAAATGGATTTGTAGATCAATCCGAGGAGAAACAAACTGATAATCTAATGTGTATGATTGTTAACATTACTTATATTGATGATTTTCCAAAGTTTGATCAGTATGATGATGATTATGTTCTAGAAACATAAGCTAGTCTTGCAGAGCAATCGACAGTTGGTTTGTGGGAGGAAGTTCAGTTTCAGTAGCTCGAAAACAGTGATCAACCAATACATATCAGCTATGACAGTGATGAGGAAATTCTAGAAAATTTTGAAGTAAATGAAGGATCTTTTCCTCTTCATTTTACTTCATTTCAGTTCATCAGAGATAACTTTCATGCGATCAGAAATCAACACTCATTGAGCTTTGATCTTGACAATCAAGAGGATAATCAATTTTTTGATCATAGCTCCTTACCCTTGTGTTTCTCCTCATTTGAAAAAATAATAGAAGACTATAAACAAGAAAATAATAAAGTGGTAAACACTATAAATGATGAACATTCTCCTGAATTCGTTGAGAAAATCATTTTTGACATAGGATCCTCCTTAGCTTAAGATTTGCAGCCACCAAGTTCCATTGAATTGAAAATTGCAGATGAAGGCTTGGAAGCTGAAACACATGATCAAATGATGCAAGATGATTTTCTACCACTATGTTTTGAAGCATTTCAATTTTTAAAGAAAAATTTTCATAATATCTCTAAATAAAAGGATGAGCAGCCTGTAGAGTGTCATGTAGTCTCATTAAAACTGATGGATACATTTAAGCAATATTTTGAAGTTTTTCATGACCCAATAGCTGATGTCTTGGATGATATCTATAGTAAAATTCCTTCTCCATTAGCTAACTATGAGCCTGAAAAGAGTGTTGATATAAACTTGATCCAATAGCCGACTTCATTGTCTTGTTCAGCGGGTGTTGTATTACAAAGCTCATACCAAGATTTGTAGTCATATTATGAGAGCAATGAAGAAGATTACTTTTTTTTGTTGATCATCAAGGAAAAATAGTTATTCACGAGTTTCAATATCCTTTCGTCAACTTTCTACAGTCATCAAACAAAGAAAGCACAGATGTTAGGAAAATTTTAAAACCAAGGTATGAAAACTACGTAGACCAGAGAAGTAATGTATTAGATGGGCTGGAAATAAATACTTATTCTTATGAAGATCCTTTTGCAACATTCTTGAGCTCAGTCAGTGGGCTTGTGCTTTGCAATTTCATCATGATTCAATCTGTTGACAGGCTTTCATGGGAGTTTACTTTCAATAGTTCTTTCTTCTTTCCCATAAGCAAGCACTTGTAGGAAATTCAAATAGCAACTTGAATGCTTACATGGTTGCATTGGTTGTTCCATTTCACTTGATCAAGTGATGAATGGATCAGTTAGAGTTGGTTTTATTGAATAAGCTCAATTCTGAGCATCTTTTTCAGTCAGACTTGAGTCAGTCTTGAGTCAATTTATTGAGTCAATTTATTGAGTCAATTTTTCAGTATTCAGTTAGTCTTTAGATTTTGACTCCATGCCCAATGGATAGGCACTTGGTCTATGGTGTTCTTGGAACCTCCAAGGAGCTACCATCCCCAGCTGGAGCCAATGTTAGTGTCAGTATTTACATACTTCCACTAGGGATCAAAACAAATTTTGCATGTGCATCTTAGGTGTCCCACTCTAAAGAATTTTCAATCATTCGATTAGGTCATGATATAAAATTTTTCCATTGGTGGTTTTCCTTGTCAAGTGTCTAATTATCCTTCACAAGCATATGCCTGCTAACCCTCTTCCGTGTCTTCATCATGTTGAAAAAAAGTTTGCTCTCATTCCACTTTTATTCAAAGATCACTCATTGAGTCAATTTCTTTCATTTTTCATTAGGTCACTAGGGTTTCATTAGGTCAAATCATTGCATTGTCTCATTTTCAATAAAATGAAGTAGAAGGTCTGAAGGTGATCCAGAATAAACTCATGATTTTCTTCAGTCAGGTTCACCATGTAAAGTTACATCTCATATTTATAAGTTTTCATCTCAAAAATCAAATTTTTGAGATAAAAAAGAGTTATTTGATTATTCCTAATTTTATGTAATTTTAACCCTGAAAAGTTGCTTATTCCTAGCTAAAGACATTTGATGAAGAAATAAAAAGGCCATGTCAGTCATCCAAAGCATCAAAAATTATTTTGAAAGGTTAATGGGAAGAAATAAGTGTGGGTCCCAATCATTCAAAATCCAACAATCATTCTAATAGTGAAGCCATTTTCCACTCATAGGGCCATTTTTACTTCAAACTATGTTTATGACCAAACAAATATGAATTTGACAAAAGTGAGAGAGTTTCTTGTCCATAATAGGAAAAGGAAGAAACACCTCCTTAATGTTTTACATAGGTATCATGGTTTTTGAGAAATTTAAAAAATACAGGTTCCATAGGAGAGTGGCTTCGCTCCTAGAGTGACATTCGGAAAATAGAGTTTTATCCTTTTTTGAGTGTCTAGATTACTTTCCTGATGATTCAAATGATAACTAGATAGAGATAGATTTCCAATGAGCTATCATGAGCTCAATTTGGAGTTAAGGAAGGCCCCTAAAATTTTCCTGCACCAGCACTCTGCGTTTCTATACCCTCATTATGCACCTTTTGACCATTCTTGGGACAATCAACTTTTGACAAGGAAAATCAACTCCAAACAGAAAAAATGTAGATTTGGAAAGTTGAGTTGAAGGGATTTCCAATGAGATATCCTGGGCCCAATTTGGATACTGGGAAGGTAGTCAAAAGAAGCCTGCAATTTGGGGTAAAATGGCGCTACGCTTAGGCCAAAGGCGTTGCACTTAGGATAGTTCAGGCATAGTTAAATTCAATGGCGCTGCGCTTAGGAGAAGGGCGCTGCACTCCTAGGTGAGGCATTGCGCATAGGCCAGAAACCCTCTAAACTCTTCCAAATTATTAAATTTTTTCTTTCTTCCCTAAATCAAGTAAAATCTTTACTCTTCTTTACTCTTCTTTTCTTGTAGGTAAAGTTTATATTCGCAAGAAAATAAAAAAAACCCTAGTTTTCCAAAAATCCTCCTCCCCATTAGAAAATTTCCCAAAAACCCCTTGTCCCAAAATTATTATCCCTAGAACCTACTACTTCACCTCATATTACAAAAAACCACTAAAACTACCCATCCCTAAGACCCTTTACTCTATACCATTAAACCCCCAATTTCTAGGATTTTCACTCTTTTAACTAGATATTCCAATACCCTTGACCTGTAGTTAAATTTTCATTTTTGTCCCTGTTCGTATTTTCACTTCCCATAACCTCAAAAATTTTCTTAACCCTTTTCCCCATCTCCCTTAATTTTTGTGGCCCTATCCCTATCCCCTAAAGCCCTCTCCCACAGGGTTTCCAAAGTTCCAAGAACAAGCATGGAGCAAGAAGACAGAGATTACAGGGAGGAAAACAAAATGATGATGAGTTTTAGGAAAATGAGATCTCACAATCGAGAATGAAAAAAAAGAAGGCTAAAAACATCAGGAAAATACCAAAGACAAAAGGCCTCAAAAGAGCATTGGAGAAAGGAAAGCAAGAAGCTAAAAGTCTGAGTTTTGACCAGCAGTTGGCAAAGGAGATTGAAGATGACAGAGAAGTGTGGCTTGAGAGATTAAAAATTCACTTGGAGAAGTTGTTAATCAATGCCAACGAAGATAATTAGATGGTCAAGCACATGGCCCATCACTATGAGACTTGGAAACAAAATTTGCAATATCATGGTCAAATAGATGAAAGATAAATTGAGGAAGATCAGGAAGGGAAAGAAAGGAGGTGATAAACTTGAGATGATTGTTGATGCCTCCTTAGCTCAAAATTGACAGGTGGTTGTGGGCCCATCCCAAAAATTTTGATAAATTTTGAAAATTTTGAATATTTTTGAAGTTTTTGGCAACTTTGCAAAAAAACAGGAAATTTATTCCCTAGGTGCTCAGCTTTTTCTTGGGGCATACAATCAGAAAAATTAAGACATCACCAGGTTCATAATTATTAGGGCATACCCCCTGTACTTTTTCTAAGAATTTGGAGAAAAACTGGTCAATAAAAAGGGCCAAAAACACCCAAAAAATCATGTTTCTACCTCTTTTTTAGGATGGCGCTCTGCTTAGAGGCAGTCTGGGGAGAATGCCATTTTGAGAGGTCAAATCAACTCCAAATCAAAAACCAAAAGAATATCTAGAAATTAGACAAGATGATATTTATAATGAGCTATCCTATGATCACTTTTGACAACAGGAAGTCAGCCAAAAGTGACTTGCAAGAATAATTGTGTTTTCCTCCTTAGCGTTGCGCTTAGGACAAAGTTTCTCTCTTTTCAAGTTTTCTGCTTTGCACGGAATTTTTGAGTTTTATCTCACTAATTGGGTTTTTCACTGATGTAATTGGTAAATATGAATTTAATTATGATGAGGATTATTTTACTATAGGTATATTCATTAGCTTGAGTCCTCTAGAGGTCAAATGAATCAGTTTCCTCTCTTTTAGAGGCAAGTTGTTGGGTCTTCCTAGTCTTCATATTCTTGTTCAGCATTTGGTGGAAAATGATCCTCATCACATGGATTCGACTCCCTAAGGCTAGGGAGAGTGGTTTTGAGGTCTATATATTCTTCTTATTTCTCATTTTTAAGTGTTGGACTTAGTTGGATGCTTAGCTTTTGAAGAGACATACTTTGTATTAGTTCTGAGCAGGAATATTAATCAAATTTGCAGCTATTTTTATGGGATCCCTGTGGTATGGTTCTTAGTTCGGTTTCTCCTTTTTTTTTCATGTGTTGAAATTTATTGTTAATTTTATTCATCATTTCATAACCTCTAAGTGAATGTATGAAAGTTAGATAGGAAGAATCCATTCTCATATGCTCTATTTTGAGTAGACATTCACAGTCTGTTAAATTTATTTAGTTGAGAAAGAAACCATGGATGCACCATGCTCTTTATATCTCCTCACTTGTCTTTGTCATCCCACCCATTGAAATCCTAAAGTGATAAATCACTATGCCTACCTTGCCCCATAGAACACCCTGCAAATTTTGATCTAATTTCCCTTGCCCTAATTGTTTTACTCCTTGTGATCTAGCACAACCCTATCAAAAAAATAAAAACCATAGGATACTATACCTAGCCTAATATCTTCTTTACTTAGTATCTTGGTTGTGATCCTTACGAAGAGAGCCCTCTCCTTGCCTAGTAGGGCTATCTTCTTGGATAAGTGTGGTTTACGGTTACCTCGGCATTGCCTTCTTTAGCCTCAGGTTCAATCCGAGTGATAACAAGGCCTATTTGAGTTCCTGATGAAAATAAAATATGGTGTAACTTTTCCTGAGTGCAGTTTATTTATATCTAAACTGCAAAGACCAACTACGCCACCTCCTAGCATCTCATCTTTTCCTACTATTTTAACAATAAATCAGAAACCAATATCATCTACTATCCTTTATCATACCTTTGTCCCTATCATTATGGCTGAAATTGTCCCTTCACCTCCTCCTACTAGACCTGCAAGATACACTCCACTTGTCCTCCCTGTTTTTCTTCATGATCTCCCAAGTAAATACTCAAATAGAATTAAAACTTTTGGGAGTGAAGAGGAAATAACAGTTGAAGAACATGTAGATCAATTCAATGATTTCAGTGACGGAGAGGAGGTATACCATGAAGATGTTAAAATGAAGTTATTTTCTCAAATTTTCACTAGTGAGGTAATAAAATGGTTTAAAGCCCTAGCTCCAACAAACTTGCAAAATTGGATGCAATTAGAAGATAGTTTTTTGAATAAATGGGGGAGTAGGGAAAACCCAATTCAATCCCTCACTGAATACGACATTCTGAAAAGATCCTTAGATGAATCTGTCCAAGGAATATCTAAGAGGTTTAACAAAGTCTATAACTCCATATCTACTCATCTTAAACCTCCCATGGGAGCTAATCAATTACATTATGTAGAGGCATTTTATTATGAATTATCTATTATGATTAGGGAAAGAGAGTCTTCTTCTCTAGCAGAAATGAAGAATGATGATGTGAAGTAGAAGTAAACATGATAGCTACAAATAAGTCTAAGATCGGAAAATCAAAACTAAAAGAAGAAGAGAAACCTTCATCCTTAGATGCTAAGCTTGACTCTATGTTGAAGACCATGGAGAAACTCATGGGTAGACTCGCCCTTGGAACCACTCCTTTACCTCCTACTAAACATGACCCACAAATCAGAAACCCATAGTCTAGGAGGCCTAAAAATCAGGAAAGGAAAAGAGAAAACAAAAATCAACATGACCCAGAAGTGAGGCCTCCCTTTCAGCAAATTTGATTGATGAAGAAGAAACTCAGCCTAAGTTTCAAGAGGATATTATTCACTGTCTAGATGAAGATATGCCTGGTATGTTTCTGACCAAGGAGGAGCATGATGATTCTGGACATGATTTGAATAAGGATAAGGAGAAATTTGATTACCTAAATGGTTATCGTCATGCTATATATGAGATGCAGAAGTAGTACAATCTTAGAAACATAAATCTTCCCATCACTACAATATGTAATATTCCAAATTAGGAAAGACAACAATATTGAACACCATACCGAAATGTACAAAAAATAATGATGCAAAACATATGAGAAAATCAAAGATGCATTAGCTTATGTATTAAAGCAACAAAATATACAATGTGTTGAGGAACAAATCAGTCAAACTAGACAAAAAGCCTCCAAAGCTCAGAAACACTAGAATCCCAAGGGATGTTGCAATACAAAAATTTCAGAATACATCAAAATGCAGTCCCAGTGAGGGTTACTACTACAAGAAAATATAAATGAATGGATATGTTGATATATTATTCAAAAGGAGATAAAAATGGAGAACTAGTCTCTCAAACACAATCCCAAGATAACTCGGCAAGGGTTTCTTGAAATACACAAGATAAAAAAGGCGCGGGTTGCAACTCTGTGGTTGAATCATGATGTATCACTAAAGATCTACTACAATATGGCTGAAATGACAAAGATATGGTTGTAGGTTTTCCTCCCTAGCCTTCCGGGTGAAAGGTTTCTCCTTTCACTAGGAAACTAGCTCACAAACATGGTTTTACACCCTTCCACTGTAGCACCCTACAAAATAATGCAGTTTCTTAAGGAGAATACGTTGTGGCTGTAGGTGATTTCTTGGCCCAATGTTGGATGGTGGAAATGAGGATCAAAATACTCCTCCCAGATAGCCTTCTGCAGTCCTCCAAGATAGAGTATGGGATTCTCGCCTAGAAATGCCCTTGTACTAAACAATACAACAAACTCATCTAAACAGTTGAAGCATGCAATAAGTCATAAGATTCAAACATTAAAAATATTCTGAATGCATCTCATGGCTTTCATCCGTTCCCTTATATTCTTGGTGAGCTTCTTCACCCTTGACCCCACTCATTTATTAGGTTACTCCCATGCAAAGACTCCTCCTTCAAAACTGCATTGTCCCCACTAGCTCCACTCTCTTCTTTGGCAGCATTGTTGATTTGGTCAACCTTGACCTAGTATACATGCATTGCCCCCTTTCACACCCAATGTGGCTTTATTTTGACCATCTAAATTGATCCACATACTATATTGGAAGTTATTTATTCCTACTAAAGAGATTTAAGGGTCTCCCTACCCCACTTATTCATCTAGACTATGAATAGAAGAAACATATAATATTCCAACTAGCTGAAAGCTAATTGGGAATATTATAGCCCTTCCCTCCAAAAAGTTGCTTGTCCTCAAGAAACAGTAAAGAAGGACTCTGCAAATTATTATCTCCCTCCCAAGTGGCATCCTCATCAGGAATACTCCTCCATCGAATCATATATTCTTTAGTCACCCTCCTCCTTAGCTGCCTCTCACGAGTATCCATGATAGCCTCTGGTTACAGAACTAGATGGCCC
Organism: Pinus albicaulis; assembly: GCA_034641835.2. Lineage (NCBI taxonomy): Eukaryota > Viridiplantae > Streptophyta > Pinopsida > Pinales > Pinaceae > Pinus > Pinus albicaulis. The sequence goes on along the minus strand of CM076581.1, from coordinate 1,280,903,672 downwards.
TCATCATAAATAGGTGGGAGATTCATAGTGGAAACCACATGTTGTCCAATGGCCTCTTGAGGCAAGAGACATGAAAAATGTTATGGCTTGCCCCCAATAGGAATCTCTAGCTCATATGCTACGTCTCCAACACGACGGATCACCCTGTATGGCCCATAGAACCAAGGTTTAAGCTTCTCAACCCTTTTCTCCTTAAGTGTAGACTATCTATATGACTGAAGACAAAGATAGACCAAATCATCCACCTCAAACTTCCGCTCTATCCGACTACGGTTCGCATACATCTTGTGTTGGTTCTCTGATGCAACAAAGTTATCCTTGAGGGCACAGAGTATATCTTGACTCTCTTGAATCCACTCATTTTCTCTAGGAGATTTTCTTGATCCAAACATCACATCGGTAAATGATACTGCATAATACCAATAAAGAGCTCAAAATGGGGTCATGCCAATGGACATATGAAAGTTTGTGTTGTAGAAATACTCCCCCAAATGGAGCCAATGCAGCCATGTTCTCTGCTGCCCCGAAACATAGTTCTGCAAGTAGCCTTCCAACCACTTATTTACTATTTTTATCCATCCATCGGTTTGTGGGTGATAGCTAGTACTTGGTGTCAACTCAGTACCCACTAACTGAAAAATCTCTTGCCAAAAGCCATCCATGAAGCGGTTATCCCAATCACTGACTATGGTCTTTGGGAGACCATGAAGTCTAAACAAATATCTAAAGAAGAGATCGGATACCCATGAAGCAATATATCATGCAGAAATAGAAAAGAAATGTGAATAATTTGTTATTCAATCAAAAAATACAAAGGTAAAAATCCTTACCCTAAACTTTAGGTAGACCAATGATGAAGTCCATGGAAATACTTTCCCATTTTCCATCTAGAATAGGGAGTGGTTGCAATAATCCTACGGGATGGTTGTACTCTCCTTTGTTTTTCTAGAAAACTATGCACTCCTTGATGTGTTGGAGCACATCCTCCTTGAGACCCTTCCATGAGAATCTCTCCCGAATAGCCCAGTATGTCTTGGTGAATCCTTGATGCCCCACAAGCGGTGAATCATGTGATGCATGCAAAAAAAAATTTCTTGAGCTTAGAATCTCTAGCCAAGAAGACCCAATGTCAGTAATACATGACCTCATCCATCACTCTATACCTCTCATCAGTCACCTGTCCATCTAGGCTCTCACATGCAAAGTGGTCTTTGGAATATTCCACTAACAACTGAGCCTTCCAATCTGTATCCATGCTCGTCAAGGACAATGCTACTGGCCTCTGAGATAGAGTATCTGCCACTACATTCCTCTTCTTGTTGAAATATTCTATGTCAAATGCATATGCTTGGATCTTACTCACCCATTTCTGATACCTCTCTTGAAGCTACTTCTACTCAAGAAAGAATCAAATACTATTATGATCAGTCTTCACTCGGAATCTACCCACCAAATATTTCCAGAATTTGGCTAAAGCCTACATAATAGCCATCATCTCGTTATCATATATGGGGTATAATATCTCATGTGGCAGCAACTTCTGACTCTCAAAAGCTATGTGGTGTCCCCCTTGCATCAATACTACTCCAATTCCTTCTCCTGAAGCATCACATTCCAACACAAAGGGTTGGTTAAAATCTGGCAGAACTAATACGGAGTAGCTGCTCATCACCTCCTTGAGCTTATCAAAATCTCTTTGTTCTGTGGCTATCCAACTGAAAGCCTCATTCTTAGTTAGATCTGCAAGTGGTGCTGCTAGTTGAGAGAACCCTTTTACAAAATTCTGGTAATAGGTACAGATGCCTACAAACCCCCAAAGTTCTGTGACATTCTTTGGCTTGGGCCAATCTATGATAGCATAGATCTTCTCTTCTGAAATATCACCCCATCTAGTCCAATTATGTGGCCAAGATAGGGCATCTCTGTGAGCACAAACTCACATTTAGAGAGATTAGCATAGAAATTTTGCTCTTTAAAAATTCATAATATTGCCTTAATATGTTGTATATGCTCCTCCCATGTGTGGTTGTAAATGAGAATTTCATCAAATAATACCAATACAAACTTCCTCAAGTGACCACGGAAAATGTGGTTCATGCAAGACTGGAATGTTGCCGAAGCATTGGTTAGCCCAAAAGGCATTAAAAAGAACTCAAAATGGCCATAGTGACCTTAGAATGTTGTCTTTTCGATGTCTTGATCCCTCACTTTGATTTGATGATACCCCGATCTCAAATCAATCTTGGAAAAATACCTAGACCCTATTAGTTCATCAATCAACTCATCGATCCTAGGAAACAGGTATCTGTTCTTCATGGTTTTTTTTTCAGAGCTTTATAATCAATGCACATCCTCAATGTGTCATCCTTATTCTTCACCAATACCACCGAAGAGGCAAAATGACTAGTGCTAGGTCAAATGTGTCCTAAGGCAAAAAAATTTGGAATGGCCTTTTCAATCTCATCCATGTAGGCTTTTGGATGCCTATAGTGTGTGGTGATCACTACTTGGATCCCCTTCTCCAACTCAATAGTGTGCTCAAATACTCAGTCAGGAGGTCTCCCAAGTGGGATATCTCCAAATACTGTGGAGTATTGATCCAAAATAGATTGTACATCCAGATGTACTGGTGAATCCTTGCTCCTTGCTTCTGACATACGTAGTTCTATTTCCCACTCTATGTCCCCTCTATGCAAATTAGCCTCCATCCTGTGTGTTGAGACAATCTGGGGTGGATAGGTGTGTATGCCTTTTATTTTCTGATGTTTACCACTCCCGTTTTTTTTCCATTCCATCTCTAATGTTTCCCAGTCTGTGGTAACCTTCCCTAAGGTGATTAACCACTAGAAATTGAATATCACATTGGTTTCTGGAATATCAACCACAAAGAAGTGGTATGTCAGTGTGTAGGTTCTCATAGTGATGGCCAATGCCGGAACATATTTGGCACACTGCATGGTTCTAGCTCCCGGAACCAAAACTAAGAAACCCTCAAAATATTTTATATGAATGCCCCTACTCTGCACGTGTGTCAATAATTTTATGGGTAGCTCCATTTTCTACCAATACTGATAATATTTTCCCCAGAATAGTTCCTCTAACCCTTAAATTTAGACACTTGGGAACTCCCCGTAAAGATGCAAGATTTCCTCCCATTGGAGCAAATGCTCCCACTACATCTCCTATGGGTGGTGCAACTCCTCCTGCTGCTACAACGCTGGTCTCCTTCTCCTCATTAGAAAATATCTCAATACAATGTGCCTTCCCTAGAACACATTGGTGGTTTGGTACCCATGGCTCCCGACAACTGAAACAAATTTTCTTCTTCCTTAGATCTCTCCGGCCATTATCATCAAGAGATTTATTCTCCTGATACTGCTTTGTGTGAAAGGATATATTTTGCTAAAAAAGGGCTTTTGCCTTGGGTAAAGCATGTTGTAGGTCCCTAGCCCTCTCCATAGCTTCTTGGAGCGTAGTTGGTCTAGTAGATTTCACCAACCCATGCAATGGTTCAACCATCACATCAATGAACATGCACACTCTCTTGGTCATAGTGAGGTCAGATAACATGACTGAAATATTTAGAAGTTTAGAGATATAAGTTTCTAAATATACTATTTTCTTGAGCTTGGTTAGCCCTACAATTTTTTATTCCGGATCCCTGGGATCAAATCTCTCTGCCAACCTCCAGGTGAAGTCTGAATATTAAGTGATACTAGCATTCCCAAGTGTAGATAACCCATGAAACAACCACTCATGTGCTTCACCTTCTAGGTGCAACACTGCTATTTTGATAGCCTCCTATTTTGAAATCCTGTTGAGTTGGAAGTAAGTATCCAAATTCTCTACCCAAGCCTTAGTTGTGCACTTGGGTGATCCATCATAAGAGGGAAAAAATAATCTGCCCAAAATGCATTGCAGATCTTGGTTCTGCATGTACCCTCCATTTTTATGGCATTGAAGGACCTCCTACCATCCTTGATCTGACAGAACTCCCGAAAGTTCAAATGCTCCTTGAACCTCCGGGATTGAGATTAATGTTCAAAAAAATAGTCACCAAGGGTTTCTTCCCTGAAAGGCCCTCCTTCCTCACCTTCCAATGATAGGAATGTGGGCATAGTTGAGAGTTGTGAAGAGGGCTATGTCATTGATTTCTCCCGCCATAAATGTGAAGTGCCGAAGCTTTCTCCATGGTGAAACCCTCTAGGGGATTCCTTCTATCTTTCAAATCTCATATCCTTGATATATTTTGCAATGTTATACATGGTCTAAAGAATATATTTTGGGATCTCTTTCTCCTCCATGGCTATATATGTATTTCCCCACAAGATGAGCCAATATTAGAGCTCTGATAGCACTGTAATATTCCAAATTAGGAAAGATAGCAATATTGAACAAAAAACTGAAATGTATAGCAAATAATGATGAAAAAAACATGATAAAATCATAGATGCCTTAGATTATGTATTAGAGAAGAAAATATACAATGTTTTGAGGAACAAATCACTCAAACTAGGCAATAATCCTCCAAAGCTCAGAAACACTAGAATCCCAAGGGATGCTACAATACAGAAATGCCATAATACACAATAGCGCAGTCCTAGTGAGGGTTACTACTATATGAAAATAGAAATGAATATATATTCTGATATATTACTCAAAAGGAGCTAAAAATGGAGAACTCGTCTCTCAAACACAATCCCAAGATAACTCGGCAATGGTTTCTTGAAATACACAAGATGAAAAAAGTGCAAGCTGCAACTCTATGGTTGAATCATGTTGCATCACTGAAGCTATGTTGAAATATGGCTAAAATGATAAAGATATGTTTGTAACTTCTCCTCGCTATCCTTCCAGGTGAAAGGCTTCTCCTTTCACTACGAAACTAGCTCATAAATAGGGTTTTAAACCCTTCCACTGCAACACCCTGCAAAATAATGCAGTTCCTCAAGGAGACTACGCTAGGAATATAGGTGGCTACTTTTACCAATGTAGGATGGTGGAAATTAAGATAATAATACTCCTGCTAGATAGCCTTCTCAAGTCCTCGAAGATAGAGTATGGGATTCCCGCATGGAAATTCCCTTATACTAAACAGTACAACAAACTCAGCTAAACAGTTGAAGCATGCAATAAGTCATAAGAATAAAACATAAGAAATATTATGGATTCCTCTCATGGATTCCATCCCTTCCATTATATTTTTGGTGACCTTCCTCAACCTTAGCCCCACTCATTTATGAGGTTACTTCCATGCAAAGACTCTTCCTCCAAAACTACGCTATCCCCACTAGCTCCACTCTCTTATTTGGTAGCAGTGTTTATTTGGTGATCCTTGACCCATGATACATGCATTTCCCCCTTTCACACCCAAGGTGGCTTTATTTTTACTATCGAAACTGATCCTCGTCCATATTGGAAGTGATTTATTCCTACTAAAGAGATTTAAGGGTCTCCCTACCCCACTTATTCATCTAGAATATGAATAGAAGCAGCACGTAATATTCCAACTAGATGAAAGCTAATTGGGAATATTAAAAAATAAAACTCAACCAAAGAAGGATGCTCCTAAAGTATTTGATCCCAAAAAATACCCACCACTTCCATCTCCTTCCAAAGAAAATGAGAAAGTCACTTCTACTTTCAGTTTAGAGAATGAGATCTCTAAAATTAAGATTCATGTCCCCTTTGGAGAAAATATCAAGGTAAATGAGTATAGAAGAAAAATTTTGAACATGTTGAATTCTCAACCAAGAGCTTCAAATATCCTTAATTTACAAGAAGACCATCCTACCATCTACCTACGACCAAGGTTGGACGATTGTTTCGGGGATTTAACACCCTAGAGGTTGGTTGGGATCCAACCTCCACAGAGCAGGGGCGTACTACTTAACAGAGACCCACACGATCATGCACATTCATAAAAACGAAATAGAGCAGAATGAGAGGTTTACCCGTTGGTCCTACGTTTGAAGTAGATCCACGTGGAGTTCAAACTCCCTGCAACCGTCCTTCCTCCTTAACCTGAAATACAAGAAGAAAACAGCACAAAGGACAAGTTGTACAACATATTTCTACTCTATATGTTAGTGATATTCATATAAAACATTAAATAAATCATAATGAATGCATGTATAATAAATATTCTTCATACATTAAAGCATACACTAACACGTTTATTTCGGGAACAACATGATACTTCTGTATTATAAATAGTACGTACAAAAGTAATCAAGTGGAGAGATCACCTGATCCTTCCAAGGCCTTCGCAGACCGTCGTCCGGATCCGTCCAGCCCTTGCCTCGCTAAGACTCCTTCCAAACGGGTGCATACGAGATAACATATAAAGGGATGTATATCTCAAGGAAACAAGGGTTTCCTGAAATGAACTGGGAAAGTGCAGGAGGCACGGGGAATCAGACTTGGATAGGGAACCAACAGAGTATAATAATAATAATTCTCTCTCCCTTAGGCCATACATATGAGGTCTTTTTATAGTCCCTCCAAGTAGTTTCAGCAGTTGGAAACAGTTGGCCACGGGCTGGGGTGGTTGAACTACCTGAGTAACCATCAACCCAGCGCGAAATTAGGGATTTTATATATTTTTTAATCATTTTAATGGCATACGCGAAAAATTCTAGCTGGACTCGCGTATACACGCGGAAAAGTACGGGCATAGTCGCGTATGGGGATTTTTACACTGTTTTTAAGTGAATTTGTCCAAGTCTGTAGGAATGGGTGCCCAAAACCATCAAAGAAATCATGAATCATATGAAGGTGAGAAATGATGCTATAGCAGATGCCCCCTAATATATGAGGTCAGAAGGGGTACATGATGGCCGAAATGTATTATGCACATAGAAAGAACTTCGCAAGGACAAGAGAGGACTTCACCAGATTTCAGCCTACCAAAAACCAATGAAAGAAACAGAGAGTCAACTCATGCTGAGGCGGGCATACCCATGCTCAGTCAAAAATACATCATATAGAAAGTACTGAATAGATCCAACATGTATACAAGTATAACTGAACTGAAAGTACACAATGAATCATCTGAGCATGGCCCGGAAATACAAGTCTGAATCAATGTCCAAGTATCACATATAGAAAGATGATCAAAGATGGTGCAACTGGATGTCTGATCAAATAAGTAACTGAATCTCCAAGTACCGGATCATAAGAGGTGGATCAAACGGTACAATCACGCAACTCGGGGACCAACATATAAGATGTTGTTGTGCTGAACTACAACATATAAGGGTGGACGGCATCACTGGCAGATACTGAAAGGACTGTCAAAAGTGAACCGAAACATGCTGATGCAACCCGAGGTCTTCACCGATCACTATGGCACAATTCTACACAATGGGAATAAATGAGCTGAAGTCGACCATGTGAGAAATCGTTGGATTACTGGGCAATGATGTATCCCGTTAACCAACGCGAGACAACCCACCGATAATGATAATGAGTGTCAAGGTGCCCCAGTACAATCTGACAAGTGCGAATGAATGAGTTGAAGTCGAACACTTGAAATAATCTACCAATCAGGAGGCAATGATGAATCCCCACTGTCGATAGCGAAGAGTCTGCCACTGATGACTGCAAACCCTAAGGTACTGACAAAAGACTCTAGATCTTATTCCCAGAGAAATGAGTCGGAGTCGATGGGAAAAGATCTGCTGGAAGGAAGGCATTAAGGCATCCCACATCAGTCCAGCGCGAGTGTAACCCGCAGGCCAAGATTTGGAAGGAATCGGACGAAGTAGAGTGATGGAACCAAAAACCGAAGTATGTTTCCGACGTGCACAAGATGAAGCTAGCGCACGGAAGAAACCCTCTGAACCAACCAATAATGAAAGCTGACACAGAGGCGAGAAATCCATCGATAGGGTCAAATGGAAATCAAGGTACTGCACGAATCCCAAGTGTGATAATGTGTGCTGACGTCGAACACAGGGGAAACCACTCAATCAAAGACCCATGATGATGATCAAATGCTGAGCACGAGGTCACCTATCAATGATGGAAATAGGCCCAAGGTGCGGCTCTAGGTTTGCTCTCAGAGCAATGTGTCGTAGTCGATAAGAGACAAACCCGCCGGCAAGAATTCAATGGAGACCTTCTCAAACCAGCACGAGCAGAAGATCAAAACATCTGATGTGATAGAACATGATGCTGACAAGACCGGGAAGGCCGACTGAATAATGAGTCAAGAGACACCGCAGAATGGCCGACTCAGGCTAGACTTCCCTTGAACAAAAGCACGACTCTATGATGACCATGGCAGTAAAAAGTGACACTGTATAAGTATGTCTTGCAGGAGGCAAAACAAACTCTCCATATGATTGGAAGAGATAACCAACCGGGGGAGAACTGACAAGTGAAACATGGTAAAGGCTGAACCTAGGTCAAAACTAAAACCATCCCAAATGAAGGAAATATATATATAAGTATATGTGCTTTGTTCAAGGGCGACAAACTGACTCTGTACTGCCATCAAAACAACGAAGATACATCCCGTTCCCGCTCTTTTTGTTATATTTGATTTTTTTGTCTTTTTCATATAATAAGCCTGAAAAAGAATAAAAGAATACTATGGTACAATGGATAGAACGAGTATCAAGAAATCAGATGCACTAGTTCCTGGGATTGGAACAATCCTATGCTCAATGCAAGGTGGCGAAAACTGGTAAGCGATACTCAGAGGAGCGTTCCATCCATGGGTACAAAGGTGTCAAGTCGTGATAGCTAAGTGCATGCAATGGTTAACTTGTACAGAAAGTCAAGGTCAAAAGTTGGCTTAAACATCGAGTCCAAATGAAGCCGGCTAAAGGCCAGGATAAACAAGCGGCCAATATGAAATGCAGTAATACAACTTAACGACACCAGGGAGCCTCTAGGGTATAAGCCAGAAAAATGATAAGTGATGAAGAAGAAGAATGAAGCTTCAACACAAAAGACATGGCGGGACTAAAGAGGACTCCCGAGCCTACATAAAAAGCAGCATGGGAAACAAGTGATAGCGAGGAACTAACTAGGAAGCCCATGTAAAGGAAGGCTCTACCATCAAGTCATGATTAAAAATCGGCGAGTGAAATGGGTGTAATGCTCATGACCTGATGGGATCGACTCTAAGGCAAGTGATCAGTATGGAGGCTAGAATGCAAGATGCAACGGAAAGTGATTCCCTAACCTATATGCCAGTGAAGATCATATACCTGCCGTGAAGAGTCTGAAATCATGGGTCAAAAAACCGGGAAAAGTCTCGAAATCGTCAAAATGTACCTGAAACACACCAAGCTAGGCACTTCCAAGCAATCAAGTTATACAGCATAAGACAGATCGAAAAAATAAGCATAAGGAAATTTTTGCAAAAATTTTCAATTTTTTAGCCATAAATACACAAATTACCTCTCAATTGGTTCATTATTGCATAGCTGATTTGGAAAAGGAGCTGTGGAGCTAAAACTTGTTTCGTCAAATCAGGAACAACCGACCGTCAGAATTCAGCGAAACTTCAGGTAGGCTCTTTATTCATCCTGTTTAATCATTTTGTCCGTTTGAAATTTAAAATTAAGTGAATTTTTACCTGGAAACCCTTATTAAAAAACGCGTACCTGCGCATACGCGGGTTCAAAGAAGGAAAGTCGCGTGTACACGCGACTGTGCACAGCGAAACTAGCGTATGCGCAGGTCCGAATTTCAAAAATGAGTTTCTAATGCAAATTTTAATGAAATTTCTCAGGATGACTATTTCATGGAGGGAACGTGAGCATAGTGCGATAGACCAAGAGGTCATGCAGGATCGCGCGGCACAAAATGTCCTCCGAAACTGTGGATTATTCAAATTTTTCAAAATGCCCAATATGAAAAGTAATGTGAGATTGCTTGAAATGCTTGTAAATTATTGGGAACCAGATCAGGATTGCTTCATCATTGATCAGATGCCACTACGCATAGAAGTGGAAGATATATACTTCATCACTGGACTCTCCAGGAGGGGAGACCCAGTGGATCTGCACGGAAAGCCCCTGGGAGGGTTGACCGTGGAGGACTATGTCCAAATCTATTGCGTAGATAATTCCAAGAAAGTTGGCACTCAGATTGCAATCAGAGATATCAGGGACTTGCACATAAAGATCCTCCTATTCACCATCGGCAGAGTGGCAGGATCTGCCTCACTGCATCAGGCGTCCAGGACGCACATGAGCATAGCTGTAGAGTGCTTAATTCATGTGTATGATTGGTGCACTTCCCTGCTACAGAACATGAAACAACAACTGACCTCCATTCACCAAACAAGAACAAAACACTTTGGCTATGGAACCATTTTGACTACATTCTTCTTCGAGAGAGTTCCAGCTTTGAGACCCAAAGTCATCTCGACTATCGGCAGCCCTCGGGACCCAAGAATTGCCCGTTGGGCAGACATGATGAAGAGACTGGGGGGCAGCGAAGTACCCCGAACTACCTGGGACGATGAGTTCTTCTTATGGTGGAGAGAACAAATCATCGCAGTGGATGACTATCCCTATGCCGGGATGGATTTCCGAGGAGATCCAGATCTAGTACTTCCACCCGGTGCAGCATGGGGAGCAGTCGGTAAGTTTTTTCAAAAATTTTAACTTATATGATTTTTTGGATTTTCAAATATGTATGAAAATGAAAAACAAACATGTTTTTGGATTGGATTCATAATGACTGACAAATGAAAAATGATCATGTTTCAGATGTTGGACCAGTGCGTCCTGAGGGCCTAGCACGTCACAAGCGCCGCAGAGGTGAAGCAGAGACAGCGGATTCTGACAGGACCCTCCAGGCCGTGCAAAGAAACTTGGAGGGACTAACCCGCCAAATCCCTCTGGCTGCTGTGGAGGACTTGCCAGAAGCCGTCCAGAGACGGGTTGTAGGAGTACCCCGGGACTGGGTTAGACTGTTCCGCCGTGTGGCCACCGCAGTGATGTTCTATAGGAACGTTGGGCAGGGTCCTCAGGAGTAGATAGTTTTTACATATTAAATGACTGTATATTTTTTGAGACTGAACATGATGGGGCATAAGCCCAAGTTTTGTACGGCATTGATGGATCCAAAATTTTGTAAAGTTTTTTGACATACCGATGATATATATACAACGATATTTGATGTGATGTGATAAATGTATCAAATATATGATGTTTTTGATGATTAGAAATTATTGTATTGAATGATTAATATGCCAATCTAAAGCTTGATTAGCTAATGAGTCAGCAAACCAATTGTCAGTTCGAGGAATATGAATGAATGTTAAAAATTGAAATGACCTTTGTAACAAACGTACCCTCAAAAACAATCGTAATAAAACTGGATCTCGTACCCGATAAGTGTTGTTCAACTGCGACACCACCAGCTGGGAGTCCAAGAAAACTACCAACGAATCAACACCCAAAGATATTGCCTCCGAGAGTAGATGAATGACTGCGGTGTATTCTGCTACGTTATTGGAAGCAGGACCAATGCAGACCCCTCTTGATACCAACAGCTGACCGGAAGGATAGTGAAGAACCCAAGCCGCGGAAGCTAAGTTCCGGGTGTGTCTACTAGCACCATCGGCGAAACCATAATGACTCATGACATCAACACAACCTGCCAAAGCAGATCAAAAACATCACCAGCCCATCAAAAAATCGAAAATCAAACAGATATGTACAAGACAAAAACTACTATATACAAAGCAAAATGCCAGGCCAAAGCCTAGGCATAATACTTCTTCAAATAGAGCCCATTTCGGGGCTCCGGCAACTCGTTCCCTTCGAAGTCAACCAAGGTATACGCTCCTTTCCTAAGGACCTTCTTAACGATATAGGGGCCATACCACATCGATTTAAACTTTCCTGCCCCCAAGGCATCTTTTTCTTGGGCATAGACAAAAACAAGGTCACCTTCGGAAAAGACCCTAGGCTTAACCGCCTTATCGTACTGAACTTTGACTCGGTTTTTATGCGCTTCATTCAACGTGGCGGCATCTCGACGCTGCTCATCAAGATGTTCCAGATGAAGAAGCCGCTTTGCCAGACTAGAAGTGTCAGGAAGAAGCTCAACAACTAATTTAAGGGAAGGAATCTCGCATTCAATGGAAAATACGGATTCCACCCCGTGGACTAACTGAAACGGAGTAAAGCCAGTTGCAGTTTTAACTGATGTCCTGTATGCCCAAAGTGCAGGATATAGCATAATATGCCAGTTGGATCTATGTTTATCAATTTTCCTTTGAAGAATTGTCTTCAAGGATTTATTCACGGCTTCCACTTGCCCATTGGCCTGAGGATAATATGGAGATGAATGCTCTTGCCGGAAACCCAATTTAAGAGCCAACTCAGCCATCATACTATTCTGAAAGTGACTGCCATGGTCAGTGACAATCTCTCTAGGTATACCGAAACGAGCGATAACTTGGTTGAAGAAGAAAAGAGCTGCAGTCTCACCATCGTTCCCAAAAGTAGGCATGGCTTCGACCCACTTCGTAAAGTAGTCTACTGCTACGATAATGTACTTGTGACCTTTTGCCGAAGGCGGGTTACAAGTAGTATAATCCATACCCCACTTTGTAAAAGGTCCGACAGTAACGACTGGAAAAAGCGGAGCTGGATGAGCGCGCATTTTTCGAGTATACACCTGACAAGGATGACACTTCTTGACCGATTCAATACAATCTTTGAAAATCGAGGGCCAGAAGTATCCAGCACGCAAAATCTTTTGAGCTGTAGCAAGCCCAGATAAATGACCCCCACAAGCTCCACTGTGAGAATCATTGAGCACAGCCTCAGCTTCTTCGAAAGTTAAGCAGCGTCTTAGGATTGAATCAACCCCTCGACGGTACAAAGCATCACCAATAATCAGATAACTTTTGGCTAAGTGACGCAGCTTACGATGCTCATCTTTCGAAAAAGAAGAGGGAAACTTCGCAGTCTGGAGATACACGATGATATCCCCATACCAAGGATCTTGTGGAGAGATCAAAAACAAGTGTTCGTCCGGAAAGGACTCATCATAGATTATCTCCTCTCCACAAGGCAACTCGGAGATCAATTCCGCAAAGACTAATGACTTCTTGGATTTGGCAGACATGAAATCTAGATCAAATTCTTGTAATATCACAATCCATCTATTATATTTGCCCCCAATCACTCGCCTGCTGAGGACAAACTGAAATGGATTGGCAGCTGCCAAGACATAAGTTTTGCGAAGAATAATATAATGCCGGAGTCGCTGCACAGCATGAACTGCTGCTAAGGCTAATTTTTCTATCGGGGTGTATCGCATTTCAGGTCCTACCAGTCCTCGACTAAGGTAGTAAATAACATGCTCAGCCAGAGCATCATCCTCCTGAACCAGAACCATACCAATGGTAGATTCTGCTGTAGCCAGATACAAAAGAAAATCTCTGCTATAATCGGGTGGACTCAGTAAAGGAGCAGAGGTCAATGCCTTTTTCAAGGCATCGAACGAGCGTTGAGCGTAGTCGTCCCAAAGAAAAGGAACTCCTTTCTTCAACAGTCTCATATATCCTTTTGTAATCTCAGCATAGTTAACGATAAACCTCCGAAGAAAGTTAGACTTCCCTTGGAGACTTTGAAGTTGACGGATTGAAGACGGGGGAGGCAACCGAAGTATTGCCTCAACCTTGAAGGGATCTACCCTTATCCCTTCTCTAGACACGATAAATCCCAACAGCCGACCGGATGTTACATACTATCAAGAGGAAGAGGAGATGGACCTGTAGCTGCAGGCTCAGGTATATCTTCTATCTGAAAATCTTCCTCCTGAGGAAACAATACCCTCGAGGTGAGCGGAACGCTCCTCTCGGAACCGACACCGGAATCAGCAACGAAACCTTCAGACCTAAGTGGAGGATCTCTCTCCATAGCGTCAGACTCTACAGGGTGAAAACCACCTGCTAGATCGCTCCTACGCCTTCTCGAAGAAGGCTCTGCACTCTCGGGAGATAACCCCCGGACTCTCCTCGAACGTCGAGGCGCTTGATCAGCCACTTTTACAGATTTATTATATTAGACTCAAGAAAAGTGAAAAGCTAGGCAAGCTAGGAGCAAAGAGCACACACTAAAAACAAAAACCCTGAGAAACAGCAAGCAAATAGCCTCCAAGTATTTCCGCTCCGGGTGATGAGGACCGGACACCAAAATACAGGAAAGCGAAGTATAGGGCCTTCCGAAAGCAGTCTGGGATGATTAGGGCCCAGAACAACTAGCGAAGGTATCAGAAACAGTTACGCCGACCTCCTAACAACAGCTTTTTCCGGCTCAAGCACCCAAGCTTCGCAAGGGCACCCCCCAGAAGTACTGCTGGAAGTGATGCGACGTCTGCCTCAGGTACCACGGGTATTCCCCCCCGCAGTCACCTGTGTGGAACCTAGGAACAACAACTATGGACACCAATCCGTATCAGAAGCTGGGCGGAACGGTCTTGAGGTTAGATTCAACTAATCGGAGGGGGGCTATCCCTCTTCTTAACCTTCACTTCCCCTCGCGCTTGACTCTCGGATGAGAGCTTTCCCAGTCCACCTCACGGAGTTGGATTTCGCTCAATTAATAAACTTCTATGTTTGTTTGAGCGGCCTTGGAGAGTTAACTCTCCTCTCTCCTATTCCAAGGCCCTACAACCTAGCTAGTTTGTGATTGACACTTAATAAAACTTGCTAGTTGATTTTAGATTAAATCGCTTATTTTAAGGGCTGTTGTATTAAGTCACAAGGATATGGAGTTGAAACCAATGATGTTCTGACGCAAAAGAAATTAATAAAAACCTGACTACATGCACATGCAGTTCTTATTCTTTCGATGAAGAGCAATTTCTATGTAAGTTCTACGAGACTAAAATGTATTTTTCTTTTCGAATTACAAACTCACACGCACAAAAAATTAAGAAGCTAACTAAATGATTCAATGCACCTAATGCAAATGACCACTAGCATGTAAATTCTAAGATGCAAAAAGTCTCTTGAAACAAGGTGAAATTTCCCAAAAAGGCTCCTTCAGTTTTAACTCATCTTTTGATATCCAGAAAGCCAATTCTTGCAAACAAGAACTCTTAATATAAGACACCAAAATACTCAACAAGAAGAAGAAGAAATCAAAAGACAACCTCTCCTCAAAATCAAGCTAAAAACTAGAAGCAAGAAACTTCACTAAAGTCCCAAAAGATGAAGCCAAACGAAAAATGAAAAAGGAAACAACAAAAACAAAAACAAGAAACAATGTTTTTTGAGTTTTTGATATGCAAAAACAAAAAGCAAAACAAATGTTTTTGGGATTTTCAGTTTTATAAAACAAGAGCTTCAAGAAAACCAAGAACAACTATCCCAAACCAAGCCAAAATGAGACCGAATTCCAAGCATAAACTTCAACTATGCCCCCAAAACCTTATAAAGCTAATGATAGCAAGATCAATAAGAGCAACGGAAGACCAAAAACTCAATCAAACAGCCTAGAGAAATAGTGCAAATTCGTTGCAACACAAAACTCCAAAGAAACAAGAAAAGATCTTCGAAAATTGCAACAAAACCCTAGCCTATGAAACTCAAGAAAACCAATCGAAAACAAAGCAAAGAACGTAATGCAAAGCACAACACAAAGATAGGAGCGAGTCAGTGAGTAGAAGCTCTCTGTTCTGGTAAAGCAGGACAGCCAAGAACGCTCAGAAAGCGATCTTGGAACTCAATCCAGGAGTGCTACCACCAACAAGAACACTTCGCCAAAAAGATCAGTTTCCGGACAAACGAAAGAGAAACAAGGCTTGAAACCACTTCTGTCACACTCCAGTAAGTACAGAGACTCTGCAGACACAGGCCTCCACAGCCAGAAAAGACCAAAAACACCAGAATCTTGAAATTTCAAATTCAGCCTAGGTATACGCGACCTTGCAGTTATGCAACAGGCGTGTATATGCGTCTGTGTTGAGGGAAACCCGCGTATACGCGGTTCCTTCTACACAAACTCGCGGGTATACGCGACTGTGTGCAAGAAAAACTGCGTATACAAAGAAAGATAATGAAAAATAAAAGTACAAGCCTGGGAAAGGTATAAAAGCTTCAGACTGACTGCAAGAAAGCAAACTGGACTGTAAAAGACAGAAAAAACTGTTGGTATCCTACCAAACGGCTGAAACAACCCAACAGGAGAATCACAAAAATGTGATCCCCAGCGGAGTCGCCAGTTCTGTTTCAGGGATTTAACACCCTAGAGGTTGGTTGGGATTCAACCTCCACAGAGCAGGGGCGTACTACTTAACAGAGACTCACACGATCATGCACATTCATAAAAACGAAATAGAGCAGAATGAGAGGTTTACCCGTTGGTCCTACGTTTGAAGTAGATCCATGTGGAGTTCAAACTCCCTGCAACCGTCCTTCCTCCTTAACCTGAAATACAAGAAGAAACCAGCACAAAGGACAAGTTGTACAGTATATTTCTACTCTATATGTTAGTGAGATTCATATAAAACATTAAATAAATCATAATGAATGCATGTATAACAGATATTCTTCATACATTAAAGCATACACTAACACGTTTATTTCGGGAACAGCATGATACTTCTGTATTATAAAAGTAGTACATACAAAAGTAAGTGGAGAGATCACCTGATCCTTCGAAGGCCTTCGCAGACCGTCGTCCGGATCCGTCCAGCCCTTGCCTCGCTAAGACTCCTTCCAAACAGGTGCATACGAGATAACATATAAAGGGATGTGTATCTCAAGGAAACAAGGGTTTCCTGAAATGAACTGGGAAGGTGCAGGAGGCACGGGGAATCAGACTTGGATAGGGAACCAACAGAGTATAATAATAATAATTCTCTCTCTCTCTCCCTTAGGCCATACATATGAGGTCTTTTTATAGTCCCTCCAAGTAGTTTCAGCAGTTGGAAACAGTTGGCCACGGGCTGGGGTGGTTGAACTACCTGAGTAACCATCAACCCAGCGCGAAATTAGGGATTTTTATATATTTTTTAATCATTAAAATGGCATACGCGGAAAATTCTAGCTGTACTCGCGTATACACACGGAAAAACACGGGCATAGTCGCGTATGGAGGATTTTCTACTGTTTTTAAGTGAATTTATCCAAGTCTGTAGGAATGGGTGCCCATAAAGCCATGAAGCAATCATGAATCATGTCAAGGTGAGAAATGATGCTATAACAACGATGAGCAGAGTGAAGAGGTCCCTCCATTCTATGCCATCCTTAATATCCATGATATGACCTTGCACAATGCTATGTTAGATTCAGGGGCTTCTCATAACCTCATGCCTAAGGTGATTATGGAAAGGATGGGTTTGGAGATCACTAGGCCATACAAAGATCTATTTTCTTTTGACTCTAAAAAATTCCAATGCATAGGATTGATTGAATATGTTGTTGTTGGCTTGTCACAAGTGCCTTCTAAGACAATGGTGATGGAAATTGTGGTGGATGGTATTCCCCCCAAGTTTGGCATGCTCTTATCCAGATCTTGGGTAGCAAGAATCAAAGGTACCATGCAGATGGACCTCACATATTCTACCATAACTGTTTTTGGTGAGCAGAGAAGGTTGTATAGGGAGAGTAGAATGGCCTCAATGGTAAGAGGCAAGGATAAAACTCAAAATTTTCCCATTTATGTAGTTGAAACTGAATTAGGATCAATAATAAACTTCAATGACCTAACTGATGAAGCAGAAATTGAAGGGAAAATAGAAAATCAACAAGTGGAAAATCAAGAAATTGTGGAACAAAAGGCAGAAGGTTGGTGGCTTCTACACTTTGATGGATCTATTGTAAGAGACAGGGCTAGAGAAGGAATATGGATTACTACTCCTGATGATGAAATTAAGTTTTATTCCTTTAAATTTAACTTTGGATGTACCAATAATATGGCTCAATATCAATCTTTGTTTCTGGGATTGGAAATTTTGAAAAAATTGGGTGCTAAGAAGATATCAGTGTGTGGTGATTCGAAGTTGGTGATCAAACAAGCTAAGGGGATATACAAAAATAAATATGTAAGGATGAGAGATTACATAAATATTATTATGGAAATTATTGAAAAATTTCAAGAATATGCATTTATTGTGAAAACTAGAGATCAAAATTCAATGGTTGATTCTCTAGATGTTTCTGCAACATTTTTTTTTCATCCCTACACATTCTACTGAGAAGTATGAAATTGAAGTCTAGCATAGGCCTGGAATCCCAGATAATATAATTCATGCAAGTGTTTGAACTTTGAAGATGACCAGCAAGTCTGAAATTTCATATAATTAAAAGAGTTTTAAAACATACAAGTGGATCAAAAAAACATGTTTGCTAAAACTATGCTTAATTCTGAAGTTTTGTAGCTGAAAAATAATTGTATACCAAATGAATTTATTCTACTTGAGAAAATTATTGATTAAAATGATGTTTTTAAATCTCCTAAGATGCAGGTTGATGGTGATGAGGTAGAACCTTGTAATCTTGGTACAACAGTAATGCCTAAAATGGTAAAGCTTTCCAGGTTTCTTTCTATGGAGATGAAGTAGAAATATATTGAGATTATAAAGAAATACATTAATGTTCTTTCATGGAGCTATGTTGATATCAAAAGTTACAATCCTAGTATTATACGACATAATATTCCTATCAAACAGAATGAGAAAACTTTCAAATAGAAATTGAGAATGATTAACCCATTTCTCATGCCTATGATTGAGAAGGAGATTAATTTTTTTTTTGAAGCAAAGGTCATTGTTCCTATAATATTTTCAAAGTGGCTTTCTAATTTGCTACTAGTGAGAAAGAAGAGGGGCGAGATCAGAATCTGTATTGATTTTATAAATTTGAACAATGCTTCCTTGAAAGACAACTTCCCTCTTCCCAAGATGGATAAGATTTTGTAGAATATTGTTGGATCTCAAAGGATTTCTAGGTTGGATGGATTTTCAGGTTATAATCAAATATTGGTACACCCAGAAGATGAAGAGAAGACTGCTTTTACCATGCCATGGGGAACATTCATGTATGTCAAGATGCATTTTGGTTTGATGAATGAAGGAGCGAAATTTTAGAGAGAAATGGAAATTTCCTTTTCTAAGGAGAAATATAATTCATTTCTGGTCTACTTGGATGACATACTATGTTTTCAATAAGAGAGGAAGATAATTTCAAGCATTTTGAAAGAATTCTGCAGAAATGTAGAAGATTTGGTATCTCTCTTAACCCCACTAAAAATATTTTTTCTCTAACTTATGGAAAATTGCTTGGACATATCATATCAATGGATGGGATAATGAATGATCCTAACAAAGTTAATACAATTCAGAATATAGACTTGCCAAGGAACAAGAAGGAAATACAATACTGTCTTGGAAAAGTAAACCTTGTTAGAAGGTTCATCCCAAACTTTGCTGAAATTGTCAAGGACATTACCAAGATGTTGAAGAAGGGAGTTGTTATGAAGTGGACTGTTGAAGCCAAACAATAATTTGAAGAGATAAAGAAAGCCCTCACTCAAGCCCTAGTGCTTATTAGTCCAAATTTTCCGAATGAATTTCTGGTTTTCACATTTTCCTCTAAAAATACTATTACTGGAATTTTATTGGAGAAAGGATAGCAAGGTACAGAACAACCCATTTCATTTTTCAGCAGAAATCCTACTAACTTAGAGCTGAAGTATAAAAATTGTGGAAAAACATGCATATTCTTTGATCAAATATCTTAAAGACTTCAGGATTTATATCTTACACTCTCATATCGTTACATTTGTACCCAACACTGTGGTGAAAGACATTTTGACACAAGTTGATCGTGATGGAAAAAGAGGCAAATGGATAGCTACTTTGCTGGAATATGACATAGAAATCAAGCCTACAAAGTTGGTAAAAGGATAGGGGTTAGAAAAATTAATGGCAAAATCCAATTTTGAATGTCTTGAAATGAATTTCATTGTAGAAATTTTAGATCTGTCAGAAGAAGATGAAGAGTTAATACCAATTGAAGAGAAGTTCATTTTATTTGAATGGTACAAATATATTATCTTTGTCTTTCATTGCGACAAAGCTCC
Organism: Pinus albicaulis; assembly: GCA_034641835.2. Lineage (NCBI taxonomy): Eukaryota > Viridiplantae > Streptophyta > Pinopsida > Pinales > Pinaceae > Pinus > Pinus albicaulis. The sequence goes on along the minus strand of CM076581.1, from coordinate 1,280,883,597 downwards.
TCCAGAGTTGACCAAATATAAAGCAAGGTTTGTAAAGCTGAAATCATTAAGATAATGCATTTTAAAAAATAATTTGTATTGGAAAGATACCGAGGGAATCCTTTTAAACTGTTTTCTGGAAGCAGAAGCTGAAAAGGTCATTGAATAGTTTCACAAGGGAGATTGTGGAGGAAACCACTACTAGAAAGCTACATCAAAAAAAATACTTAGAGTAGGTTATTGTTATAGCATCATTTCTCACCTTCACAGGATTCATGATTGCTTTGATGGTTTTGGGCACCCATTCCTACAGACTTGGACAAATTCACTTAAAAACAGTGTAAAAATCCCCATACGCGACTATGCCCGTACTTTTCCGCGTGTATACGCGAGTCCAACTAGACTTTTCCGCGTATGCCATTAAAAATGATTAAAAAATATATAATTATTCCCTATTTTCGGGCTGGGTTGATGGTTACTCAGGTAGTTCAACCACCCCAGCACGTGGCCAACTGTTTCCAATTGTTGAAACTACTTGGAGGGAGTATAAAAACCCCTCATGTGTATGGCCTAAGGAAGGGAGAGAATTTATTGATATTATACTCTGTTGGTATTCCCTATCCAAGTCTGATTCCCCGTGCCTCCTGCACTTTCCCAGTTCATTACAGGAAACCCTTGTTTCCTTGAGATGCTCATCTTCCTATATGTCATCTCGTATGCACCAGTTTGGAAGGAGTCTTAGCGAGGCAAGGGCTGGACGGATCCGGACGACGGTCTGCAAAGGCCGTGGAAGGATCAGGTGATCTCTCCACTCATTAATTTTGTACATGATATTTATAATACAGAAGTACCATGCTGTTCCCGAAATAAATGTGTTAGTGTATGCTTATATGTATGAGAATATTGTTATTTAAGCATTCATTATGATTTATTTAATGTTTTATATGAATCTCACTAACATTTAGAGTAGATATATGCTGTACAACCAGTTCTTCGTGCTTGTTTCTTCCTGTCTTTCAGGCTAAGAAGGAAGGACGGTTGCTGGGGGTTTGAACCCTGCGGGATCTTCTTCAACCGTAGGACCTACGGGTAACTTTCTCATTCTACTCTATTTAGTTTTTCTGAACGTGCATGGTTGTGTGAGTCCTTCTTAAGTAGCATGCCCCTGCTCTGTGGAGGTTGTAACCCAACGAACCTCTAGGGTGATATTCCCTGAAACAGAACTGGTGACTCCGCTGGGGATCACATTCTTGTGATTCTCCTGTTGGGTGGTTTCAGCTGTTTGGTAGGATTCCAACAGTTTTAACTTTCATTTGCAGTCCAGTTTACTTTCTTTCAGTCAGTCTGAAGTCCTGCTTTCTTTTCCAAGCTTGTCCTTTTTGTTTTTTCATTATTTACCTCTGCATACGCGCTTTTTTCTGCACACAGTCGCATATACACACAATTTTGTCTAAAGGGACCCGCGTATATGCGAGTTTCTCTTAGCACAGACACGTATGCACGCTAGTTGCATAACTGTGAAGTAGCGTATACCTAGGCAGATTTTGAATTTTTGGGATTCTTGACTTTTTGGTCCTTTCTGGCTATGGAGACCTGTTTCTACAGGGTCTCTGTACTCTCTGGATTGTGAAGGAAGTGTTTTCATGTCTTTTCTCTCTTTCGTTTGATTGAAAACTAGTCTTTTTGGCAAAGTGTTGTTTCTGGTGCTGGCACTTCTGGATTGAGTTCCAAGATCACTTTCTGACCATTCTTGGATGTTCTGCTTTATCAGAACAGAGAGCTTCTGCTCACGTACTCGTTCCTATATTTGTGTTGCGCTTTGCATTGCGATTTTTGCTTCGTTTTTGATTGGTTTTCTTGAGTTCCATAGGCTAGGTTTTGTTGCAACTTTTGAAGAGCTTTTCTTGCTTCTTTGGAGTCTTTGTTTGCGACAAGTTTGCACTATTTGTCTAGGCTGAGTGGCTGAGTTTTCTGGTCTTCTTTCGCTCTTATTGATCTTGCTACGAGTTAGCCTTATAAGGTTTGGGAGCATTGTTGAAGTTTTTGCTTGGAATTCGGTCTTATTTGGTTTGGATTTTGATAGTTTTGCTTGGTCTTTTCGAGCTCTTTTTCTATAAAACTAAAAAGCTCAAAAAACATTTTCTTTGCTTTTTGTTTTTGCATTTCAAAGGACTAAAAAACATTTTCACTTGTTATTTGCTTTTGTTGTTGCATTTTCATTTTCGTTTGCTATAACTTTTGAAGCTTGTGAGGTTTCTTGCTTTTAGTTTTTGGCTTGATTTTGAGGAGGAGTTGTCATTTGATTTCTTCTTCCTATTTTTAAGTGTTTTTGGTGTCCTCATTTTAAGAGTTCTTGATTTCGAGAACTAGCTTTTTGGGCAACCAAAGAAGATTTAAAACTGAAGGAATTTTTGGGAATTTCACTCTGCTTTAGGAGATTTGCATCTTAGGATTTGCATGCTTGTAGTGATTTGCATTAGGTGCATTTAATCATTTAGTCAATTTCATAGTTTTTGTGAGTGTGAGTTTGCTATTTGAAAAGAAAAAATACAATTTTTAGTCTCGTAGAACTTGTATAGAGATTACTTTTCATCGAAAGACAATAACTGCATCTGCATGTAGTTAAGTTTTTATTAATTTCTTTTGCGTCAAAACACCGTACGTGTCATCTCCATATCCTTGTGACTTAACATAACAGCCCATTAAAATAAGCGATTTAATCTAAAATCAACTAGCAAGTTTTCTAAGTGTCAATCACCAACTAGCTAGGTTGTAGGGCCTTGGAATAGGTGAGTGGAGAGTTAACTCTCCAAGGCCACTAAAACAAAAATAGAAGTTGATTAATTGAGCGAAATCCAACTCCATTAGGTGGACCGGGAAAGCTCTCATCCGAGAGTCAAGCGCGAGGGGAAGTGAAGGTTGAGAAGAGGGATACCCACCCTCCGATTAGCTGAATCTGACCTCAAGACCGTTCCGCCTGGCTTCTGATACGGATTGGTGCCCATAGTTGCCACTCCTAGGTTCCACACATGTGACTGCGGGGGGGAATACCTGTGGTACCTGAGGTAGACGTCACATCACTTTCAGCAGTACTTCTGGGGGGTTCCCTTGCGAAGCTTGGGTGCTTGAGCCAGCAAAGGCTGTCGTCAGGAGGTCAGCCTAACTGTTTCTGATACCTTCGCTAGTTGTTCTGGGCCCTAATCATCCCAGACTGCTTTCGGGAGGTCCTATACTTCGCTTTCCTGTATTTTGGTGTCTGGTCCTCATCACCCGGAGCGGAAATACTTGGAGGCTGTTTGCTTGACTGTATCTTAGGGATTTTTATTTTAGTGAGTGCTCTTTGCTCCTAGCTTGCCTAGCTTTTCACTTTTTTGAGTCTAATTTAAAATCTATAAAAGTGGCTGATCAAGCGCCTCGATGATCGAGGAGAATCCGGGGGTTATCTCACGAGAGTCCAGAGCCTTCTTCGAGAAGGCGTAGGAGTGATTTAGCAGGTGGTTACCACCCTGTGGTGTCTGACGTAGTGGAGAGAGATCCTCCACAAAGTTCTGAAGGTTTCATAGCTGATTCTGGTGTCGGTCCCGAGAGGAGCGTTCCGCTCACCTCGCGAGTTTTGTTTCCTCAGGAAGAAGATTTTCGAATCGAAGACGTACTTGAGCCCCCTGCTACAGGTCCATCTCCTCTTCCTCCTGACTATCCATTCATTTTTCAGTACATCGGACTTGAGTCTGAGAGACCGGAAGATCTTCCGTATCATTCATATCTTTCGATGGCCACGACTGGGAACGCGGCTTCTGTCGTGAGTGCTGCAGGAATTCAGACCCCTGCTTCTGTTGAAGGAGGGGGTACTATTGCTTTATCTTTGATTGCTTCTAGTGCTGCTATGTTTGGCTCTAGGTTCACCCAAGCACATGCTTCTCATTCTGGTCCCTTCTGTTCAGGGATGCCCTCTAGTGAGAATCCCTCTTTTTCCTTTTCCGTTGCTTCAGCTGGATCTACGCCCATGTCTAACATGGCTAGTGGATCAGCTTCTTTTCAGGGTTTCCCCTTTGGAAATGGGCACAATCCTAGTTCCAATCCTTCGTTAGGGTCGTTTCCGTTTATGTCCCAGACCGAGAGTTTCAACCCTTGGTCTGGGGGGCAAAGTTCGACTACTTTTACGGGATGGAATCCTGTCTTTACTACAGCGGGGGCAGGGAATCAGTTTTACGCAAATCATCAAGGGAATTCTTCTTTCCCTTCATCGAGTGCTTATCAGACCTTTTCTCCTCTATCTAATGACTGGAACCCCTATCAGGGGCTTTCCTCTTCATTCAATACTTCAGCATGGGGAACTGGTCTGGGCTTTGGTAGCTCGGCGTGGGGAGGAGGTTCTTCTCCGTTGTCTACGAGTCCTTTCTGGAAACCTGGTGCCTTATCAAATCCAGGCTATTCTTTTCAGAATGTTGGGAATCCATCCCATCAAGGATGGAATCCTCAGGCTCCGCCTCGCTTACCTTTTCTGGCAACGTTAAACTTGCCAGATTTGTCGAAGTTGACTAATGACCCGATTCATTATAGTCCGGGGTGGCCTCCGGTCTCGACCAAACTTCCTTCATACATTCCAAAGTTTGAAGGTAAGAATGGAGAGGATCCGGCAGACCACATCATCACTTTCCACTTATGGTGTTCTTCGAACTCCCTGATCGATGATTCGATTAGGTTGAGATTATTTCAACGCACCCTAACTGGAAATGCTGCCAAATGGTATATCGAGCTCATTGGGGGCAGTTTCGCTACATTTGGAGAACTGGCTGTCACATTTCTAAACCATTTTCAGTTGCCTGTCAGATATGAGGCTGGGACCGAACTCTTGGCTAATTTTAAGTAGGATGAGGCAACTCACATTTCTGATCACATTCAGGAATGGAGGAGAAGGAAGAGGCTTATTAAAGCTCATATTCCAGGGGAATTCCTTCTCGAATGGTTTCTCAAATCCCTGAAGTCAGATATTTCAAAGTATGTATCCCTATCTGGGGTATTTTTCGAGGAGCAGGCCATTTTTAGGGCCCAGCAGCTGGAACTGATCTATTCTCAGTCTGGGGTACTTTATAAGTATTTGCCCAATGCTCCTCGCTCCAAATTGGATTTATCGAAAACTAAACCTGGTCCACATGGTGATGGGCTTGTCAGATCGTTCCATAGTGGTGCAGCCAGCCTGCTTTCTCAACTGCAGCAGTTGTCTTTACAATCTGCTCCTTCTGGTCAGGCTGTGCCTGCTGATTCATCACCTTCCCAGTCTTTGTCCATAAATGTTGTCCAAGCTTCTGATCCCAAAGGAAATCAACAATCCGATGGGAAGAAGAAGGGATGAAATAACAAGAAGAAGGGCAAGAATGGGAAGGGAAATGCAAATAAAACCAACGAGCGTGTTGGTGAGGGTCAAAAGGAGAAAAAGAAAGTGAAGTTTCCATGCAAGCTTTGTGCTGGAGACCATCTCACACACCTTTGCCCTAAAATTCAAGATGCTCAGCGCTTGTTAGCTCAGCAGGGTTCTTCTAGTTCCCAGGCTGTGTTAACAAACCCTTTTCCCCAAGGGCAGCAATTAGTTGTTGGCGCGAATCAAAATCCTGGGGCTTCCTTTGGGGGCACCCAGGAAGGGGAAATTCCATCGAACATTTTTATGATGAGTGCTCACGCGGATATCGCTACGACATCCCGTGATTATGGCAGAGAAGATTCTTCGAAAGCTAAGGAAGTTCCTGATGCTACTGAGCCACTTCACATCACGAAGCCTACTGTTGAGTCTATGCCTCGGATGCCAAAAGCATCTTCTAAGCGGTCAACGATTAATCCAAATGCGAGGGCTGCCCAGAACTACTCGATTGTAGAAGATCTGGCGCAAAGTCCTTGTGCTATGTTAGCTTTAGAGGTACTCCAGTCTTGTCCGGCTCAGCGCAGTGCTTTGCTCACTGCCATTGGGGCTATTGATCCAAAAAATTCTCTTCTGATTATTTTTTATATGAATAATTTTAAGAAGAGACTTCCTCATCACATGGCTTTTCATATTAAATCGTCGTATCGGAAGTGCAATATCTTTCGAATGGTTGTTGATGAGGGTGCTTCTACATGCGTGATGTCTCTCGCATGTTGGAAGACACTTGGATCTCCCAAAGCTGTTCCATCTAGCACTGTTCTTACTGCGTTCGATGGTCATTCTCACAGACCCCATGGTATTGTCCCGGCTTTGCCCATCTGTGTTGGGGGAAAAACTGTCAACATAGAGGTTGAGGTAGTGGATGCAGCCTTGGACTACAACCTTCTGTTGGGGAGGAACTGGATTTATGAGATGGATGCCATTGCATCCTCATTGTTTCGAATTGTATGTTTCCCCCGTGAAGGGAGGATTGTCACAGTGGATCAACTGGACTGTCCTCAGATAGACCCGAATGCGTCTTCTGACTCATCTGTTCCTAAGTTGGATACTACTAAGGTGCCTGTTGAGAATCTAGGAGTTGGAATGTATTCTTCCCTGATGGGTAATTTCGATCTTCCTCCTCCTACGGTGCATATTAATGCTATTTCATCCTCCAAGGCTCCCCTTCGAAGAGATTTCTTTCGAACTCATTATTTTTCGGACCCTTGGACCTTAACTTCCCCTACTGCCACATTAGCGGAAGGTCAAGTGGGTGGAATGGCATTTCCGATTTCTGCAGCTGAGATTGCATATCATTCTATTGTTGACACTGCAGAATTCGTCCCAACTCCTCTTTCACCGGAAGAGTTGGATGGTGATATGGCTCCGGCTTGGACGCTTAGTTCTTCTTCGGCCCAGGATTGCCTTGATACCACTCTTCCATCTGAAGAGGCAATCCTGGAAGCCATCACTGGTATAGATAGACCGTGGGATGATTTGCATCATCGGTCTTACTTCCTACCTGACTTGAGCGAAGTTGAAACTAGTTTTCCAAGTCCTCAGTCTCCTGGTCCTGTTCACCCAGTCTTGAACCCTTTGGCACCAACACAGGTTTATGCTGAAGGGAACATGGCTGTGATCTCTCCTACTATCCCGGTGAACATTTCTAGGGATCCCAATATTATCAAGAATGTCTTCATTGGAGCTGAATGTTCCTGTGAAGAGGTTCAAATTTACACCGAGCTCTTCAAAGAATATAGGGATGTATTTGCTTGGTATTATGAGGAAATGCCTGGCATAGACCCATTTATCATCTAGCATGAGATCAAGACGTATGAAAACGCTAAGCCGGTCAGGAAAAAACTTCATCCGGTCAATCCTAGGAAGGCAGCAGCTATCAAAGCTGAAGTTGAAAAGCTGCTTAAGGTGGGATTCATTTTCCCAGTTCCTCTGACTGAATGGGTTTCAAACCCCGTTCCCGTAGATAAAAAGCAAGGAACGATTCGAGTGTGCATCGATTTCAAAGACCTAAATAAAGCATGTCCTAAAGACAATTACCCCACACCATTCATCGATCAGATCATTGACGAGTGTGCCGGTAACGAGATTTTCTCCTTCATGGACGGTTTCTCCGGATATAATCAAATTACTATCTGTCCTGAAGATCAACATAAGAATGCATTTATTTGTCCCTAGGGTATGTTTGCATACAAGAAGATGCCTTTTGGTCTTAAAAATGCTGGGGCTACCTTTCAGCGGGCCATGTCTTACGCCTTCCAAGACATCAAAAATATTATCGAGGCATACTTAGATGATCTAGCTGCTCATTCTCGAAAGAGGATGGATCATCCTGGTCACCTCCGGCAAATATTTGAAAGATGTCGTTTTTATAAAATTCAATTTAATCCGAACAAGTGCATTTTCGCGGTTACATCCGGTCGGCTATTGGGATTCATTGTGTCTAGGGAAGGGATAAGGGTAGATCCCTTCAAAGTTGAGGCAATACTTTGGTTGCCTCCCCCATCTTCAATCCGTCAACTTCAAAGTCTCCAAGGAAAGTCTAATTTTCTTTGGAGGTTTATCGTCAATTATGCTAAGATTACAAAGGGATATATGAGACTGTTGAAGAAAGGAGTTCCTTTTCTTTGGGACGAATACGCTCAACGCTCGTTCGATGCTTTGAAAAAGGCATTGACCTCTGCTCCTTTACTGAGTCCACCTGATTATAGCAGAGATTTTCTTTTGTATCTGGCAACAGTAGAATCTACCATTGGTATGGTTCTGGTTCAGGAGGACGATGCTCTTGCAGAGCATGTTATTTACTACCTTAGTCGAGGATTGGTAGGACCTGAACTTCGATACACTCCGATATAAAAATTAGCCTTAGCGGTAGTTCATGCTGTGCAGCGACTCCGGCATTACATTATTCTTCGCAAAACTTATGTCTTGGTAGCTGCCAATCCATTTCAGTTTGTCCTCAGCAGGCGAGTGATTGGGGACAAATATAATAGATGGATTGTGATTCTACAGGAATTTGATCTTGAGTTCATGTCTGCCAATCCAAGAAGTCATTAGTTTTTGCGGAATTGATCTCCGAGTTGCCCTGTGGAGAGGAGATGATCTATGATGAGTCCTTTCCGGACAAACACTTGTTTCTGATCTCTCCACAGGATCCTTGGTATGGGGATATCATTGTATATCTCCAGACTGCAAAGTTTCCCTCTACTTTTTCGAAAGATGAGCGTCGCAAGCTGCGTCACTTAGCCAAGAATTATCTAATTATTGGTGATGCTTTATACCGTCGAGTGGTTGATTCAATCCTAAGACGCTGCTTAACTCTTGAAGAAGCTGAGGCTGTGCTCAATGATTCTCACAGTGGAGCTTGTGGGGGTCATTTATCTGGGCTTGCTACAGCCCAAAAGATTTTGCGTGCTGGATACTTTTGGCCCTCGATTTTCAAAGATTGTATTGAATCGGTCAAAAAGTGTCATCCGTGTCAGGTTTATACTCGAAAAATACGCTCTCATCTAGCTCCGCTTTTTCCAGTCATTACTGTCTGTCCCTTTATAAAGTGGGGTATTGATTATACTACTTGTAACCCGCCTTCGGCAAAAGGTCACAAGTACATTATCGTAGCAGTAGACTACTTTACGAAGTGGGTCGAGGCTATGCCTACTTTTGGGAACGATGGTGAGACTGCAGCTTTGTTCCTTTTCAACCAGGTTATCGCTCGTTTTGGTATACCTAGAGAGATTGTCACTGACCATGGCAGTCATTTTCAGAATAGTATGATGGTTGAGTTGGCTCTCAAATTGGGTTTCCGGCAGGAGCATTCATCTCCATATTATCCTCAAGCCAATGGGCAAGTGGAAGCCGTGAATAAATCCTTGAAGACAATTCTTCAAAGGACAATTGATAAAGCTAGATCCAACTGGTATATTATGCTATATCCTGCACTTTGGGCATATAGGACGTCAGTGAAAACTGCAACTGGCTTTACTCCGTTTTAGTTAGTGCACGGGGTGGAATCCGTATTTCCTATTGAATGTGAGATTCCTTCTCTTAAATTAGCTGTTGAACTTCTTCCTGACACTTCTAGTCTGGCAGAACGGCTTCTTCATCTGGAACATCTCGATGAGCAGCGTCGAGATGCCGCCATGATGAATGAAGCGCATAAAAACCGAGTAAAAGTTCAGTACGATAAGGCGGTCAAGCCTAGGGTCTTTTCGGAAGGTGACCTTGTTTTGGTCTATGCCCAAGAAAAAGATGCCCTGGGGGCAGGGAAGTTTAAGTCTATGTGGTATGGCCCCTATATCGTTAAAAAAGTCCTTAAGAAAGGAGCGTATACCTTGGTTGATTTCTAAGGGAACGAGTTGCCGGAGCCCCAAAATGGGCTCTATTTGAAGAATTATTATGCCTAGGCTTCGGCCTGGCATGTTGCTTTTGTATATAGTAGTTTTTTGCTTTGTACATATCTGATTGATTTTCGATCTTTGATGAGTTGGTGATGTTTTTGATCTGCTTTGGCAGGTTGTGTTGGATGTCATGAGTCATTTTGGTTTCACCGATGGTGCTAGTAGACACACCCGGAACTTAGCTTCCGCGGCTTGGGTGCTTCATTATCCTTCCGGTCAGCTGTTGGTATCAAGAGGGGTCTACATTGGTCCTGCTTCCAATAATATAGAAGAATACACTGCAGTTATTCATCTACTCTCAGAGGCAATATCTTTGGGTGTTGATTCGTTGGTAGTTTTCTTGGACTCCCAGCTGGTGGTGTCGCAGTTGAACAACACTTATCGGGTACGAGATCCATTTTTATTACAATTGTTCTTGAGGGTACGTTTGTTACAAAGGTCATTTCAATTTTTAACTTTCATTCATATTCCTCGAGCTGACAATTGGTTTGCTGACTCATTAGCTAATCAAGCATTAGATTGGCACATTAATCATTCCATACAATACATTTTTAATCATCAAAAACATCATACATTTGATACATTTATCACATCACATCAAATATCGCTGTATATATATCATCGGAGTGTCAAAAAACTTTACAAAATTTGGATCCATAAATGTCGTACAAAACTTGGGCTTATGCCCCATCATGTTCAGTCTCAAAAAAGAATATACAGTCATCTAATATATAATATATGTCTACTCCTGAGGTCCCTGCCCAGAAGTCGTGTTCCTATAGAACATGACTGCAGTGGCAACTCGGCGGAATAGTCTAACCCAGTCTCGGGGCACTCCTACCACCCGTCTCTGGATGGCTTCCAGTAGATCCTCCACAGCAGCCATAGGTATTTGGTGAGTTAGTCCCTCAAAATTCCTCTGCACGGCCTGGAGATTCCTATCTGAATCCACAGTATCCGCTTCGCCCCTGCGGCGCTTATGGCGCGGTAGACCCTCAGGACGAACTGGTCCAACATCTGAAACATGATCATTTTAATTGTCAGTCATTATGAATCCAATCAAAAACATGTTTGTTTTTCATTTTTTCATACATATTTGAAAAAATCCAAAAAAATTATATAAGTCAAAAATTTTTGCAAACTTACCGACTGTGCCCCATGCTGTGCCTGGTGGAAGAACTAGATCTGGATCTCCACGAAAGTCCATCCCGGCATAGGGATAGTCGTCCACCGCGATGATTTGTTCTCCCCACCAAAGGAAGAACTCATCGTCCCATGTGGTCCGGGGTACTTCACTACCCCCCAATCTCTTCATCATGTCCGCCCAACGGGAAATTCTTGGGTCCCGCGGGCTACTGATGGTAGAGATAACTCTGGGTCTCAATGCTGGTATCTTCTCAAAGAAGAATATTGTCAAAATTGTACCGTAGCCAAAGTGTTTGGTCTTCACTTGGCGGATTGAGGTCAACTGTTGCTTCATGTTCAGTAATAGGGCTGTGCACCAATCATACACATGAGTCAAGCATTCTACTGCTATGCTCATTTGCGTCCTGGACGCCTGATGTAGGGAGGCAGATCCTGCCACTCTGCCGATGGTGAAAAGGAGGATTTTCATGTGCAAATCCCTCACATCTTTAATTGCAATCTGAGTTCCAACCTTTTTGGAACCCCCTACGCAATATACATGGACATAGTCTTCCACGGTTAACCCTCCTAGGGGCTTCCTGTGCAAGTCTACTAGATCTCCCCTCCGGGAGAATCCAGTAATGAAATATATGTCTTCCACTTCAATGCGTAGTGGCATCTGATCAATAATGAAGCAATCCTGATCTGGTTCCTAGTAATTTACGAGCATTTCTAGCAACCGCATATTTCTTTTCATATTTGGCATCTTGAAGAATTTGAACAATCCACAATTCCGAAGGATATTTTGTGCTGCGCGATCTTGCATGACCTCTTGGTCTATTGCGCTATGCTCATGTTCCCTCCATGAGATTTTCATCCTGTCAAATTTCATCAAATTTTGCATTAGCCACGCTTTTTTGCATTCGGACCTGCGCATATGCGGTTTTTCCTTTGCACAGTCACGTGTATATGCGAGTTTCCTTTAATGAACCCGCGTATGCGCAAGTCCGCATATTTTAGCAAGGGTTTTAAAGCTAAAAATCACTTAATTTTAAATTCCAAACGGACAAAATGAATAAACAGGATGATTTAGGAGCCTACCTGAAGTTTCAGTGCATTTCGACGGTCGGTTGTTCCTGATTTGACGAAAGAAGTTTTTTTCTCCAGAGCACTTTTTTCCAAATCAACAATGCAATAATGAACCAAATATGAGGTAATTTGTCTATTTATGGCTAAAAAGTTGAAAATTTTCGCAAAATTTCCTTATGCTTATTTTTTCGATCTATCTTAAGCTGCATAACTCGGTTGCTTGGAAGTGCCCAGTTTGGTATGTTTTCAGGTACGTTTTGACGATTTTGAGATTTTTCCCGGTTTTTGATCCATGATTACCAACTCTTCACGGCAGTTATATGATCTTCACTGGCATATAGGTTAGGGAAATCACTTTCCGTTGCATCTTGCATACTAGCCTCCATACTGATCACTTGCCTTAGGGTCAATCCCATCAGGTCATGAGTATTACACCCGTTTCACTCGCCTATTATTTAATCATGACTTGATGGTAGAGCCTTCCTTTACATGGGCTTCCTAGTTAGTTCCTCGCTATCACTTGTTGCCCATGCTGCGTTTTATGTAGGCTCGGGAGTCCTCTTTAGTCTCGCCATGTCTTATGTGTTGAAGCTTCATTCTTCTTCTTCATCACTTATCATTTTTTCTGGCTTTTACCCTAGAGGCTCCCTGGTGTCGTTAAGTTGTATTACTGCATTGCATATTGACTACTTGTTTATCCTAGCCTTTAGCCGGCTTCATTTGGACTCAATGTTTAAGCCAAATTTTGACCTTGACTTTTTGTACAAGTTAACCATTGCATGCACTTAGCTATCACGACTTGACACCTTTTGCCCATGGATGGAACGTTCCTCTGAGTATCACTTACCAGTTTTCACCACCTTGCATTGAGCATAGGATTGTTCGAATCCCAGGAACTAGTGCATCTGATTTCTTGATACTCATTCTATCCATTGTACCATAGCATTCTTTTATTCTTTTTGAGGCTTATTATATGAAAAGACAAAAAAATCAAATATAACAAAAAGAGCGGGAACGGGATGTATCTTCGTTATTTTGATGGCAGTACAGAGTCAGTTTGTCGCCCTTGAACAAAGCACATATACTTATATATATTTCCTTCCTTTGGGATGGTTTTAGTTTTGACCTAGGTTCAACCTTTACCATGTTTCACTTGTCAGTTCTCCCCCGGTTGGTTACCTCTTCCAATCATATGGAGAGTTTGTTTTGCCTCTTTCATAACAGACTTATACAGTGTCATTTTTTACTACCATGGTCATCATGAGTCGTGCTTTTTTTCAAGGGAAGTTTAGCTTGAGTCGACCATTCTGCGGTGTCTCTTGACTCATTATTCAGTCGGCCTTCCTGGTCTTGTCAGTATCATGTTCTATCACATCAGATTTTTTGGTCTTCTGCTCGTGCTGGTTTGAGAAGGTCCCCATTGACTTCTTTCCGGCGGGTTTGTCTCTTATCGACTACGACACATTGCTCTGAGAGCAAACCTAGAGTTGCACCTTGGGCCTATTTCCATCATTGATAGGTGACCTCGTGCTCAGAATTTGATCATCATCATGGGTCTTTGACTGAGTGGTTTCCCCTGTGTTTGACGTCAGCACACATTATCACACTTGGGATTTGTGCAGTACCTTGAATTCCATTTGACCCTATCAGTGGATTTCTCGCCTCTGTGTCAGCTTTCATTATTGGTTGGTTCAGAGGGTTTCTTCCGTGCGCTAGCTTCATCTTGTGCATGTCGGAAACGTACTTCGATTTTGGTTCCATCACTCTACTTCGTCCGATTCCTTCCAAATCTTGGCCTGCGGGTTACACTCGCGTTGGACTGATGTGGGATGCCTTAATTCCTTCCTTCCAACAGATCTTTTCCCATCGACTCCGACTCATTGCTCTGGGAATAAGGTCTAGAGTCTTTTGTCAGTACCTTAGGGTTTGCAGTCATCAGTGGCAGACTCTTTGCTATCTACAGTGGGGATTCATCATTGCCTCCTGATTGGTAAATTCTTTCAAGTGTTCGACTTCAACTCATTCATTCGCACTTGTTAGATTGTACTGGGGCACCTTGACACTCATTATCATTATCGGTGGGTTGTCTCGCGTTGGTTAACGGTATACATCATTGACCGGTAATCCAACGATTTCTCACATGGTCTACTTCATCTCATCTATTCCCATTGTGTAGAATTGTGCCATAGTGATCGGTTAAGACCTCGGGTTGCATCAGCATTCTTCGGTTCACTTTTGACAGTCTATTCATTTTCTTCTAGTGATGCCGTCCACCCTTATATGTTGCAGTTCAGCACAACAGCATCTTATATGTTTTATCTCCTGAGTTGCGTGATTGTACCATTTGATCCACCTCTTATGATCCGGTACTTGGAGATTCAGTTACTTATATGATTAGACATCCAGTTGCACCATCTTTGATCAGCTTTCTATATGTGATACTTGGACATTGATTCAGACTTACACTTCCGGGCCATGCTCAGATGATTCATTGTGTACTTTTAGTTCAGCTATACTTGTATACATGTTGGATCTATTCACTACTTTCTATATGATGTATTTTTGACTGAGCATGGGTATGCCCGCCTCAGCATGAGTTGACTCTCTGGTTTCTTTGATTGGTTTTTGGCAGGCTGAAATCTGGTGAAGTCCTCTCTTGTCCTTGCGAAGTTCTTTCTATGTGCATAATACATTTCGGCCATCATGTACCCCTTCTAACCTCATATATTAGGGGGCATATGTTATAGCATCATTTCTCACCTTCACATGATTCATGATTGCTTTGATGGTTTTGGGCACCCATTCCTACAGACTTGGACAAATTCACTTAAAAACAGTGTAAAAATCCCCATACGCGACTATGCCCGTACTTTTCTGCATGTATACGCGAGTCTAGCTAGAATTTTCTGCGTATGCCATTAAAAATGATTAAAAAATATATAATTGTTCCCTATTTTCGGGCTGGGTTGATGGTTACTCAGGTAGTTCAACCACTCCAGCACGTGGCCAACTGTTTCCAACTGTTGAAACTACTTGGAGGGAGTATAAAAACCCCTCATGTGTATGGCCTAAGGGAGAGAGAGAATTATTGATATTATACTCTGTTCGTATTCCCTATCCAAGTCTGATTCCCCGTGCCTCCTGCACTTTCCCAGTTCATTATAGGAAACCCTTGTTTCCTTCAGATGCTCATCTTCCTATATGTCATCTCGTATGCACCAGTTTGAAAGGACTCTTAGCGAGGCAAGGGCTGGACGGATCCAGACGACAGTCTGCTCGAAGGCCGTGGAAGGATCAGGTGATCTCTCCACTCGTTACTTTTGTACATGCTGTTTATAATACAGAAGTATCATCCTGTTCCCGAAATATACGTGTTAGTGTATGCTTATATGTATGAGAATATTGTTATTTAAGCATTCATTATGATTTATTTAATGTTTTATATGAATCTCACTAACATTTAGAGTAGATATATGCTGTACAACCAGTTCTTTGTGCTTTTTTCTTCTTGTCTTTCAGGTTAAGAAGGAAGGACGGTTGCTGGGGGTTTGGACCCTGCGGGATCTGCTTCAACCGTAGGACCTACGGGTAACTTTCTCATTCTACTCTATTTAGTTTTTCTGAATGTGCATGGTTGTGTGAGTCCTTCTTAAGTAGCATGCCCCTGCTCTATGGAGGTTGTAACCCAACGAACCTCTAGTGTGATATTCCCCGAAACAGTTACTATTGGCCGACCATGTTCAAGGTTATTTTCAAGAATATTGATGCTTGCCATGAATGTCAAATTTTTTATGGTAAGAAGAACTTGATTCCTTTACCCTTGATGCCAATATATGTTGAGGCACCTTTCCAAAACTAGGGGTTGGATTTTTTTGGTTAAATACACCCATCATCTTCAGGGCAGCATCACTGGATTTCGACAGCCACAGATTATTTCACTAAATAAATTCAAGCAATACCAACAAGGAAGGCCAATGAATTAATCGTCATTCAGTCCTTCGAGAACATCATTTTGTCCAGGTTTGGTTGTCCTATGAATATTATTACTGACAATGAAATAGCTTTTAAATCCAAAAAATTAATAATCTTTTATCATCAGTATCATATAACCCTTGGAGATTCAACATCCTATTACCCCCAAGGTAATGGCCTTGCAAAATCCTCTAATAAAAGTATTGTGAGAATTATCAAAAATATATTCCAGGAAAACATGAGATCATGGCATCTGAAATTGAAATATGCTCTTTATGCTGATAGGGTCTGCACAAAGCGATCCATTGGTACCTCACCTTATGAACTAGTGTATGGAGTTGAAGAAATTTTTTCTACCTCCTTGGGAGTTCCTGTAATGAAGCTGCTGCAAGGACTTGAAGAGGAACCTAATTCCATTCAAAGGAGGATAAACCAACTCATAGCTCTGCAAGAAAAAATAGAGGAGGTATACAACAACAATCAACAATCACAGAATAAAGTGGATAAAAAATTTGAAATAAAGGTTAAAGAGGAGAATTTCCAGATCCAAGATGTAGTTTTGAAGTGGGAAGCCAGAATTGAGGAAAAGGGGAAGCATGGAAAATTTGGAAATATCTGGAAGGGACCATTTGTGGTATCTGCATATCATGGAAAAAATACTTATCTACTTCAAGAGATGGATGGACAACTGTGTGTCGGAGGACCTGCCAATGGAGATTTTCTAAAGCACTACTCTTCCTATATTTTTACTAAGTATTCAATCCATTTTATATATTTCATTTTTTTATGTTGTTCTGCTAATAAAGATAGGCTAATCATCAAATTTGAGCCCGAGGAGAAGGACATAAGAGTTTGAACAAGGCTTGGTAAATTTTAGAAGTTTTATTTTCAAAAAGGATGGCACTGGAAATACATGTTCTTTGTTGTGACATAGGGGCACACTATCCCTAGTCGAGCCACTGTTATCACACTCAAAATTTTACAAAAAAAAATTCTCACATAGGGTCTTTCTAGTTTTGATCATTATGTCAATTTTTATCATGAAAATTGGTAAAAAGGGGTGTAAATCATGCTTACCCTAGATCCTAAATTCATTATAGACCATGTCATGTTAGTTATTTTTCATCACACATCGTCCCAAGGTCTATTTTTAACTTTTACCTTAACCTGTCTGTTTTTACCTATTTTCGTAGCACACATAGTTACGAATTGACAGTTGGTGCTACATAAACACCTAAAATTTCCAGAGCAGATCTGCCAAATTTTAAACTACTGATGCTGCGAAATCATGACTTTTTGCAGGAGATAGAGGTCTGAATGACTTGTCAATTTTTCACTGGTCAGGGTTTAAGTGGGGTCGTTTCTACTTAGTTAAACGAGTCATTATTATGTTAACATCATGATTGATGCGTTTTCAACCTAGCTTTCCACCTCATTTTCCACTTTTCTCACCGTGGGGTTTTCAAATTGTTTTTAATTACTTTTCACTCACTCTTTATGTATCATTAGTTCATGCATCCTTGTCATACAACAGTTTTATCTCTGTTTTCAAAGAAACTCTCTATCTATTTTCAATGCAGTTCTCTGTCTACCTCCAAAGCTGCTCTCAGTCCACTTTTTAAACTTGCATGTGTCACAGTAGGGAAAACACCTTAATAGTATAAATAAGATGGCAGCCCAAAGGAAAGTAGACAAAGGAGGTTCTTCTCTGACATTCGAACCAATGGACTTGAAACTTTTGAATGAAGAGCCCAATGTTGCTGAAGCTTTCAGAAATGTGGGTTGTATGAGATTCTGCCAGAAATTGTAGGGTTTTCATGGCCAAATATCAAATGAGTTTGCAAAAAATTTCACTGGTACATCATCTAAGGTGGGAATTTTTAATTTTGTTGTCTCCCCTGGATTTATATCCCAAGCTACAAAGATTCCAAGATAAGGGGAAAAGTGGTTTAATTCCACTAAATTTAAGTTGCAGAATTGTGATGAATTTATGAAGGATGAATATGTTGGGACTGAGATAGGTGCTGGGATTCCAAGGACAAATCTAAAAGAAGAATATTCCAAAATGATAATGATCATTCAGAAATATTTCACTTGAAAAGGTAGGTTCCACATGGTGTATCAATATCACTTCAAAATTATGCTACATTTCACTCATAAGCAAGCCATTGATCTTCCTTTTCACCTATTTAGAAGTTTGAGTAAGATGGAAGATAAGGTCTAGGCTAGGACACAAAACATTGATACATCTGTGTTTCATCATGGGCTTATCAAGTTGCTATTTTTGAAAGAATTAGGAAAGATCAGTAGAGATTGGTCTTATTTCCTTTTTCTAAATGGATATGAGGTTGATATAGTGACTCCTAGGAAGACTCCTAAACCTAGATACACTCACTCAATTCAGAACAAGAATCCTGAAACAGAGACAAAAAAAAAAAAAGCACAGCAAATTAATGATGAAGAAGAGCTAATGTACATTGATAAAAAACCTGCACAAGAGACACCAGTCCCACTATTAGTACCTGCGAGCAAAAAATCAAAGTTCAGTCGCGAGAATAAGCAAGAAAGGATGACAAGAAGTAAAACCAAGAGTCAAGCAAGTGAGAAAGGAAATTTGGAAGTTATACTTCAAGCTATAGACATAGAAGTATCCCGAGTAGTCCATGTTGTTGATGTTGAAGGGAGTAGAAAGAAAAAGAAGATCATTACTACTAAAAGACTTGACTTCACTGGAGAAGATGGAAATTTTATTTTTCCTAAAACCAGTGACTAGATCATAGCTAGCCAAAGATACTATGTCTCAAGCTACTGAAAAAGGAAATAGCCTCTAATACAAGAATTCATTTATCTCTCTCTAGTTAGAGGACATGTCACTATGTAGAGAAAATGAAAGGAGAGGATGGTTGAAAAATCAGAAAAGGAACTCCTCATAGAAAAACTAAGAGAAGCAAGGGAAGACATAATTGAGTTGAAGCTAGAGGCTGAGAAACATAGGTCTGAAAAAAGGGAGTTCAAGCAGATGATGGATAAACGAGATAGTGAACTTTTAGGTTTTTCAATATCTATGAGTGATGCTAAAGGAATACTAAAAAGAACCCACCCTCTAAGACTTTGGTCCAAGCATACGAGGAATATGAATCTACACTTGCAAGTTGAAAGGAGATCATTACAAAATCAAGTGAAAGACCTTCAAGAAAAGATGGGAATGATACAAGATGAATTGAAAAAAAGAGGCTTGAAGATGATAGTTATAAATGAGCCTAAAGACACGCAAGCCTCAAATGATAAAGGGGATTAGAATTACCAATTTTTTGAGGAGTGACTAAGTTTTTATCCATTTTGGAGAGGTTATTAAAAATTTTTACTCATTAACAAGTGGAATTTTGGAAGAAATTGTTTTTTTCTACATTTCTGACAGATTAGGTGTTTTCATAGCACCAGCCAGGCTTGAAGCCGAAAAAGTGCTATGAAAATTCTGAAGATAACTTTTTGATCAAAAAGTTGTTCAAAATGAAAATTAAACTCTGAAAATATTTTGCGTTAGCTCTTTTAACATATCAAGTAGATACATGGCAGAAAAAGAGCTAAGAGGTGGTGGAAATTGCAAAAATATAAGTTGCTACTAAAAATTGCTACAAAATTGTTTTATTTTCCCCTCTTTTGGCAGCCAATTGAAATTTGAAGATATTTTGTCTTGAAGAGGTGCATTCAAGGTCAGGTAATCATAGGTGGAGGTCAAAGATGGTTAAGAGGATATTTTATGTAGGTTTGGTTCATGGGGTTTTCCAGATCATCTTCAAATTATCATTCATCGTGGAGGTACTGCATTATGTGATTTGGCAACAACTCCTCAAAAGTAGGAAGAACAATTTCATGAAGAGAGTATGGATAATTATGTTTTTATTGTGGTCAGTGTTATGGAAGCTCATGATACCATTCGATGTAGCTGGGTTATCCTTTAGATAAACATGTAATAAATAGGTGGCTGAGTTATGTTAGGACTCTAACTGCTAAGTTAGTAGGTGTTAGTTTATGTTTCCAAATATCTAGTTTATGGCTAGGTTAAGTGGCAAAAAAGAAACTTTATGATGTCACCTTGTTGGAAGATTCGATGTAAAATATTAGATTCCTATTAATAGGCAAGATTTCGATGAATGAATGGTTGGAGAATATTGTACTACATTGTTTCTTTGTAAAAGTTTTCAGTTTTAGAAATATAGAGTGAATGTTTTTTCCTTTTTCATCTAAGATTATAATGATATTTTCAATGAGTTATATGTCTTGTATCTTTTATGTTTAAATATATGCAGTTAGTTTATATCTAATTACTCAGAAGTCATAGAAACATGCTTTGACTTCCTTTAAATGTTAAATTGTTGTTTTCCACCTATGTTGTGTATGTGTACAATTTTTTCATTGAAACTTCTGTTTGCCTCAGTTTCCACAAGAAGGATTACTTCATTGAATGGTCTAAAGTTGACTCCATTTTCCCAATGGTAGCAAGTTCTTTACATTTTGAACCTTCAATAAGTCATACTCAATTTACAGTCATGTAATAGCCAATTGATTGAGTTTTCATTGGAAATTATAAGTTTCCTTGAGAGATCCCTCTCATACCGAAGAGGATAATGTTAAGTTCAAAGTTGGTTGAAATAGTTGCTCTAAGTTTTCTGGTGGAGTATCCCATCAGTACCAATTTAGAGATAACGATATGAATGGATTCTATAACATTTACAAATTCCTTTTTTCCATCTTTCACCATCATTCCCAACCATATTTGGCATCCATATTTCTCTCCCTATTTTTTTTAAACACCCTCTCCCTCTCTCTCCTCCCTCCCCAACCCACCCTCTCTCTACCCATTTCCATCTCCCTCTCCACCCATCCCACCCTCTCTCTAACCCTTTATATCTCTCCACTTCTACCTATCACTCTCTATATTTTTCTCCCTTTCTTGATTCCCTACCCCTCTCTAACTTTTTCTTTCCTCGCCTCTATCTCTTTCTCTCTCCTCCCCCCTTTCTCTCCTTTTATCTTACTCTCCCCCTCCCTCCCTCCCTCTATATATATCTCTCCATTTCCTTATCCCTTTGTATCTATCCCCCTCTCTCCCCACTTCTCCATTTGATATCCCTCTCTTTGTCTCACTTTGCCTAAGCCTTGTATTTCTCTTCCAATTTCTCTATCCCTTCCTATATCTCTCCATTTCTCTATCACTATTTATATCTATCTCATCGTTTCCCCACCCACCCTCCTCCCCATCTCTCTCCAACCCTCCATATCTCTCTACCTATTTACATATCCCTTTCTATTTATACCCATATCCTTATCTATATTCCTATCTATCTCTCCCTTTCGCTATTCCCCCCCTCTTTTTTCCCCGTCAATTTATCTCTCTCCCCCCCTCTCTTTTTTACATACATACTATCTCTAACCCCTCCTATTTTCCCTTAATCTCTTCCTCCCTCCCCCCACTCACTCCCTCACTCCCCTCCCCATCTTAATCCTTTTCTCTCTCTCCCTGTCACTTTATCTCTCTAATTTTATGTATCTCCTATATCACTATCTCCCCCATCACTAATCTCTCCTGTCTCTCTCCCTTTCCCTCTCTCTCCTTATCAATTTCTCTCTCTTTCTCTCGTTGTGTTTCCCTCCTCTCTTTCTCTCCCCCCCCCCTCTCTCTCTCTCTCTCTCTCTCTCTCTCCATATATCTCCTATTTTCCTTATTTCTTGATATATATATATATATCTCTCTCTCTCCATATATCTCATCTTTTCATTATTTCTTGATATCTCTTTCTCCCTCCACCTTCATCCATATCTCTTTCCCTCTCTCTCTCCCCCTTTGTACATATACTTCACATACCCCTTCCTCTCTCTGTAACCACCTCTTTTTTTATGATATCTCTCCTTCTCTCTCCCACCCTCCTCTCCACTCTCTCTCCCTCCGTCGTCCACCCCCCCCCCCCCCCTTCCCTCTCTCTCTCTCTATGTTCCCCTTTATACCCCCTATCTCTATGGATTTTCTCCATCTCTCACCATCTTTCCCAAGTCTCATTTGTCCCCCTCATTCCCATGTAGGTTGCATTCCTACATCCATATATCTATCAGCTCTCTCCCCCC
This sequence comes from Pinus albicaulis, assembly GCA_034641835.2. Lineage (NCBI taxonomy): Eukaryota > Viridiplantae > Streptophyta > Pinopsida > Pinales > Pinaceae > Pinus > Pinus albicaulis. The sequence continues at coordinate 1,280,861,499 of CM076581.1, read as the reverse complement.
CTGAATTTTCTCCCTCGTATTTATATCTCTCACACGTTCACATTTTTCCCTCCTACATCCGTCTTTCTCTCTCCCCCCACATCTCTCTGCCTCTCCTCTCTCTCCCCTTCTCTTTCTATCTCTATCTGTCTATCTATCCTTGCACATTTTCCCTTACCTCCCTCCCTCAATTCCCCCCTTTCCATCCCCTTTTATCTCTCCCCATCCTCATCTCTCTCTCTCTCTCTCCCCCCCATTATATCCCTCTTGATTTGTTACCATCCCTCTCTCCTTAACTCCCTTGCACTCTATGTTTGTGTGTATTTCTTCCCCAATCTCTCTCTCCACCTCATGTATGTCTCCTTCCTATGTGCATTTCTTTCTCCCTCACTCACTCTCACATGTTTGTGTTATATTAATTGGTGTACATGTTGAAATTGGAAAAATGAAACTGTGAAAATGGCACCCAGAAATGGTACCATAGGGGGCTTCTGATTTAATTTTCCCTTAATTAAATTGGAAGAAAAATTGTAATTTCATCTCATGACAACCTGTATTAGTAAAATGAGTTAGGACGACCTAGTTCGCTTAGTAAATTCAAGTTAGAGGTCAGAGAGGAAGCATGTAGACTTGTCCCATGATTTTATGGGGTTCAATTACAATTATTTGTGAGTTGTAATTAGCTAACTCAATTAGTTTAGTTAAAATAAGTTTAACTAGTTCTAACTGAGAGATGAGCTAGTGAGAGGTCCAGTGAATTAAATATGATTTAATTCACAATTAGTGATCAATTTCTTAACTGCTAATTTTCTATAAATAATTTTTGCATGTCATTTCTAAGGTAGGCCCACTTGAGTTTTACGTTAAAGGGAAGATACCAATCAGTTGTATAATTAGAAAATTGTACAAGTCATGCATGAGGTCATCGGGAAGCCTTTGTTGAATTGCACAATCATTAATTGTGATTTTCCTAATTAATAGGGGATAAATTAGCCTAGGAATGTGTAAGGAAGGCATGCCAAGCCTAGGCAAGAAAAACATTAAATATTGGACCAAAATTTCGTAAATCACAAGTCAGATTTGAGAAGGACCAAAGTGAGATAGTGAACACAGTGCAAGGGTTTCTCACTGTGGGAATATGGTTGTATTACTTCATGATCTTGACTTTATGAAATATAAAAATAGTGTAGTTTTAGGCTCTGTGATTTCCTAGATACATATTGTGTTGTGCAATTGATTTTTTCTTTCTCTTACATGTTATGTGACTGTGCGATTGTTTTTTTCTTTCTCTTACCTGTTATGTGACTGTGCGAACATATTTGGTTTCTGCAAATTGTAGGAAGGATTCAATATTTTGTTTTAGTACATTACAAGATCAAATTGAATCTCTTTGGATAGAATTTCTATATGGTATGAGAGCGCAAAGAATCACAATAATTAGAGAAGAACATAGTTTAATTTGATTGGGTTTGAATTTTCATATTTATTCTTTGGGATCGAACATCATATCAAGATGTTTATCAATGGATTGAGTCTCGAATATTCACTCGAGGTAAATTTGAATTAAATTGCATGGAAGGATAGGATGGGGGTAGTTCTCGAGGACAACAGACTAAATATTTTCATAGATACGGATTTCCCAGAGCCCACAACAATAGATGCTCAACTTCTTGATGCATGGAAGAAGAATGTAGCAAAGCCGAGAAGGGTATTGTTAGAGGGATTTCGAGATCATAATTTCTCGAGTTTCCACATGAAGGAGACTCCATATTCTATGTGGAAATACTTTACAAATTTGTTTCATAATAAAAATGACCACAAGAATTTGGCACTGAAATACAAGTTTAGAAATATAAATATGGAGGAGGGAGAGACGATACCAAAATAATTGAAGAAGTTCACTCAATTTCGAGATGAGCTTGGAGGTGTTGGTGTGATAGTAGCCCAGGATGATTTGGTGAGCCTAGCTCTTATAGGCCTTCCCGGGAGCTGGCATCGTTACTAGGATTTTGTGAATGGGAGAGAGAATCTACTAGAATGGGAGCATTTATGGTCTGACTTGGTACAATAAGAATTAAGGAAGACCACCAGAGAGAGGACCTCTGAAAAAATAGATAAGAAGTTTTTTCATTGGTTGGAAATGGAAGGAAATCCAAGGGAAATAATTGCCAAGGTGAATATGGCAAGAGATACTTGTCCAAGGTCTTGAGTGTTTTCGCTATCATGAGCATGGGCACAATTCCTTGAAATTTCCACAGAAGGCAAGAAAGAAGGAGCGTGGAGTTGCAGTAACAAGTGAAGTGCAAGATTCATATTTCGAGCTTGATTTTACTCTCATTACATGCATGAAAAACACTGTAATGGGATGTATATGGTATCTAGACAACAATGCCTCATTCCATATGATGTGGAATAGAGGTCTCTTCAGTGAGTTGGAGGAAAATCACCTCCAACAGAACATAGAGTTTGGATATAATGGGAGCTATAACATACCCAACACAGGTAGATTTACCTTTCATAGGGAGTGTGGCTCCCATCTTAGACTGAAATATTTTTTGTGTTTTCCAGGACTAAACAATAATCCTGTCTTCGTAGCAGTATTGGAAGGCCATGGTTATGATGTCATATTTATAAAAGGAAAGGTGTTCCTTAGACACATCGTCATGAGATGGGTGAAACAAATTGGTGTAAGAGTCAAGAGCACGTATACTCTTGAGGTCGAAGGTGCATGTAAAGCTATGAAGAGAAAATAATACATTATGTACTTGGTGGTTAAGAGGGAGCCTAGATTACCTATGAAATTGCAGCCTCATAAACAGTCTCAGAAGGTTGTCGAGTAGCCACAACTGGAGAAGAAGAGAGGAGACCAAGTGGAGGCATCCACTCAAAAAGGGACCTCCAATAGGGAGGAATTTCAAGTGATATGGGCAACGGGAAAAGGTGGGGTGATATGAACACAATCCCAGGAAAATAAATTTTGGAAGGGTCCATTGAGATGACATGTCTAATGGATTATACCTAGTGCCGTGAGCCCACAGTACATAGTAGCAGGAAGGATCAATAATGATTGATGTAGTTATATGTCAGAAAGACATAAATCATAGTGATAGATGTGAGACAATGGAGCACATATCATAGTTGGAACAAGTGAAAAGAGAAAAAATGCAGAGTCAATAGTAGCACAAAGTTTTCAGTGGACAATGTAGTAACCAGTAGTAGTCATAGACTCTGATGATAGATGTATCATATTGATTCAGTTTTTTTTTAGGCTTTTTAGTTTCACGAGATGCAGGAGAAAACACCGCTAAAGAAGTGTTGCATGCAGAACATTCCAAAGGTACTGGATCAGGATAGATTGAATTCCTTTCTTGTTGAGAAGGAGTGTTCAAATTGGAAATAAGAAACAGTGAAAATGGCATCCATAAACAACACCCAAAAAATGGCACCCATAAATTGGTACCATAGGGGCTTCTGATTTAATTTTCCCTTAATTAAATTGGAAGAGAAATTGTAATTTCGTGTCATGACAACTTGTATTAGTTAACTAAGTCACAAAGACCTATTTAGCTTACGAAATTTGAGTTAGAGGTCGGATAGGAGTCATGTAGCATTCTCCCATGATTTTATGGGGTTGAGTTACAGTTATTTGTGAGTTGTAATTAGTTAACTCAATTAATTGAGTTAAAATCAGTTTAACTAGTTCTAATTGAGAGATGCACTAGTGAGAGGTCCAGTGAATTAAATATGATTTAATTCACAAGTAGTGATCAATCAGTTAAATGATAATTCGCTAAAAACAATTGTTGCATGTCAGTTCTAAGGAATGTTGATTTGAGTTTGAGGTTACAGGGAAGATAACTATAAATTGTATAATTAGAAAACTGTACATGTCATGCAAGAGGTCATCGGGAAGCCTTAGATGAATTGTGAAATCATTAATAGGGATTTTCCTAATTAATAGGGGATCAATTAGCCCAAGACTGCATAAAGAAGGTAGGTTAGGGCTAGGAAAGCAAAAGGTTAAATATTGGACCAAAATTTCCTAGATCGTAAGCGAGATTTGAGTAGGATCAGAGTGAGATAATCAGTAGAGTGCAGGAGTTTCTGGAATAGCATTGTATTGTTTCATGATCTTGACTTTATGCAATATACGGATAGTGGGGTTTTAGGCAATGTGCTTTCCCTAGATACATCTTGTGTTGTGCGATTGATTGTTTCCTTCTCTTACTTGTTATGTGCTTGTACGATAGTATTTGGTTTCCACAAATTGTAGAAAGGATTCAATATTTTGTTTTAATACATTACAAGATCATATTGAATCACTTTGGATAAAATTTCTACAACACGCTTTTATAAAAAAATTATGCACATTACTTGTCTACATCATAAGCCCAAGTTGGTAGTTCATCAGGCTCCAAACCCAAAAAGTGGGAATGCACTCACAATTCTAAATATACTAATTCCTAAAAAAATATCAATTTTGCACTCAAGTTGCACCAAAATTAGATATCATCTCCATAAAAACACCCCTAAAATAATATTATTTTATTAAAATGGTTTCTTTTAATAAAATTATTAATAAATTAAATTATGAAGTTTCACTTTTGGTGAACACGTTACATATTTGGACATTCATATTTAAAGGTTGAGAAAGACAAGCCCAAAGCTACTATATGAACTCTTGCATTCTGGAACATGTTTGGATTCAATATTTTCGTTTATTTGTCGATAAACAATATGCCTACTTACTTAGAAAAGGATTAGATATTTTTTTTTATTTGTCCATGAACGACATCCTTATTAATTTTTGGGACAATAAATTTTTTTTCATACCCATAATATCATTGTTATCAAAATTATGGCTTGGATAAAAGAGTTATTGCTTTGTTATTAGTTTAATTTGGCTAATAACAACTAATAACATCTATTTTATCTTTAAAACAATGCAAAATTTTGCTTTTTTATTAACCATAACATCATTGTTATCAACATAATATAGCCTAGACATAAAATTATGTCTTTGTTATTAATTTGATTTAATAGCAACTAATAACCTCTATTTCATCTTCTTCTTCTTTCCTTTGAAATAATATAAAGTTCTAACTTCTTTTAAGAAAAAAAAATTATTATTAAGAAAAAACAATTATTCTTATTAGTATTTGGAGAAATTAAAATATAATAATTTATATATAATATTTATGGTTTAAAACTCTATTTTTTATTAATTCATTAGAAAAAGTTACATAAGGAAAATTAATGAATTGTCGGTCTTTCAATTAAAAACACTAAATTTGATAAATTCCCCATTTAAAAATATTAATTTCCACATGCTAAATTCATCGTATCTCTTTGAGTCGTACAAACTGCATAGTCTCTGAATGAATATTTCACCCCCTGTAAAATGCATCTATGCATTATTTGCAATGAATTTGATCGTATTTGTTAATTTCTCTGCAGATCTGGGGCCACCTTCATTGTCTAGTAGTATTTGTTAATTTCTCTGCAGATCGGGGGCCAGCTTGTTCTCCATTGTATTTCTCTGCTGGCCATATATTTGTTGATGTCGGTTTTGAAGGATATATATCCATCCTCATTTCTTTTATTATTATTACAAGTTTAGATGGTTTGTTTTTGTTTTTTTTTCTTCTGTCCATTCATTATTTTATTTGCAATGATTTTTTATCATATTTATTGATTTGTCTGCTTATCTAGAGCCACTTTCTTTGCCCTAGTTCGATCCATTTCTTAATAATTGAGTGCAACTGATATTTGTCGCTGTCAGTTTTTGATAAAGAACATAAATTTAGGTTTTCTCTCATTTTATTAATTTTGGTCGATTGTTCTCCTATTATTAATTAATTATGTCACAAACAAATTCAACTAGAATTTAAAACTGCTAGATCAGGTCGCCACTGCCCCTGACTACCTCACGACGACTATCGAAGCCAATACAAATAAAGTAAACCGACAATAGAATTCAGTTTTTAATGCAATGATAATTGGTAGGAGGAAGTTCAGTTACAGAATAGTTTACGGAGGTCACAATTTCAATTTTTTTGAAATTTAGGTAAATTTTAGTGCCAGTTTTTGAGGGTGCTAAATCTAGTTATACTTTGAGAGTGCCAAATTTATTTATAGTTTCAAAATCTGACTAAAATATTTATCAATCAAGATTTAAAAAAAAAAAAAACATCCGATTCCAAAATGTCATATCGTTAGACAATGCCGTGGGGTATCCGTCATGACCACCGACTTCAGTTTTCGATAAATTCGAGAAATTTTGTAGTTTGCGCTCCATGTTTTCTGGTCGAATTAGTAGCACCTCGATTACGAGTGACCATGGTTACACGCAATTGATTCACCACCCTTCCCAGACTTTATTGAATTAAATATTACATTAATGATGCATTAAATATTGCATTAATGACGCATTTCTGAATTGAAATTTACGAACAAGTTTGGAAGTCAACCTCCTATCTTTAAAGTTTTGGGTTCGTCACCACTAACCGTTATTGGTCTTACATGTTTAGTGTCATGTATTTCTACGAACGCCTTCAATCATTCATGATTTCAGCCAAATGTTTTCTCACCAATATCAATATCAAGGTTTTGAGAGTCTCATAACAACGAAAAAATAAACAAATAACGTCGGACCAAAATGCAAATATATCGTATGATAAATTCTAAATTTTTCGGGAAATCACATGAGAAGTATTAGAACCAAAAAATTTCCTGGAAGATTTAGAATTTAAAATATTATAGATCACAGAAGCCTGCACTTTCAAATATATCTTATGATATTCACATTGATAAAACTATATATCAGATTGCAATACTACACCTACAGTCAAGATGCATTGCATTGAGTTGCAAGTAGTTACTATTCTAATCCATGAATACAAGCTTTGTCTTTTCTAAACCTGTAAACTGAAGTTAATGGGCCATCAACCTCAATTTTAATTGTAACTTATCATTTCTACTTTTGTCATGATTGATTGGCTAGGCATATGCACCCATCAAATTCCAACAACCAACAAGTCAATCTCATCTTAAAAAGTAGCAAGTATGTGTCAAGGGCTAACCTTGATCAGCTGACACATAAGTCATGCATGTCTAAATGGGCAATTTTATTAAGAACACAGATTTGCAGTGGGCACTTAAATGTGGCTAGATTGGTGCTTTTGGTTGGTTTGTTTTAATTTTAAATATATTTTTAATTTAGATTTGGATTTGAATTGGTTTGTTTTAACTTTAAATATATTTTTAATTTGGATTTAGATTTGAATTTATGATCAAATAAAAAATATATATATGAGATTTTTATTATTAAACTTATTCTCACTCATATAATATCTTGATTTTGACTTGTATTAATTTTTTCACCAAAATATTAACATCATATTTCTGCAAAAATGCAAATAATTGTGCATATTCATTAGATCTCTCGTGTAAACAGTGAATTAAAATCCAAACAATGAAACCTAGATTAGATGGTAGGTGGGGCCCTCTCCGCTCGGGCTATATCACAAACTTTTCAATATCCTATTCATGAGGACTTGGATACATACTTGTGAATTTAGTTATGGCCCATAGTTCTAGTAGAAACTGGCCGAATAATAAGTTGTATTTTTTTATCAATAAAAATAAAAAGCTATTTTAACCTATAAAATCAGACATTTTAAGCTATATTTATTGTATGGAATATTATGTGTATTTTTATAAATGACTTAGGTTGAAATTCATTTTCATATGTATGAATTTTATATTACAATTTGTTAGATGTTTACTTAAGATTATCTTTAACTAAACATTTCTTTAAATTTTCTCAGAAAATTATTTTTATTTCAGTTTATGAATGTTTATATATATATATATATATATATATATATTTATTGTTTTTTTTTCCATGGTAACTATTGTATTTTCTCTCTTGCCAAGCTGTATACTTTTTTTATTTTTTCTTTTCTTTTTTATTGTAACTAATTTTTGAGAAAAGAAAAAAACATAAAGCCAAGGGCTTTCAAATTTGGTGCTAATCTTATTATCTCAATCACCTAGTGAGATCCCAAGACTTGACCATAAATTATAACACACACACACACACACATATATATATTCTTTACATTTTTTAATTGTTAAAAAAACAATGAATAGTACCAGAAAAAAGAGATATTAGATATAACCACACTGGAAAAAAACACATGCAATAAGCATATTACATTGAAATAATATACTAATGAGAATTTTAAATCCATATGAGAATATCTTATGAAAATCAATGAATGAATTACAATCTCTACCTTCTCATGAATAATCTAATAACCAAATTAGATCTATGTCACCATGGATATATCATCTGCACGGAGGGACCAAATTCCTGGAGGTGCAAACCTTCTTTTGGGAATGAAGAAATTGAGGAAATGTTTGCACCTCAACCGATTTTCAAGGATTTGGTAAAATATATAATCAATTAAAGTGAAATAATACGATATATATATATATATATATATATATATATATATATATATATATATATATATATATATATATATATATGAAGTGTCGTCTCAACATAGAAAGTTTATCTTGGACACATAATCACTTTGTTGAGAGAATATATCAACCACACACCAATCTAGGAAACATCTAGATCCCAACAAATCCTAAACATTAGGAATATAATACTGTAAATAGATTGATTCAGAACAAATACAAGTAGGAATTATGTTTCCAAGTCACCCCCTTAACGATTACTTGTCTCGATCTCAATCAGCAAGATCTACATCTCATCCAATTTCTCAATTACACCTTGTACCTTGCTCAAGCGGACATAATCAAATTGTCAATGTCCTTATAAAAGAATAAACATCTACCGAAATGCATGGGTTCCCAAATGCTGCAATCGTGAGTCTACTAGGAATTCCTTCACATACATGGTTCATACAACATCTCGATGCCTAAATATAAAATTTCACCTCATGGAGTCTATAACCAATAGAATCCACCCAAGTGTATCCATCCCACATGACACACTCTTATTGGGAGTTAAAAATTCTCTAACAGAAGGAACACATAACAAAGGGGTATGCATGCCTCTCTCGGTCTTACAACCATATGTCATTTTCATACGCTCGAATCTTAAGAAGACAGTAGGTACATAACACATTTCAAGGACAACAAAGGACCATTACAAAGAAATATATGACATGTAGATTTTCTATAATTGCAATGTGTGACTTATACTTTATCACAGTCGTGAGTCTATTCTACAAACTCAAACAAACTTGGTTGTGGTTAAAAACTATATAACAAAGGGAAGACATAACAAAGGTGTGTGCATGCCTCTCTCGGTCTTACAAACATATGCCCTTTCAATACACTCCAAGATTAAGAATATACTAGGTACATAAAAAATTTCGAGGACCAAAAAGGACCATTACAAATCAATATACAACATGCAAATTTTCTATAATTACAAGGTCCAGTATTTCCATAGCCCTCCCATGAGGGAACAAGGTCCAGAACCATACAGGGCTATGATACCAACAAATATTTTCTAAATTTTCTAAATTCACTCTATTGTTCATTGATGTAATAATATTACATATATATAAATGAAGTGTTGTTTTAATATAGATAAATTATCTGGGATGCTCAATCACTTTGTTAAGAGAACATATCAACCACACACCAATCTTGGAAACAACTAGATCTAAAAAATTCCAAAATATTATGAATAACCTCCCATACATAGAATAAATCATGACAAAGAAGAGTAGGAATTATATTTCCAAATGATTTGATCCCTTATGATGCATGATAGATGAATCTAGTTCTAGTTGAAAGCATCCATTTCACATTTTTATATTATTATTATTATTATTATATTTGTGAAATAAACTTCATACTTTGAAATTTACATATTTCTTATTATCTATTTATCTAAGGATTTAAAATAATGACTTTTCAATACAATCTTATTTGAACTTGGATTGAGACTCGTGAGTTCATAAAACTTAATCTGGTCATTGTAGGAGTTTTTTTTGCATAACATTCTTGTTAAAAAGGCCCATAGTGAAAGTGTGGCTTTAAATGATGTTTTTATTTTTCTGAATTTGGTACTTGTTAAAAGGCTCCACCATGGATTTACATCATGTTTTGTTTATTGTGCTTTTAACCCTTGTTAAAATATTGGCTAGTGCCTTTACTTTATATTTTCTTTGCCTAATTTAACCTTATCATTCTCTACTTTAAACTAGTTTGGTTTGGTTGCTTTGAATAATTTGTGTTTGCATTTAGAAAGTTTGAATAATTTATGTGTTTGCATTTAGGTAGTTTGTGTGTTTGGATTTGGAAGATAATGTTTGTGGAGTTATAGCTTTTGTGTTGTATTTCTATATGTATATGTGAGTGTGTATTGCTAATAATTAGATGTTGATGAAGAACCAATACATCTTGTGAAGAATTAATTTGGAGTTGCAATATGATTGATTGTGCACATACATTTCATTTAATTTCAAGTATGGTAATTTTGACAATACTGTCCCTCCAAATATTATTAAATATATCTTAAGGAGTTTTTTTATAATTTACTTTTTGCAAATTATTGCAAAAATTATTAGTTTCTTTGTAAATTTTTGAAATATTTTTTTATTATGACCCCAATTACCAGTGGTTATATTATCTACTTGTTCATGCCATTATAATAGATTTTAAGGGTTAATGACAATTTTTGAGAAATAAAACCACACATTTTATTGATAATGTTGTTGAAAGTTCCATAGATAAGTGGTGCAGGGATTTATTATGAAAATTATTTTCATGTTAGGATTTATGATGAAGTCATTTTTGCAAAATAAATTAATATATATTTTTATTTTATTACATATTCATTTTCTATATGCTTAAAAATGGATCTTGAATAGTGCTTTTGAATAAAATGTATGAGAGAAGGTTTGTTTTGAATGTTTAAAAATATATATTTTTCTTTGATAAATATTTTATTTTGAATATATCACATCTCTTTCAATAATTGATATTGATTAAATTTTGAGTCAAGTTTAAGAGAAATGATAAATTGTAAATTATATTAAAATTTCAATTAAAATGATAAATCCTAAATCATAAAATATTAAATTAAAATGTTCATTTATGCAATTTATTTTTTCTTATTAATTTTTTTATTCACTTTTATCTAGATGAACTTTATTTTTCATGCAAGAGTGTTTGTTAATTTATGTGAAAATCTAATTCTAAATTGATATGATGTAGCTTATGGACATTTTAATTTTACTTCTTATATCTAATAAGATTTATTCATTTTAGTAGAATTTCACCTTGTGAATTTTATTATATTATATTTCCAAAGGATTAATTTTTTCCATGGACTATTAAGTAGATTGTGTATAAAATTGTAAAATTTTCAAATGTATGTCAAAGATTGACATAATATTTACTGAAATTGTATAACATTAGAAATTATCAGTGTGCAATTACTTTAATGATTTAATTACCTCTTTCATTCATTCTTTGTAGTGCATATTGACTATATTTAAACTATGATAGAAATTTAAATGTTGAGTATATATATGTTTTAAAATGCATATATGGAATCAATGCCTTGAAAATGTCATTGAATTTGAAATTCCAAAAAATCTTTATTGAATCTTAAAAAATGACCAAAATGTAGAATGATAAGACTTTAAAATGTTTTCACCATAAAAATTTGTTATTTTCAATTGCTTTATATAATATACACATGATTTTTTTTAACAATATATAATATATAAATAATTAAAACCTAAATAATTATTTTAAATTTATATATTTTTACTATAATAATTAAATTAAAATAGATTTAAGCTCATTATAATTTTATTAAAAAAAATTCAAATTTTTTTTTTTTAAATTTATATATTTTTTATTAGTTATATAAACTAATTTATATATTCTGAATTATTTCATATAATCTGAATGTAAATGTAAAAGGTCATATCAACTACAATATCAAACTATTGTTTGAGAATATACCAAGTGAGTAATAATATTAAGTAAGTTTTTGAAAACACACCATATTATCAACAATATCAACCAAAATTTATTGAAATTATGCACACTACACCCTAGATTATGAAATTCAAATATTTAAAAGTCCACAAACTTCAAAAATTTAAATGATCTTTTTGGGGGAAAATTGGAATGTAGGCTATCAACTACAATATCAAACTATTGTTTGAGAATATACCAAGTCAATAACAATATCAACCAATTTTTTGAGAACACGTCACATTATCAACAATATCAACCAAAGAAATTTTGCACAGTACAACCTAGATTATGAAATTCAAATATTTAGAAGTCCACAAACTTCAAAATTTAAATGATCTTTTTGGAAAAAATGGAATATCCCCTAATCTAGATTGAAGACATTATTTTTTGTGACTTATACGGAAAATCTGAATGTTAGACAAATTGGATTTGGTAAAGAATTTCATAATTTTTTTTCAAAAAATAAGTATTTTTACTAGTCCATATCAAAAAAAATATTTCAAAGACCATTCTCAAAATAAGTATTTATACTAGTTTAGAAAATATTTCAAGGACCATCCTCAAAATATTAGATATTTGTATTTGAATTTTTTAGAGATTGGATGTTCTGCCAATCTTAATTCGGTAAATGTTTAATGTTTATTTATTGAATTTTCTATTTTTTTTATCGAATTTTTCTATTTAATTGATATTATGCATATATATATTTGGCTTTTCCTCTTAAATACATTATTTTTAAATTTTTATTAATGCTAAATAATTTTTGATTTTTTAATCACTTTGCAGAAATTTGGAAGTTTGTAAATCCGCAAATTTTTCTTTTATAGGTTTTGATATAAAGAAACAGAATAGTTTTTGAAATAAAGAGACAGAATTGGATATTACCTATTGAAACTTTTGATGCACACTGAACTTTGATTCAAAAGATGATTTAAGGCAGAAGCTCACTCTGCATCATTTTTCTGATACACAGCCACTTTTTCTATTTTGCATTATTGGTAGTCTATCATTTATAATAATCTACCATAAGCTGTCAACACAATCAAATTCCGACGAGTTGGCCAAAAATTTAATAGTACCGCTGATATTCATATTACTTACTGTTTTAGTTTGTTGTATTTGTCTAGCCAATCATATTTTCAAATCCGACCATAACAACGTGCATCCATACATTATCCGCTCCACATTTTGCAAACATACACGGCATACCATTCGTTCGTATATATGAGAGTTGAAAAAATTAATACATGAGTTTTATATATATAAAATAAGATTTTTAAGAAGATTCTTAACTATTTTGGTGTACAAATTGTAAATAGGTTTTGTTATATGAATGGTAAATAGATTTTGTTATATTAGCATATGGAAATATAATATTATGCTTTGATTTGGGTTATGAATATTATTGAGAAATAAATTTTATTACATAATTAAAATATTTTATTTTAATTTAATTTTAGAATATTTTTTTAATTAAATTGAAAATAACATAATTATTTTTAAAATAAATCTGGATTATATATAGTGATTACTATTAAAAATATTAGTGGATATTTTATAGAGATTAAATTTCTATAATCTATTTATTAATTATTAATCACTAAATTAAAAACCTAGAAATCATATTCCAAAATAAACACATCTATAGATGTAATTATGTTCATGTGAGAAAATATATTATTATTTTATATACTTTTTAGTGAGTTGTACTTTGCACCATTTAAACCAATATTGAATACTTTGCCAACATTTCCTCAATGACATCTTGATAGCCATGTTTTTCAAGCATTTCCTTAAAATGTCTTCAAGTTCCACTTTCCTTTTAGATATGTCATTAGAACTTATGTTGCGCCACTGCACTTTCATCAACCTTCTTCTTTAATCACGACACATGTAAGAAGTCATGACATCTTCATTTATGTGAGATTTCTAGAATGTATAGCTCCTCATCCTTTAGAGGCTTGTACTATTTCCAATAGAGTTAATGTTAGAGATTTTCCTAGTGTTGAGTGTTGCTTCCATTTGACTACTTATAAGATCGTAGTAAAAAAAATACCATGCTCCCATTACAAATTGGTGTTCATCTAGTTATTGTGCAACTAAAGACAATTTGTCTATCACTACCTAACGGAATAATTGAAATAGAATTTGAAGGTGATTTTTATTGTTTATAGTAAAAATGATATTTACTAACGGGAAAATTACTTGGTAAAAATTAACAACAAACTCGTTATGTTTCTTCAAATTATATGATTAGAATATCATGGATTTTGTACACATTCTTGAAGAATAACTCAACCAATCCAAAAACAGTAGGCTTTATAATCCTGGGAATGTAATGGCGTACTTCATTAAATAATAAATAGCCATTAAAAAATATTATCCTTTACTTTCAAAGAGAGGTAATCTAGTAATGAATTACTTGTACTTATCCCAAGTTATAGTTGGAGATGGAATTAGGCTAGAGAAGACTGATATATGCAACATTTTCTACTTTTCCAAATATGAAATTCAACCATAAAACCCTCAACATAAGATTTCTATTATTTCCAATAACAACTAAAAGATTCATTTTGATAAATGTTACGAAAACACACATAACCAATTAATGCAAATGAAATATATATAATAATGGAGATCAAAACCTAAAATAAATGTGATATTTAAAGAGTATAACACCATTTCAAATGTTGTGAGGTTAAGCTCACTTTCCATGAAGAATGTTATGTTAAAAGTGAAATGTAATGGAACCTCATATGTAGTCTAAGAAAAGTTCATGTAACCAAATGGGCTAAGTAATTAATATTGGAGTAAAATGTAGGTGGTTCTGTGTTAATATAAGGCATAAAAATAATACTCTCATCATTCTCATTAGATTGGATTTCATATTTATATACATGATCCAAGAAATAAAATTTTGTTTTATTTTTCTATTAAAGTATCATTGGTCCACTATTTATCAAGGCTAAGATTATTTCTATTAAAGAAATTGAACCTATGAATGGTTGGTGGTCGGCTATAGGTTTGAGATGTCAAGCGAGCCTGAGTCAGAGATCCATGTCCTGAGACAGAACATGAACCATCTAGATCCAGATTTGTGAGACTTCAGTTGATTAAGTTATTTGTGAATGAGCTCTTTCAGATTCAGAATTGTTCGAGGAACTATTGCGATAGTTCCAAAATATGTGGTCAACTTAAACCACATTTTTGGTTGTTATGAGAACTTATATGAAGGTTCCAGAGTTGGTGTGGGTCGAGACCTTGAATTCCCCCATATTCGCTTGTATTCATCCTTAAAAATCAATTTTGGGAGACATTCAACTCTTGGCTGAGATACATTTCTATATTTTGAGCTTTACTTCTTGGACTTTGGTACATCACTTTGGATTAAGGGGGTAATGTTAAAAAAATAATCTTCAGGGTTAATGATTGGATTAGGTTGTATAATTGTGAGTATTTATTGGAGTTTAAGAAGACTCAGAAACTGAACCCAACAGTTTCTATAGGTTTTTATATGTACATCATGTACATCATTTTTTGAGATCAATATTGTACATTTATTTAGTTTCATGTTTCATGTATATTGGTTTATAAAAATCTAGAATATGAAAATATACATCCAAGATGTAATTTTTATAACCCAAACCCATTTGGTTTTTGCTATGTGTAATCTCTTCCCACTTTCCTATAATAGTTTTGGGAATGACAAGATTCTTATGAGGAATTTCAACTGCATCCAAATTTTCTCCTAAAATAATTTCATTACTCTGATCATTCTTTAATTGATGATCAAGCTCAAAAAAATTGTTGTTCTAAACAAACACCAATTCTAAATTACAATTTTTCTTATGAAATTTGTCTCGTTGTAGCTGTGACTCCATTTGGAGAAATTCAGTTGTCTCCAATGCATCATGTAAACATGTTTTTATATCAAAAATACTTACCTTGCTGACATTTACAATTTCCTTAGCAGTGGAACTAATGAAATTGTGTAAAATTTTTAATAATTTTTTAATTTGATTCATTTTTGTCAATCTTGAGTGCCTAGTTTGACATAAAATGCACCCATTTTACAATGAAATTAAACAATGTTCTGAAAAAGGTCAAACAATTGCGAACAAAAATATGTTATCTTCTTCCAAATATTTGAACTTATGACCTTTAATATACCATGTGTCTATATAAGATTTTCTAACCACCACATCTTTTTTAATTTCTTGATTTTACATTTCATTAATTATATAATTAAAATCAATGATCAATAAAAATAAAAACCTAAATGTCAAATTCTTTGTGGACCACGACGAACTACTGGCCCTTTTTTCTCTGTTGTCTTCTTTGTGCAAAATATGGCTACGTTCTCTGGTGTCTCCACCACATGGAAAACATTGTCCTTGCATGTGGTTTCTCCTATGGAAAACAATGAATTTAACCATCTCTTCCTCTTGCAAAAATAACTACCAACTCCTTGATAAAAGTGCACACTTCTCATAACAAACCACATGCCACATAGTTGTAGTTATATCTTTGCAATATGAGGATCACCCTTTTTTTCTGCACTTTCGGAGAAATCAATATGCATAAAATTTAGAAGGGGACCATCAAATCTTGGTCATCAACCTCATCTTTATATATTGAAATACAAGTTGCTCACTCTCAACATCTGCCCCATATTGCACCACATGTGTTTTAAACTAGAGGTTGGCCGCATTCCCACATCATTTGTTTGCTCAAGAAAGGTCTTGATTTCGATTCCCGACTGCTCCCTCAGATCTACTTCTTCATGAAATTATGTCTTCCGCTGGTGAATTTGAGCCATTTGATCTTCAAATTACAATGTTAAACATAAAAATATACACTACACATAATTGCGCAAAAAACTTTGGACTCCAATAGACGCACACATTAAGATTAAAAAACATGGACTTTTTAACATTTTTACTGGGGCCCGCTCCTCGTTTCTCCATTCAAAATAATAAAAGTGTGATCATTGTCAGTTTTTGAAACAACATTAATGGTGTGATCAATAACCAAAGTATCCAGGTCTTCATGAAAATCAACCTCGCAATAAACATCGATATAACAAAGAAGATCGAAGATGATAGTGTCACTAGCAAGAATCAAATCATGGTCAGAATCAACAAAGTCCAAAATTGAAGACAAATTCAAAGAAAGAATGGAGTTGCAACAAATTTCAAAGAAATAGGCTGAATTTTCTATGCCACCAGAACCAAACATTTTTTTTTGTAGACAGTGAATCAACATGTCAATATGTGAAATATGTTGAGCACACATATAACTAGCCTCTATATTCTTTGTAAAATAAAATGCATATGTTTTTGCATGTGATGTATCGTCATTTTTCACGGTCATACACAAATTGAATAGTCGGGTGATAGAACGTTTAATGTTTGAGGAAATCAAACTATGATGGAGGTTTTACTCTAGACCCCTTTCAATTTTTTTCTTGTAGAAACCCAAATGCAAATACAAAAATAGATTTTGAAAACTATCATTTTTAAGTCACCCCTTATTTCTTCTTCTGGAAACATTATACTAAAAATTTGAAGCATCCTATTACCAATGAGCAAAAGCATCAAGTTCATGAAAAAAAACAAGTTTGGGGGTTGTTGGGATGTGCAATCATACCATACAAAAAAATGACCAGAACGTCCTACTAGTGAGAGTTCCAGTCAATGACCACTTCAAATGTTAAATATTTTGCCAGTTTCACTATCTCGCTCACTCATGAATTCACCTGCTCACATCCTTGTGTGGAAATAATGGCAACGCACTCAAGAAGGTGTGGTTTCTCTTGGTCGCTTGAGACATGGTCCACCCTGAGTAATAACTTTGCAACCCTTTTAACTCTGCCACTATAATAAAACATTGAATTATGTTCACATATTGTAAGTTTAGAATGATCAATATCAACCACCTCTCATTTCATGGAGATTTCTTATGAAAAATAGATCATACTCATAATCTGAGGCCATAAAAATTAGTGGCTCATTCTATTTGGAAGAGAAGATTAACCTCCTTTGATACCACTGTAAGACACAAAAACTGGAAACAAACTCAACAATACATTAATAAATGTCTACAAGAATGGTGTACAATGATGTACAGATAAATACACCAAGAAACCGTTGAATAAGTTCCCAGGTTTTCTTGGATGCTAATAACCAATTACCCTAACACAAAATAACTCGAGGATTAGTTGTCTAAAATTTCCCCCTTAATCTGAAGGGGTATACCAAAGTCCAAGAATGAGAGCTTAAAATGCATAAATGCACCTCATCCAAGAGCTGAATGTCTCTCATAAATGGTTATTATGAGCTACATGTCTATTCTGCAAGTTGGGACAAGGTTGAAACTGATGGGGCTATTGGGGCTTGTGATCCAGAATTTTAACCATTTATCCTTCTAGAATATTTAAGAATTTATCTAGGGAATTAACATATATCTTACCTTCCTGTATGGGGATGTTGAAGTTAACTTGTACCTTAAAGGGAGTGATGCTTCCAGAGTGGCTACTGGAAGAAGATGCGTCACCTATCGCTAGTTGTCGAAGTATCTGGGAAAATTTGTTCATTATTGCATTCCATTGTCTCTCGAGGGAGTATTTGAGAAATATTTTGAAAGAATCTCCTACTACCTCATGTTTGTTTTCTTTCTCCATGGGAGGCCATGGGGGTTTGCGAGGTTTCTCTTTCAAAGGTTCAACCAATTCGAGCCCTAACTCCTTATACCCTGACCTCATTGGGGAGATGCATAGAAAAACATTGAAATAGAAGACTATTACGTCCCTATATTACTAGTGTAGTCCCTTATTATGTTAGTGTAGCCCCCCTTACTGTTATTTTTGTACCTCTGTAACCCCCATATTGTTATTATTGTGCCCTTACATTATTATTGTTAAGTCGGCTAGGATTACATTATGGCCCCATGGACTCCTATATATAGAAAGGAGGATTTGTCATTTGTATCATCCAAGAATTGTTCATTTATCTAATTTATTAGAGGTTTCCCTATCTAAGTGACTATTTCTAAGGCATTGATCTCTCTTTTCTTCTATTTTTGGAGCTGGTTTCATAACATTTGATATCAAAGCTTTGGATTCTAGGGTTTTGTTGCTCCAAACAGGTCATCATGGAATTTTCACTATAATTTTGTTTCTATGAAGGTTCAGAAGCTTAAAATTTTAGAGCATGAAGCCAAAATCATTTTGAACATATGATCTGTGGAAGTTAGGGAATTTTCTAGACTCCTAAATTTAACCTAAATAGGTCATTGTGGAATTTTTTCTATAACGTTTTTTCTATGAGGGTTCAGAAGCTGAAATTCTCACAGAGCAAAGAAGACATCCTAAGGAACCTCCTGTAAAAATTTCAGATATTGGTTCGCAATATTTCTTGAGATATGATCTGTGAAAGGTAGGATTATTTCAGGCTACCAAATTTCATCTCAAAGAGGTGACCGTGGCAAAAACATCCTAACTCTCTCTCTGAGCATCGGAATGGGATTCTATAAAAAGTGGCCACAATCACACGGACTTTATTTTTCGTCATATCAATTTTAGATATGAAGGAGGAAACAGTGAGACGTGGAAAGTCGTACAAGTTTTCTCTAGTAAACCAATCCATAACTAGGTCATTGTGGGAGATTGGACGTAACTTTGACTTGAAGAATCCAAATCAGGTTAGACCTACGGCATTCGAAAGAGGACTCAGAGGGCTATCTCAGAGACAAATTTCAGATATTGAATATCTGAAATCACAGATATAATTCAGTTTCAATATTGAGCTCCTCAAAAAAAAGAAAAAGGTGTGTATTTGTTTTTTTAAATTGCATAACGTTTGTTTGAAAAATCAGTTTGAAGTGATTCCAAGGGCATATTGAAGAAATTTTATCTGAATTGGGTTCTATAATTCTTCCAAACAATAATTCCATACCCATTAAGCCCTCAGAAATCTATACTATGACGCATGAAGAGGAATAATTGCAGTATGAGATATCAAAATTACGGTACCAAGTGCAACAAATTTTGATCTTACGAAGAGCAACTGAAGATGACATAGATGGTTTAAAAGAAGAAATGGAGGCTAATTTGGATGGTTTAAAGGATAAAATAAAAGATAATATGGATGATAAAGTAGTGTAATATCACATCGACCATCAACAACAAGTTCTCCAACTCTCAAAAGATAACCTAACTTTGGTGTAGAATGAAATGAAACAACATGAATTTCAACATCACATCGAAATAATTTCTGAGGTAGTTACCGAAAAAAGAACTCGACAAGTATGATCAATTTTAGAGTATCTCAACAAGTGGAAGAACTTTCCTGTAGAAGATTACACATGGGAGTATGAGAATTCTATATAGAAGCATCAAGAAATAATCAAGTTTTGAGGACAACACTTGTTTGAAGGACAGGGGCATGTTAGGTCGCTATATTACTAGCGTAGTCCCTTATTATGTTAGTGTATCCCCCCTTATTTTTATTTTTGTACCACTGTAACCCCCATATTGTTATTATTGTGCCCTTAATTTATTATTGTTAGGTTGGCTAGGATTACATTGTGGCTCCATTAGGATTACATTGTGGCCCCATGGACTGATATATATAGAAAGGAGGTTTTGTCATTTGTATCATCCAAGAATTGTTCATTTATGTGATGTATTTGAGGTTTCCCCCTCGAAGTGGCTATTTCTAAGGTGTTGATCTCTCTTTTATTCTATTTTTGAATCTAGTTTCATAACAAAGACCACTTTGATACCATTGATACAAACTTATACAAGAACGAAAAATAATACATATACAACCATAAATACAAAGATGCACTAGAAACAACACTGCATTTCATTAATATCAAAGAACTGAATTATACTTACATACAGAATGGAAATAAACTAGCTCGAGCGATGGTAACTTATCTCTGAGAAGAGTTGTGGAGGTACATGCCTCCCAATTGTGTTACAATGAGGCTAAAGATCCTTTTTATTATTGAACAACAAGGGAAAGCCCTAGAAAACCAAAACCATAACCTCAAGAGATGGAAAACAAAGAGTTTTTGGGCCCGGTTGGGGTTATTTCGGCATCCGGCTTCCCAGGTGTTAGCACAAATAAAATTTCATTTTTTGATTAATAGGGTCATTAGAAAAGACTTCATTTGTCTCATAAATTTGATCCATGAAATTGATGAAAACTTATGAATGGGTCATTCTCCTAAGGTTAGAGAGTCCATTTGTCATGTGATCATGTTAAAATCTATCAAAATCCACCAAAGTCATACATGCATTAGCTTAAAATTAGGCACTGTCTACACGTCTTCTTTTTCCTAAGTCTATAGTGAATAAAGTTGTAAACAAGTTGTTTTCACTATGGACTCACCTAGCCAGTCCATAGCGAATCTGCCAAATTTATAAAAGAAAAAATTGCACAATCATGTTTTTTTGGACCAATAAATGGAATGATGAGGTGTCGAGTATTTAGAGGTTCAAGGTAAATCTGAGGTCATGTGATTGATTAGTAGAGTCATCCAAACATGCATAATCATGAGTAGCACTCATCATTACACTTAACCCCTCCCATTTGTCATTATCCCTCCCATATTCGAATTTCACCTTCAAAGAAGCTCTCTATCGTCCTTCTTTCGACCTCTGTGTACATTTTTTGTTGTCATCCTTGAGAATTCCATATTCATTACATGTTCTTACTATTCAGTTTCTCTCTTGCAGCTATCACAACATCAAAGAGGCCAACACAATATTAAAGGAGATGGCCATGGAGAAGAAAGCTAATAAAGGGGGCTCCTCTGTAATATATGAGCCCATGGATCTAAAGTTACTCAATCAGGAGCGTTCCTTTGTAGAATATTTTAGAAGTGTTGGATGCATGAGATTCTACCAAAAACTGCAAGGTTTCCATGCCCAGGTTTCAAAATATTTTGCAGTTAATTTCGTAGGTATATCTTCAAAGGAGGAGGTGCTGAGTTTTATAGTGTCACCCGAGACAATTACTTAAGCCACAGAGATAGAGCGGATGGGTGAAGATTTTTTAAAAGCCACTAAGATAAAATTATATAACTATTATGAATTTATAAAACCTGAACACATTGGAGCAGACTTGACATCTGGAATTCGAAGGAGCTACCTTAAGGAGAACTACTCAAAATTGTTGCATGTAATTAAAAAATAATTCACATGTGAGGAGAGGTTCCATATCATCTATCAGTACCATTTTAGGATCTTGATGCACTTCACTGTTAAGAAATCTCTAGATCTTCCATTTCTCTTATTTAGGAGCCTAGGGAAGATTTCAGAAAAAGTTCAGGCTAGCCTAGAAATTAGTGAGACTTAAATTTTCCATAATGGGTTGATCAAGCTTCTGGTGTTGAAGGAGTTGAAAAATTAAATAGAGACTCAGCCACATTCATTTTTCTCAATGGATATGAGGTAGATACATTAACACCCAAGAAGACTCCAAAATCAAAAGCCACTCCTTCAAGCAAGAGTGACAAACCTGTGGCTGAAACAAAGGGTGTGAATGAGGAGGAAATGGAGCCCATTCCAAAGCCCATGGATGTTGAAGTAGAGCTTGAACAAGAGACAGAAGTTCCACAACTTAAACCTGCAAGTAGCAAAAAAAAGATCAGCAAGAAGAGTCGTGGAAAGATAACAATAAGCCAAACAATTGGGAAAGGAAACCTTGAAGATATTCTTCAATCCATAGACATAGAGGAGACTCTAGTGGTTAGAGTTGTAGATATTAAAATAAGAAAGAAGAAAAATAAGGGTATAACTGCTAACAAACTTGATTTATCAAAGGAATATGCAGGGTTTATGTTTCAACCAATAAAACCACTCACCAGGCTGCAACTTACCAAATTTTTCATGTAAAATAAAAAGACTAAAGCATCAAACAAAGGCAAGCGACCTATAATAGAGGATATAATTAATTTGTCTCCAAAAAAATAAGAGATAATTGTGCAGAGGAAGGGTAAGGAGAAAGTTGTTGAGAAAACTAAAGTGTAGATGTTAAAATAATAGTTAAGAGAAGCTAGAGAGGAGGTTATTGAAACCAAATTGGAATTTTAGGAAGCCAAGCTAGATAGGAAAATTATGGAAGAATTCAAAGAGAAGGTAAATGAGAAAATAAATCAATATGATGAGTCATTGACCAATGACAAGAAACTACTGAAAATGACACTTCATCCTCAAAGTGTAATGAAACACACAAGAAAGAGGAATATATGGTTGCAAGCTAAAAGAAAGAAAATTAAAAGTGAAGTCAAAGAGCTAGAAGACCAGACAAAGAGGATACAATCATAGTTAAAGAAGAAAGGTCTTAAAATCACAGTCATAAATGAACCTGAAGAAACTCAATCTCTTACTGCCAAAGGTGAAGCTTCTAAATATTGAAGAGTAGGAAAATTACCTTTTTGACATTGTTGCATCATTCAGAATCAGCATTTGTAGAGCCATGGCCAACATTTTTAAGAAGGAAGAACATTTTTTAAGTTTACTTCCAATTAGGCAAGTTCATAGTGTCTGTCAGGCTTGAAGCCTAGAATTCGCTACGAACTCATTGTAGGTGTCATTTTGTTATAAATCACACGTATGGTCATAACCAAGCTGAGTAAAAGTTTGTATTTATCTCTTTTGACGTGACAAATAGTTCCAAATCAGCAAAGGGAGCAAACAGGTGGCAGAGATAGTTAAAATAAAATTTCTACAAAATTTCTCTACGAACTTGCCTTAACACCCATGTTTCTCCAACGAGCTAGTTTTTGTAGCATTTTCAATTTTTGATAGTCTATTGGAGGTAAGCCAGCCATGTGGAAGATTAAAGGACATAAGATGATTTTTTTGGTGCAAGCATGGTCTTCAAAAAATTTGTTCAGTTCACCAACTCATCATGAAGACACTCATCATTTATCATGACACCACCTCCTTAAAAGTAGGAAGACAAGTCTCATGACTTGGTAGGGGAAATTATGTTTTGGTAATGGTTAGTGATGCCCCAGAACATGACTGTTCGTGATGTAAATATGCAATATTTCAGTTTTTTGATGTAATAAATAGGTTATAGAGTCCTAGTAGGTCTCTAAGTCCTAAATTTACTAGATGTCAGTTTTATTTCCATGTAATTTGCATATTGTTAGATTAGGTGTCAACAAAGAGACTCGATGATCTATCCATGTTGGTAGAACTAATGCAAAAATGCTTAACCCTATTAATAGGCAGAATATCAAAGAATAGAGGGTTGAACAATGTTGACTACAAAACTACTATTGTAAACATTTTCTTAACAATAATATATAGTGGTTGTTGGATTTTTCTTCACGTGAGATTTATCTGATGGTTTCATGAGCACATGTCTTATGCATCCTTCTGTTTTGTCTTTAGTACTTTGATGTTTGATTACTTAGCATTCATGTACATCATGCTCTAACTTCCTTCAAGCATTAGACTGATGTGTATCTTTGTATGCTGTCTTTTCATAAAACATCTATATGCCTCAGTTTCCACAAGAAGAATCATGTCACTAATGTTCTTAACACTAACTCCATAAGCCCAATGGCAGTGATTTCTATACATATTTCACCTGCATACAAACATACCTAAAATAATTTTGTCAGAGTTAGCCATCTATTGAACTTCATTTGAATAAAATAGTTTGTATCTTTAAGAGAGCCCTCTCATATGAAAAGGCTAATTTTCATCTAGGAGTTGGTTTGAAAGAGTTACTCTAGGTTGTCTAGTGGAGTAACCCATCTATACCAACTTAGTGATGAATTTTTGGTGCATCTGTCAGGAGTTTGAAGACATATTTCCCGAAATTTTCTGCTCAAACAAAAATACTTAACTCTTGAACGTAGCAGGAGCTCATAAGCATTCAAGGTTGCATTCTACCTTTGTGACTCCATTCTTAAATAATTAAAAATTTCATAGATTCATGGTGACCCCACTTCTTGAAGATCAATAGCTTAGTGAAGTTCCAAGATGATTTCTATCGCAAGAAATAATGCCAGGTATGTTGATATGGATCGGTCTCACATTTCTTGTTTTCCAAATCCTATGCCAAGAGTTAATTGGTCAACTTATCTTCCCATATTTAAATATGAAAATAAATATAATGCTTCTCTTCACGTGGTTAGATTCCATATGCATGTGCATGAGTTTCGAGTTGATTTTCCTGAGGATTGTCTCATGAAAATTTTTAGGGCCACCCTAGAGGATGAAGTTAGAACATGGTATGAAGGGTTGTAACTTTGAAGCTTGTTCTCTCTAAGAGATTTCCATAAGGATTTCTTTGAAAATTATGAGAAAATTCATTCTTCTTTATCACTGTTACAAGAATGTTGTGATTTTTGTGAGGGTTTCATTCCATATCATAAAATTCTTGTGGATAATGGAGAGTGGATGGATGAGGATATGTTAGAGTCACTTCATGATTTCTCTTCTCATGTAAGTTTTCATGATAATCAAGAAGGTTTCCAACAATAATAAGTGTCTTCTTTAATTCAAGATAAAATAGATCAGCAATTTGACAGTCAAGTCATATTACATAAAATTTATGAGGATTTCATTAGGGGAATTTTGAGGTCTAAAATGGGCCTCCTAAGAAAAATGTACAACAAAAATAAAATTTATAACAACCAATAGGATTCAAGATGATGATGTCAACCATGGGGGATGATTTACCATTTTTTAAATAAAAGGGTAAAAATATTAAAAAATAATAAAATAATAAAACTACTTTTTCAACTCGTATTTTCAACTTATCTCCCAAAAATTTTACTCAAATTTCGAGTGGGAGTACTCGTTGGATGCAAAATTTAATTCCTCATCCAAGGAGTACCCATGTTGCATACTTTCAATGAACCCTGCTACATGAAAAATGGGAAATACATAAAAAAACGTGATTACAATCACGTTTTTTATGTATTTCTCATTTTTCGTGTAGTAGGACCCATCAAAAGTATGCAACATGGGTACTCCTTGGATGAGGAATAATTTAAACATCAATGGTACTCCCGCTTCAGAAAATTTAATTTAAAAATTTGGGAGATAAGTTGAAAATGAGTTAATGAACTCATTTTCCCTCTAAAATTTGATGATGTCATCAAATCTTATTTGATTTTTTCCACTATTATTTTATAATTTCCTTAGGATGCCCATTTTAGACCTCAAAATTCCCCTAATGGCAGCCTTGTCAATCTATATGTAGTCAAAGGTATGAGACAAATCATTCAAATTTTTTTCCAGCCCATTCCTTTCTTGAAATTTTATGTCAAGAAGAAACTTCTGAAGATCAAGTTGTTGAAAATACATGCATGAAAATTCTGAACAGTGAAGTAACATGTGATGAAAGTTTACTTTTGGGTAAACTCGAGCTACATGAAGAGCTGAATATACATGTTTTACCTATTCTATTTGGGGATCATAAAAATGACATGGATGATATGCATAAATTTGTTTGTATAGGAGTTGTTAGTGTTCAGAATCAAGATGACAATCCTCAAGAAAAACTACCAAATATTATATTGGATTTGTTTGATAAGAAAAAGAGTAGTTTTGATACACACAATATGGATCTCATGTCTAAAGATGCTCAAGGATGCATGGATGGTTTTGTTGATTTACACGGAAGGGAAGACAAATTTATTGTTGCCTTTTTATTTGATGATGTTCTTGGAATTGAAGACATAGGACAAAAGAAGCCATCAATTATGAATGAATTCATCTCTCATGGTTTTACTCATCAAGAAAAGGTGATTTTTCATGGTTTCCAAGATCCAATGGTAAGTCTGCTGCAGTCATCATCCAAGACAAATTTTGTATTTCTTATGGAGTAGGGATTCAATTTTCATTCCGAGTTGCCAATAGATGACTCACTTCCAATGTTGTTCAAGTACAATCAGAAGCTCGAGTGTTGGATCAACTCTTTGATTGGCTATCTTGAAATTTCATATTGCTTGAAATTGAAATTTTGGTTTTCGGTATTAGAGTAGGTTTGGTATGTACATAAATAATCGATATTTAGTGACATCTCTTTCGGCATTTAGTTTGAAGATTCTAATACAGCTTAGGTTTATGCAAATGTTTTTTGGTTCAAGGCATGTAAAGGGACAAATGCAGGCTAAAAAGAATATGACAAAGTGGTTGGGATTAGCTAATGGATCAGCACCACGTCTATTGAGTCTTTGTTGTACATGAAGCGCTGTCCCCAGTGGAGCCACTGTTATCACAAATAAAATTTCATTTTTTGATTAATAGGGTCATTATGCATAGGTTTCATTTGTTTCATAAAAATTGGTTTATGAATTTGATGAAAAATCATGAATGGGTCATTATCCTAAGTTTAGAGAGTCCATTTGTCATGTCATCATGGTAAAATCTATCAAAATTCACCATAGGTCCACATGCATTGGTTTAAAAATAGGTAGTGGCCACTTGTTTGTTTTTTCCTGAGTCTGCAAAAAATATAACTGTAAACAGGTTGTTTTCTTTATGGACTCACCTGAGCAGTCTGTAGCAATTATACCATATTTATAACGGAAAAAGCTACAAAATCATGTTTTTCTGCATCGATAATGGGAAATATGAGGTGTCGAGTTTTTACAGGTTTCGGGTAAATATGAGGTCACATGATCGGTTAGTAGAGTCATCCAAACATGCGTAATCATAAGTAGCACTCATCATTACACTTCACTCCCATTTTTCATTATCCCTCCCATATTCGAATTTCACCTTTTAAATTCACCTCCAAAGCTACTCTCTGTCATCCTTCTTTCAACCTCTTTGTACATTTGTTAATTTTCATTATTGAGAATTCCAGCTTCGTTGTACGCTGCTTGCTGTTCATTTTCTCTCTTTGCAGGTGTCATAAAATTAAATAGGCCAGCATATTATTAAAGGAGATGGCCATGCAGAAGAAAACCAATAAAGGGGGCTCCTGTGTCAGGTATGAGTCCATGGATCTATAGTTACTCAATGAGGACCTTGTCTTTGCAGAAGCTTTCAACAGAGTTGGATGCATGAGATTTTGCCAAAAATTACAATTTTTTCATGCCTAGGTCTCAAAATATTTTGTAGTGAATTTCGTAAGTATAACTTCGAAGGTGGGGGTGCTGAGTTTTGTAGTGTTACCTGAGACAATTTCTTAAGCCACAAAGATATCGAGGATGGGTGAAGAGTAGTTCAAAGCCACTAAGTTCAAGATACAAAATTGTGATGAATTTATAAAATTTGAACCCATTCGAGCATACATGACATTTGGAATCTCAAGGAGCTACCTCAAAGAGAACTAGTCCAAATTGCTGCTTGTATTTCAAAAATACTCCACATGTGAGGGGAGCTTCCATATGTTCTATCAGTACCATTTTAGGCTCTTGTTGCACTTCACTAGTAAGCAATCTCTAGAACTTTCATTTTATTGTTTAGGATCCTAGGAAAGATGTCAGACAAAGTTTAGGCCAGGCTAGAAAGTTGTGAGACCTCAATTTTCCATCATGGGTTGATCAAACTCTGGTGTTGGGGGAGTTGAAAAAACTAAACAGAGATTGGGCCACATATCTTTTTCTCAGTGGTTATGAGGTAGATTCATTAACACCTAATAAGACTCCAAATTCAAAATCCACTCCTTCAAGCAAGAGTGACAAAACTGTAGCTGAAATAGAGGGTGTGAATGATGATGAAATGGAGCCTATTATAGATCCTATGGATTTGAAATAGAGCCTGCACAAGAGATAGAAGTTCCACAACCTACACCTACAAGTAGAAAATCAAAGATAAGCAAAAAGAGTCATGGAAGGATAACCATAAGCCAAACAATTGGGAAAGACAACCTTGAAGATATTCTTCAAGCGATAGACATTGAGGAGACTCTAGTGGTCAAAGTTGTAGATATTAAAGGGAGTAAGAAGAAAAATAAGGGTATGACTACTAAAAAGCTTGATTTCTCAGGGGAAGATGCAGGGTTTACATTTCAACCAAGAAAACCACTCACCAGGCTACAAATTGCCAAAGGCGTCATGGAAAGTAAAAGGAAAGAGGTTACTAATAAAGGCAAGCAACCGATGAGAGGGGATATCATTGCCTTGTCCCCAACAAAAAAGGAGATCATTGTGCAGAGGAAGGGTAAAGAGAAAGTGGTTAAGAAAACTGAAGTAAAGATGTTAAAGAAACAATTAAGAGAAGCTAGAGAGGAGGTTATTGAAACCAAATTGGAATTGCAGGAAGCCAAGTTAGACAGGAAAATGATGGAATAATTCAAAGAGAAGGTGAATGAGAAAATAAATCAATATGATGAATCATTGACCAATGCCAAGAAACTATTGAAAAAGACACTCCCTCTACGAAGGGTAATGAAGCAGACAAGAAAGACGAATATATGGTTGCAAGCTGAAAGAAAGAAACTCAAAAGCCAAGCCAAAGAGCTTGAAGAGAAGATGGAGATGATACACTCAGAGTTAAATAAGAAAGGTCTTAAAATCATAGTCATAAATGAACCTGAAGAGATTCAAGCTCTTACTACCAAAGGTGAAGCTTCTAAAGCTTGAAGAGTGAAAAAAATACCTTTTTGGAATTTTTGCATCATTTAGAATCAACATTTGTAGATCCATAGGAAAAATTTTGAAGAAGAAAGGACAATCTTTGAGTTTACTACCAATTAGGCAAGTATGTATCGAATCTCATGCTTGAAGCCCAGATTTCGCTACGGACTTGTTGTAGGTGTCTTTTTGTTATAAATCACTGATAGGGTCATAATCAAGGCAAGTAAAAAATTGTATTTAGATCTTTTGACTTAAAAAACAGCTCCAAATCAACAAAGAGATCTAACAGATGGCAAATATAGGCAAAATAAAATTTCTACAGACTTTCTCTACGAATTTTCCTTAACTCCCCTGTTTCTGCAGCGAGTATGTTTTTGTAGCATTTTTGAGTTTTAATGGTCTATTTGGAGGTTAGCTAGCCATGTGGAAAAATTACAGGAAATCAGAGGAATATGTTGGTGGAGGCATGGTCTTTGAAAAACTTGTTCAATTCACCATCTCATCAAGAAGACACTCATCATTTATCATGACACCGCCTCCTTAAAAGTAGGAAGACAAGTCTCCTAACTTGGTGGGGGCAATTATGTTTTGGTCATGGTCAGTGCCACTCAAGCACATGACTGTCCTTGATGTAAATATGCAGTCTTTCAGTTTTTTGATGTAATAAATAGGTTATAGAGTCCTAGTAGGTCTCCAAGTCCTAAAGTTAGTAGCTGTCAGTTTTATTTCCATGAAATTTGCTAATTGTTTGATTAGGTGTCAGTAAATAGACTCGATGATCTAGCCATGTTGGTAGATCCACTGTAAATATGCTTAAGCCCATTAATAGGTAGATCCACTGTAAATATGCTTAAGCCCATTAATAGGTAGAATATCGTAGAATATATGGTTGAATGATGTTGACTACCTTAACTCATTGCTTAAATATTTTCTTATCGATATTATACGGTGGTTTGGCTCTTTCTTCACCTGAGGTTCATTGATGTTTTCACGAGCTCTTGTCTTCTGTATCCTGCTACTTTGTCTTCAATACTTTGATGTTTGATTACTTAGAATTCATGTACATCATGCTCTAAATTCCTTCAAGAATTAGACTGTTGTGTATCTCTGTATGTTGTCTTTTCATAAAAACATCTATATGCCTCAGCTTCCACAAGAAGAACCATGTCATCGAGTTTCTTAACAATGATTCCATAAGCCCAATGGTAGTGATTTATATACATATTTCACCAGCATAAAAACATACTTAAAACAATTTTGTTAGATTTAGTCATTTGTTGAACTTAATTTGAATAAAATTATTTTTATCTTTGAGAGAGACGTCTCAGGCTGAAAAGGCTAATTTTTAGCTAGAAGTTGGTTTGAAAGAGTTACTCTGGGTTTGATGGCTGAGCAGCCCATATGTACCAACTTAGTGATAACACTGGGTTTGTAACTTGGTCATATTATCTTTTTGTGGTGAGTATGATACCTCATTGGAAAGATATCTCTCACTACTAGAGGATTTGCGACAATCCCTCGCCTATGGATATGGGCCTGTTGCAGACCTTAAAAAAAGGTTTTTTAGGGTGTCAAAACCACTCTAGAATTTGAGGACCCAAACAACTAATAAAAATAGTAAATGTTGTTATAAACAAGGAAAGTGATGAAATCGATTGGAGGTCTAGGTGGAATAGGAGGGTGGCCACCAATATCCACCTCGATCAAAAAGAAAATAATGACACATGTATATCAAAACACAAATTTATTTTACTTAACAAAATATTTGATTTAAAAAATAAATATTACTGAAGACATTTTCAAGAGGAGTTCTTTAACAATAAACCCATTCATCATCAATACAAAGTCCCATGGGCATAAATGGGAGATAATTATTTTGTAGCATTAATGTTTATATATATATATATATATATATATATATAAGGGTCTTAACACACCATTTTATTTTATTATTTTATTGCATAAGTCTTTGTGTGTACTAATCCGAGTTAGCTTTTTATTTCAAAATAGGTAAACTAATTAAATTTTATAGTGGAAATAACATACCTATAAATTTTATAAATTTTAGATATGTCCAAAATAATTAAATAAAAAATATAAATAATAATTAATTTCTCAAAGAAATTTATATTTATAACTGGCACATAGATCTCTTTAAGGATGTTCAGTTTCATTAGAAATGAAAACATAATGCATATACATGAAAATGGTTCAAAATGAAGAAGTTGTAAAAATGGATGTGTTTTGGTTTATATAGACCAAAGAAAGAGGTTTGTGGATCCAAACCTAAAACCAAAGTGGCCACCTCGTCCATTAAATAATTGAAAAGGGTGTTCTTCCTATTTTTTTTAAAATTAATAATGTCTACACTTCTACAATGCATGCATGTGCAGATGTTGTTAATTACCAAACATTTTATAAATGTGCACATGTTCCATATTGTGCACACATTCTTTTTTCAATTTGTAATATCCACATGTTTTATTAATTTTCATGCATTATAATAATGTGAATGAATTCTATAACGTGTACCAATTCATTTGTTCCATCTCTCACCATCATTCCCAAGTCTCTTTACCATCCATATTTATCTCCCTCCTTTATTTAAGAATTCTCTCTCTCTCTCTCTCTCTCTCTCTCTCTCCCTCCACAACCAACCCTCTCCTACCCCTTTCTATCTCTCCCCCCATGCCACCCTCTTTCTACCCATTTTTTTATCTCTCCCCTTCTACCTATCTCTCTCTATATATCTCTCCATTTCCCGATTCCATGCCCTTCTCTATATTTTTATTTCCTCGCTTCCATCTCTGTCTCTCTACTCCCCTATTTTCTCTCCTTTTATCCGCCCGTCTCCTTTCCTCCATCCATATCTATATATCTCCCCCTTTCCTTCTAATTTTTTCTCTATCCCCCTCTCGCCCCCTTTCCTTATCTTTTTTTCTCTACCCCCCTCTCTCCCCATTTATTCATTTGATATCCCTCACTCTCTCTCACTTTCCCTAAGCCTCCTATCTCTCTTCCCATTTCCATATCCCTTCCTATATAAGTCAATTTTATTATCACTATGTCTATATCTCCCACCCTTTCCCTACCCTACCTCCTCCCCCCCTCTCTCCAATCCTCCATCTCTCTCTCTACCCCTTTACATATACCTTTCTATTTCGCCCCATATACTTATCCATATTTCTATATATATCTCCCTTTCCATATCCCCCCCCCCCACCTCTAATCTGTTGATTTCCCCATCAATTTATCTCTCTCCCCACTCTCCTTTTTACATATGAATTCTCTCTAACCCCTCCTCTTTTACCTTAATCTCACCCTCCCTCCTCCCACTCAATCCCTCGCTACCCTCCCCATCTTCATTATTGTCTCTATCTCCATGTCACTTGTTCTCTCTAATTTTATGTCTCTCTCCTATACCACTATATCCCCCATAAATAATCTCACCCATCTCTCTCCCTTTCCCTCTCTATCCTTGTCCATTTCTCTCTATTTACCTCCCTTTGCTTCCCTCCTCTCTCTCCCCCTTTCCTCTCTCTCTCTCTCTCTCTCTCTCTCTCTCTCTCTCTCTCTCTATGTTCCCCTCTTTCCATCTATATCCTATTGTCCTTATTTCTTGATATCTCTCCCCCCTCCCCCTTCACCCATCTCTCTCTCCCTCTCTCTTTCACCCCATTTGTATTTCTCCTTCCCATATCCCTCGCTTTCTCTCTCTCTCTAACCAACTCTTTTTTAATGATATCTCTCTTTCTCTCTCCCTCCTTCGTTCCTCTCTCTCTCTCTCTCTCTCTCTCTCTCTCTCTCTCTCTCTCTCTCTCTATCTCCCCCTCTCTCTCTCTATTTTCCCCTTTATACCGCCCTCTCTCTATGTCTTTTATCTGTCTCTCCCCATATTTCCAAAATCTCTTTGTTCCCCCTCTTTCTCCATATTTTCCCTAACCTTCCCCCCCTCTCTATCTCTCTCCATCCATTTATCTACCCCCCATATCTCTTCATATGTCACCTTCCTCTATCTATATCCTCTAGCCCAATCCCCTCCTCTATCTAACCATATCTATCACTTTCCCTCTCATTATCATCATTTTATCTATCCCTCCCTTTCCATACTCTCTTATCTCTCTCTGCCTTACCCCACTCTATCTATCTCTATCGATATCCCTCTTGCTCCTCTCTGTCCCCCTTTCCCTATTTCTTCATCTCTCTATATATCTTTATATCTCTCTCTTCCTTTCCCAATATCTCTCTCACCGCCTTAAATTATTTCCTTCTATATTCCTCTCTCTCTCTCTCTTGTATGTCTCCTTCCTATATCCCTCTATATATATCTATCTCATCCCCACACATGTATCCCTCCTACATCCCTCTCTCTCTCTCTCCCCCCACATCTCCCTGCCTCTCCTCTCTCTCTAAATCATTTCTCTTTCTACCACTATCTCCCTGTATTTCCTTTCCCATTTTTCCTTGCCTCCCTCCCTCAGCTCCCACCTCTCCATCCCATTTTTTCTCTCCCCATTCCCATCTCTCTCTCTCTTTGTGTGTGTGTGTGTGTGTGTGTGTGTGTGTGTATCTCTGCCCTATATTCCTCTCTCTCTTTATTAGCATCTCTCTCTCGCTAACTCCCCCACACTCTATTTTGGTGTGTATTTCTTCCCCAATATCTCTCTCCCACTCATGTACTTCTCCCTCATATGTGCCTCTCTTTCTTTGTCACTTACTCTCTCCCGATATGTCTCCCTCTTACATCCCTCTCTCTCCACCCACATCTCTCCCCCATTATCTCTCTCCCTATTTCCCTATCACTTCCTCCCTCAATCCCCCCCCCCCTCTCTCTCTCTCTCTCCCCCCCCCCGATCCCTCCTTTTTTGTCTCTCCTTAACCGTTTATGTCTTTCTCTCTGCCCCTATATCTCCACCTTCCTTTCCTCTCCATATATTTTCCTTGATCGCTCATCATATTTCCAAACTTTCTTTGTCCCCCCACTCTCTCCTATCTTTCCCTAACCCTATTCCCCCTGTCTTTCTCTTCCCATGTCTCCCTCCTATCTCCTACTCTCCACACCCCACCGCCCCACTATAACTTCCCCCTATCTCCACCTATTTTTACCTACCCCCCTATACCTGTCTCTCTTTCTATATCTCTCTCTTATTTTTCCCATCTCTTTCTACACCCGTCCTTCTCCCTCATTTCACTTCCTATGTCTCCCTCTTTGTGTCTCTTTATCCTTCTTGCTATTTCCTCATATTTGTCTCTCTCTCTCTCTCTCTTCCTTCCCCCATCTCTCTCTTCCTCTCCCCTTATATATCTCTCCCTCATATATCCCTCGTATATCCCCCTGTATCTCTCCCATCTATAGACCCTCTACTCTTTCTCTCCCCATGTATCTCTCCCTCTTATAACACCCCCCCACTCTGTCTCTACATTTTATGTCTCTCTCCTACATCCTTCACTCCCCCTTTTTATGTCTACTTGCTACATCATTCTCTCTCCCCCTTGTATGTATCCTTCATAAATCTCTCTCTCTCTCTCTCTCTCTCTCTCTCTCTCTCTCTCACACACACACACACACTATCTATCCCCGGTTTCTCTCTCTCCTATGCCTCCATTCTATATCCCTCTTTTTGTTTCTACCTAAGACTCCCTCTTCCTTTACATGTTTCCATATCTCTTTCAATTTCTCCCTCTCCCCCTTTCCCTATTCCCTTCTTTCTATATTCCTTTCCCCATCAATGATATAACTTGAGGTGGAGGTGAGGAATGAGACCCCACAACCTATTTTATTTTTCTAATTGATAGAGAAACGTGCACACATTATTTATAAGTTTGATTATGTATGTTATAGTAACAGGTGCACACTTTTATAAAAATAATATATGCACATTCCTTGGCTACATCATAAGTCCCAGTTGAATTTCTAGATAGAGCCAAACCTAAAAAAAGGAATGCACTCACAATATCAAACACTAAAATTGGATATCATCTCCATAGGAGCAACCTTAAAATAATATTATTTTATTAAAATGATATCTTTTAATACAATTATTAATAAATTAGATTATAAAATTTCACTTTTGGTGAACACATTACAAATTTGGACTTTCATATTTAAAGGTTTAGAAAGGCAATCCTAAAGCTACTAGTATGAACTCTTTCATTGTCTAACATGTCCAGATTCAATATTTTTGTTTATTTGTCCATAAACAGCATCCCTACTTACATAGAAAAATATTAGATATTTCTGTTTATTTGTCCATGAACAACATCCCTACTTACATATAAATATATTAGATATAATTGTTTAATTGTCCATGAACGACATCCCTACTTACATAGGAAAATATTAGAGTATTTAATAACTTTTGGGACAATGCAATTTTTTTTTTTTTTGGCTTAATCATAAAATCATTCTTATCAAAATAATAGCCTGGATAAAAGACTTATGTCTTTGTTATTAGTTTTATTTGACTAATAGCAAGTAATAACCTCTATTTTATTTTTAGGACAATGAAATTTTTTTTTTTAAGGGTTAATCATAGCATCAATGTTATCAATATAACATAGCCTAAAGAAAAGAGTTATGTCTTTTCTATTTGTTTGATTTAATAGCTACTAATAATCTCAATTTTATCCTTTTTTTTAAATAATATAAAGTTTTAACTTTCTTCAAGAAAATAATAACTTTGAAATAATATAAAGTCCTAATTTCCTTAATAATAATAATAATTTGGAGAAATAAAAATTATAATAATTTATCTATAATCTTTAAGGTTTAATTTTTTTATTAATTTATTAAAAAAAAATTATATAATGATAATTAATGAATAGTCGGTTTTTGAATAAAAGACACTAAATTTGATAAATTCTCCATTTTAAAATATTATTTTTCACATACTAAATTCATCGTATCTCTTTGAGTCTTACAAAACACATAGTCTGTGCATGAATCTATGCATTCTTTGCAATTTGCAATGACTTTGATCGCATTTGTTAATTTTTCTGTATATCGGGGGCCACCTTGATTTCCCAGTATTTCTTCATTGTAATCCATCCTTAAAATGTGAATTGACTGCAAGTCATATATTTTTTGCTGTCAGTTTTGAAGGATATCGATTTTTTATCATTATTACAAAATTAGTCTGTTTGTTTTTGTTTTTTTTCTTCTATGTCCATGCATTATTTTATTTACAATGAATTTGATCATATCTCTTGATTTGCCCAATATATTTATTTAGTGCGATATATCTCTTAATAATTGACTGCAAGTGATATTTGTCGTTGTCAATTTTTTATGAAGAATATAAATTTAGGTTAAATTTATTAATTTTGGTCGATTGATTTTGTTAGAGTTAACACAGCAGAAACATAAAACAACTAACACACACAGTAGAAAAACAAACATAAAGACAAAATATTTTTCACGTGGTTCACCCAACCAATCTGGGCTACGTCCACCTAACAGGGCATTGGCAATCTCATTCATCAACAGGAGAAAATACAATATCAGAGTTTCTCATCTCCCCAGCTCTTCTTCACTACACATTCCTCATCATGCTCACTTGCCTCTACGGGCTTACATTTTATAGCTGTGAATGAAAACAAACTCATAAATTCTCTCACAAAAAATATAGGATGCATTAACTCCTCATTAGAAATAGATAGAGTCAATTCAACAACAAATCCTATTGTTGTCACCTACATGAGATTTTCTCCAAAAATAAGAAAGGAAAATCTCAACAATCTCCACCTTCACAACAATTAGCCTGACACCCTATTTCATTATTATTTTTATCTTTTCTGCAAGCCAAGAGAAGCTAGACACAATCATAGCTTCTCTAACAAAACTGGTTTCATGAACATGTCTGCACAGTTTTCCTTTGTATGCACCTTTTCAAGAGAGACTCCCCTTTCAGTGATAACATGTCTTACAAAATGGTATTTGATAGGTATATGCTTTGATTTACTATGATAGGCGGGATTTTTAGCCAAGTGAATTGCACTTTGACTATCACAAAATAACTTGATGTTGTCCTGCAACCTACCAAAGTCACCAAAAAAACCTTTCAACCAAACTGCTTCTTTGCAAGCATGTGAAGCAGCTATGTATTCTGCTTCTGTAATGGATAAAGCAACAATGTTCTGTAGCTTTAACATCCAGCTAATAGCTCCACCTACAAGAGTAAATACATACCCTGAAGTTGACCTTCTTTTATCCAGATCACCTGCAAAATCGGAATCAACATATCCACAAACATATTCACTACTTTTGTTATAAGTGATACAATAATCACTTGTGCCTCTCAGATACCGAAGCACCCATTTCACTATTGACCAGTGTTCTTTTCCTAGATTTTCCATATACCTGCTGACAACCCCAACTGCATGTGAAATATCTGGTCCAGTACAAACCATCGCATACATCAAACAACCTACTACATTGGCA
The DNA here is from genome assembly GCA_034641835.2 of Pinus albicaulis. NCBI lineage: Eukaryota > Viridiplantae > Streptophyta > Pinopsida > Pinales > Pinaceae > Pinus > Pinus albicaulis. The sequence goes on along the minus strand of CM076581.1, from coordinate 1,280,823,464 downwards.
TATGGAATTCGAGACATATATTCCTCTTCTTCATTAGTTTTAGGACATAAACTTGAAGAAATCTTAAAATGGGAAGCAAAAGGGACTGAAACAGGCTTCAAATTGTTCATACGAAACCTCAAGAGTATTTTCTCAATATACTTCTGTTGTGATAGCCACAGCTTACCATTACTCCTGTCTCTGAAAGTCTCCATGCCCAAAATCTGTCTTGCCTCTCCTAGATCTTTCATATCAAACGTCCTAGCCATCTGAGCCTTTAACCTGTTGATCTCTGTTATGCTTTTGCTTGTTAAAAGCATATCGTCAACATACAACACTAAGATAATGAACATGCCATTACTTAATTTCTTAAAGTAAAGATAATGATCATATTCGCTTTTATATAATTTTGACTCATCATGAAAGAATCAAATTTCTTGTACCATTGTCGAGGCGACTGCTTCAGACCATGCAATGATTTCTTGAGCCTGCAGACAAATTTCTTGTTGCGATTTTGAACAAACCCTTCCGGTTGTTCCATGTAAATCTCCTCATCTAAATCTCCATGTAAAAATGCAGTTTTAACATCTAGTTGTTGTAATTATAAATCAAGTAAAGCAACTAATGCTAACACGATCCGAATTGAAACAATTTTTACAACTGGTGAAAATATCTCATGAAATTCAATTCCTGCTTTCTGAGAAAAACCTTTCGCGACCAGCCTCGCTTTGTACCTGTCCTCTGTATCATCAACACCCTTCTTCAATTTGTAAACCCACTTACATCCCACAGTTTTCCTGTCTTTAGGAAGTTCTACTAGATCCCATGTGGCATTCTTGTCTAACACCCTCATCTCGTCCTTCATAGCCTCTTTCCACTTACCATTGTTTGAACCTTCTACAACTTCCTGATAGCACAAAGGTTCATCATCGTTAGTGGTTAAAGCAACTGAAGTAACATAATCATCATACCTTCTAGGAAAACGTCTAATTCTCGTAGACCTCCTTAAAGATGTTTCTGGTACTTCTCCAATTTGCTGATTATTTTCTGTAGGAACTTCTTCATGATCAGCATCTGAAACACGTTCATGATCTGCATTTGAAACTTGTTCATGATCTGAATCTGAAACTTGTTCATCTGGACTATCATCAGTATTTGAACTGGTTTCAAACTGAATGTGTTGAAGCTTAGGTACATTATCCTGTTTCAATTTATCATCTACATCTGTATTTTCAAGTGAGGATTCTTTAGATTTAACATCTCTGTAAATGATGATCTTGTGAGTAGTAGGATCCCACAACCTGTATCCTTTAGTCCCATCACCATATCCAACAAAGCTATATCTTTTTGATTTAGGATCTAACTTAGAACGCTGATGTTTCGGAACTAGAGAATATGCATCACAACCAAAAACTTTCAGTTTAGAATAATCACATGGATAACCTTTCCATACCTCTTGAGGAATTTTTCATCCTATTGCAGTTGATGGTGATCGATTTACCATGTAACAAGCTATAAAAACTGCTTCTATCCACAATTCCTTCTGCAAATTAGCGTTACTAAGCATACTTCTTGCTCTCTCTAAGAGAGTCATGTTCATGTGTTCAACAACTCCATTTTGCTGAGGAGTATATACAGTGGTTTTATGTCTTTCGATCCCAGCATCTTTGCAATAATTATCAAATTTCTTTGAAGTAAACTCACCACCATTGTCAGTTCTTAATCATTTAATGGTTCTTCCAGTGATGTTTTCAACTAATGCTCTAAATTGTTTGAAAACTGTGAATACATCATACGTCTTCTTTAACCTGTAGACCCACACTTTTCTATAGAAATCATCAATAAAAGATAAAAAATATGACGATCCTACATATGAGGTTGTAGGAGATGGACCCGAAACATCAGAATGGATATAATCAAGGATTCCCTTACTAGTATGTTTTCCAGTTTTAAACTTCTGCTTGCTTTGTTTCCCAAATAGACAATGTTTGCAGAAATCTAACTTAGAAGATTTTAAACTAGGAAGTAACTTACGATCAGATAAAATTTTTAATCCTCTTTCGCTCATATGGCCCAACCATTGATGCCATAAACGAATATAATTACTATTGTTTTCAGATACTATAGAAGCATGATCTGACTCTGTTCTTCCTTATAACTGAAAAATATTTCCAACCTTCTTTGCTTTCATTACTAGTAAAATTCCTTTATAAAATTTGATTACTCCACCTTGAATAAAGGTTTTATATCCATTAGTGTCTAGTACTCCTAATGAAATGAGGTTTTTTCTTATTTCAGGTACGTGTCTTACATCAGTTAGAATTTTATTCGTCCCATCAAACATTTTAATCTGGATGCTTCCAATTCCAACAATATTACACGAGACATCATTTCCCATGTAAACAACTCCATCTTTGATTGATTTATAAGTTTTAAACCACTCTCTATGAATGCACATGTGATTTGACACACTAGAATCTAACAGCCAATGTTGATCATGATTAGACAAACTAACTGATAACACTTCATCACTCATACCTGAAATAGATGTCGAACCTGTATCTATCGTGTTTGCTTCTTTCTTCTCTGTCGAAGAGTCTCCTTTGGATGTTTGATGTCTCTTCCATCAGTCCTTCTTCAAGTGTCCTAATTTTCCACAAAACCAGCACTTTACCTTACTCTTCTTCCCTTTCGATTTTGAACGCGAGTTGTTGTGCTTACTAAAGCGTCTTTCTTTAGAATGACCTCTGACCATCATTGCTTCTGATGTAGAGATTTCTGAATTTGACCTCTCCCTTGTTTCTTCGGACAATAAAGCTCCAACAACATCATCAAATTCAAGGGTTTCTAATGAACTAAGACTTATATAAGTAACAAAATGATCCCATGACTCAGGCAACGAGCATAATAAAGTTACAGCTTTATCTTCTGATTCAAATTTTACTTCTATACTTTCTAACTGCACCAGGAGAGTATTAAAGGTATTCAGATGATCATTTATTGTCGTACCTTCCTTCATGCACAAGTTGTACAACTGACACTTCAGAAGAATCCTATTGGTTAAGGATTTTGTCATGTACAAATTTTCAAGCTTTGTCCACAAACCAGCAGCAGTTTTCTCTGACACGATGTTAAACAAAACATCATCTGCCAAACACAGTTGAATGTCGCTCAGTGCTCTTTCATCCAAGTCACTCCATTCATCATCTGTCATGGTGTAAGGTTGTTTGGCTTTTCCCAACAGTGCCTTCGCCACACCTTGTTGCATGAGTAGATCATACATCTTCACTCTCCAGATCTCGAAGTTGTTTTTTCCATTGAACTTCTCGATCTCAAACCGGGCACTTTGTGTTTTTTCCATGTTTTGTCACAAAAAACAATCTCCAATTGCAACTTTTAATAAATGAAGTTTTATTTAAAAAATAATGCCCTTCACCTTATAAAATGCCTTTCCTCTTAGTACCATGTGCAAATGGAAATTTAATAAACATTATAAAAGGCTTTTAATAAATGGTAATTAATACAAATTACCAATCGATTTTTTTTTAAAACACATACCATATGCAAATGGCATTGGTTTTTTAAATGTCAAATCGAATTTAAAAAAAAAAAAAAAAACATGCCACCATTATAATCGATTTAAAATATATGCCAAATAAATACAAAGGCATTTGAATAGAGGTAAAATGCAAATCGATTTTTAATTACAAAATCGCATTATTGCAATAAAATTGATTTTATATAAAGCCATTCAATATATATAACGACATTCTACTCACTTTACTCTTTCTGACCTTTCACTTTTTTGCAGCTGCTACCTTCATTATGGACTACGTTACACACAATCAAATTGACTTTGGGCCCGTCTTTATATATTCCTCCCAACTTCTCTGCAAATAATTTAACTTCTGGCAATTAACATATTGACTTACTATTCAGCAACAGAACTGCATTCAGCCACAATGTTGGTACGCAGATTAACAGGAGATCAAACAACGGCTCAAACATCTGCTCAACAACAACTCACAATCTGCTGGTCTCACCTAACAGATCTCGGAGAGAACAGGTCTTCACAGTCCATGTTAGATCTGCAGCCTGAACACAAGTCTGCATACAATTTAAAAAAAAAAACAAACAGCACCTCTTCAACTACGCAATATGGCTTCTCCGCGGATTCTCATCGTAGAAAGACTCCACACAGCCCCTGCTCTGTGCTCATCTCTTGCGCTCGGCTTCAGCTCATAGCTCAACATAAATATAAAACGATACTAGCTGTCACGGCATCAGCAGTCTAATTCAGGAGTTGTGGTTCCTCTCAAGTTAAACTCAGAACCACACCCTCCTCTCAAATGAAACGCAGAACCAGACCCACAGCTCCTCCAACGTTCTTACGCTCTGCACAACAGATCTTGTATTAGACACAACAACATAAAAAAAAGCTGATACACATGCTCTGATACCAAGTGTTAGAGTTAACACAACGGAAACATAAAACAACTAACACACACAGTAGAAAAACAAACATAAAGACAACAGATTTTTAATGTGGTTCACCCAACCAATCTGGGCTACATCCACCTAACAGGGCATCGGCAATCTCATTCATCAACAGGAGAACATAAAATAGTAGAGTTTCTCATCTGCCCAACTCTTCTTCACTACAAATTCCTCATCACGCTCACTTGCCTCTACGGGCTTACATTTTATAGCTGTGAATGACAACAAACTCATAAATTCTCTCACAACAAATATAGGATGCATTAACTCCTCATCAGAAATAGATGGAGTCAATTCAGCAACAAATCCTATTGTTGTCACCTACATGAGATTTTCTCCAAAAATAAGAAAGGAAAATCTCAACAAATTTGCTATTATTAATTAATTAGGTTAAAACCCGACTAAAATTTAAAACTGCTAGTTTAGGTCCCCACTGCCCCTGACTACCTCACAGCGACTTTTGAAGCCAATTCAAATAAAGTAAATGAGCAGAATAGGAGCTGCTGCCGTTGAATTAAAAACATGATAATTGATGGGAGGAAGTTCGGTCACAGAACAGTTCTACGGAGGTTACAATTTCGCTTTGAAAATAAAAAATTTTACTATATGTTTTAGTATAATTTTTTTAAATTTTTTGGAAATTTAGATAAATTTTAGTTTTATAGTGTTAAATCTATTTGTACTACAAAAATGTTAAATTTATTTCTACTTTAAAAAAGTGGTAACTTTATTTTTACATTACAACACTTCTAAATCAAAATCTTGCAAAAATAAAAAATAAAAATGGGATTCCAAAATATAGCCTCTTTAGACAAAGCCGTTCGGGTATCCGTCATGACCACCAACTTCAGTTTTCGTTAAATTCAAAATCGAAGTGCTAAATTTGAGAAACTTTGCAGTAGCACGTTTGGGTTCCATGCATTGCATTGAGTTTCAAGTGGTTACTATTCTAATCCATGAATATAACCTTTTTCATTTCTAAACTTGTAAACTGAAGTTGTTGGGCCATCAACCTCAATTGTAATTTATCATATCTACTTTTGTCATGATGCATAGCCATAAAATTCCAACAACCAACCAGTCAGCCTCATTTTAAAAAAGGGCAAGTGTAACAGTCCTAATTAAACTCGGTTTAACTGTTTAATCAAGAATTGGTTGAACCGAATTCTTGATAACGGTGTAATGATTCTTTTCATATATTGGAAACGAGGTTAATGTGAGGGGGTACCAAGAAATTGCAGTTCTTCATCCATAGTTGCATTGCAGCTCTTCATCCACAGTGGATGCCCTACTCCTCTTCCCGCATTTAAACGGTGTGCGTGCAGATGGAAGGGATAGAAGAGATACTGATAAGAGTGACAGTGTTGATAGTGGAAGTTGGATTCTTCCAAATTCATTGGTAAAAAATTCTCTTTTAGTATATTGGTATTTCATGATAATAGTTTCATGATGATAGGTTTTTTTGAAAAACTCATATGAGTATGCATTCTCTTACCTTAGTATTTTCACTGTAATTAAATATGCATTTATTTTGGTAGATAGAAATTGTTGCATTCTCCAATGTGCTCTTTGCATATGGCAATACTTTATATATATTGGTTTTCCAAGTTAATAGTAAATTATAAATATTTAATAATTTAAGACCAATGCAATATATAAAATACACATTGAATTGCAACTATTAAGGCTTTTGAATATTAAATTCAAAATATGAATATAGAGTAAAATGTGGTTTTTATTTAATTGGTAAGATTGTTTTTTCATACAATAGTCCTTGTGCCTTGATATGTCGGCATGGATAGGATTTTTTATGTAAAAAAAATAATTAACCACGTGATTTTCTTGAAAAAGAGTATGTGGTTATTTAGTTAAAATTTCTTGAAATAGAATAAGCTTTGAAAAAGATTAGTTATTTAACAAATCCATGAATAGAATACCATGGTGTTTGCAAATATTAGTTATTTAATAAATCCGTGGATAGATTACCATGGTGTTGGGAAAGTTAAGTTATTTAATAAATTCATGGTTAAAGGAACTAATCAATTATATTCCTTTAGATGAACAAACTAAGTGATTACTTTTATATTATCATGATTATGATATTAATTCCTTTTGGAAAAAGATCATGCATAGACATGCAATATATGTATTAACTTTCATTGGAAAGAATATACATATTTGTATGTGGGAAAGATAGCATGTTGTGTTAAACTACATTAAAAAATATTGTTAGTATAATCTTTGAAAAAGAAGTCATGCATTTGTATGCTTAGTCGCATAGATTTACATAAAAGAAAACATATGTTTACATGCTCACTTGTGTTGAGATTTCCTTTGGGGGAACTCATGAGGGAAGTTATGGGTTTCGTGTGTAAGCACTCTTTTAGGGAGACTCTTTTGGAATCTATATGCATTTGTATGCGTGGGAGCAACATTTTTTATGTCATCTTGCATTTCATGCACTAAAAGTAATAGCTTAAGGGTAGCTATTTTGATTAAATTTATATAAATCGCATGCACGAATATTATAACTAATGTATCAGTTTTATTCTAAATATATGCTGGGAAATGTAGCTAGGAAATGTAGCTATTGACTTGCAGGAATGTGTGCTTATGCGAGAGAAACATTAGTTAATATGATTATTTATAACTAGCACATATACAGTATGTGTTCTTAAAAAGAGAATGCCAAGGTATTTTACTTTCATGTCATGAATATACATGAGTAGATGGAGAAGCTACTATAGTATCAATATATGAAATGATTTAATATACTTTATGAATTCTGACATCAATGTATGTTGAAGGCATCACAGTAGGGAATGATGGTGATATGTATAAAGGAAATATTATGCTTAACCTGGTGGTAGGTAAATGATTATGGTTCATACAGATGAGTGTGAACTACCGGATGATCCAGTGTATGATGGACCATTGTAAGTACATCCATGCCATCAAGATATGAATATATGAAGACCAGAAGGTAAATGCTATCATATTTATTGTAATGGCTTTAAGCTAGATAGTTGTATATTTCCTTGTAGTTGTTGTTTTTCACCCTACGGGGTTTCCAGGGTATATTGATGTTCAATGATGTGATTGATTATCATGGCAATTTGATGATGTTGATTCCTTTCTTGTTCTGATGTTCATAATGGCAAGTATGTGATGACTACATGAATAATGAAATGAGTGGAAGGTTACAACATACAGTATTATGTTAATGTACTGTAATGGAGGTTGTTAATGGTTAAGGAGCTTACTATTATTATTCACCCTACGGGGTTTCCAGGGTATATTGGTGTTCAATGATGTGATTGATTATCATGGCAAGTTGATGATGTTGATTCCTTTCTTTTTCTGATGTTCATAATGGCAAGTATGTGATGACTACATTAATAATGAAATGAGTGGAAGGTTATAGCATACAGTATTATGTTAATGTACTATAATGGAGGTTGTTAATGGTTAAGGAGCTTACTATTATTATTCTAAAAGTTACACTATGAGCTAGTAAACATTCTATGTAATGATGAGTAAGGAATATTTAATAGTGAATGGATAGTTACCCATGAGTAACTTGTATAAAAAAAAATTAACTCCTTACATTTCCATGTGAAGTTAACGGTGTCTGTACTGTAATGGAGGTTGTTAATGGTTAAGGAGCTTACTATTATTATTCTAAAAGTTACACTATGAGCTAGTAAACATTCTATGTAATGATGAGTAAGGAATATTTAATAGTGAATGGATAGTTACCCATGAGTAACTTGTATAAAAAAAATTTAACTCCTTACATTTCTATGTGAAGTTAACAGTGTATGTTACAGCAAGAATGTGTAAAGGGCGAACTTTAATCAGTTGACACATAAATCATGCATGTGTAGATGGACAATTCATGTGTAAATGGCCAATTTTATAAAAAATGCAGATCTGCAGTGAGCATTTAAATGTGACTAGATGGCTCCTTTAGTTTGTTTCTTTTAACTTTAAATATATTTTTAATTTTTATTTAGATTCGAATTGATGATGATGTTAAAAAAGGAAGTATATATTTTTTATTATTAAATTTATTCTCACTCGTATCATATCTTGATTTTGACTTTTATTAATATTTTCTCCGAAATATTAACATCTTATTTCTGAAAAAATGCAAATCATTGTATATATTCATTATATCTCTCATGTAAACCATGAATTAAAATCCAAACAATGAAACTTAAATTAAATGATAGGTGGCTCCCCTCCCCTTGGGGCATATCAGAAAGTTTTGAACATATTTTAAATCCTATTCATTAGGACTTGGATATATTGCATTATGTCATACACACATGTAAATTTAGTTATGGCCAATAGTTGTTGTAGAAACTGCCGTCACAATATTCTCTTTAATCAATAAAAATCTCTCATTTTAAACCATATTTCTTGTGTGGAATTTTATGTATACTTTATGAATAACTTAGGTTGAAATTCATTTTGCATGTTTATGAATATTATTTTAAACCATATTTCTTGTATGGAGTTTTATATATATTTTATGAATAACTTAGGTTGAAATTCATTTGCATGTTTATGAATTTTATATTACAGTTTGTTAGATGCTTACATATCGTTATGGCTAACCAAACATTTCTTTAAGTCTGCTCGTAAATTTTTCTGTATTTCAGTATATTAATGTTTATATTCTTCTTTTATTTGTTTTATATGTAGTTCATGTTTTTATTTTTATGAAAAAAGAAATCATTTTCTCTCTGGCCTAATTGTATACTAGTTTTTTTTTTTTTTTTAAATATTTTTTTTTGAAAAAAACATAAAACTAAGGGTGTTTATCTCACTTCCTAGTGAGATCTCAAGGTTTGACAGTAAAGACTCAGACCATTAATAGAGGTAGATTTCTTGTAAAGAGCTGACCAAAGTTTATAATTTTATATTCTTAATATTTTTAATAATTAATTAAATAAATTTAATTTATTAATTAAGTTAAATTCACATTTTTATTTTAATTATTTTAATAATAAGTCTAGTATAAGTTTTATGTATATTATTTGTTATATTGAATAATAACAAAATTGGTTATTTTTAATAATAATTTTAATTTATAAAAAAAATATTAAATTTAATATGGAACCTATACTAAGTTAAAAATCTATAAAAAAATAAATTAAGTTTTTATTTTTTAATTTTTTAATTAATTATGTCAATTATAAAATACGAACTAATCATTATTGTATAGGAAAAAATTTATTATGGTACAAGTTTACTAATAATTATTGATGGTGATTAACTATTAGTTAATTTAATTTATAGATATATATAATATATTATAATTTAATTAAGGTCATAATAAAATATAAATATATAATTGAATTTACAAAAGATATATTTAGTTTATTAAATATATCTTTTTTAATTTATTATATATTTAATATTAAGGAATATATTTAATTAAAGGAAGTGAATATTAAGATTTATTTTTATTTTTATTAAGAGTATTAATTACTTAAGCTCATTTTAATAAAATAATTAAATTACTATGCTAGGGAAATTTTTTTAAGGGAATATAGTAGAAAATCGTAATAATTATTGATTAATTAATTAATTTTTATTTTTATTTTATTTTTAAATAGGGATAGTTATTAGAATTTTAATTTATTAAAACTAAATTAGAATCCAGAGTAGGAGGAACATACCTGAAAACTATACATCGGCGGAGGGTGTTTTGGAGGAACAGATTTGTCGAAGAAGAGGTCTCCAACTGTCACTAATTTCAACTCCCCCATCCCTATTAAGATTATCTGGATGCTTTATAATTTCAAGGGCCTCTCTTATTTTTCTTTTTTGATAGTTTTCTTCCCTCGCAATGATCCTAGCATATTCTAGACATACTTGATGTTTGGTTTTCGAGGAGTGTTCTGCAAGAGCTGAGGTGTGCGATCATTCATACCTGATATTAGCTCCATGCTCCTTAAGTCTTTTCTGAAGTGATTGCCCAGTCTCACCGATATAATTTTTCCCGCATGAACAGTCAATCTTGTACAATATTTTAAGTTGTTCAGGGTTTATGCCATCCTTAATTGATTGCTTCTTTTGCCTAATAGTCCCTAATGTTGAAAATTGAGCGAAAAATTAAGCATGTTGCATTGAAATAATTGACTAATGAGAATTATAAATTTATATGAAAATATCCTATGAAAATCTATGAATGAATTGCAATCTCTATTTTCTTTCATGAATCATCTAATAACCAAATTAGATCCATATAACTACAGATTTATCATGTGTCAAGGGATTAAATATATGAAAGTGAACTGCTTCTTTTTGGAGTGTAGAAATTGAGGAAAGGTTTGCACCTTAAGGGATTTACAAAGATTTTATAAAGGCACTCTACTGTTCTTTGATGAATATATATATATATATATATATATATATATATATATATATATATATATACATGAAGTGTTGTCTCAAGATAGAAAATTTGTCTTGGAGGCACAATCACTTTGTTGACAGAATTCCACACACCAATCTAGGGAACTTATAGATCTTAAAAACTCCTAAACATTAGGAATATACTCATGTTCATAGAATGAAATACAACAAATATGAGTAGGAATTATATTTGCAAGTCACCCTCTTAATGACTACTTGTCCCAATCTCAATCAACAATATTTACATATGATCCAATTTGGAAATTACACCTTGTAACTTGTTCCTGTAGACATCATCAACTTGTAAATGTCCATGTAAAGGAAGAACCATCTACAGGAATGCATGGGTTCCCAACAGCTGCAACTGTCAGTCTACTAGGAAGTGCTTCACATACATGGTTCATCCAACCTTAATCAAATAGGCCTCAATCTAAGAGAAGAAACTACAAATTGGGCTCAATCAAAGAGCAACAACCAAAAATCGATTTCAATAATATCACAAAGGCGAAAAAATGAACCTATCGAATTCGATCCACCAAAAAAGACCTCTCACTAAAAATATTAGCCTCCACAAGAGGAATCAGCCTTAACCAGCAATCAACCTCCCTTATTATCCACAAATAAGCCTATACAAAAATCTAAGTTGAGGTCTGCATCTCCTCCACATAGGACACACAACTTCCTCACATTATCTCACTGAAGCTCTCCAAATTCACAGAAACAATGTTCAACACAATCCACAAGATGTTGGATCAGCGACAGGTTCAATACAACAATGGCTCGATTACCCACAACATTGGATCACCATACAAAATCGACACAAATTTCAATCAACCAGAGGTTCAAGAAGATGTTGGACATGCAAAAAATAACACCATCACATAATACTATTCTTATTTCCCTGGAACTCCCATGAGGGTGGCAATGCCCAAGCCCATACAAGCTTTGATACTAACAAATATTTCTAAATGCACTCTATTGTTGTTGGGCAGGGCCCAGCTTGGTCCAATTTTGAGTTAAAGACTCCATATTTTCAGGAAGTGAAGTGCACGATCTAGTGGAAATAAGTCAATCCTGCAGAGTTTAAAAGGTTCGTGTGGTGTTTAAGATTTTTAGGGGCTTTGGGGCAACTCAAAGCCATTTTTTTTATAAAGGGATTAGGTTGCTTTTGAATAGTTTGAGAAATTTCCATGGTTTGGAGACCATGGTATTGTAAGAAAGAAAGTGATATAAGGAGATGACTTAGTGAGTCAGTTCATGATAGATCCATAATTGTATGAGAAAAAAATATGAATTTTGTGTGTTTTAGTCTATTTTGGGTCTTAGGAGAAGGCTCCACACATGTGTGCATGGAGGCCTTGGTATGTAGTTGTGTGTGCTGACCACTCATAGCTGTGTGCGCGGGTCGAAGAAGGATTGTACTAGAAATTTCTGAAGTATCACTATGTTATTTGTGCAATTTTTCTATTATTTATCTTTGAAGTTGTTTTATGTATTATGAAGCATTGTATGATTGGTTATGCATAGTGAAGTATTTTATGCTATTTATACATGTTGTATTGGGGTGATTAGTGCATAATACTGATAAATGTGCAATGTGCAGTAGTAGTAAATAATGACTAGGGCATACAGTGTAAAAGTAGATAATTGCATCCGTGTAGTTTAGGAATGAATAAGGAGGAAGTATAGCGGTAAATCCACGGCATAATATCCCTTTGGATGCCAAAACCTGCTTATAGCATCCCCTAATATTTCCTCCAGTGATACTGTGGTCTCCACAACATATCATTACCGTAAGGGCTAGTAATATAGGGTTTTGTTGGTAGCGGATATATTATGAACTTGGGTCTTAACCCCTTCAAGGCAACAAATGGTTTCATTTCTAGGACTGGGATATGATTGAGGAATATGTGGATGTGACATCTGATAAGAAAATGGATCCAAGGTTTGTTAGATTTTAAAGAACAAGAGTTCACAGTTCAAGAAAATAGAAATCTGTGACTGTCAATTGAATCTTGGTTGCAGAGATATATTTTTATAGATAAGCACAATATTTTCTTCTCATCATTTGTGAATGAGCTGGATTGATGGTTATCAATATTGGCTGAGAATAAGACCTATTTTAAGAACAAAAATACTATTGCGTGGAGCCCTAAATTGTTGCAGCGACTCAAGAAGACTGATAACAACATCTCAGGAGCTATTGATTTCTTGATCGATAGTATTTTAGGAATATTTATAACTAATTTCTACATAGCTAGAATTGTATCCTACATTCAATATTTTCCAATGGTCCATAAGGTAAGTACCTGAATTATTTAAAGTTATGGATTAAGATGATTTTCAATGAAAAAGGTTTACGACGCATGCAATTAGATTTATGTTTGGAAGAAGTAAGTCTGGGTCTATGGGTAGTGGTAAAATATTTAGGGTAGATCGTGAAAACTTCATTGAGATTGACTACAATTTATTTTTGAGTGGATATGAAAGTGAAGAAGGAGAATGTAACCCCATAACCCCTAGAGATGCGTCGCAACTAGAATTTGGATATTATCACGGTGCCTCTGGAATTCCCCATCCTAATACTCCCCTCACTCCACATCCCCATCCCCATACTTTCCCTCCACCTCCACCTCCACCTACACCTACCCTAAGAGACATGGCTAATGAACTCAAAATTCCTATTTCTAGAGGTAAGGTATTAGAGCATCCTGAAAAAATTATGTGTATCGCTAAAGCAGTATGGAAAGTGTGACAAGTAACAGATTATGACATAAATAAGGAGCAACTAGTCACAACACTACAAGAAAGGGTGTTGGCATGGTATATGAAGTACTCTCTAATGCATCAGGATACCACATTGGATGAGATAAATTTAACGCTAAATGATGAATTTAAGAAGCCAAAATTGCAATCACAATGTACTACAGAGATAAAAGAGATCAAACAAGCCATAACTGAATCTGTTTGGAAATTAGATCAAAGGTTGAAGATGCTACTAGGGCATTTGAACTTCCAAATTCCTGACGAATAGCATAAGGAGTGGTTTATAGTTGCGCTATTGCCACAAATTAGGCTACCTTTGACACAAAAAAAGATAGAAACACATGTCGAAGCTGTGGAAATTTCCATCAAATTGGAAGCTTCGCCAGAAAAAGATACCCAAGTAGGGTTACAGAAGATTCAAAAGAAATTAGTAGCAATGAATTTGTGATTGCAAGATCTGAAGAAGGGTAAGGAAATCCGATCACATATTCGCTCAGAGATATGGTGTATCAAATATAAGGAAGAAGGAAATTATAAAGGTCAGTGCCCTTTGTATAGGGATTACATCAACAATGACACACCTAATCCGTTGAAGTCAAGATCAAGTGTATGGTGTGACATAAAATCTTAGGTCAACATCACATGGAATAATACTATTTATTTCATATGTGTAAACCCCGAAGAAACTGTTTTGTAACTTCTATAACATCGTAGGACATGATGAGAAGAATTTTTGCAGTTATGAGTTAATGATAAAACATATTTCTAGTACATATAAAATTAAATTTGAAGGACACGCACATGAATATCAAATTTCACTAGCAAGACATGGAGGTTTCTGAGGTCAAGGATGAGGACAAGGACAAGGACGAGGATGAGGACGAGGATGAGGCTCTGATCGAGGATGTGGTCAAATAATATGTTACAACTGCGGTGAAGAAGGAAACTTTGGGAGGGATTTTTAGAATCCAAAAACCCCATCTTGCAGGTATTGTAGAGATTTTGATCATGTAATAGAAGATTTTCATGTTCTAATAGCGAAGATGCGAGATAAAATAAATCAACAGCCTATGCAGAACTTAGATATGATGACTACGGAACCACGTGAAGAAGATCCTAGTGTTAACATAGTACCATGAAGTATTATAGCTCCAGGGGAAGAAAGCATAGCAGGAAAGAAGCTTGTTGACCAGATTTGGATCAGGACCTAAGTGATAGCTCAAATTTCAAAGTGTTCAAAAGAGCACTTGAGAAAAAAGATAAATCTCGTCTTCTTGATTCTGGCGCCATGAACAGTTTGAAAAACTGACACCATATGAAGAAGTTATCGCGTTTTTAAAATTCTAGTAAACTGCAAATTTTGACAGTTGACCAGGGTTGACTGGGCAATTGTATAGTCAGCAAAAAGGAACATTGTAGGTAATATTCCTAAGATATTCCTTGAAATATTCCTTGAAATATTCCTTTCAGGCTAATCATAGGCTGACAAGTATTAAAATTTTATTGGACAGTTGGTTAAGTTGTTTTTTAATGCCAATTGGAAGGTGCCATGTGGCTAGCCCTGAGGCCTCCATGTGCCCTTGAACTGTGTGGTAAAATTTTTGGAAGGTCCGTAGGGTTCGACCCCCATGACCTCCAGTAGAGCAACCACCCACCACACCGCCCGCGCTGCGCAATGAGTCTTAAAAATAATGGGTCAAAGTTTTATGTTAAATTTTATGCGAATTCATATTGTTGGTTGGAACCACCAGTGGTCCAACCCACTAGCAGTTCCATTGGCATGGTCACATGTTATAACGTAAACCAACGTCGCAAGAATTGTTACCTCCAACATGAATTTATAGCACTCCGACGTTAACTCCAGTTTCAACCTTATCATATGGCCACGTTCCAAAAGTTTAATGTGCATTTTTCTCCGACGGTTCTGCTGACCACAATGTTCAAACTAGGGTTCAACCCTTATCCAAACCTAGTTCAAGTGTGGGTTCTACCTACCATTACAGTCAGACCATGCTTTGGGTTGGCATGTGGCCACCCAACCTCAAAAATTTAATATTGCAGTTAAGTATGGCAATTTATTTAGCAGTGCGAATTTTTGGGTGGATTCCACCATTTTTTACTGCAGTTAAGTGGAGTCCTCCACAATTAGTGGAGCTTTTCTAGTTGTTATTTGGAAAATGAGTAGGAGACTCAATTTTTTACCATCCTGAGTGAATGAAGAGTCATTCTTAGATAATTGAATCATTCTAGAGCCATTGGTGAGGTTTTCAGATCCATATGAGGTCTTTTGAGCATAATTTTTCTTCATAGAAGTTCTAAGGGCCACGAGGGCCATCAGGAGCCAGTAGGAGAATGAGCCCTAGCCAGGGCAACTAGAGACCATTCTCAACAAACCAATAGTCTATTCTGACTATATTAAACCTTATGAATCCAATGAAATGATTTTAATAAGCTTTTGAATACTTTTTAATGCCGAGATGCTACAAATAATTTTTCAATGAGTTTAGAGCCACAGGGTGCCACGAAGTGTTGGAGGCTTAAGGAGAGAAGCCAAAGGCCAATTTATACAATTGAATAGTCTATTATGACTAAATTTGACATTCTAAATCCATTGGAGGGATTTTCAGATCCATTGGAGACATCTAGACCCAAATAAGCCACAAGGAAGTTTTGGGGAACCTAGGGCCACCTGGTGTGGGAGGCCTAGATTGGGGAGCCAAAGCTCATTTTGAGCAACTCAACAGCCTATTTTTTATGTCTGATATATGATACAGATATTAGAAAAGGTTTTAGAGATATAAAAGGACTTCTAAGAGAGTTTGTGCCACATAAAATCTCAGGGAAGCTTAAGGACACTGACATAAGAGGTCAAGTCTAAGGGAGCCTATGTTCATTTCCAGAGACTTAGCAGTCATTCAGGGGTATGATGGTATTCTAAACCCATTGATACAGTTCAAACAACCATTGGATTTAATTAGAAACTTCTAAAATAAAATTTCCGTCATAATCCCAAAGAGCCAATTCAATTAACAAAGGCTCAAGGAGACATAGCCCAAGACATATAGGTGAAATCCTTTATTAAATTTTCTATTATGTGTTGATGATTATTTTTTTTCAATTTATGCTTGGTGTGCATGTTTTTAATCAGCAAAAATAAATGTTTAATTCCTCACACATAAAGCCTTAAAACAGTTAAAACATATACACCTGATTCAAGTATTCAATTCCACACTATGAAGTATAAGCAGGATCTTAATTTTTTTTAATTGAGTGGGAGGTGCTTGCATATCATAACAAGTCAGCCACCCATTTAAGATCAGGTGGTATTAGAGCACTAGGTTGCTTGCTTGACAGAGCACAAGGTTTCTTTCTTGATTATTTGACTTGAAAGTTGTTTAACAATGCAAATAATTTAACTGTTTGCAAATTTACTGATACTTACAAGTTTGAGTTTGCTAGAGGTTAAGGGAAGCTATTGATAGCTAAGTCCAGAAGAGGACAATAAGGAATAAAGCTAAAATCATCCTCCTTACCCAAAGGACCTCAAGGAAACCCTTGAAGCACAAGAGGGATTGTTTGCAAAAAAAACGCTGCTTGAAGAAGAAATATAAGTTGTAGAGAAGAGCTTGAATCTACAACCAAATTGTTAAGAAGCTTTGTCAATTGTTTTTGAAGCCTTGTGAATTTTTGTTGAATTTATTTAGTTCATTTAAATAATGATGACAACTTCATCAAGTGAGGTTTCTAAATCCTCCCCCTTTACAAGACTCTTTGATGAAGAGATGAAGCAGGACTTCCACATCCTGAAGGATATGGTGCAAAGTCTATATGAAGATGTAAGGGAAAGCACTAGAATTCATGAGAAATTAGTTGTTATGAAGCAAGAGAAAGAAGGACCTCCTCAAATAATTCATGAGATGGAGATGCAGCTCCATTATGCCCAAGAAGCCTTAACCAAAAAGATGCTTCAAGAAAAGGTAAGTCACTCAAATTTTTCTTCAATTTCCTCTTCAGATAGATGTGTAGGTTCATTTGAAAAACACACTAGAGGTATAGGTTCCAAATTGATCTTAAAAATGGGCTATCAAGGAAAGGGTCTAGGAAAACATGCACAAGGCATGATTGAGCCTATTATGGTTGAGGAAAGGACTAAGAATTTTGTTCTAGGCTATGTTAAAACTTATGGTGAAAACTCTACGGCCATGAAGGCACTTGAGACAGTTCCAAGAAGAACTTTTTCTGCAAGTTCAAACCCACAAACATGTCAAGTTTGTATTCAAGATGAATTTCATTGTTTGAAACCCATGTTGCAGCAAGATGTTTGTAGGCATGCAGCTTATGGCGAGTGTTGTCACTGCTAGAGACAGCCTTGAGTTGTACAAAGACCAGTGCCTAGGACATCTTAATCAACAAGGAGCATAAAGTTCAAATTATAAAGATTGACAAGGAAAGAGGCTCTCATGCTATAATATCTTGAGTGGAAAGGTTTGGTAAAGGTGGAACCAAGACTTACAAAACTTAAACAGAGAAAAAGTAATACTGCAGTAGTAGAGTGTAAAATTTGACATATGAACGTATCAAACAATTTGAAGACAACATGCTAAAAAGGAGGCTGAATTCAAAAATGATCCACAGAGGTTAATAAAAAGGAGGGAAATGGATGGTATCAGAGTGTAATGAATACTAACTGTAATAGAAGTTCAATCTAGAAATGAATTTTCACATATACCGGGTCTATGTTGATAATAATAATCCATACATGTGAACAGTTTTAAAGACAGAACTCCACTGCTGCTAATATTAGAAGAACGTCAACATAAAAAGGTGAAACAAAATAACTTGCCCGAGCCATATGTAAAGCACCAGATATGAATGAATATGAATATCAACAATGAGAAATCCACATTTAAATATATGAGCACTCACATTCCAAAACACAGATATAAGAAATATGGAAATGGATGAGATGGACATTTACGCTATAAAACACAAGGAGAGCTACAAACTGTGAAACAATTAGATCAGAATCCCCAATATTAACAAAACTCTTTATCACTGAATCCCAATGGGATCTTCAACATTAATATCAAAGTTCTCACAAAAAATACATACAGAGTTCTTTCTTGGGTGGTTCTTTCGAAAATCTGGAACCCTATATCAATCCCTGTTTACTTCTTTTATAGAGTTTTCAATGAACATACACAGAAAGATATCTTGGGAAAATATCTTTTTCGCATGATAGTAGGCAGTTATAAGTCCTAATAAAAATATCAAAATTCATGATGGGGATAAAACATTTCCCATCACTTACAATTCGGGCTCATGGCCATTTTTGAAAAATATCACAACTATTCTAACAAAAAGTAAATTGCAATAGTGAAATGTGAATCTCACTCGAAACTTGAAAGTAAAAGTAAAAAATAAAAAATAAAGTCCACACGAGCCGAATCATGAGTTATCATCTTCAATGATGGGAGAGCATCGAGGCAGTGGCTAAAGCAGGAGGTGCGAAGGTCGCGGAGGAGCTGGCTAACAAACTGGCATAACTGGCACACCTCTGCCAGGTGTCAACTGCAGGTTCAGGCATTGCGGTGAAAACTTATGCTTTGATGTATGCCTCGGTAAGTTCGTTGGAACTTGCATCAGTAGGAATTTTGTATTTCACTTGATGCAAGAGCAAAAACTCTTTACCGAGGACTGAAACTATAATTTCAGCTTTGAGTCGAATAGATTTTCCAGAAGGTATATTGGTATGGTTCATCACTTCCTTTAGTCGGCACTCGTACGTTGGTAGTGGCTATAGGACTGCGTTTGAAGGTTCCCAGCATGAAGGGAGTCCTGCAAGTGTTATCTCTGTCCAATCTGCTTCAACTTATTCTAAACTAGTTTCCACCTTTTCCAAAACATTCAAAGCAGTGCTATGCGTAGATTCTTTATCTATCACCTTCTGACACTCTGAAGCTTCCTTGAATCTATTCTTGATACCCCACTTGACCACCTCTTCTGGACTTAGCTCTTTTTAAAAGGAAATATACATCTTTGCGCGTTGGACCCTTTTAGAGGCATCAATACATCCTTCATGAAGCATTCTTATGAACATGCATACAGCTGCCCCCATTTCCTCAATGATATTAAAAAATTCTCAGCGCTTTTTCACCTCTGTAATAATTTTGTTCCAGATCAAATGCCTAGCTTCTAGGAGGGTGATATTTCCTTTCATTCGGTTAGTGAGCTTGTGGATGGTTTTCTCTTGCTGTGCCTTCTCTTGTTTCCCTTCCTCTATCTCTTTCTGCATGGTGGTGACCCTTTTGGAGTTCTTAGTTAGGAGGGCTTCGAGTTCGTTGATCCTCTGTCGTGCCGTTAAGACCTGTTTTTCCACAGCTTCAAGCGAGGCCAGTGTAGTGGTTAGCTACTCTAAGAGCGAGCTAGTCCCTTCCGGAGCTGGCAGAGTGCACACATGATTGTCCCAGCTTACCTGCAGTTCATTCATCCTTCCCTGTAGAGTAGCCATCTCCTCTGAAATCTTAACTTTTTCCTCCCTCTCCTTTGCAAGTGAATCAGCCAATCTTGCCTTGTCTTTCTCTTCCTAGACTAACTCAGAAGTTTGCACGTGATGAGCGCCAAGTATATTCACTTTTTGTTTCAGGGCTGCAACCTGCCTTTGCAACTCATCGATGAGATGACTTTGGGGGTCTGCTTTGCCATTTTCTTTCCCTTTTATTACTTCCTGGAGACTGTGTAGGTCATTTTGAGAGTGCACGGGAGTTGACCTTTTCCCTTATGAGATTTTCAATTACCCGATTATGCTTAGTCTGCAGATTTCTCAGAGTAATGGAGAGCCGTATTACCTCATCTTTCAGCATACCACCAAAACACTGGAACAAATTTCATTTTCAATTGGTGGGACTTGCGACATATCAATTACTATTTCCAGGGCTCTGTAACTAGTGGTGCCAGCCTCTGGGTTTAAGATAGCTTTAGTCATAGCCATTACCAATTGCTCTTTGTGTAAGTCGATTTCTAATGAAAACCTAGTATAGTACTTATCGACATATCCTTCTAGCTCATACCAGTGTTTCTCTCTGATTGTTCTGTTCCTTCTCCTGCTCTCGCTCTCTCCTCGAGAGCTGCTAGCTGTGATGGCTTGCGTGACTTTTGAGAAGTCAGAAGAGGCCATGCTATCCCGTATCACTACGATACCTTCTTTACTCCTGTCTGATTTCCCATAAAGGGTTTCACTTTGAAGCAGCTATTCATCTCCCATACCTTCTGCTTCGCTGGTCTTGATTCTCTGTCTTTTAAAAAGGGGAGAACCTTCTCCAGACACTCCAAACTCCTCCATCTGCTTCTGATATGCTTCTCTTGTTGAAACAATGTCTTCCTTTTCCCCCGTCGTAGATAAATTGGTCTCCATCTGTGAAAGCTAAGGCCAAGTTTCAAGATTAGCTCACCATTCGATGAAGGGCCTTGTTTCATGATTGTAAGGGGTTGATTTAATCTTCTTCCTTCTATTGGAAATGATGCCTTTCGGATCATAAGGCCAAGCTTTCCCTTGTCTAAAATCCATGCCTTGAAGCAAACTTTCAACCATGGGAAGGGCGTGCCTTGAGTTAATAACGAAAGGGCCAATGGTTGTGGGAAGCTTGAGAATAAACCCCTTTTTTGTAGGGAGGAATTGAAGTTCGTCAGCCTTTAAAGTCTATTGGAGGTATTCCAAAGCATAAATTCACCGAGCAGGAAAAACTGGCAATTAGTAGGGAGAGACTTTGGCTCCATAAACCCTGATTTCAGTATAATGATAAAAAAGATACCAGTCTCCAGTGCTCTCAGCTTCACTGTATTGCAACCATTTCTTCTGTGCAAGAAAAATCCTAGGCGGAGGAGAATTATGGATAATGTAATAACCTATGGGCATGAAATCATTCAGGAAACTTGAGTAACCCACCCCATTTTCCAACTGATGCATTGCGGGATTCCAGTCAAAAAATGGTCTTGGCTGAGAGTTTATCCTATAGACCCTTTCTAAGCCCAAACCCTCAAATTTATCGACATGTTGCAAAAGGAAAAGATAAAAGACCAAGGAACAGAAATTAAAATGACCCGTGTCTAAGAGCTCCTGGAACTGAGTTAGGATGGCGGAGGCCAAAAAACCATGGATATCTAAAACGACAACAGGTTGTGACATTAACCACAAAAATGTTATACATTCCTTCAAGACTCGCACAAACCCTTCCACACCTAGTATCCCTGCAATAAGAGCAAGGGTAGGCTAAAGCTTTTCCTTGAATAAACTCAGGGGTACTGAATCTGCAAAGGGGAGAGTTATGAACTGAGAGTCAGTAATGGCAGCGATGAAGTTGCTCTGTTGCCTCCATGGAAGTTTATAAAACTGATGAGATAGTTTTATTTCATTAAAACTGGCGTAGTTCGAACTAGTATGATAACAGAGGTCTTTTTTGATGATTTCGGGGGATATGGTGAATATTTTGTTCCCTTCAGAAGACAGGAACATGCCCCGAAGTTCATCATAAGCATCCCGAAGCCAACAAATGAATTTAACCACTGGGTATACTGGGGGATTAATTTGATGATACAGACCAGAAAAGACGACTCAAAACCTATCTCTATTTTCAACATGCCTCCTGAACAACTCAGGCTTGACGCTGCTAATGAAAAATGGGTATTGCGGGTCTTGGATGTCAGCATGTAAATCTGTGAAAGGTTCGGGTCTAGGGACAACCTTGGACTCACGGGCTTGGGGAGTTTCAGGCTCTGATCTCTTGGCTATGACTTTACCCATGACCATAGTAAAAATTTAAAAGAAAAGGAAACCAGATCGAATGAAAGGGATGGAATACCTGCGAAGTAAGAAAAATGCTCGGGAAAACGATGCAGGGATATTGACAATGACTGGGCAGACCTGGTACTGGGTGCTCACTTTGAGTTATACCGTAACTATAAACGAAGAGTAGGCCCGAGGCAGCTCGGGAAAAGATGATGGGGTGAAACGAGTAGGGTTGACCTCCTAAGGAAGCTGACAGTGAGACATGTGGCATAAAGGGATTGGGTGTTAAAATTTCGTTAGGTGAATATCGCGTGTTGGGTTAAATGCTGGTACTGGTCTTGGTACTGGGTGTCCTAGGACTTACCTTACAATTGGATCATGGTAACAGTTGTACCTTGGGACCTGTCCCACTAAGGACGCAAGGCCATCTTCGTAACAACTTTTAAACCCATGGCCTTTCCTTCACAGAGTGCTTGACTCATGTCATTATCCTTGACATGTCATCAGGATTCTAAGGGGGGCAGGCTCTGCCTTAACCCTACCATCCATGGCCCCCCCACCCCCCTGAAATGGTGTTTGCGTTCCTCCGTTTGTACGTGTGTCAAAACGAGAGGGTCCTACATTATACCTATTTTCTTTGTGCCATTTAGGCTTTCGGTATTTCAGTTAAATCCTTTGACATATTCCTGATTTGTTATAAAGTGTGTTTTCCCCATTTTCATATATGACTCCTCTTGATTTTATTTCCCCTTCAACCCCTTTTAAGACATAAATCAAACTTAATATTGTCGGGTAATCAACCTTTTATAATTATCCTTCCTACATTAAGGGGTAAGTGATATATTCAACATTGGCTCCACCCGGGGGCATCACATTTGTCCTCAAACGTGTCGAGAACTTCACAGAACACCTGTTAACCCTATTTGTGTAGACACGGCTCCTTAGCACCTTTCCTTTTTCTTCGTGATTCTTCACAACAAACATCATTAAAAATAAAAATAGAAGCAGCTAAATAATGTACAATATGATACATTGGGCCCTCTCGGCCTGAATCAAAACTAGAAGAAGGGTTTTAGGAATTGACCATTTACAGGGGGGTCAAGCAAGTCACCCTACAAATTTTCCAGCCTAAAGGTGTTGTTTCCTCCTTGTTCAACAATTTTGAAGGGACCGAACCATAATGGATCAAATTTTCCATGCTTTCCCTTTTCGGCCCTTTGTATGTCCCATCTTAATACGAAGTACCCGACCTGTATATTTTTGTGTTTAGCATGTTGGTCAAACAAGTCCTTCATTTTTTCTTGATATTCAGTCAACATTTGATTCACCTGATTTCGGGTCTCCTCTAGTTCTACTAACTGGTTCATCCTCCTAGTAATGTCATTCAGCCCCTCTTGGCACTCTTGCATGAATCTAGCCACTGGTAAAGCTAATTGTATGGGATAAATTGTTGCTTTCCCATATACCAACTCATATGGATATTTACCCATTGATCTCTTGCTAGTGATCATGTTCGCCCATAAAGCAAACTTTATCTGAGAATCCCAATTTCTATGATTTTCATTAATGGATTTCTTCAGTGCTCTCACCAAAGTTTTATTTGAAGACTCTGCTAAACCATTACCCTGTGGGTAGTAGGTGGTGGAGTGGCCCAACAAAATGTTATATTGCTGACAGAAGCTAACGAACTTAGCAGAATTAAAGGCCTTGGCATTTTCAGTAATGATCTTGGTAGGGAAACCAAACCTAGAGATGATGTTCTCTTCCAGAAACTTTATCACTACCGAGTTTGTTGCATTCCTTGCTAGTACTGCTTCCACCCATTTAGTGAAATAATATGTAGTTGTTAATATCCATTTATGCTGCCCACTTGATGTGGGGTGAATTTCACCAATAAAATCAATTCCCCATTGCTGGAAAGGTTCATCTATTTGTATAGGGATCATGGGCAAGGGTGCAAACTTCTACCTCTCTGCGAATTTTTGACACTTCTTGCAGGCTCTAACTCTAGCGAAAACATCTCCAAAGAGCTTGGGCTAGAAGAAACCAGTTTTCAAGATCTTATGGGCAGTGGCTATCTATCTGTAGTGCCCTCCACAGATGCCTTCATGGAATTTTGACATTATTTCCTCCACTTCATTCTTAGTGAGGCATAGGAGCAGGATGCCTGAGGGGTCTCTCCAATATAAATGGCCATTGGCCACAATGAATTTCTGTGACTTCAACCTCAGTGTTCTCTATTTTGCCTTATCACATCTAGGGGGCATTTTAGAGTCAAAAGATATTCTACAACTTCCTTGTACCATGGACTAATGAAGTACTTCATATGAGTTTTCTGTGTAGCTGTTTCTATCCCATACCATTCATCAGTTTTTTCAGACTCTTCACTTGCTATCATGGATATATTTATTCCCAAAGCCTGAAAATTTGACTCTAACAGGATTTTAGCTAATCCATGTCCTTTAATTAACTTGGTGGGGTGTCTCTCTAACTCATATTCTCGTATATTTTCAATCCATTTGCCCCTTTTCCCCTCACTATCTCCCTGAATCAAGATATCCTTCACGACCGCTGTGGGTACAAATGTAATAATGGAGGACAACAAAACATACATCCTAAATGCCTTGAGGGACTTTACCAAAGCATAAGCTTTCTTTTCTAGGATGTTGTATTTGAACTCAGCATCATGGAGCACCTGACTGAAGAAGGAAATAGGTTCCTCGTACCCCTCTTCATTCTTTTGTAATAATACTCCTGCAACTGTATGAGGTGATGCAAGTGAAAATATCATGAAAGGCTTAGCATAATCTATTCCAGCCAACACTAGAGCTTCTGCAAAGGCATTTTTAATCATGTTAAAGTCCTCTCATGACTCAGGAGACCATTTTACCTCATTATTCTTCTTGAGCATGTTAGTTATATGATGAACTATCTCTGCATAATTTGAAATGAACCTTCTGAGGAAATTAATATGCCCAAGAAACACTTGAACCTATTTTTTATTTCTTGGGAAGGATATGCCGTTTATGACCTCTACCCTTTTAGGGTCAATTTTCACCCCATCCTTTGTCACAATGTGTCCCAACATCTTACCCTCTTCTAATGCAAACAGTAATTTCTGAGGGTTTAGAGAGAGACCATACCTTCGGCACTTCTCAAAGGTCCTGTGCAAGTGTTCAATATGCTCTGCGTCATCCTTCGAGAACATAGTGATGTCATCAAGGCAAACCACTACGAGCTTATCATGTTCCCCAATGAAGGCAATATCCATTTACCCCTTTTCCCCTCACTATCTCCCTGAATCAAGATATCCTTCACGGCTGCTGTGGGTACAAATGCAGTAATGGAGGACTGCAAAACATAAATCCTAAACGCCTTGAGGAACTTTACCAAAGAATAAGCTTGCTTTTCTAGGATGTTTTATTTCAATTCAACATCACGGAGCACCTAACTAAAGAAGGCAATAAGCTGCTCATACCCCTCTTCATTCTTTTGTAATAATACTGATGCAACTGTATGAGGTGATGCAAATGAAAATATCATGAAAGGCTTAGCATAATCTGGTCCAGCCAACACTGGAGTTTTTGCAAAGGAATTTTTAATCCTGTTAAAGACCTCTCATGACTCAGGAGACCATTTTACCTCATTATTCTTCTTGAGCATGTCAGTTATATGCCGAACTATCTCTGCATAATTTGGAATGAACCTTCTTAGGAAATTAATATGCCTAAGGAACACTTGAACCTCTTTTTTATTTCTTGGGAAAGATATGTTTTTTATGACCTCTAACCCTTTAGGGTAAATTTTCACCCCATCCTTTGTCACAATGTGTCCCAACAGCTTATCCTCTTCTAATGCAAAGAGTGATTTCTGAGGGTTTAGAGAGATACCATACCTTCGGCACTTCTCAAAGGTCCTGCACAAGTGTTTAATATGCTCTGAATCATCCTTCGAGAACATAGTGATGTCATCAAGGTAAACCACTACGAACTTATCATGTTCCCCAATGAAGGAAATATCCATGGCCCTTTGGAAAGTGCCTCCTGCATTGATCAGTCCGAACGACATCTGATCATACATAAATGTTCCCTAGGGAGTGGTGAAGGCGGTTTTCTTCTAATCCTTTGGAAGAACAACCACCTGATTGTATCCAGAAAAGCCATCCGTGAAGCTCCCACTACCTTCTGCAAAATATGGTCCATCTTTGGTAGTGGGTAATTATCTTTTAAAGATGCTCAGTTTAGATTCCGAAATTCGACACATAACCTTATCTCTCCATTCTTTTTCTGAACTGGGACCAAATTCACCACCCACTCAGAGTATCTCAATGGCACAGTGATCTTGGATTTTAATAGCTTCTTAATATCCTTCTCTATGGAGGGAATAAGTAAAGGATTAATATGCATGTGCTTCTATTTATGTGGCTTTGCATCTCCTTTTAGAGGAATATTATGTTGAATGATGCTGATATCGAAGGTTTTCAGGTCCTGATAAGACCATGCAAAAACATCTTTGTATGTCTGGAATAGTTTCTAGTAAATCTCTTTATATTCTTCAGAAACCTTCTTAGACAGCTTCACTATTTTTGGGTCAGCTTCAGTGCTGAGATTCAAGTCATAGACTTGATTTTCTTCTGTCACTTTACTCGGCTGTAATGGGATGTCATTTTTGTCGAACAACCTTTCTATAGGGACCAGTCCTCTAGGTATAACATTTCCTTTGAGTTGCAGCACCTTATGACCAGCCATGATTTCTTCCCATTTGTTTTGAGAGAGATCTTCAGCTTCTTCTTCCTCGAAATCTATCTCCATGTCGAAGAATTCTTCGACAGTCTCCTTCAATATTCTTACTTGATCTTCATCCTCAAACACCTGCCATTGTTTCACATTTTTGCGAATGGAAGGTCGGTAGCGGACTTCAATCTCATATCTCAAAAGTGGATTCTAAGGTGGTCGAAAGGTACTGGCAGCTACCGCGAGAGAATATGTCGTTCTATTATGTTCTCTTGGTATAAACTGAATGTTAAATGCTAAGAAAATGTTTTCAACCAGGTCCCATACCTTGTTTCTATAAGCCCTCATCTGCGGGTGCTTGGCTTGGCACTGATTTTTCACTTGCCTCACTAACAATTATGAATCTCCCAGAACTTTTAGGCTCTGAATATTCATGCTTCTTGCTGTTTGCAACCCTAGGAGTAGTGCTTCGTACTCAGCTAAATTTTTCATAGCTTCATATTTCAATGTAAGGGATAATGTAACCCATTGTCCAGTAGGAGAAATGAGGAGCACCCCAGATCCATTACCCTCTTTAAATTTGGCTCCATCGAAGTGCAACGTCCAAACTCCGGCGTCTTGATTTCCAGAGGATTGGTCAGTGTTAATCTGACAAAACGATGGCTCATGTACATAATATTGGTCGTCCTCCAACATTATACATGAGAACTCACCTTCTTTACTATATACCGGTGAATTAATAGAATTATCAGCCTTAGTAACCATTTTTAAAAATCTTGTCTCCCGATACAGTCTCCTTTCTTGTCCTCCAAAAATAGGGATAGTCGCATAAGTCAAGTCCAATTTTATTTACCCCCCAATTTTAGTTCCCTGAGACCTTCAAAATAGCATCCCGAAATGAGCTGGGATATAAACCACAACTATATCCATCACTACATTCTTGGCTGGGATTTGGGCTAAATTAACTACCAAATCCTTTATCATCCCCAAACACTTGACCCTTTTGGCTTCAAAAGAATAAAGGTATTTGTATGGACAAGTGATTTGTAGCCCTAATTGTTCCATTACTGATAGGGGAAAGAGTTTATGGGATGCTCTAGAGTCCAACATACAATTATGTAATAGAAAATCATGGATTACTAATGACACATAGAAAGGTGGGGTCGAAGCATCTAATTCTTCCACATGAGGACTAAACACGACCATGGGTCTTTCTTCCTGGAGGTTCAGACTGTCTGGGATGGGGGCTGCTTCTAAGGGGAGCATAAAAGAGGAGACCTGAGATTGATAGGTTGGCTGCTTCAATAGTTCAGTCAGAGGGACTGGGATTTTGACTTTCTCAAGCTCTTTTTGTAGATTAAAGGCAGAAGAGGACTTTTCTTGTTATATTTTCTTTTGACTCTTTATTTTCAACTACAGGTTTCACTTCTTTCAATACGGGCTTGGGATGTGGAGTCGTGGCCAACTTTGAAGAGGAAGGAATTTGATCATTAGAATGTAAAGGCCCGTTTAGAGGCCTCTTACCTTTATCTGTGAACTTTTTCACCGTTGGCTCCTTCTGCATAGTTGTTTCTTTTTTAGGCACCTCTTCCTCCTGATCCTTTGTACGGGTTATTTTTCTAGAAGAGCTGAGATCATATTTTTTATGGAACTACGCTTGAATGAAGTCAACAAACTGCTTGCAGTAATCATCGATTTCTCGATCCTCAGTAACTCTAGATTTTTCTTCTTCTTATTGCAATGGAATCCCCATTCCATCACCTTCTTGCAAAGGACACTCAACTTCGTCACTATTCAAGTAAGCAAGATATTGTTCCTCTTGCTCATCTGGAATGTCTTTGATAGGACCATCCACTTTTCCTTCCAGTACAGTGGATGCGGTACCTAGTCTAGCTGTTCCTTCCGCTCCCTTTGTAGTATATATAGAGGTGGCTTCCTGTATTACTGATTATAATGTATATTCGGAGCATTTTGGAGGGCCTTAGAGGATGATTTCCTAGCTTCAAGTTCAATCTTCACCAGCTTTCTTGAAATATTTTTGATCATTCTATTCATCTTTTCAATTTTATTTTCAGCTGCCTCTCTGTCTTAACTAGATGTGGATACCTCCTCCTTTCCTCTTCGCCTAGTGTCTTGATCTGACCTTCCTTTTGAACTTCATGTATAGGTGAAATTAGCCTCTAGTTCTAGTGCATCAGTCTGGGTATCATCCAGGGTGTCAGACTTCCCCTCTCTTAGAGAGAACCCAAATTCTGAATCAAATGCTGCTACAAACACCACTTTAGCAGCAGTCTGGTGAGATTTCATTTTAGCTGGAAGGCTTGAGTGTAATTTGTTGAACCTTTTAATGAACTCCGGTACTCCCTCATTATGTATTTTCCTGAGTGCATTGAAATCTTTGAGGAAATATCCATGATCTTTCTTTTCCCCCCATTTTCTGAGAAAGGAATTTTCCATCTCCTCCCAAGTAGTGATGGAGCGGTCTCCCAAAGTTTTGAACCATTTTCTAGCTTCTCCGTCCAAAGACTGTACAAATAGTCTCAACACTACATCTAGATGTTTGACATTGAAGTTTTCTGCAACGGTACAAAAGACTTCGAGGTGTTTCTAAGCTTCAATCTCATTTTACCCATTGAAACGAGGCAGGATTTTCAAATAATCTTGAGGTATGTTGTTTAATAATTGAGGCAAGGCCAGAGGGGCATATTTGTTTAACAGGAAACCTAGAACTGCATTCGGAGGTTGTGGGGGTGGAGGGAGAACTTGATGAGTGAGAGGAGGAGGTGGAACTGAAGTATGTTTGAAAATTGGTATATGTTGGACGGAGGCTTGAGGAGAAGATGGGAATGTTGGAATGTTAACGGTAGAAACTTTGGTGACTTCTTTAACCTCTTCAACTTCAGGAGTAGGATGGAGAAAGAAACTGGTGGTATCTATAGAATCAGCTTCATATTTAACTTGAAAATTTTTGAGAGAGGGGTTATCTGAAGGATAATCAAAGGTTCCCACTATGGAGTAAGGACCTTGATCTTGAGCTATTTGAGAGGAGGAGGATGGTGAGTCTTCCAAAGAAAATCTAGGGATATCTGTATGAACTGATTGTCTTTCCCTCCAACCTCTCTTATTTGAAATCTTTTCTGGGTCAGACACCGAAGGTATTTTTGACTCGGATGTATCTGACCTCAGATGTGGCTTTCTAGAAGCCAGGACTAAAAATGGATTTATCTTATGAATGAAAGTGGAGTCGCCAATGTGAGGAATCTACAACTCTATACTCTTCTAGGTCACTTGTTCTAGAGAGTAAATAAAAAGTATGTCGAGGCCCAGGGATTTATCTTTTCTCAAATTCGTATCCTTGGCAACGGCACCAGAAATATGTTGTTGCTTCTAGAGACAACCTTGAGTTGTACAAAGACCAGTGCCTAGGACATCTTAATCAGCAAGGAGCATAAAGTTCAACTTATAAATACTGACAAGGAAAGAGGCTCTCATGCTATCATATCTTGAGTGGAAAGGTTTGGTAAAAGTCAAACCAAGACTTAAAAAAATTAAACACGGCAAAAGAAATACTGTAGTAGTAGAGTGTAAACTTTGACATATGAATGTATCAGACAATTTTAAGACAGCATGTTATTAAAAAGGAGGCTGAATTCCAAAATGATCCACGGAGGTTAATAAAAAGGAGAGCGATGGAAAGTAAGAGAGTTTAATGAATACTAACTGTAATAGAAGTTAAATCTAGAAACAAATGTTCATATATAGTGGGCCTATGTTGATAATAAGAATCCATACATGCGAACAGTTTTAAAGACAGAACTCCACTACTGCTAATATTAGAAGAACGTTGGCAGAAATAGGTGAAACAAAATATCTTGGCTGGGCCATATTTAAAGCACCAGATATGAATGAATATGAATATCAACAACGAGAAATCCACATTTAAACATATGAGCACTCGCATTCCAGAACACAAATATAATAAATATGGAAATGGATGAGATGGACACTTACGTTATAAAACACAAGGAGAGCTACAAACTCTGAAACATTTAGATCAGAATCCCCAATATTAACAAAACTCCTTATCACTGAATCCCAATGGGATATTCAACACTAATATCAAAGTTCTCACAAAAAATACATATAGAGTTCTTTCTTGGGTGGTTCTTCCGAAAATCTAGAACCATATATCAGTCCCTATTTATTGCTTTTACAGAGTTTTCAATGAACATACGTAGAAAGATATTTTGCGAAAATATATTTTCTGCATGATAGTAGGTAGTTATAAGACCTTATCAAAATATCAAAATTCATGATGGGGATAAAACATTTCCCATCACTTACAATTTGGGCTCATGGCCATTTCTGAAAAATATCACAACTGTTCTAACAGAAAGTAAATTGCAAGAGTGAAATGTGAATCTCACTCGGAACTTGAAATCAAAAGTAAAAAATAAAAACTAAATGCCACACGGGTTGAATCATGAGTTATAATCTTCAATGATGGGAGAGCGTCGAGGTAGTGGCTGAAGCAGGAGGTGCGACAGTCGCAGAGGAGCTGGCTAACAAACTGGCATAACTGGTACACCTCTGCCAGGTGTCAACTGTAGGTTCAGGCATTGCAGTGAAAAATTATGCTTTGATGCATGCCTTGATAAGTTTTTTGTAACTTGCATCAGTAGGAATTTTGTATTTCAATTGATGCAGGAGCGAAAACTCTTTACTGAGGACTGAAACTATAGTTTCAGCTTTGATTCAAATAGATTTTTCAGAAGGTATATTGGTCTAGTTCATCACTTCCTTTAGTCGGCACTCGTACGCTGGAAGCAGCTGTAGGACTGGGTTTGAAGGTTCTGAGCATGAAGGGAGTCTTGCAAGTGTTATCTCCATCCAATCTGCTTCGAATTGTTCTAAACTAGTTGCCACCTTTTCCAAAACATTCAAAGCAGTGCTACGTGCAGACTCTTTATCTATCACCTTCTGACACTCCGCAACTTCCTTGAATCTACTCTTGATACCTCCCTTGACCACCTTTTCTAGACTTAGCTCCTTTAAAAAGGAAATATACCTCTTTTCACTTTGGACCCTGTTAGATGCATCAGAACCTCCTTCATGAAGCATTCTTCTAAACATGTGTACAACAACCCTCATTTCCTCAATGATTTTCAAAATTTCCCAGTGCTTTTTCACCTCCGTAATCATTTTGGTCCAGATCAAATTCCTAGCTTCTAGGAGGGTGATATTTCCTTTCATTTGGTTAGTGAGCTCGTGGATGGTTTTCTCTTGCTACACCTTCTGTTTTTTCCCCTCCTCTATCTCTTTCTACATGGCGACGACCATTTTGGATTTCTTAGTTAGGAGGGCTTTTAGTTTGCTGATCCTCTGTCATGCCATTAAGACCTTTTTTTTCGCCGCTTGAAGCGAGCCCAGTGTAGTGGTCAGCTGCTCTGAGACCGAGCTAGTCCCTTCCAAAGTTGGCAGAGTGCACACATGAGTGTCCCAGCTTATCTGAAATTCATTCATCCTTCCCTGTAGAGCAGCCATCTCCTCCAAAATCTGAACTTTTTCCTCCCTCTCCTTTGCAATTGAATCGGCCAGGCTTGCCTTATCTTTCTCTGCCTAGACTATCTTAGCAGTTTGCACATGATGAGCACCAGGTATATTCACTTTGTGTTTCAGGGCTGCAACTTGCCTTTGCAACTTAGCGATGAGGTGATTTTGGGGGTCGACTTTGCCATTTTCTTTCCCTTTTATTCCTTCATGGAGACTGTGTAGGTCGTTTGAGAATGTATGGGAGTTGAGCTTTTCCCTTATGAGATTTTCAATTACCTGGTTATTCTCAGTCTGTATCTTTCTCAAAGTAATGGAGAGCCGTATTACCTCATCTTTCATCATATCACCAAAACACTGGAACAAATTGCATTTGTCAATTGGCGAGACTTGCTACATATCAATTGCTATTTCCAGGGGTCTATAACTAGTGGTACCAGCCTCTGGGTTTAATATGGCTTCAATCAGAGCCATTACCAATTTCTATTTGTCTAAGCCGATTGCCGATGAAAACTTGGTATGGTACTTATCGACATATCCTTCTAGCTCAGACCAGTGTTTCTCTCTGATTGTTCTGTTCCTTATCCTTCTCTCACTCTCTCCTTAAGAGCTGCTGGATGTGATGGCTTGCATGACTTCTAAGAAGTCAGAAGAGGCCGTGCTATCCTGTATCACTACGATACCTACTTTACTCTTGTCTGATTTCCTGTAAAGGGTTTCACTTTGAAGAAGTTGTTCATCTCCCATACCTTCTGCTTCGCTGGTCCTCATTCTCTATCTTTTAAAAGGGGGAGAACCTTCTCCAGACACGCCAAACTCCTCCATCTGCTTCTGATCTACTTCTCTCGTTGAAGCAGTGTCTGCCTTTTCCCTCGTCGCAGATGAATTGGTCTCCATCTGTGAAAGCAAAGGCCAGGGTTCAATATTAGCTTGCCATTCGATGAAGGGCCTTATTTCATGATTGTAAGGGGTTGATTTAATCTTCTTCCTTCTATTCAAAATGATGCATTTCAGATCATAGGGCCAATTTTTCCCTTGTATCAAATCCATGCCTTGAAGCAGATTTTCAACCATGGGAAGGGAATGCCTTGAGTTAACAACGAAAGGGAAAATGGTTGTGGGAAGCTTGAGAATAAACCCCTTTTTCGCAGTGAGGAAGTGAAGTTGGTCATCCTTTAAGGTGTGCCGGTAGTATTCCAAAGAATAAATTTGCCGAGCAGGAAAAACTGGCAATTGGTAGGGAGAGACTTTGGCTCCATAAACCCTGATTTCATAATAATGATAAAAAAGATACTAGTCTCTAGTGCTCTCAGCTTCACTATACTGCAACCATTTCTTCTTCTCAAGAAAAATCCTAGGCGGAGGAGGATCATGGATAATATAATAAACTATGGGCATGAAATCATTTAGGAAACTTGAGTAACCCACCCCATTTTCCAACTGGTGCGTTGCGGGATTCCAGTCAAAAACTGGTCTTGGCTGAGAGTTTATCCTATAGACCCTTTCTAAGCCCAAACCCACAAATTTATCGGCATGCTGGAAAAGGAAAAGATAAAAGACCAAGGAACAGAAATGAAAATGACCTGTGTCTAAGAGCTCCTGGAATTGAGTTAGGATGGCGGAGGCCAGAAAACCAGGGATATCTAAAATGACACCGAGTTGCGACATTAACCACAAAAATGCTATACATTCCTTTGAGACTTGCACAAACCATTCCACACCTAGTAGCCCTGCAATAATATCAAGGGTAGGTTGAAGGTCTTCCTTGAATAAACTCAGGGGTACTGAATCTGCAGAGGGGAGAGTTTTGAATTGAGAGTCAGTAATGGCAACGATGAAGTCACTCTGTTGCCTCCATGGCAGTTTAGAAAACTGATGAGACAGTGTTATTTCATTAAAACTGATATAGTTCGAACCGATAGGATAACAGAGGGCTTTTCTGATGATTTTGGGGGAGATGGTGAATATTTTGTTCCCCTGAGAAGACAGGAACATGCCACGACGTTCATCGTAAGCATCCCAAATCCAACAAATGAATTCAACCACTAGTTAGACTGGGGGAGTAATTTTATGATACAGACCAAACAGGACGACTCAAAACCTATCTCTGTTTTCAACATGCCTCTTGGACAGCTCAGGCTTGACGCTGCTAATGAAAAATGGGTATTGAGGATCTTGGATGTCGGCCTATAAATTTGTGAAAGGTTTGGGTCCAGGGACAACCTTGGACTCACGGGATTGGGGAGTTTCAGGCTCTAATTTCTTGGCTATGACTTTACCCATGACCATCATAAAAATTTAAAACAAAAGGAAACCAGATCGAATGAAAGGGATGGAATACCTGCAAAGTAATAAAAATGTTCGGGAAAACAATGCAGGGATATTGACAACGACTGGGTAGACCTGGTACTAGGCACTCGCTTTCGCTTATACCATAACCGTAAACCGAGAGTATTTTACCACAGTAGATCATGGAACATAGTAATACAAGCCCAAGGCAGCTTGGGAAAAGATGATGGGGTGAAAGGAGTAGGGTTGATGTCCTAACGACGCTGACAGTGAGACACGCGGCATAAAGGGATTGGGTGTTAAACTTTCATTAGGTGAATACTACGTTTGAGGTTAAATGGCAGTACTGGTCTTGGTACCGGGTGTCCTTGGACTTACCTTACCATTGGATCATGGTAACAACTGTACCTTGGGACCTGGCCCACTAAGGACGCAAAGCGATCTTCATAACAACTTTTAAACCCACGGCCTTTTCTTCATAGAGCGCTCGACTCGTGTCATGATCCTTGACACTTCATCAAGATTCCGCGGGGGGGAAGGCTCTGCCTTACCCCTACCATCCATGACCCCCAAATAATGGTGTTTTCATTCCTCCGTTTGTATGTGTGTCAAAACGAGTGGGTCCCGCCTTATACCCATTTTCTTTGCACCATTTAGGCTTTCAATATTTCAGTTAAAGCCTTTGACATACTCCCGCTTTGTTGTAAAGTGTGTTTTCCCCCTTTTCATATATGAATCCTCTTGATTTTATTTCCCCTTCACAGCCTTTTAAGACATAAATAAAACTTAATAGTTTTGGGTAATCAACCTTTTATAATTCTCCTTCAGACATTAAGGGGTAAATGATATAATCAACAGCGAGAAAAAGAGTTTTGACAGCTATCAAGACATGAACACTGATGTTGGTCTTCAAAAGAAATTTGGAACCTCTTCAAGTTAATCTCCTAAAGAAGGTAAAAGAATTGGACATGCAAAACAACATTCGAGGTATAATTCTTCCCATAGTCAAGTTGTTTATGATTGTGTTAAGCATGAAAAATCTGCATGCATGAATGGAAGAAAGAGTTGTTGTTCCTATTGTGGTTTGTGTAACCATGAAGTTTGAAAATGTTGGAAGAGAATGAAGGCATACGGGGAACAGTCAAAGAGAAGGTGACTTGAAAAAATATGCAAAAGACTTGGACACATTGCCAGAAGAAGGGGCATCTTATTACCCGATATTGGACACTGCATCCAACCAATCATTCCAAGAATTTGAAGCAAGAAGATAAAAATACTGGCAAAAATGGAACCATGGATTCCATCATCGAGGTGAGTCTAGATGATTCACAAGAAGAATTTTTTCAGCAAGAAAAATCGCCATGGAAGTGGCTTGGTAAGAAGTGGTTTGACTTCTTAACCCAGTAAGACATACCTTCCTTTGTACATATGCAAATGTATTCAGTTGTTTATGTTGAAAAATTACATTTTCATGAGCCACCTCTGATCGATGATCAAGGAAGCAATTTTTAGCTACCTTTTATTGAATATTTCTTGCCAGAAATTCAGGATGACCTCAAGGAAGACACAATTATTGACAGGAGAACAAGAGCATCCAAGAGGGGAAGTGTTGACTACCTTAGAGTTGGGGCTCAAAGGAACTAAGCCAAGAAAGGAAAAGTGTATAGAGGATTGGAAAGGTGAGGGAGTTGTACCTTCATCTACTGAACAGGTAATCAAGTCTTTTGGGGTCCAAAATATTCCCAATGGGGAGGAGTGATCAAATTTGGATCAGGACCTAAGTGATAGGTCAAATTTCAGAGTGTTCAAAAGAGTTTTTAACCTAAGCGACCGGATATATCTCATCTTCTTTATTCTGGTGCCATGAATGGTGCAAAAAAATGACACCGTATGAATAATTTATTGCATTTTGAAAAGTCCAGTAAACTGCGGATTTGGATAGTTGACCAGGGTTGACTGAGCAATTGTACAATCAGTAAAAAGTAATATTCCTTTTAGGCTAGTAATAGGTTGAAAAGTGTTAAAATTTTATTGGTCAGTTTGTTACGTTGTTTTTTAAGGCCAATTGAAAGCTTCCACATGGCTAGCCCTGAGGCCGCCATGTGGCCATTGAACTGTGTGGTAAAATTTTTGGAAGGTTTACAGGGTTTGACCCTGCGACCTCTGGTAGAGAAACCACCCACCACACCACCCGTGCTATGCAATGATTCTTAATAATCATGGGTAAGGCTTATGTTAAAGTTGATGTGAATTTGTATTGGGGGTTGGAACTGCCAGTGGTTCCAACCCACCAACAGTTCCATTGGCATGGTCACATGTTATAACGTAAATCAACGTCGCAAAAATTGTTACCTCCAACCACAACTTCCAGCACTTTGAAATTAACTCCAATTTTCAACCTTATCACATGGCCACATTCCAAAAATTTAATTCATGGTTTTCTTCGACGGTTCCACTGACCACAACGTTCAAATTGCGGTTCAACCCTTATTCAACCATTGTTCAAGCATGGGTTCTCCCAACTATTACAGCTAGGCCATGGTTTGGGTTGGCATGTGGACACCCAACCCCTAAAATTTAATATTATGGTTAAGTATAGAGGTTTATTTGGAAGCGTTCCTTTTTGGGCAGATTCCACTATTTTTTACTCGAGTTAAATGGAGTCCTCCATAATTAGTGGAGCTTTTCTAGGTGTTATTGGTAAAATGAGTAGGAGACTCAATTTTTGACCATTATGAGTGAATGAAGAGTCATTCTTAGCTAACTGGAGCATTTTTAAGCCATTTCTGAAGTTTTTAGATCTAGCTGAGGATGTTTGAGCATGATTTTTCTTCAAAGAACTTCCAAGGGCCACTAGGGCCATTAGGAGCGAGCAAGAGAATGAGGCCTAGCCAGGGAAGCGAGAGACCATTCTCAACAAACCAATAATATATTCTGACTATAGTAAACCATATGAATCCAATGGAATTATTTTTAGAAGCTTTTGGAGAATTCTAAAGGCTGAGATGCTACAGAAAAGTTTTCAGTGAGCTTAGAGCAACAGAGTGCCACTAGGTGTTGGAGGCTTAACCGGAGCATCCAGTGCCCAATTTCAGCAAGTGAATAGTCTATTATGACTATTTTTGACATTATAAATCCATTGGAGGTATTTTTAGATCCATTTGGATACTTATAGAGTGGAAGAATCCACAGGAAAGTTTCGGGGAACCCAGGGCCACCAGGTGTCGGAGGCCTAGATTGGGGATCCATAGCTCATTTTGAGCAACTAAAAAACCTATTTTGGATTTCTGATATAATTTGTGATAGTAGAAAATGTTTTAGAGATATAAAAGGGCTTCTAAGAGATTTTTTTCCATAGATAATCTTAGGGAAGCTTAAGGACATCGACAAAAGAGGTCAATTCTAAGGGAACCTGGGTCCATTTCTAGAGACTTAGTAGTAATTCCACGAGTATGATGGTATTACAAACCCATTGGTACAGTTTAAACAACCATTGGATCTAAGTAGAAAATTGTAAAATAAATTTTCCATCATAATCCAAAAGAGCCAAGTCATTAAAAAAGGCTCAAGGAGACGTAGCTCAAGACATACGGGTGAACTCCTTTATTAAATTTGTTGTTATGTGTTGATGATTAGTTTGCGGAAATTTATGCTTTTTTTGCATGATTTTAATCATCAAAAACAAATTTTTAATTCCTCACACATAAAGCCTTAAAAAAGTTAAAACATATACACCCGATTCAATTATTAAATTTTGCACTATCAAGTATAAGAAAGATCTTAATTTCTTTTAACTGAGTGGGAGGTGCTTGCATATCATAACAAGTCAGCCACCCATTTCAGATCACGTATGTAGGACATGTGGGTCAGAAAGGATGGAGATAATAATAATGGGTTCAATATCCAAAGAGAAAAGGAGACATTTTTGGAGAAAAAGAAGAGTTTCATGGACCCTGGAGCTTTGAAATCTAGGACACATCCATAGACTCAACATAAGTTGATACCTAAGAAGAATAACACCCAGGATATTACTATGACAAAGGATTTTGATAGAGCTATATTCAAATCATTTTTGTAGACTTGCATGAATTTATTGAGATACCAGAAGGCTGTCAAAAGTCTCCAAGCAATGATAGACTCCTACATAGGAAGGGAAGAGTCATGTAATGATTTACGTGTAGTAAATAAATTGCATCAGCATAAGAAAAGTTCAAGAAAAAAAATTAGCTTAACTGCACAAATTGGGGACTACGACATGGATCAAGTAATCCTAGATTTGGTTTCTGATGCCAATGTATTTGTTAGCCACCTATAAATTTGTTATACCACAAGGTGGCTAAATGATTTCACAGCCTTCAAGGAACAATTTTTATTGCAAAAAAGTGTTACCGCTTGAAGACTTATGAAGGCATCTAGTCATTAGTCTTAAATATCCACTATTGTTTCCATTTTCGTACTCTGAAAATTCTGCTATTTTCATAAGTCAAAACACTGTTGCAAAGACCCTTTTCCTCCTTCCACCACAAAACTAGCCTTCAATTTTTACCTCTTTGTTCCATAAAATTCCTCTATTTTTTCATGAGTTTCCTTCTTCCATTCATGAAAATCCACTTTGTAAGGTTTAAAACCCACTTTTTAGCCTTACCAAAACCCTCGAATCCCTTTAAAAACATTGAAAAATCATAAAAATTTCATGTTCTTTATGACAGGCTTTAGCCCCTTTAGCTAAAGCCCCCTAACCACTTCCCCACATGTGCCCTTTCCATAAAAACCGGGCGCTAGTCTCATCAGCGCTTATCTCATCGGAAATAAATCAACAAGCGCAAGTATTTTGCCATGTTCCGAAACTTCGATGCGATTAACCTTTGGATAGAGAACCCCCGATCTCATTATCTTTTCATATAACCCATGGGCCCACCTTTGATGCTTAAAACCTTGTAATATTTTTTCCTCGATGTTCTTGTTTCTTTGTAAAACCCAAAAACCCAATTTTCCAAAGTTTTGATCTAAAAAGCCAAATCACATGTTAAATAAAAAATGGTTAGATTAAAAAGCCGAAACTCTTATCTCATCGGAAAAGTTTTAATGGGTTGATTGAAAATCCCAGGCCCGAAGGCCCGACCCCAATTAACCCCTATATACATGAGCCCGGGGCCTATCGGAGGTCTATATAAAACCAGGCCTCCAAACAGGCGCCCAATCGCATCGGAACTTTCCTTTAGTGCAGTTTAAGTGTTTACCACCGGCGATTGCGATGGACCGATCGCGCAATTGCATCGCCTCACTCCCGACTGCCGATTGTGATTTCCCCAATGTTTCACCCATCGTTGATATAATCTGCAGTTCGATGGTCTGAAATTAATTGCATTGCAACTTTAGATCGGTGCAGTTGCTTGCCACCTCCGATTGCGATCCTTCGATTGGATCTGGACCGTCCACGTGTCCAGATAGGACGGTCCAAAATCACTACATCTTATTCTTCTCCCTGCTCTCCTTTTTGCCTCTTCTACGCAGATCTCCACCATTGGATGAAGACATCCAATGGTCACGCTCTCTCCTGACGCCCTCTGAAGCAGTTACCAAATAAATGCAGGATTTTGTAATTTTTGTGTGTTTTTTGCAGGATGTAATGGATTTAGAATGTTTTAAAGGGAAAAACAAAGCCAAAGGATGATGATATTTTAGGCTTTGTTTATTAAAGGGATCCATTTAAAAGGTTTCGATACCACGATCTGTCGGCACATCATGAAGCGTTGTTACCATAAAGAAACCTTCGTAGATCTGCACATCAACAAGACACCGTGAGGAGTAATGTGATTAAAGAGTATCAGACCGACAATGCAGAATCAAAGTGGAAAATTGTTTAAAGACTGATAACACATTTGGAAGGTTTAAGACATTAATTTGATTGAATCAAAGATATGATTCAAAATTAAAGGAAGTTTGAAGACCAGAAGATAGAGATTAGGCTTAATTAAAGACTAAAACATAGAATTCAAATAACTACAGGTGTTTTAGGTTAAAATAAAATATTTGTCAGTTCAAAAAACCTACGCTGCCACATCAGGGGAAAATTGATTCCCCCAGCTACCACAGAGCCACCTACAGCCTCAAAGCAATCAAAAGGAGGCTGAGTTATTTCCAGACCAAGAGAATTTTCATCAATGCGGGCGAACAGTTATTTCCGCCAAAGGAATTTATTATAAACTGTAAACAAAAGTTATGTTAAGGATAACACAAAGCCTTAAAGTCAACAATTTCTTTCCAGGAAGGCTCAAATAGTTAATGTAACCAATGAATACAGGAGAAATATCAGAATGTTCTCCATCGAGCCCCTCAAAGGCCAAGAGACAACGAACTGTATTAATTCAACTTAGAAGATATTTATCCCATTCCACCTCCTCATTCTTCTATAAATACTTCTGTAGAAGATGAGAAGTTGTTGGTTGTTGTTTGATCACAAGTTGTAATACATAAAATATTTGAAATAAATACATAGTCTGTTGAAGTTGAAGAAGAAACTGAAGTCTTGGAAGCTTTGATGATGTTGCTGCATGCTTGTTCCTAGAAGGCTCTATCATTGGATCCCTGAGCTTGGCTGTTGGTGAAGTAAATTCTGAACTGTTTATTTTTGTCTCCTATTTTAATTCTATTCCAAAATTTCTTACTACAGTAGGATAGAAAGTATTAGGCTAAGAAATGACTCCTGGAAGCACCTTAGACCTGTTCATCCTTCACTGTTTTATGTTTTCCTCTGCTGAAGTATTTTAGAGGCTTTAAACTTTCTCTTTAATCTTCATGCTTGTTTATTTCCTTAATAGTTTGAAGAGTTGGTTTCAGCACGATTTATGGTTCTCCCTGCTTGTTTGCTGCCACTTAAAAATTGTTATTGAAGTCTTCCTTTGAATTTCTTTTCTTACAGGTAATCAAAGAGGTCTGTTTTGATCTTGCCCTTTGTCCTCACTTAAAAAGTTGGCTTAAAGGTCATTATAATTATGATCATAGATTTTCTTAGGTGTTCCCTCTTCTATTACTGTAATTATCAGTAAATATTTTATGTTTCTAAGTCCTTTAAAATAAATATTTGAGGAAATAGGGTGTTCCCCGAATCTTAGATTTCATTTTAAAAGTTGTTTCGAAATCATTATTTTCTTAAAGGTGTGATTTGTAGAATTTATGGTTAGCCCTGTCTATCAAAGAGCTCTTTATTGTTCAAATTATGCTTTTGAATTCCCTTTGTTAAGAATTAAACCTCTCTTTCCAAATCATTAATGTTCATCTCATTCCAAAAACAAAAGGATCATGTGGCCAAGTTAGATTTTCCCTTTGATATCCCATATCCATTGATGAGTTTGTTATGACCTTTTCTTGACTCCACTGCCCAATGAACCAGATTTTTCTCTGTCCTATATATCTTTCCTAGGCCTTTCATGTTCTGTTGTATCATTCCAACCAAACAAACAAACAAATAAACACCTGCACTTAATAACTAGTCTAAAACCAATACTCAAAGCACACAAGATAAACCTTTCCAAACAAAATTTTGAGAGATCCCTCTCTGAGAACAGGAGGACTAGATTCTGTAACTCTAAAGATTGGTTCTGATGTTACCTTGTCTTTTGATTTTCCAAACTATCAAAACATGGGACACCAACATAATGGTGATCATGGTGGGACACTGAATAAAATCTTCAAAAAAAAACACTCACTGTCTAATTATAACATAAGTAACCTCCCTCAAGCACTACCAAGAAGTGGTAATCATGATAGGACTTAATTTAATCAGTGAAAAAATAAGTAACCCTTAGGATTCTCATTAAAACTTATCAAACCTTGAAAGAATCAGTTACCAAGCCATAAGAGTGAACTTTGTATGTTTTGACACCCTAGCTAAGTGTTAAGTCAGATTTAGGACACTCTCATAACCTATAAGATCAAGAAACGCAGGAAAACCCAAAACATTTCAGTTTGGCTTCATAATAAATATGATGGTGGAACCATAAAAACCTTCACAAAAGCTAAAAATTTTCCACCTGGTGACTCCATTGGCCTCCAGTAGGCCTACTACTTCACTAGTCCTTATAAGCTCTCCTGGGAATGCATTGAGCAAACCCAATCATGTTGTTGGTGGACAGGAAAGTTCAAAATCTTCCACCTGGCGATTCCACAATCCCAAAATACCTAATGACTCAACTAATAGAAGACTCTGAACAAATTACAGAAATATAGCCAAGTCCCATAGCAGAGTTTTGTTGTGGAATATCAAGTATACTGGTAGAACTTAAATGTGAGGACCTTCCAAAGGTTATCCTTCTCAGCTCAAAATTTAATGATAAACCTGAGCTTAAGAAATTTTTTCTAGAATTGGTAGTTCAAAGGTATGAAACTGAAATCGAAATTTTAAACTCACAAGAACAATCTTATCAGTTTAGAGACCCTACAACATTTTTTGAAAGTCTCCCTCCCCCAAAACAAAGAGAAATTTCACTGCCTTTTGATTTGCAGGAAAATGATGATGGTGTTTCCATGAACTACCCTAGAAATGCAGTGAACCAAGATGTTCGGCATGTAGACAATCAGTCAGTCATGGGAGGCCTAAAGGAAGAAGATCCACATATTGGTCTCATTGATCCTGTGGCAAAGTTTGTGGAATTCCAAATTCGCTCAAATTCTCAAGCATGGATTCTTTGCAAGAGTCAAAGACATAAAATGTTGTCACCTTCTGTGACAAACTTGATTTTAAAGTTTAAAATTC
Source organism: Pinus albicaulis (assembly GCA_034641835.2). NCBI lineage: Eukaryota > Viridiplantae > Streptophyta > Pinopsida > Pinales > Pinaceae > Pinus > Pinus albicaulis. The sequence goes on along the minus strand of CM076581.1, from coordinate 1,280,779,681 downwards.
GAAATGTATTATGGTTACCTCTGACTAGTAGCCAGTGTCTCTATTCCTTTTTGTCACTACTCAACTGGCTATATTGGCACTTTTGTATCATATAAAAATGTAAATATTCCAAGTTAGGTTAGGTTAGATAGGAATGTCAATAAAAGCTCTACCTTTGAGCATATAGTTAAGCTATTGTTTTCTTCTTTGAAGAAAAAGAAAAATACAAAAAAAATACAAAAGAGAAAAGAGGCCAGATTGTAAAACAAGAAAGGTACAGCCCCATGCCAAAAAGGGAAACAAAATCTAAAAGTCTGCAAGCTTAAATGCCACTACTAAAAAACACACTTCTAGTTAGTCAAACAACCTAATCTTGACTAATTAGCTTTAAATTTTCTGTTGATAGGATAGTGAATTCGATTTTCCAAATTGTTCAATCTTGGCTTATCAGTAGATAGATTAGGATAGAAATAAAAGGTTCAAACATACTCAAAATCTTAACCTAACATTTCAAAAAGAGAATGACTCAAATCTGTTTTTTTTTCTGAGTCAAAAAGGATAAAAATCTGGTTCTAATTAGCTCAAAATCTGAACCAGACGGTAAAGGAGAAACAACTCAAATAAAGTCAAAACAGAGCTGTAAAAAGATGAAGGAAGTGCTTTACATTTTTAGATCTTAAGCCTTCATCATTTTGTTTTAATTTTCTGCAAATAATAATGTATGTGCAACTTGTTTTTATGCCATAGATCAACATCAAGTTAGAATGTTCAATCCTGACTTGTATGCTTTTTAATTTTCTGCTTTAGAAATCAGAAGAATAAAAATCTGTTAGAATGTTTAATCCTAACAGATTAGTAGATTAGGTAGAGAAACATATGGGCTCAACTGTTTAATCTGAGTCCATGGAGAAATAAGAAGTAGAACTAGATTATACTTTTTGCTTTAAAAAATAATTAAATTTTGAAAGAGAGTTTGCCAATCCAAGTGCACTCTAAGGGAGACAAAATGTTAGATCAATAGGATTGGGTAGGTAGAAGTCTTGTTGATAAAAGATCCATTGTTTTCCATGGCTGTTAGCATTTCCAGAGCGAAAGAAGATTATTCAATCAAAGAAAGGCAGCCCAATGGATTAGGCACTAATCAGCCTCCCAGAGAAAGCAAGTATGAAGTTCTTGATGCCTTCAAGAAGGCACCATCCCCAAGTGGAGCCACTGTTAGCCACCTATAAATTTGTTATACCACAAGGTGGCTAAATGATTTCGCAACCTTCAAGGAAAAATTTTTATTGCAAAAAATTGTTACCGCTTGAAGACTTATGAAGGCATCTGGTCATTAGTCTTAAATGTTCACTATTGTTTCCATTTTCGTACTCTAAAAATTCTGTTATTTTCATAAGTCAAAACACTGTTGCAAAGACCCTTTTCCTCCTTCCACCACAAAAATATCCTTCACTTTTTACCTCTTTCTTTCATAAAATTCCTCTATTTTTTCATGATTTTCCTTCTTCCATTCATGAAAATCCACTTTTTAAGGTTTAAACCCCACTTTTTAGCCTTACCAAAACCCTCAAATCCCTTTAAAACCATTAAAAAATCACAAAAATCTCATGTTCTTTATTACAGGCTTTAGCCCCTTTGGCTAAAGCCCCCTAACCACTTCCCCACATGTGCCCTTGCCATAAAAACCAGGTGCTAGTCTCATCAGCACTTATCGCATCGGAAATAAATCAACGAGCGCAAGTCTTTTGCCATGTTCCAAAACTCCAATGCGATTAGCCTTTGGATTTAGAAGCCTCGATCTCATTATCTTTTCATATAACTCGTGGGCCGGCCTTTGGTGCTTAAAACCTTGTAATATTTTTTCCCCAACGTTATTTTTTCTTTGTAAAACCCAAAAACCCATTTTTCCAAAGTTTTGATCTAAAAAGCCAAATCACGTGTTAAATAAAAAATGGTTAGATTAAAAAGCCGAAACTCTTATCGCATCAGAAAAGTTTTAAAGCGTTGATTGAAAAACCTAGGCCCGAAGGCCCGACCCCGATTATCCCCTATATACATGAGCCCAGGGCCTATCAGAGGTCTATATAAAACTAGCCCTACAACCAGGCACCGAATTGCATTGGAACTTTCCTTTGGTGTGGTTTAAGTGTTTACCACCGCCGATTGCGATGGCCTGATCACGCAATCGCATCGACATTTTCTTTGATCGCACAATCGCATCGCCTCACTCCCGACTGACGATTTAGATTTCCCTGATGTTTCACCCACCATCGATCTAATCTTCAGATCGACGGTCTGCAATTAATCGCATCGCAACTTTCGGTCGATGCATTTGCTCGCCACCTCCGATTGCGATCGCCTAATTGCGATCCTCAGATTGGATCTGGACTGTCCACGTGTCCAGATCGGATGGTCCAAAATCACTACGTCTTATTCTTCTCCCCGCTCTCCTTTTTGCCTCTTCTACATAGATCTCCATCATTGGATGAAGCCATCCAACGGCCACACTCTCTCTCGACGCCCTTTGAAGCAGTTTACCAAATAAATGTAGGATTTTGTAATTTTTGTGTGTTTTTTGCAGGATCTAATGGATTTCGAATGTTTTAAATGGAAAACCAAAGCCAAAGGATGACGATATTTCAGGCTTTGTTTATTAAAGGGATACATTTAAAAGGTTTCGATACCACGATCTGTCGGCGCATCATGAAGCATTGTTACCATAAAGAAACCTTCGTAGATCTGCACATCAGCAAGACACCATGAAGAGTAATGTGATTAAAGAGTATCAGACCGACAACACATAATCAAAGTGGAAAATTGTTTAAATACTGATAACACAGTTGGGAGGTTTAAGACATTAATTTGATTGAATCAAAGATCTGATTCACGATTAAAGGAATTTTGAAGACCAGAAGACGGAGATTAGGCTTAATTAAATACTAAAACATAGAATTCAAATAACTACAGGTGTTTTAGGTTAAAATAAAATATCTGTCAGTTCAAACAATCTACGCTGCCACATCAGGGGCAAATTGAATCCCCCAGCTACCACAAAGCCACCTACAGCCTCAAAGCAATCAAAATGAAGCCGAGTTATTTCCAGACCAAGAGAATTTGCATCAATGCGATCGAACAGTTATTTCCGCCAAAGGAATTTATTATAAACTGTAAACAGAAGTTATGTTAAGGATAACGCAGAGCCTTAAAGTCAACAATTTCTTTCCAAGCAAGCTCAAATAGTTAATGTAACCAATTAATACAGGAGAAATATCAGAATGTTCTCCATCGAGCCCCTCAAAGGCCGAGAGACAACGAACTGTATTAATTCAACTTAGAAGATATTTATCCCATTCCACCTCCTCATTCTTCTATAAATACTTCTATGGAAGATGAGAAGTTGTTGGTTGTTGTTTGATCACAAGTTGTAATACTAAAACTCTTTGAAATAAATACATAGTCCGTTGAAGTTGAAGAAGAAACTAAAGTCTTGGAAGCTTTGATGATGTTGTTGCATGCTTGTTCCTGAGAAGGCTCTATCATTGGATCCCTGAGCTTGGCTATTGGTGAAGTATTCTGAATTGTTTATTGTTGTCTCCTATTTTCATTCTGTTCCAAAATTTCTTACTACAGTAGGATAGAAAGTATTACGCTAAGAAAATACTCCTGGAAGCACCTTAGACCTGTTCATCCTTCACTGTTTTATGTTTTCCTCTGCTGAAGTAGTTTAGAGGCTTTAAAATTTCTCTTTAATATTCATGCTTGTTTATTTCCTTAATAGTTCGAACAGTTGGTTTCAGCATGATTTATGGTTCTCCCTGCTTGTCTGCTGCCACTTAAATTTTTTTATTGAAGTCTCCCTTTGAAGTTCTTTTCTTACAGTGAATCAAAGAGGTCTTTTTTGATCTTGCCCTTTGTCCTCACTAAACGGTTGGCTTAAAGTTCGTTATAATTATGATCATAGATGTTTTTAGGTGTTCCCTCTTCTATGACTGTAATTATTAGTAAATATTTTATGTTTCTAAGTCCTTTAAAATAAATCTTTGAGGAAATAGGGTGTTCCCTGAATCTTAGATTTCATTTTAAAAGTTGTTTGGAAATCATTATTTGATTAAAGGTGTGATTTGTAGAATTTATGGTTAGCCCTGTCTATCAAAGAGCTCTTTATTTTTCAAATTATGCTTTCAAATTCCCTTTGTTGAGAATTAAACCTCTCTTTCCAAATCATTAATTTTCATCTCATTCCAAAAACAAAAGGATCATGTGGCCAAGTTAGATTTTCCCTTTGATATCCCATATCCATTGATGAGTTTGTTATGACCTTTTCTTGACTCCATTTCCCAATGAACCAGATTTTTCTCTGTCCTATATATCTTTCCTAGGCCTTTCATATTCTGTTGTATCATTCCAACCAAACAAACAAACAAACAAACACCTGCACTTAATAACTAGTCTAAAACCAGTACTCAAAGCACACAAGATAAACCTTTGCAAACAAAATTTTGAGAGCTATGAGAACAAGAGGACTAGATCCCATAACTCTAAATATTGGTTCTGATGTTTCCTTGTCTTTTGATTTGCCAAACTATCAAAAAACGGGACACCAACAGTATTTCCTAAGAAAACGTGGGAGCACATTGGAAAATGACAATCGTAATGGTCACTGATCCATTTGAGAATGGCTAATCAAGAGAATATTATTCCTATGGGAATATTTCTTGATATAGCAGTTTACATCGAAGGAGTGTGCGTTATTGCAGATTTTGAAGTAATGGATATTGTAGAAGACAACAATCCATATCCAGCGCTGCTTGGATTGGATCAGGATTTTGACACTTTTGCAATAATCAATCTGAAGAAGAGAAATATGGTTTTTGAACAAGGCGATCTGAGGGTAATTTTTCCCTATAACCATTAGAAGAAGTGTAGTATATAGAGCTTCTTCCTGATAAATATTGCGACGCAAATATTGATAATATCTATAAGATCATATCTAAGGAGAAATATTATATCAATCACGGTGCAGATGTATGGATAAGTTGGGAAAAGGACAACTCATGTATTTCAGATTTTGATGAAGAACTGGAGAACTGGAATTATAGGTTGCACAAATTTTCTACTAGGTGATGTAACATAATTACTAGATCACTTTGTTGCATCACTACAAAGGTATGTAATTTTCCTTACTATGATGATATAGGAGATGCCAATTTTTTTATTGACTAATTTGAAGTAGAAGTATCTGAAAAAAAAGGTTTCAAGATTTGGACGTCGTGCTGAGATCTACACCTGTTATATGGTTGGGTTCTCATAAGGAAAATATTGGAAGTTCGAGAGACTATCTTAGATTGATGAAGATCAGCTTTGGTGAGGTAAATACTAGAGTTGAAGTAAAATATGATGGCAAGGATAACCCTTTAGAGCACATTTTGTAGAAATTATATACAATATGCATGTATATTACCGGACTCCCTTGATCTAAAAATTAAATATAGTTTTAAATACAAAATCCTTCTACTCAATTCTTTGCGGAAATTAAATCACCAATTGCAAACATATGAAGAAAAATAAATTGCACATAACAAGATATTTTACTGGGAAAGCTTAAAGCTAAAACCCCCAACTATCATATATTATGTATATCATGGAATCATGAAACAATCTCATACAAATCTCAGCTCATAGAGCTCTCAGTGAAATATACAATCGTCTCACACTGTCATGCATAAATTTGCATATCCATGCACTAATTTGCTGCCTCCTAACAGCTTGCCTCCACTACGCAATCCCTGTTGAAGAAGATCCCAAAATGAATTTTATCTTGCCTTGATTGTACTATGCAATCCTCACTGGAAACTCCAATGGGTGTGTAGATTGCACATAACAAGATATTTTACTGGGAAAGCTTAAGGCTAAAAACCCCAACTATCATATAATATGTATATCATGGAATCATGAAACAATCTCATACAAATTTCAGCTCATAGAGCTCTCAGTGAAATATACAATCCTCTCACACTGTCATGCAGAAATTTGCATATCTATGCACCAATTTGCTGCCTCCTAACAACCTGCCTCCATTGCGCAATCCCTACTAAAGAAGATCCCAAATTGAATTTTATCTTTGCTTGATTGTACTACGCAATCCTCACTGGCAACTCCAATGTGTGTGTATATGCATTGAATGCATCACTATAGTCACAACTGATAGTCAAACACACCCTTTCACCTATCTCTCCACTGGGTCTCCACTGGATCTGACATGCAAGTAGTTGATTGTTGTATTTCTTTAGTTGCAAGTAAGACACTACTTGTGAAGTAATTAAATAATTAATTCACTCATCTTTCACTAGTGTATCTTTAGTTACAACTAGCACAATTGATTTTAACTCACTTAACTTAATTAAACTAAATAAGAACTCCCATAAGTACTCTTCCAACTCTGTTACAATTGTTTCACACTTAGTTATAATGAATTCCATCATGCATGAGTCACAAAACAACCTTGCAACTTGTAATTCCTTCAGTTAACTGAAATCAAGTGCTCCAAGAGAATAAGTAATTATTTATTGTATGTTTATCATTAAGGGCTAATAATAATCGACATGCATTCCATTTTTAGATATTCGATCTATAAATAGACTTTGCCCATATTCTAAAAATAGAAACTCATCTAAAGATAGAATTTTCTCAACCATATAGATTTAGCATCTTGCTAATTTTTAGAATATGCTCACCATTCTAAAAATAGACATACACCTAAAAATAGTCTGTGGGTCCCACCTAGTGAAGGTGCTTAATTTTCACTAGGATCATCATCTTGTTGAATCTCAACACTCCCTCTCAACAAGAAAGGGATTATCCTTCACCCTGATCCTATCTCTATGGTATCAAAATTTTAGCTTGGTGAGTGCCTTCGTCAGAATATCTTCATCCTGATCTTCTATAGGAATGTACTGAAGCAACATGATATTTTGTTGCACAAAATCTCTAATATGATGATACCATATATCTATATGCTTAGATATATCATGAAACTCAGGAATAATCAAGAGTTTAATGCAACTCCGATTATCACAATGAATCATTGTAGGATCTAAATGAGAACCAAACAAACCGACCAAGATCTTCCTCATCTAGATAGCCTCACATGTAGCTTGAATTGCTGCCATGTATTCCGCTTCCGCTGAACTAAGTGCCAAAGATCTATTTTTCTTACTGTACCAACAAACAATTGTAGATCTGATACTGAAAACCACTCCTGATGTGCTCTTTCCATCCGTTGGGTTGCCTGCCAAATCTGCATCCATAAATCCATGAAACCTCACCTCATCCATCTATCTATACTGTAAGCCATACTCATATGTGCCCTTGAGATATCTCAGGACATGGTTTATCGCCTTCCAAAAGAGCTTGGTAGGCTTAACCATCGCTTGACTAAGCTAGTTTACCGCATAGCATATGTCTGGTCTTGTATTAAATAAATACATGAGCGAACCCACCAAATGTCGATAGACAGTAGCGTCCACTACCTCTGTCGATGTAGCATCATATTTCCTTCAATTTCGTGGGAGAGGAGTATCCATGGGTTTCCAGTCCTCCATGTGAAACTTACTAAGTATCTCCCGATCATACTTGCCTTGAGACACAAACAATTCACCTTCTCGCTGCCATATTTCCAATCCAAGGAAATAGTGAAGGAGACCCATATTCTTCATCTCGAACTCCTTTGTAAGGTCCTCCTTGCATGAGTGTATCAGCTTCTCATCACCAGTCAGTATTAAATCATAAAAATAAAGAACAATGATTAAAATATTACCCTCCACCATAATGCAGTATACGTTTGCATCCGCTTCACTCTTGGTGAAGCCAAACCTAGTGAAATATATGTCAATCTGATTGTACCAAGAACGGGGGTGCTTGCTTCAGCCCATACAGCGCTCTTTTGAGTCTACACACATGGGACTCACTGCTACTCAATGTACACTTCTTCCTTAATGATCCCATTAAGGAACACAGTCTTCACATCCATCTGATGAATGTGCCAACCCATATGCAATGAGAGATCTAGGATCGTCCTTATGAAAGAATATCGTGCGAGAGGTGCAAACGTTTCTTCATAATCAATCCCCTCGATCTGTGAGAAGCATCGGGCAACAAATATTTCCTTATACTTCTCAAGACTCCCATCAGCAGCTTGCTTTACCTTGCAGATAAATCTTGAACCTACCACTGATTTTTCAACCAGCCTTGGAGCAATTTCCTAAGAATTGTTTCTGACAATGAAGTGATACTCCTCCACCACTGCAACTACCCATGTGGGCTCATGCACTGCTTCCTAAAAATAAGGTGGCTCTATCACAATACATTTTCTCATGAGATCCATGTATTCAGTGAATCAGTCAGGAGATTGTCTCTTTCTGCGCTGTGAAGTAGGACCTCCTACATTCTGCGGTGCATCAAGCTTCAACCTGCCAGCTTTTGCGGTATGCCTTCTTCCAGTTCTGATGTTTGGCTATGCTGAGTGGAATCCTCCACTCCATGATTCTCCTCCTATGGCTAATACACATCTTAAGGCTCATATTTTGGAACAAGCAGTTCAGTTCCTCCTCTACATGCAAGTGTAGCTCCCTCTCAAGCGACAACGTCATGGATTTCTCCTCATTGAATTTTATATCTCGTCGCACCACATTCAGTCGACTATTTGGAAAATAAAAACGATAATTATGGGTTGTTTCTATGTACCCCACAGATATCCTAACTTCAGCGGTTGGCTCCAACTTCTTCTTGGTGTTCTTGGTCACTTGAACATAAATAGATGAGCCAAAAATCTTAAAGTGAGAAACATCTAGTTTCTTACCAATAAAAGCTTCTTCGGGTGTACTCATGCCAAGTACTCTATGAGGACAACGGTTTTTCAGATAAATCGCAGTGTTGCATGCTTTCGCCCACAAGTGCATTGGTAGGCCCTGATCATGCAACATACCTCATGCAGCACCCACGATCATTTTGTTCTTCCTCTTTGCAACCCCATTCTGCTATGGGTTATGAGGTGCTATGAGTTCTCTTCGAATTCATTCTTTGCTACAAAATTATTTGAATTCGTTCGAGATATATTCACCACCATTATCGCTCCGTAGATCCTTCACTCGCTTCCCCGACTCTTTCTTTGCCAATGCTTTAAACTCACAGAACTTTGATAATGTTTGATTTTATTCTACATGAAGAAGATCCAACATCTACGAAAATAATCATAAAAAAAATAACATAATACGTGTGTTTTAATATTGAAGAAACCCAAAATGGACCACACATGTGTGTGTGAACTCTCTCCAGTACCACCGAAGCATGTTTCTCCTTTTCATAAAAGGTGGTGTTCACAAACTTACCCATAGTACATCCCTTGCACTAATCTATCTGCACAAGTGTACCCTTGGGAAGTCCAGTAGAAAACTACTGCAAAATCTTCAGGGTGCCATGGTGAAGATGGCCCAACCTCTAGTGCCATAATTCACCCTCATCCCGGATCACCACTTCTTCTTCTTTTCCCACCATTGCAACGCAACCATATACCTCTAGCTTGTAGATATTATTAACTCGAATCCCTATCCTCTTGGTTTGACCCATTTTTTTGTGTCATAGGAAGGATTTTCCATCGCTGAAAACAATGTCATAACCTCTGTCCTCCAACATTGCGACTGAGACCAAGTTCTTCTTTAGACCTGGATCATGCATAACATCTTTCAACTGAAATGGTTTTCCTGACTCTCTCTCAAAGGTAATGGTACCAATTTCAGTCACACTATATCGTCCATCGTCGCCCATCTCTATATGCATCTGGAGATCTTTCTCCTCCAAGTCATTGAAAATCTCCTTATCTCCCATCATGTGTAAGGAAGCACCACTATCAAGATACCACACCGATCCCATTGCGCTTGAAACCAAGCATGCGATCAAAGAGAAATCAAGTTCAAATTGCGAGGCAAGGACCTCACCAGCTACAGCTCCAACAACCTTATTTCTCTTCTTTTTCTGTGGGCAGTCAGTGGCAAGATGCCCATATTCGTGACAGTGAAAACACTTCACCTTGGAAAAATCCAGCTTCTTGACTTTAGCCTCGAATTTTGGATGGGATTTCTTCCCCTTCCCTTTCCTCACTTTGGCAGCCAAAGAAAAATCCTCATCCTCATCATGTTTTGAAAAAGAGCCATCCCTGGTACTCCGCCTTATCTCCTCCTACACTAGATTCGACCAAAGTCGCTCCCAATTTGGTAGTTTCTCCCGCTCATTCACAAATTATTGATAACAATGCAAACTCTTTGGAAGTCCAAGGAGAGCCAAGCTCACCAAGTCATCATCAGAAACTCTAATTCCCACACTCTGCAGCTCATCTCTATATTGGAAAAACTTCGTGAGATACTTTGGAATACTATCAGACTTCCCCATTTTAATTTTTCTGAGTTTATCTTTCAGCGCCAACTTCCTATGGTCACTACTGCTTTGGAAAATATCTGTCAAATCCTTCCATATTGAAAATGGAGTGGCTTTCCCATGAAGGCTTAGCACAATATAGTTTTTCACACCTTCCAACAAAATCCTTCTCATTTTCGCTACTTTCTTTTTCCAGGCGTCAAGTAATGCAGCATTCGTCAAAGTGGGCTTAGGAACATCGTTATCAATGAACTCCTTCAATCCATTATCTTCAAGAACTACCTCCATCTTGTCCTTCCAGGCTATGTAGTTCAAGCTACCCTCAATTGAATACTCCAACTGCAACCCATTGAAAGCCATTTCAATGTTCACTCAACTATCGCAACAATAAATTCTTGCAGCAAATTTGAATTGTTCCACCAACACAACTCAACACCACTTCAATATTGCAATCTTTAGTGATTAACACTGCTCCGATACCATATAGAAATTACATAAAATATGCATGTATATTACTAGACTCCCCTGATCTAACAATTAAATCCATTGTTAAATACATAATCCTTCTACTCAATTCTTTGCGGAAATTAAATCGCTAATTGCAAACATTTGAAGAAAAATCAATCAGACATAAGAAGATTTTTTACTGGGAAAGCCTAAAGATAAAAAACCCAACTATAATATATTATGTATATCATGAAATCATGAAACAATCTCATACAAATCTCATATCATAGATATCTTAGTACAATATACAATCGTCTCACATTGTTATGCAGAAATTTGCATATATATGCACCAATTTGCTGCCTCCTAACAGCCTGCCTCCACTACGCAATCCATGCTGAAGAAGATCCCTGAATGAATTTTATCTTGCATTTCCTGTATTTCTTAACCCTCATTGGAAACTACAATTTGTGTATAGATGCATTGAATGCATCACTATAGTCACAATTGATAGTCAAACACACCCTTTCACCTATCTCTCCACTCGGTCTCGACTGGATCTGAAATGCAAGTAGTTAACTATTTTGTTTCTTAAGTTGCAAGTAAGACACTACTTGTGAATTAATTAAATAATTAATTCACTCATCTTTCACTATCTTATCTTTAGTTACAACTAGCACAGCTGAGTTTAACTCACTTAACTGAGTTAAACTAAATAACAACTCCCATAACTACTCTTCCAACTTTGTTACAACTGTGTCACACTCAGTTACAATGAAGTCCATCACACATGAGTCAACAACCAACCTTTCAACTGATAATTCCTTCAGTTAACTGGTTTTCCACATCAATTAACTGAAATCAAGTGCTCCAAGAGAATAATTTATTATTTATTGTCTAATTATCATTAAGGGATATTAATAATCGACATGCATTCTATTTTTATATATGTGATCTATAAATAGACTTCACCCATGTTCTAAAAATAGAAACTCATCTAAAGATAGAATTTTCTCAAGCATATAGAATCAACATCCTGGTAATTTTTAGAATATGCTTACCATTCTAAAAATAGACATACAACTAAAAATATCATGCACGCCGCATCTAGTGAAGGTGCTGAATTTTCACTAGGATCATCATCTTGTTGAATCACAACATATTTTTCACTACACTACGATGTGGGGAGAATATCTAGCACCAGAATGGGTACATACATTCTTTCACACATTATATTGGATACCTATGAATTGGTATATTGAAAATGAACTGGAACATGGAACAATGAATTGGTAAGATCTTATTGAAGTATTCTTAATGAATTTTAGTTTTGAAGATGACTCTGAGTATAGATGAAGCTCTTCAAGCAGTCAAAGAAAGGATTTTCAAGAGTAAAATTGTGATAAAATGGACATAACCTGATTGGGTTGCAATGTTGGAGCATTCCCTATAGTGATATAATGTGAAAACATAAGAGGATGATGAAGATTCGTGCAATATTAGTATCCCAGATTTACAAGGATAGCGCGAGTTTTTTGAAATAGAACTTGAGATCCTTGACATATCACAACTCGTAAAGACGCGAAAGATGAATATAGGGTTAGAAGAGGAGCCAAAATTCACGTTTATTGGGGATTATTGGGATACAAATACAATCATCAAGGTTGCGAACCTATTGTATGAATATCAAGGTCTCTTTCCCACAACATTTTCTAAACTGAAGGGAATAGTAGGAGACCTCAGAGTTATGAGGATCAATCTAAAACTAGATGTGAAGCGTGTAAGACAATGAACCTATAGATTGAATCCAAAGTAAAATGAAAAGGTGAAGGAGGAGTTGGAAAATATGATTAAAGATGGCATACATCGAAGGTATATGAATGGGTAAGTCCTGTCGTTGTTTAGGAAAATAAGCAAAAGGGAATAATCAGAATTTATGTTGATTTAAAGAAGTTGAATGATGCATGTGTGCATTACCCATTCCCTACACCTTTTACAGATGAATTATTGGATAATGTTGGAGGATAGGAGACCTACTCTTTTACAGATGGGTTTTTAGGTTACCATTAGATTAGAATTGCACCATAAGATGGGAGTAATACAAATTTTTCCACCGAATGGGGATCTTTTCAGTATACAGTCATGCCTTTTGGATTGAATAATTCTCCCGAAATATTCTCTAGAGTATTATTTGTTATAGGTCAATTTGGGCACCATTTCCAATGGGTGGTTAAACTGGACATCATCCCTAGAACAATTGAATAGGGTCTATCATCCCCTATCATTTTAGTTGCTACATGCCCTAAGAAAATGAACAAGAAAAAATCATCCATCACTTCCATTGCAAGGTTTCCAAGATTTGAAGTACATGTTATATCACTTATGAGCTCACCAATGCAGACTCTCAAGGGGATAACTGCTTTGCATATGTAGGCACCTCCATTCAAGGGTGCTCTGCAAAGCACTTCTCGACACTCAAGGGTGCGTTGGTCAATTGGGAGAAAAATTCTCATTGTTCTGGAATCTCCACATGGCCAGTGCCTTCTAGAAGAGTGCATATGTGTCAAACGTCGAATCCATGTATCCGTTCATCATCTCTGAGCTGGGAAACATGTCTTGCCTATTATTAGAAAGTCGTTGATTGTGTAACTACCTTCTGCTCATCTATAAATTGAGCACAGATCCTAGTGCTTGAGAAGGAAGAAATTTAGTAGAGAAATGTTGTTGGAATCTCAATTGAGGGTTTGATTTGAGTGATATGTTTTTGGAGAGATGTTCATTTTGATGAGTCTGGGATGATGCTAGAGTTGGTGACATCAAAACAATCGTTGGTTGTAATCTCCCTTTCTATCCATTAATAAAGATTGTTGCTTACTTTGCCACATCTGTATCTGTATAAGCTTATGTATTTCATATTATAGATTCTCATATGATGTATATGTTTCATGTTTCATTGATTTAACTGATTAAAATGAATAGCCATCTGTATATTGCAATCGTTTTTCTGTTTAGTGTTCATTCTTGCAGGAAATATTTTGGCGAGCTAGCTTCGATTTGAAGCTACAGAAAGAGCAACAGAAGGAGAATAGTAAGCGCTTGGACTCCAAGTAATTTTCTTAATATATTATGTGTGCCTATTTATTGTTATGAAAAGTAGTTGAAAAGTATTTAATCTATTGTTCTAAATGCGCACCACATTTAGGGATTTTTTTTCTTCTGTAGTCCATAATTCCGCATAAAATATTGGCAACTCCACTAGGGAGTTTACCTTCAACCTTGGTGTATTTTTCCTCTGTTATCCACCAATTAGTATCTACTCTCAATTATTAGGCCTTTGAAACAAATAATTGCAATAGGAGTGTTTCTGTAGTTTGAGTTTTTTGTTCTCTCTTGCGGCCAATGAATTGTTGGTCAAGACACAATGATTTTCATAGCACTATCTCCCACTCACGGGTGCTTTTCAACTCACTCTCTCCCCTTAGAGACTATTTTCCCCCCTAAGACAACCAAATTCCCTTTGAATTTGTCATTTCTATCACTTTCAACCTTTTTCTTGTCGTGTTTTCAATTTTTTGATGCCTGATAGAGACCAGTGAATCTACTTGAATCTTCCTCCTTCGAAATAAGTTTGTTCAATGTCTCTTTAAAGTGTTTTTCTTTATCATTGACAAATAAAATTCAAAGTATTTTATTGCTGCATCAGATCCATTTGTTTCTGTCAAGGAAATTCTCGTTAAATTCTTCATTTCCTGTAGCAAAAATTATAGTTCCATTCTTCATTTTTTCTAAAAGAGAAATTGTTGTTAAATTCATAATTTATCACAGAATAAAGAATTTTTTTTCGTTGATTTGATGCTTTTAGTTTCCTTTTTGAATTCAAATTAAGGGGACTGAAAATAAAAACTTGCATTTTCATATAGTGGATTGTGTGTTTTGCATAGGAACAATTAAGAAAGCTGCATATTAGTTTGTGCTCTTTGTTGTTTTCTCTCAAAAATGATCACTCTTGCCCTTTAGTAGCTAGGATTTTCATTGAAAAAACTAAAAGTGAAAAGTTTTCTTATCATTTTCATTTGCATTTTAGGAATTTCCATTACATCATTGTAGTGAACCTTGAAAGGTAAATTGATAAACAAGATCAACTTAAAATTTACATCAATTTACCTAACAAAGCATTAGAACCATAACGATAACATTTAGAAGGTCTAGACTAGAGATGTGTTCTGACGTCATAAAACATGGCAGTTGTTGTTAATTGTCTGCGATAAATTTTGAGTGTGATACCTCACTCCACGTATGTAAGTATATCATATCTCGTCCACATACTTTCGGGTATATCGGGCGGTGTTACAGTATGAAAAGTATAAAGGGGTGCTCTCACTGCGCGGTTTCGCATTAGACATCACTAATACAGACTTAGGCCTCCACATACCTTTGGGTATATTTTGGAGGAAAACTTTAGTTTTTTATCCATCCATAGTGAACCAAGTCAGCCACCTTGTAAATTGTGATACACCGAACACAACATTCGGGGAGATTTCCTGCTCGTATTTCTTGGTTCGCCAGGAGGTATTCTACAGTTCACAGTTTCTTGGTAAACCTTTTGCCTAACATTTCCCTTTTATTTTGTTTATTTATTTTTTGTCATAAAATAATTCAGTCATCATGGAAGAATAAAATCCATTTCCCTGTCCTTCATGTAGACTTTCATTGAAACCATATTTACCACCAAAAGACACTTCTGTGCGGTGAAGGTGATATCGCTCTACCAAAACCAGTACCATCAGTACCTCTGGAGAAGAATCATCTTCTCATATACCAGAGTCGGCACAAATTGTTTCTAAAAGTCTTGGATCATATAATGCTATAGAAACAGAGTCCTCATAGCTATATGTGGTCACAATCCATCCAATCAGTGAGACCATACCTCCTGAACCCGATGTTATTCAACTAGAAGGTGATCCAGATGCTATCTCTTTTTTGCCAGAATATCTGCATGTCGAAGTTGAATGACTGGAATTTGTTCCGGTATCATTCATCCCACATTCTATTGTAGCCATTGAGTCTCCCATATGGCGCAGTTAACCTCCTAAAATATAGTTTGGGCCTGATGGATAAATCCTTCCACCTGGTTTAATTTCAATTAAATAAATCCCACAAGATGAGACACCTTTAACTCCAATGAATTTTCGAGAGGATCTTTACCTGTACGATTCTTTTCCTCAATCACCATCCTCTACTTTTGTTGATAATGTTCCTATTCAAATTTCCGTTGATTTAAAAGGGTATACATTTGGTCAAGTAACCTTGCCTGAACCAACATCATTTTTTGGACCATTTCTTTCAATTTCGTTAGCACTTTATCTCGCTACCTCATCGATGTTCACAACCTCACCAGAGCCGTATTTTGATGGTGTCCCTTTCGTCCCATGAGGTTATAAATCTTTGTTAGGAATTTTCTCTGGTGCATCCTCAAAACCATGGAATTTACCAATGTCATCATCCGGTATTCTAACTGGTAAACCTATAGTGAGTACTGAATGACTTGATCCATTATATACATCATCAGGGCAATATCAAGTTGGTCCTTCTAGGTCTATTCCATCTAGTACCATATAAACTGAACTCCTTGCTTTTGGAGAGAAATATTTTACATCTTATTATCCTCCTCATCCTGGGGCGAAAGCTTTGGTCATCCACTTTGACAGTACTCTGTCATTTTTTGGTCAACCTAATGTTGAAATGAATGTTTTTCAATGGAAACCCACTCTGCCTATCCAACTACAAACGTTTTTACACCTGGGATTGACTACCGGCTATTGGATACCCCCTGTCAATCACTGGTTGGGAATGACTGTTCTGATTGGTGATGACCTCCTTATTCCTTCCTCCATCTAGCCTAGGTAGGAGCTATTGTTGCCTAGCAGTAATTGAGTTCGAGTTTCGAGGTTCTAGGTTTGGGTGTAGAGTTCTCTGTCTGTCTTGTCGGGTGAGGCTATGTCTGGCAGCTATGACTGTCTATGTGGTGACCCTATCCCTGTGTATCTGTCGGTTATGCGAGGTGGCTATGTTAACTCTGTGGGGGCCTATGTTTGCATTTTGTATGAACCTCATATGAATTAACGCATTTAATGCATCTTCATTCCCTCCATCTAGCCCAGGTAAGAACATTAGGAAGTGCCCGTATAGATTGAGGTATTGGGTCGAGGGTCTGTCGCCAAGGGAAAATGGAAAATATTGTAGGGTGAGCCAGCTGAACTCTCGACTGAAAGGCCGCCATCGAGAATGTCAAATAGCTCCGCGTTATTGGGTGGGGGTGAGCAAGCAAACTCTCGACAAGGGGGAGAGGTAATATTATATGATTTTATTATCTAGGTAAAACGGATAAGTATGATACATGGAAAGTAACAAGCATCTTTGATAAGAACCAACTTGTAAGCATAGTGTGATTGAGTAATCTATCATATATTATGTAAGTACTTTTAGTTATATAAGTTGTACTACCAGCTAAGTAGTGAAATCATGGAAGTGATACTAGCTTAGTTCTGATTACTTATATGCTTTATATATTTATTAGACTGGAATCATAGGAGTGTATTGAATAGAGTAACCCTACACCATGTATAGTTACCAGCCATATCGATTCTCCCTTATTCATAGTTATTGCCATATCTATTCATACGGCTAATCTCTAATCTGGAACTAGAACATTGGTGATATATAAGCAGTTATATTTATTATGTAGAATACCATCCATTACTGCCTAATTGAATCTTATTGAGTGCTATATGCTTCTGTATGTCCATTATTATGGGAATACAGGAACATTCAGAGCACACATATAAGGGAATAGGCAACCAGTCAACCTAATGATATATCCAAGGCTACTACTTATAATAATAGCAGTACAATAGCCAAGTGAAGTTAGATATATCACCAAATATAAGATATCTATATAGTACCAACAATGAACTGTGAAGTGCAGGGTGTAGATGTTGTATGTTGTAGTCCATGGAAACAATGTGCTGGTGCTCTGGAACTCTGGCAAGCTGCTGGATGAGGCATGGTGTGCTGTTGATAGAATGTGGCGGTGATCTAGAAGGCACTAGGCTATGATAATGAACCTTATTATTGTGTTTTTGATTCTGCTACGGACCGTTGTGTGTGAGGCTGAATGCGCCGTGCACGGAAGGAAAATGAAAGGGTTGTCCTGAGGCTGAACGCATACATCGGTAGGCCTTGGTGAGTAATAATATGCTATATCTACAAATGATATTAGATAATCTGGATGATCGCTGGACATAAAGAGAGCTGGTGTAGGGGCTATGCAAACACCATGTACGTAGAGAGCTGATCCAAACTGTGGGATTGGGTTTTGATGTGAGATGTGCCGGGAATCTGTGATGAAATAAAGGATTGAAGCTATGTCAGTCTAACTATACTGGAGTGACGGTGCCCTCATATGCCTATCGGAAGTGGTAATATGAAAAAGTATCATCCCGCCATAACTTTGTCGCTAGCTTGTGTAACGGTGGCGGTGCTTGGAACCAAAAGACCATATCTGCTGGATTGGATTGTGAAGCAGCTGCTGAAGGGATAGGGCTAGTGCTTTAGAGATTAGGTGTTTCTGTGCACTGTTACGAGGCTGAGCATGTTCAAAATGTAAATGCCAATGAAGTGGCTGTGGCATATTTGTGTGTTGGGCGACTGTGTTCCGCGTCCATAATCTATTCGGCAAGAGGTGGAATGCTAAGCAGCGAGTGAGACAACATTGGACCAGTCATAAGGCAATGGGAGCATGTGTACTGCAGTGGCACTTATCTCAGGTCAGTGCTAGGGCTGAGATGGAGGAAATCAAGGTGTGCAATATATAAGTCAATAATGAGAGGTGGAATTACTGGGAATCGTGTAAAAACATGATAACAATGTGAGCCATCGTGCTGGAGACTGCTGATGTGTAGCCTCCTTAACCACTTAAGCAGAGCTCAGATGCTGGAAACCCTTGTGGTGACTGTGATCTTCCTGTAGCTAGCGTCAATACAATGAGCTGGATTGCGTTGGCTGAGACGTGACAGTGTCCTTATGGGCTGATGGGCAGTAACCAAAGTGGCTCTATTGGTTGGGCACGCTATGAGTGGCAGCAAGGTGGACTAATTCTCAGGTATAGAAAAGACACCAATATCTAAGAAATTTTGTGCCATAGCCTGAACAAACTGAATGTGGGAAATATGAGGTAGTCAAGAGAGAAATCCCATATAGCAGAGAGTAAAACCCTACCGGAGCATTGCGCTTATTCCTGCTACGCAAAGGAGATGCAGGTCATGTGAGAGATTGAATACTCTCTAAATCTTATTGTCTGAACTTGTGTTGTAAAACCTTTGGTGTCGTGCTCTATGCACCATGCAGTAAGACTGCGGTGATTCATCAAAACATTGTACATGCGTCTGGGCTTAAGATGTTAAGATCAGGTCTATGCCATTGGGTAATAGAGTCGTTGGCGTGACAGATGTACAAGGATAATGGGCCCCTGATTTGTCTGCTCCTGTAGTCTGAGGGAAACAGTAATCACTGTGCCCAGAAAATACGTGCTGAGGGTTAGGGCTACGTGGATGGGAAACCCATGCCCATGGACTCCTGCTCATCCTAGTACCTTTGTATAAGTGGTATTTGTAATCACCGGCATTGAAGGACGCCCGAAATAACAACATTCTATGAATTGTTGTATTAGCGCTGTCATCGGTCCTATGATTTCCGCAATGTCTCTAGGATGTAAGGAAATCCTCCAGTCTAGTTCTTTGAGCTGAAAAAAGCTATGCACCATTTGAGGGTGTCATAAGATTGTTTATTGTAAGCCTGGGTGTAATTGATTCCCTCTTTTGCGCGTGCATGGGCAACCCTAGGAGCTGGTCATTCCATGAGGCCCGAGAGGCTCCAACGGCTCTAGAAAAAAAGGAATCCTGGTCGTAAATATGTGTGCTTCATATTTAGCTATTAGCGTTGCCCTTCGTGCAGACATAGTGGGTGGGAAAAGTATGCAGAATATAAGGAGGTTGCAACGCTGGTCTGTCAGAGCAAGTATGACTGGAGTAAGAAGATATGTTGAGAGATCAGCCTACGGGCCTCAAAATGATTCTATCAAACTCTGCTTGCATGTACAAATCGGAGATAAGAAGGTCCTGGGTAGTTGGTATAGGGGGACCTGTGAATTAACGTGCTTTAAGATCCATAAGTGTGCCTTTCCAACATGGATTGGGGAGTGGGGATCGGAAACGAACAAGCGAGTGTGGAGAGAGGCACTAGCTCTACAACCTATCCCCTTCACCCAACCCATAACTAGAAGAATGTTCATTAGGAACTGGGTTTGGAGCTCCTCTCATCCAATGATTCTTTCCGGTTATTCCAAACCATAATTCTCTTAGGCAGAAATTGTAGAATAGACAAAATCCCCATTCCGTAGTCAATGTGGTTTCTGGCCTGTCCCCTCCAGCTATTATGACTTGATGGTAGCCTGAGAAGCCATATGTAAAGGAGTACACCTCCTTCTCCGATTCACTCTCTGATGTGTCCTTGGTGAATTATTATATAAGGGGCGGGGAATGGGTAATGATCACTGGCTTTGTCCAATCCCCTACAATCCACACCAATCCCAATTTCTTCTTTCTATCTATCCCGGATGACGACTAAGCTTCTCCATAATTTGAAACTGGTGGAATCAAGCTCGCTTTTCACACCTCGTCTATTCCCTCCCCCACCTTTACCTCCACATCTGGGTTTCATCCACATGGCTCCTGTGTGACAGATTTAGCATCAGGCTTCGACTATGCATAACCCTAGCCCTTTCCTTAATCCCACTCACCCCTAACTTACTGGCCAACGGAAAGGAGTGATAGAAAATCAAACCGAGGGATATCCATGCATCCACCGGGGTGCACTTTCTATACTGGGCATGTGGGAAAAACCTATGACCCTTCTTCGTCACTATTTTAAGCTTCAATATGCTGGTACCCCATGGTTCGTGGTTCTCTACCATCTCCATCTCTCGCGCCCACCATGCTCCCCGGTGGCAGGCCTTGGAACAGGTCCTAGAGCTAGAAAATGAGCTGATCCAACCCCCTTCCCAACCCACGGTTGAAACCCTAGCAGTTCATATAGAGTATATATGGGTGGAGTAGAGATAGGTGCTTCATCCCAATATCTTGTTAGGAGAATAATATCACTCCATCTATAACGAACATGTTATTCTTACTAATAAAAATAATACCTATAATATTAATCTAAGATAAGTATATAGATTATAAGGTTAACCTTATATCATTAATATAACCTATATAAGCTAATATGGTATAATATACTATATAGTAAGGAAACCTAGATAAATATAGTTATATGTATAATAACCCTAAATAATATCTTATATTATAGGTAATAATACTAATATATATATATTAGATCTAATAATATATATTATTAACTAATAACCTAATATTATAGGATTATTAATACCTATATTATTATACTATATAACTATACTAATATTAAGATATAATTCTATTAAGATAGTATATATAGTATAGGATAATGACAACCTATATACCTATATATAGGATAGTATATATATAATATATATTATATATATACATATAGGATATATATTCCCTTATACTATTACTTATAGTTAATATTAACTATATCTTAATATAATGTAGAATATTATACTTCCTAGTATAGGTATAGGTATAGTGAGTATTAGTTAGGATATTATGTTATACCTGATAATATATCCTTAATACTAGGATAGCTAATCTTATATAGTATATACCCTTATTAAGTGGGTTAACCGAAGGTGTTCATTTCAGGCCTACTTCTGGACGGCTGGATGAGCTATCCTCGGATGGCCTTCACAAATTCTATACTATCCAACCGGGGGTCCTTAACAACTAATATACTTCCTGGCCTCCTGGGACAGGAAAGAAAGAACAATTGTTGAGTCAACCGGCTAGTTCCTTCCGGCCAATAAAAAAAATTTATGGTCTAGCTACTGGGACAGATGCAGAGACTCCAGCAGAGAGAGACTCCAACCCAAATTTGTTCTCAGCAGCCCATAATAAATCCAAACTTATAAAAACCAACACTTTTTTATTTATAACATGGGAATTCTGACCACCTGCCGAAGCGGGAGAGCACCCCAATGAAACCCCTTCTCACAGTTCGTTAGTCAGAATGACTATTTTGAGTTGGTAAAATCCTCGCAGTTGGCTAGGAAGAAATCCGACTTGACCTCATTTGGCTGGCTTTGGCTGATTGTCTGTCTGAAGGGGAAATGGCTGCTTTCTATCTGGCTTTATTACTGGTTGGCTTAACTTAATAAGAGGTTGGGCTAGAACTATGAGAAAGCTCAAAATTGATGGTTGACCGAGTCACTCCGTACCTCTCCCGTTGGTCGAGAGTTTGGCAGGCTCACCCGTAGCTCCTCACCCTTATGTCAGGTGAAAATTTTCCCCTTTGTAAGTCTCACAATTCTTCCTCGCCATACCTAATATATAGATCTAGCTGGAGAGTGACTGCTGGCTGGCTTGAAAGGAGGGTGCTGCATGCAGATGATGTGATTGTATCACCGTAGTTATGGGCTTCGGGACTTGCGAAGGAGCCTAAAAAGAAAAAGTAACATGCTTCGTGATAGACGGTCCAACCTGCTTCTGGCTTGAAAGCATTAGGCATACAGTAAGTGAAGTAGGAGCCCCAGGAAAGAGGCTTATTAAGTAAGGCTATGGGACTTACTCCACTCTTAAGGTTAGTTGGACTAAAGCCTGAAGAAGTCTCACATTACATAACTTGATTCTTGCAATAAGTGGAGAAGTCAAGAAACAACAACAATTCACCTCTTTCTTGGGGTGTATCGAGAGTAGTTCACATCGAACTGTTGGACATGGTGGTTCACCTCAGTTCTATCCTCCTTCCTCTTGCTAAAGGTTAGAGCAGCATCCATGCTCAACCTCTAAGCCAAGGGGAAATGGGCTCACTATTTGCCTAACTCACCTCACCTGGTAGTGCCCCCCTATTGGTTGGGAAACCTCATCACCCTATCATTCTTCGTTGTGGAATATCATTCATGTCCTATACCCTACCCTCTTGGTAGTGGAACCTCATGGTGGCCGTATCATTTGTGGAACCTCTATGGGAAAGCTTCATGTTAACAGGACTCATGCTGGATTAACGCCCGATGGAATTACCACGTACTCATGTTGCAAGTTATCGATGGATCTTCCCAGGACTCATGCTGTAAGTTACCGAGCCACAGAAACCATTTTGTGTTTGCTGGACTACAACAGAGGCCTGGAAGTTTTATAGGCCTGCACATAAATGTATAAAATGAAGATGTGGTCATTATTCCTTGGTGTTTTGTCTAACCTCTCAATCTTCGACATCCTGCCACCCCTCCCCTCCCATATATAGTTATTAACTTCCGGAAATGGCCATTAAGTAATAAAAAAAATCCAGTTCTGTTCCCCGATGAGAGAGAGAGGATGGATTCATCGAACCAATAATGGTAAAACGCCAAATGGTAGAGTTTTTGCAATAAGGAATGACTATATTTTTCTTCTTATTTTATTATGGATGGACTGGCACCAGTGGGTTGTCTCCTTACCGGTGATGTAGCTTCTTGCTGTCCCATACCGGTGGATATATAGCACATTATGAAGAAGGTTAACTATCTAAGTCTCTTTCATATTTAGCCTGAGCCAACCTTGGAACCTACCTATAACTCGGGCTAAACCTACAACGGAAATAAGCTACGGCACAACAGTACCATCAAGGGGCTACCCAACATACCAGCCAGTGCCAACGAACAACAACTCACGCATTGGAGGTGAGGCGGTCCGGACAACATCTCAAATCACTCCTTTATTAACCAGAGGGTACCACCTAAGGGCATGATAAGGAGGATTATATTCATTAATAGGAATACTCCCCTATAACTATTGGGATCATCATTAGGGAAAATATGGTTACTAGCCATAATAAGGGAATATAGTTTATAATTAGGTATAGGTATAATATACTATAAGGTATATATTAGATATAGGATAACTAATAGTATATATATAATACCCTAGATATATATTATAGGGCTAACTAAGATATATATTAGGCTGGATATATTATAAGTTAGGTATATCCTATATATAAGTTATTGTATATATCCCTTATATAATATAATAATACCTATAATCCTATATAACTATATCCATTATATAGGGGATATACTATAGTATAACCCATATCCTATATATATATATATATATATATATATATATATATATATCCCTTATATGTTATATCTATATTATATAGGGATATTATAATATAGGATATATAATAATAGGTATAATATAACCCTATACCTTATATGTTATAATATTAACTATATTATATAACCTATAACCTATTTAATATATATTACCTGTATTAATATATATTAATATTAATATAATATATATATTATATATACCTATATAATATAATATTAGTATTATATATATAATAATAGGGCTATATCATATATTAGTACTACATCCCTATTAATATACCTATAATATATATTAACCTATATATAATCACTATAATATCTATCCTATATTCACCTATATTAGTATATATAATATCCTTTATCGTAATAACATTATTATCATTATATATCCCTTACTAATATAATATATAGTATATTATACTTATTCTATAGTCCCTATATGGGTCTATTATAGTATATATAATATATTTATATATTCTTGGTAGGATATGTGGTACTTTATACCTATATTAGACTAATATAGGTATCCTAGGGCTAATATATTAGGAGTTGGTAATTAACCTCATGTATTTCCCCTATATAGTATATAATATTAATAACCTATTAATATGATATCCTTATGTTATTACTATAGTGACCAAATATATAGCTCGGCTGGTATATACCTAGGTGGGTCTGGGACTATGAGACTAATTAGTATTATCCTGGTCAATTACTCATTTTCAGTATATCATTGGGAGGCATAAAAGGAAAACTCAGGTAGGCTCTGAGGCCATTAAGTTGTCCTGGAAGCAAGAGGCTCCAAATATTGGGAGGTAGGCCAGGAATAACTCCCTCCCTCGTGAATTATCTGAAAGCATGATCCTTCACTCTGTGGGAGGCATAAAAAAAAAGGACGGATATAACTGGTTGGATGGAAGGCCTTCCGAAACTAATACCATAACTATGATGGCAGCCCCGGGTATAGCAGATTAGTTGAGGTCCCTGATCAAACTCCCTAATCAGATGTTGAGGGAGAAGCCGTGCCTTCCTTCCTTTAGCTAGTCTCCCTGGTAGTTGAAGAAAGTCTGATTGCAGTTTCATACTCATCCTTTAATTGAATTCATTGATTCCAGGTGTGAGTCAGATTACACTTTCAAGCATGCAAAAAAGGAGATTAGTTCACGGAAAAATAGGAATATTTGAGGTGCAGCTCTCAAGGAGTTGCGGATCATAGCCTTCATCTCCCCTTCGGTATCTCGTGCCTGGCCCCTGAATGAAATACATGGAAATAGGGAGCTGGATACAGGGAATTCAGTCATTGGTGGATCATTTTCCCTTCTGTCCTCTCGATAAATAGGTAAAGCGTTTAATATAGAACTAAGCATTTCCTGCTCGTCGAATCTCCGGCGAGGTAGGCAAGGCAGCCGGAGTGGTTTGAATGTTCGGGATCTATTCCTGTCTCCAGTCTAAGCTACGGATTCCTATCCCTCGCTGAAAGGAAGGCCAGTTCTTCTTCTTCTTCTTCTACTAGCCAATTCTTTTCACTAGGTGCTCCAAGGTAGGTACTTTGAATGAGACGTTGCTTGAATCCCTTGGCCTAGATGTCACATTCCTGGGCCCAGCTCATTTCCCATTTCCTACTCTACTGAAATGGATCCCGTGTTCTTGGCTTCTGTCTTGATCCTATTCGTAACCCATTCCTATTTATTGGAACCCTAGTTTCCTGTCAGAATCTTAGCAACACCCTCCTGTCGGAATCCCTTTCTAATGCTTGTTGGGTTGTTTTTTTGGTACATGGTCAGTCTGATTTACCCATGATGGCCATTCTTCCCAAAATTCTCGTACTCTTAACCCCAAACTCGATGCAGTGCATTTATCTACTTCCACGGAATCTCCCATGTCTTCATACCGCTACTCCTAGTTCTTTCTTACCTACGACTGTTATCTCACTGCCTCTTTGTTTTCCTTCTGTCTATCCACTATCAAGCTTGCATGCCCGTGCTCCATTCCTAACTCCCTTGTTTTTGTATAACATCAATATGTCTTGTACTGTTGGATTGGTTCTTGTGATATCTACTATTTCTTCTCTCTGTTCCACCTAAGTATCTCTATCTGTATGCCGGTTGCTATTCTTTCCTATCGCAATATTTGGTGGGGCCATTTCTTGCGTTCTCATCTCCTTGCCCCTATCCAGATTGTGTGAAGGTTCTAACTACGTCCGTGTTGGATGCAGCAAACTCTTTGTCACAAGCTGGGTGGCGGGTGTTATCGTTTGTAAGACTGGCTTTTTTATCTTTCGAAAAGAGTTCTATAGTGAGTAGAAGGAGGGATGGCTCTTAAATAGTCATATTTTATGGGGAAAAAGATGGAGAATCTTGTTTCACCCCCTCAAAAGAGTTCGGCTAATAGTGTACAAGCAGCCAAGCCAGAAAAGGGAAGAAAGCTCACTCCTCTTATGGCTCCCATAAGCCTCTATTTCTGGATGTGGCTTTGTTGAGAGCCCTAATGGATGGGTTCCAAGAATGGTCTGATCAACACAGAACATCCTGGGCACCTTTAGTTGCACAGACTGGCGGATAACCCGTCATCCCAATACACCCACTGGCATCCATCTCGTGAAACAGTTCACACGTCGCCAACAAACACAATGAGTACATCGATGATTGATATATTTATTGAGTGATTTATTGTGATTAATTGATTAATCGATTGAATGGATTTATGGCCAACAGATGGGGGAGTAGGCGGTGGATGAACAACAACCAATGGTTTGGGCTTCTTGAGCTTTCTGGCTAGATGGGGATGTGTGAGTGGCTGGGGCTAGGAGAAGTAAGAACAGAATAACCTACCTTGGTATAAGCATCTTTTTTACCATCATAGTGGGGAAGGAAGCATTTGCCCCTATTGCCTTTTAGCAATATAAAAGGGCATACCATAGAAAGAAAGCATGGATAAAAGAGACTTAGGACGTAGGGAGCACACATCAAACAAATACTGAGTCAAATAGAAAGTAGGATCTGGGCGAGACGATGACTCTCAAACAAGAATTGAATAAGTGAAGACGACAGGGATGGGGGAAAATCTAATAGGAAAAAGACCAGTTCCCTACCTATTTTATTATTATCCATCCCGAAGTGGGGCCATTTCCTACAGGATATATAAGTATCAAGGGTAGGAACAGTACTATCACCATCCGAGCCAGTCCTGGATTGAAAGCCCTTGCCCTGTACCTATAAGTTCAAGTAACAGATTTGGTTGCCCTGGTCCCATAGCCCGCTACTTCCCTTTGTACGGCTCCAGATTCACCACCATCACTTATAGCATATCCAGGCACAGATCAAGATCCAGATGCATATCCTACAAGGACATATCCTGTCCTGGTTCCAGGTGTGGTTGAAGTTCAATTGCCAGTTTGAGATCCTCTCATTTAAGAGGCAAAGCTACCATCGGTAGAGTTCAAATTCAAGGCATAACCCCTAATAAGTAGAATATATATGGTAGTAAAAATATGTAATGGTCAAATGCTTTCACTCGACCATTAACGAAACCTGGAACGGATTGTTCTAAGGATGCTTCAATAGGCTATGGTCTTGGAAGAAAGCGAAGGGAAGCCTTTGTCCCTATGGGGGAGCCCCTTGCCCCATAGACCTTTGCCTTTGGTACTGAAGGTAGCAGCAAGAACAGAGGTCAAAAAAGCATAAACATAGGTGGTTGCGAAAGCAGATGCAAATATTGTTCAAGTGGATCCATTTGCAGTTCTAGCTCCTTGGCCAGTGAGAACCCTTGATAAGCAGGCGGTACCTCTATATTATGACACAATAGGATAAAGCAAGTTCTAGGGAATTTCTTCATTCAACATGGGTAGAAATTGGATTTCAGGGGTAATTCACTAGCCCGAATAGCTCATATGAATATTATGAATAAGGAAATGCCAAAACTTCATTAATAGATGTTTCCACTTCACTCCTGGTTCCCAAACTAACCCCCTGGTAGTTCTGCCAACATAGCCACACTGAATGAGCATAGCTCCTTATCACCTACTATCAGCCATTGTAGAATGAGCATATCCTCCACAGGATGGCAGCACAGGGCATGAAGAAGTACGGTACTGGGAAGGTACATAGGGAATATAGTCTCTGGTAGTGCCAGTATTGGAAGGTAGGTAGGTAGGTAATGCTTGCCTGCATAATGAGAGATTGGTTATGATTTTTTTGTGCCTCCAATGGGTCCTTTTGGTGCCCAAATGGGGTCCTTCCTCTTGGCTCTTCTAGCCAAGAGCACTACCTCACTACAGTATTTTTCCCTACAAGCTATTGACCTTGCCTCAATATCTCTCGGAGCCTTGGGGAGCGAAAAAAGGAAGCTTTTCAAATGCAAAAAGTGGGACTCTAATGGATATTGCTAGATGGTACAACTATTACTTGTGTTTTGTTACTACCTAGCTGGCTTAAGAACCGAGCTGGTCGAATCAATGGGAGGGACACCCTTTCCACCATGGGATCTTAATAAAAGAAATGGGATGGGATAAGAGCCAGGCCTACTTGCTACAATTGCTGGCTAGTTAGCTTATTAGCTGGGGAGCTGGGGAGCTTGCTGGTTAGGCTGGTGGGTATCGCTTGCTTGTTGTTTGCTGGTTGATTAACCAAGAGCGAGGCCAGCATATGCTTTTCAATCTCAAAACCACCTAATGCTTTATACCCCCACCTCCTTAACATAGGCCACCCTGAAGTATTGAAATTACCAGGGAATAATGCAACTAGGAAACGAGATGATTGGAATGATTGGAAATGAGAAAGCTACTGATCTTACGTTCTGGCTGTCTCATCGGAGATTCCTTAAGAAACTTTTGGAGTTTCCCTCAGCAAGCGTCTACAGAGGGGGGGTGAAATTCAACAGCTTCTAGTCCTTGATCCATTCACCATTTGGTTTTCCTTTCTAGTTTGCAAAGCCCTTCCCCTGCCCTCTGTCACCTTATCTTCCTTATTTCTATTTTTTAACCTTCTCAATCAAGAATGGATCTATTATAGAAAGATTAGGGGGAGAGAGTATGGATTTGATGAAATACGCCACTTATAGAAAGAAGTTGGGGAACCTGCCTCAGATGGATGGGATAGTGGGATGGCTAGGTTGACCTCAGAATGAGTGAGGAAGGTGTGTCTCCTAAAGAGCATAAGGAAGGGGCAGATTGGTAATTGTTTTTATACAAGGTACGATAAGAGTGGAGGCGTACATGCTGACTTAACCCATTGAATAAACCACTACTGCTTGCTGATCTTGCATCTTCGTTTTCTCCCTAAGATACGAATTCACCCACTTCTAAGATTGACTAGAAGGATTTTCTTCTTTTACACCCACACCCACACTAGTTGTGCTTTGTACTTCATTTATCCATTATGAAATCTATAATGAAATTAGGTCATGCCACACCACTCGATCAGTTTCAGCAAATAGAGAAATTAGGGTGGTTTGTATAGCTAATGGGTTGACTTGTCAAAGGGTGACCTTTGTAAGCCGGAGGCATAACATGGAATATGTAATTCTCACCATGAACCCACCAGGAGAGAAGCATCATTTCTTTCGTGGAGCCAACCACACAACACAATGGTCGTACAATGATTTTTAAGGACAATATTTGCCACTGAGCTGAGGTATATGAACTATTGGAC
Organism: Pinus albicaulis; assembly: GCA_034641835.2. Classification (NCBI taxonomy): domain Eukaryota; kingdom Viridiplantae; phylum Streptophyta; class Pinopsida; order Pinales; family Pinaceae; genus Pinus; species Pinus albicaulis. The sequence goes on along the minus strand of CM076581.1, from coordinate 1,280,749,870 downwards.
CAGACATATTAGAAAAAGTGTAGTTAGGGTATTTAAGGGTCTTAAACCCTTGAACCAACAGGGTTAGCTATGACAAGACTGGCCATTTCTAACTTCCGGGTGGCGAGGTTTGGATTCCTTTGACTTCCTATTACATCGGCTTGGATAGGTTTAGCCTAGAGGTGTGATTCTAATGGGTTTTTCGAGTGCTGAGACCATCAATTTATTTGTCAGAAGGAAGAAGAAGTGAAGTTATCCCAATCCTTGCAATAGAAAGTAAGTGCAAGGCTTGGTTCTGAGGGTGAGCCTGTCGAACTCTCGACAACAGGCCGCCATCGCTTGGTTCAATCATCATGTCTTAGGGCTTAAGGCATGTAGCTTCTAGCTTCTGTTGGACTTGGCATGGCTAGTGATGAAGGCGGAAGGTTGAATGCTTGTTGGTTTCTCTGCCTCCTTGCCCAGTGCGGACAAGCAAGAAATTACCTTGCCTCCTTGCCCTCCTCGACCTCGTAACCTCTGCTGAGTCCCTAACAGGCCTTTTTTCGAGCAAGGGACTACGTTGATGGTGGCCTATTGTCAAGAGTTCAATTGATGGAGGCCTATTGTCGAGAGTTCATCCCTCACCCTCACCCTTGCTCTCCTTTTTTCGAGCAAGCGACTACGTTCCTTGCCTGGTGTGGACAAGCAAGAAATTACCTTTCCCTCAGAAGCGCAAACCCCTCCAGGACCTTGATTGAATGTTGAATCCTGGGAACCAACCCTTACAATTGTTGTTATTATATATGTAATTATGCATTTCAATTTCACTTCCTTTTGGTTTTGGGTGGGGGTCATTAGCCTCTGCCTCCTTGCCTCCTTGATTGAATGCTGAATGCTGGGTCGGTATGTTTGCTTGGATTCTTGGGATGCTTCTGCTGGGTCTTCTTCCCAGGTTCTGGCTAGGCTCTTGCTTGGTTCTGAAGGCTTGCTTCATCTTTTCCCATACAACTTGCTTCAACTACTTGTCATTTGGCGGCGGTTTGAACATCTTTCGATGGCGGCCTTTAGTCGAGAGTTCGGCGGGCTCACCATAGAAATATTGGCCATTTTACCTCTCCTCGACCTTGTAACCTCAGCCGAGTCCCTAGAGGCCTATTGTTGAGAGTTCGATAGGGTCACCGTTGGCGACGGTTTGAACATCTTTCAATGGTGGCCTTTAGTTCTTCGAGTTGATGGGTAAATGTATATATCCCTTATTCATATACACAGTATAAGGAGGAGATGAAAGGACTAAGATAAGGTATAATATAAAGAGGATAGAGTTGTATCTATATACTAGGTTAACCCTATAAATATATCCATAAATAATATTTATATGTATATATTATTTTATTATATATAAGGATAATATAATATATAATATATAGTAGGGGGATAGTAGGGTATATTATATATTAAATAATATAGGGGATATAATATATATTATTATACTAACCTAATATAGGATAATATCTAATATAATAGAATTATAATATGTATAGTATAATATAATATATATATCTTATAGAGATATATATATAGACTAATAATATATATTAGTATATATCGTAATATACCCATGTAGGGATATATATGGCTATCCCATAATATTAATATATATTATCCTATTAGGTTATATATATAATATATCCTAGTAAAGGGTATATATATATTACTATTAACCTATTATGGGTCTTATATTATCTCCTATAATATTATTATAGCCTAAAGGGATATTATCTCTATCCTGATATATATTATTAAGCTAATATTATAAAGGGGATAGTATGGGTAATATTAGGTATATTCTATAATATATTAGGTTAATCTATATCCCTAGGATATAGATTATTACTTATAGTATATCGACTATATTAGTTACATATAGGGTTAATATAGGCTTTAATCTAATTAGCTTATATGCTTACTATTTGTACGGATATCAGTTAACCTATATCCTAGTGATATAGGATATATTAGGTTTCTCATAAGGTATAATATAATACTAGTTGTATGCATTAGTTATCCTCGTAAGGGTAAGTTAATATGAAGGGATATTAGGGAATAATATCCAATGGATTCTTATGAGTTTTTTCTATCCTCCTCGGCTGCCATCACCCGGTAGGGGGCTCGACCAAAGGCTCGTTAGTGACTCGGCCGAGGAGGTTGAGGCCCGGTAGGGTGAGGGTGAGCCTGCCGAACTCTCGACTAAAGGCCCAAAGGGACTCGGCCAAGGATCTTGCCGGACTCTCGACAAAGGAGAGGAGACGAAAAACTCTCTTTTGGGGTAGGGGGTGAGGGTGATCCAGCTGAACTCTCGACTAAAAGGCCCGTAGGGACAGAGTCATTCACTATTCATATGGTGAGGCCCGTTAGGGACTCGGCCGAGGTTACGAGGTCAAGGAATGAATATCGCTTGGCTGTAATCAGACAAGGCTCGGAAGGGTGAGCTTGCCGAACTCTCGACAAAGGCCACCATTGACTCACTATTCATATGGTGAGGTCTGGTAGGGTTAGGGTGAGCCTGCCGAACTCTCCACTAAAGGCCTGAAGGGACGGAGTCACTCAGTATTCATATGGTGAGGCCCGGAGGGAGTCGACTAAGGTTACGAGGTCGAGGAATGAATATTGCTTGTCTGTAATCAGACAAGGCCTGATAGGGTGAGCTTTTTGAACTATCGACAAAGGCCACCATCGACTCACTATTCATACGGTGAGGCTAAGTAGGGACTCGGCCAAGGTCACGAGGTCGAGGCTTGGTAGGGACTCATACATTCATATGTGTGAGGGATTTCTCGCTCACCTTCCCCAAATAAGTGAGGTCCGGAGGGACTCGACTGAGGTTACGAGGTCTTGGGAGTCGGCCGAGGAGGTCGAGGCGGCCGAGCTTGCCGAACTCTCGACCATCGAGAGAGGTAACATGTGGGGAGACGACCCAGTAGGCCCGGTAGGGGCTCACTATTCATATGGTGAGGGGCTCGACCAACAGGCTTGTTAGGGGCTCAGTCGAGGAGGTCGAGGCCGCCATCACCTGGTAGGGGGCTTGACCAAAGGCCTGTCAGGGGCTTGGCCAAGGAAGTCGTGGCCCGGTAGGGTGAGGGTGAGCTTGCCAAACTCTCAACAAAGGAGAGTTAACGAAATCTTGACACAAGGCCGCCATCGACTCATACATTCATATGTGTGAGGCCCGGTAGGGACTCAGCCGAGGTTATGAGGTCGAGGGATTTCTCTCTCTATTTTCTTCAAATAGAGGCTCGGTAGGGTGAGGGTGAGCTTGTCGAGACCAAGGAGTTGTACTTGGCCTGAAGTTCTGGAAGAAATCGTATAGCCACTTGTCTGTAGCATATGGTCCTCAAATGGTGAATCATTGTATGTAATGCATCTTCATTCCTTACATTGTTCCGAGAACCGTTCAGCCAAGCTGATTCGAGTAGCCCCGGTCGAGTAGCCAAGACAAGCCGAGTATCCCAACTGAGCAGCCCAGCAAATAAGCCCAACCCATAAATGACAGGAAATTGGGAACATGGCTATTCCAAATAGCTCTGATCAACCTCCTATTGGCAATGATTGGATATAAGCAATTCCAACTGGCAATGTGATGCTATGTGTATGGCTTATTCTCTTTTCATGGTTCATCGATGTATGTAACGATTCGTCATAGAATCTCCACCAGTCGAGGAGTGGAGCCTTGTGTTCTATCATGGTACGTTAGGTAGAACCGTGTGTTTGGTAGCAGAAGGTTCTAGGGTCGAGGTCTAGGGTCAAGGTAGAGGGTGGGCATATCTAAGTTGAAGCAAGCCATCAGCCCATTTCTTCGGCCAGTCCAGCCATTGTTTCCTTTCCTAGTCCGTGTAGTTTATTCTGCCACCATCTGGGGTGGATTCGACCAACAAGTTTCTTGTCCCATCCAGCATTAGAATTGTGAAAAAGGGAACCCACCTATGAGCCACTCGACCATCCATCCATCCAGCCAGCCATGTCTCTGAAGTTCTGGCAGCTGTTGAGAATCTATCCGGGGCAGTTATTCCAATGATCCCACCCACTTAGTCTTCCTAGCTTCAGCAATTGGTAAGGGCATCCCTCCCTCCTTTGACTAGGGTGATAAGGGAGTAATAAAGTAAGGGTAAGGTTGGAGAATCCCGTCTTGTCTTGATAACAGAAGGGTAATGATATGGGTTGGTTAATAGCAGTACCGACTAAGCGATTCATTAATCAAGTAGTATAAAGGGCTAACAGGTATAGGTATTCAGGTGGGAGTTTATGTGGAACCAAGGTAGGGAGTTCTCCTCATAATGCCTCCCCTACCTACGTCTTCCTGGCAGAAGAAATGGTGCCTGGGTTTATAAGGGATAAAGGCACTTCCCCTCCCTCCATATCCTACGTAGGTTGAAGCATAAGATCTGGTAGAATAGGACCAACCTTTCCCTCTTACTAAATTACCCTACTTTGTGATGCCCAAACCTCCTTCATGTCAATTGAGGCCTCCTTCCTCTGACTGAGGGTCTCTTGGCATCCATGCATTGACAGGTGGGTAATGAGGGTATCTCTCTTCTCTCGGGTATTGTCAACCGGCAGTTATCTATGGGCTACCAGGAATTGCCACCTACCTCACTCTTGGGAATGAGCGACTGTTCGATCGACTGTTGGATCACCTCTTGGGATTGAGTGCATTGAAGCCAAGATCGACTCTTGGATCTCCTACAGGCATATACACCTGGATCGACTAGTAGCATCTACTAGCGGCATGGACTATGACTCCTGGATCGACTAGTTGGTATGGACTATACTAGGCACGAACTATAGCTTCGTGCACTGACTGTATATAGACTGACCAGAGCTTCTAGGTTCCCATGAGTAGAGCTTCTATGAATATAGGTTACCCTGAGTAGAGCATCATGAATAGAACTTCCCATGACATGTATGGGTATATGTCGATTACTTGGCATGGACTACTTGGCACCGGACCATAGCTTCTAGCAATGAGTATAGGTTCAATGAGTATAGCATCCAATGAGGATAGCTTTCTTCTAGCACTGACTGGCCTACCTCACCCCCAAACTATGGACGAATTGCAGTGAGCATGTTACACTAATTAAGGTTGCTCAATCAATGACAAGCAATATCGAAGCACTCAACCAACATCAACTCGACTGGGTCTCCCAAAGAAATGCAGAATAAAGGGAGAGAGCACTCGGCCCAACACACCCAGCTTATCGAATATTTGAATGGGAAAAATAAAAAATTCCTTATTGCCTTATTGGGTGGGGGGCATTGATATTGAACAACTTAGGTTCCCCACTTTGAAATTCCCAATCCAAAGGCCAATGAAACTCTTACTTGGGTTGTCTAGTCCTATCATCCCGAAGAAGAAGTCAAGGCCAAGGAAATTATGTCAGGTCTTGCTTTAAAGAAAGGGGAGAAGAATCTACTTTATATCCCACTGAATCAGTAGGTGGCGAGGGGGGAAATTAGGTTCAGCAATGTAACAGGGTATCGGAAGGTTTCGGTGCTTGTGTCCCGCCCGGGGTTTAGTTCGACTTCATGATCTATAGTCAATCGATAGACTCGGTTCAGTCGACATAGGTGATAGGGACGTTTCATTGAGAGAGGGAGAGTAGGCCATAGTAGTGTTGGTTTGGCTCTGACTTCACTTAGAGAGAAGCCTTAGCCTCGAACCAGTGCAGTGGACATCGGTAAGAATAATGATACTACTAGATAAGATAGGCAGTCGAAGCTTTGTTCCATCTTTTTGCATAGCAGCACGAGCCTCTGCCTGCCTATCATAGTGGCTCACTCAAACAATCGATTAGGTGTAGGTGTGAATGGAGGAATGAATCTCCTTATCTATCCTATAGATATAGAAAAGCAGGTTTCATAATCTTGGTGGTAGGGGAAAGGGGGGGAAGGTTAATAGTTCCTTGCCTTGGTTCCTTTCTTTTCTAAATCAAATAATCTGAGTATAAAGGCCGAATAAAAGAAGGAAATGTTAATAGATCCTTTCTTTGAGTGCCTGGATCCCGTAGCCTATGCTTCCTAAAGTACTAAGAGCAGTGCTTGGTGCCTTCCTTGCCCTCCTATTGTCAGGAAAGCAATCCTTGATGGCGGCGATGGCGGCCTTTTAGTTCTTCACATTGATGGTGGTGGTGAAGTCATGTTGTAGCATGATGGTGGCTTTCCCCTCCCCCTCACCATATGAATAGTGAGTGACTCCGTCCCTTCTTTGGTCGAGAGAGTGGGTTGATGGCGGCCTGTTGTTGAGTCACTTAACGTACCTCTCCTCGACCTCCTCAGTCGAGTCCCTTTCGGGCCTATTGTCGAGAGTTCGGCAGGCTCACCCTCACCCCCTCCCCCAAAAGAGAGTTGTTCCTCAACCTCCTCAGTCGAATCCCTCTATTTGAAGAAAATAGAGAGAGAAATTCCTCACACATATGAATGTATGAGTCCCTACTGGGCCTCGACCTCGTAACCTCAGTCGAGTCCCTTGACCTTGTAACCTCGGCCGAGTCCCTACCGGGCCTCACCTTTTGAGGAAAGGTGAGCAAGAAATCGACCTACGTGGTATAGGGCTAACGGGTCCTAGTTATTTCTATAAGTGCGGGTAGGTAGTAAGGATTAAGGTAAGGGGGAAGGGTAGGTAAGGGTATGATGGGTATTAATTAAAGGGTAATAGGTGTATGCTCGTAAGTAAAGGGACAGAGTCACTCACTATTCATATGGTGAGGGTTCATAGCATGCCTCCCCTACAGGGCATTCTTGGCTTCATAAGAGGTTGGGCATAACTCCATCTCCTAGGGTGGCAATAAGTCAAGGTATAGTAAACAGAACAAGTGGTATAGCACTTTAGTAAAGATAAGTAGGGGTAGATTTCCCTTACTGCTTTTAGGGAAGACCTCCTTATTAATGCTTGCATACACAATTCATCTCTTTTTAACAACTACCAACCAACACCCTGTATCTTTAGAACCCTTGATATACTGGCTTACCTACTAAATTCAAGCATTCAATGCATGAGTGGTCTTTGAATACACTTGCTTGAGGAACAAAGTGTGGTAGGGTAGCAGCACTATACCTTCTCTTGTAGGGCCGGACTTAACCCATAGATTCTTTATTTATATTTTTACAGCACCTTATTTGGGGTAAAAGAAGGGGAGAATATCCCTAGGGGACTATAGGATATAATATCTCTATCCTATTAATATAGGGTAATTATAGGAGTAATAAGATTATTATATATCCTATATAGGTTACTTATTCTATAGTCCCTATATGGGTCTTATATTATATTTAACCTATAATAATTCTATTATAGGGGCCTATACCTCAATTAACCATATAGGGGACATAGATATAGATTAACTATATCTATATACCTATAGATATAAGGGTATAGTATAGGTTAATCTATACCCCTATATATTAATCTATATCACTATAATCTATTATTATAATATCTATAAGGATATATCCATAATATATGATAATATCCCTATATTATAATAGGGATATCCTATATATGTTAGTTCTTATATCTGTATACCTATACCTATATTAGGGTATTATCATATATATATTAATATGATATGATATTAATATTAATAATATAATATATAGTTATGACTATATATGATATATATTATAAGTATTAATATTAGGCTATAAGGGTATATGGATATAAATATAGTAACTATATTATATAGGGTATAACTATATATATTAATATAGTTTAACGTATATAGTTATACTAGGTTAACCCCACTTAATAAGGTTATATACTATATATTTGAAGCCTATAGCTATATACCAGTGATAACCTATTTATCACTGGTATTAACCACGAAGGGAGTGGAACAAAGTGTCGCTTCGGGAAACATGGGTATGGGAAATCTCGAAAACCCATAGGTTCCCAATTTTGAAGGAATTCCTGCCAAAATGACGATTCCAGCCGTAGGTGCCTCTACATGAGCTTCGGGTAACCAGATATGAATTGGTACCATAGGCACTTTTACAGGGAAAGGAGCGGGAGAAGCAATCCATGGAAATATTTGGTGCTGCTCACTGGATTCTGTGGTTGATAAGATTTGTAAATCGGTGGTTCCTGTTTGAGAGAGAATCAATGAAATAGCTAATAGAATAAGAACAGATCCGAGTGAGGTGTATGGGGGAAACTGATATGCTACCCTAATCTTTCTTTGTCTCGAAACCCATACCCCTATAGTGATAGGAGAGTAAGGGGTAGCCCCAGAGCTTCGCGTGTAGGTAAAGAAAAAGCTCCAGTGGGTAGCCACTCCCTTCTCATAGAACCGTATGTGATACTTCCGCATCATATGGCTCTGTCCTGTGATAGCTAGTTGTTCGTGGCCCTTGTCATTATCCCACTATCCATGCATGTACTTCCCGTCTTCACTTTCTCATTTTTTGCTTGCTTCTCGCCCCTCTATTGATTCTTTACAAAAATCTCATCAATCGATCAATCATGAAGGATTGACCTGAAATGAAGGACCTGGAGGACCCGTTAGGACCCGTTAGGGGGCTCGACTAAAAGGCCCGTTAGGGACTCGGCCGAGGAGGTCGAGGAGAGGCCTGGTAGGCCCTCTCCTCCTAATAATATATAGGTGTATAGGATATAATATATTAATATAGGGATATATAGTATATTATAGGAATAATATATAGGGATATTATAGTATATATAAGGATATTAATATACTAGTATATATACCTTATATGTATCCTATATACTATATATCCCCTATATTATTCTATACTATTACCCTATACTATAATATAGGGTATAGGGTATATCCTATATAATTATATCCCTATACTTATAATATAGGGATATATAGTATTATTATATAGGATATAACCTATATAGTGATATTATAATAATATAGGGATATATCATATAGGATTATCCTATTATGGTATTATCCTATACCATATAGGATTAATATATAGCTTATGCTATTAACTAGTTATATAAATATATTATCCTATAGGATATAGGATGATATAATATCTAATATACTAGTAGTATACCTATATATATTACCTATATATTAGATATATAGGGATCCTTAACTAGTCTATAATACTATTTAGGGCCAATATTACCCTGCTTTAACCATATATATATACCAACAAATATTCCTGACCTATCTATTATTATTAGTAAATATTATATATTTTTGGATTATAATTACTTATAATCACTAATTATAGGTTGATAGGAGCATCATCATAGACTATAATTGTCCCCCACTTGGCCCTAATGAATCTGAATAATTCTAACCCCGACTGCCTTACTTCCCAGGGTGCAAGTAAATAAAAGCATGTCATCCATTTACTTTCCCCACATGCTAGGTAACTGTCTGTCTCTATCACTACCACGTGCTAGGCGACTCTCTAACGTATGGCGGTTGTTATTACTTGGTGGACTTGGACGTCTACTTGGTGGACATGTACTTGGTAGGTTCCTTACGCATCGTACTAGGTGGACATCCTTTCCTTGTTGGGTTCCTTATGCAGACTTATCTTTGGCCTTAGGCATAATGGTACTGGGCGGATAGTTAGCTCTAGGCTCAAGCAGATGGAAGAAGGCAGGGGAAATAAAAGAAGTCTTCTATTTCTAACTCATATAGGTAGGGTTTGACTCATGGTCATTTTGTTTAGTTACTGGAGTTATTATTTGATTATCTCTATATAACTTTGACTAACTGGCTAATCCCTCACCATATGAATAGTGAGTCCCTGTCAGGCCTTTGGTCGAGCCCACTTAACAAACTAATCAATTCTTTTATCAATTCTTCGATAGCAATGCAACATATATAATAGCAGCTACCTTTTAAGCTCTACTTTTGAGGGAAAGAAAGATAGGTGGAATCATATTTGAGAGGAATCAATCCAGAAAGCGATGCAACATATATAATAGCAACATTCTCTGCTAAAGCGTAATGACATATATAATGAATGAATGGCTGCATTATCTGCTAAATCGTAATTACCTATCTCATTCAGGTGGGGATATTGTCATGAATTCGATCATGAACGTAATGACATATATAATATATGACTGGCTGCTGACATTCAAAAGGATGGAGTCGCTCACTCATTCATATGGGTGAGGGGCATTTTAGACTCAAAAAAATGAAATAAGAAGAAATGCATTTTGTATTTGACTAAAAGAAGGAAGTAAGGCTATAACTAATGGCATAGAACTTTTATCAATATATGGGTGTTTATCAAGCGAGAAATCCCTAATACGGGTGAGAAATTTGGGTGAGAAAGCCCTCACCCATTGGAATGAGTGAGTCCCTACTGGGCCTCTCCTTATAAGTAGAGCCTGCTTACGCATCCCAATATGGGTGAGCAATATAGTACCTTTTAGGGATATATTTCCTTCCCCACCACGCCCAGGTACCGGGAGCAATATAGTGCCTTTTATACCTTCCTCTCCTAGCAGGGTCGAGAGAGGTGCATCATATATAAGAGATTGGTCTGTTTCCTTAGGTGATTGAACCTCATAAAACACGCCACTAGAGATAGTCTAAAGCTCCTCTGAAGCCCCTACCTAGCCTAGCCTAGCCTAGCCTAGCCTTCCAAATAAGGGTGGCTATAAAACGCACGCAAATGCCCTTTGAAGAGGCTCTAGCTCTACACAGCTCTCTAGCGTCTACAAGCTCTCTATCTATAGCGCTATCTAATAAAAGCTCTACACAGCTATCTAGCTATCTAATAAAAGCTATAAAAAGTGGATCTGACTAGCTAAGCTATAAAGCATCATATACAAGCTCTAACTCTACTACATAGCTATAGAGCGGTTCAAGCTATCTAGCTATCAAGTTCAAGCTATAGCGGATCTAATAATTTCAGGCTCTAGCGGATCAAGCTATCTAGTCAAAGCTATAAGTTCAAGCTAGTCAAAGCTATCTAGCTAGGGTAAAATCTAGTAAAATCTCTACACATCTATAGCTAGGGTAAAAGCTATCTAGCTAAGAGAGTAACTATAAAAAAGTGTATACCCATTTCAAAACCATAGCATCATATATAAAGAAGATGGATAGAAAAGCTAGCTACTTCAATGAAGATGGATAAGTTAAAGCAGGATCTTTAACTTCTCCATGCCATACATCATATAAGGAAAAGAATATGGATAAGCTTTCACTTCTCCATTTCCAAGACCGGCTTAGTACCTTTCAATGAATAAGTTCAAGCTTTTTAGGACCCGGTAGGGGGCTCGACCAAAGGGAGAGGAGCTTTCACTTCTTCATTTCCAGGAATGGTAAGGAATGGTATAGGACTACCCTCTCTCTCCTAATTGGGGTTGAGAGAGGTGAATCATATCTAAAGAACGAATATATCCCTCGACCTCGTAACCTCAGTCGAGGCCCTAACGGGTGAGCTTGCCGAACTCTTGACAAAGGCCGCCATCGACTCACTATTCATATGGTGAGGCCCGGTAGGGACTCGACTGAGGTTATGAGGTCAAGGGATTTCTTGCTCAGCTGACCTAAGAAAGGTGAGGCCCAGTAGGCTTGGTTGGGGCTCACTATTCATATGGTGAGGGATTTACCGCTCACCTCCTCTTAGAAGGTAAGGAAACAAAAAGGAGGAATGGGTCAACCTCTTACTATAGACTAGTACTATGAGTGTAAGGGGTATATATTACTATATTATATCTATTATCTTGGCTATATTATTATCTCTGATTATTCTTGAACTATAGATGAATGTACAGACAGGTTAGTGAGTTGGTTCATCTTCCTTAGTTGTCTTTAGCTAGGCTATGAGATAGGTAATTATGCTTTAGCAGATAATGCATATATTATATATGTAATTATGAAATTATGTTTATTTCATTCTGAAATGCATATATTATATATTTAATTATGGTCATGATCGATTCGGATTCGATGTCATAGTCATACTCACGGATGATAAAATCTAACCTGAGATGAAGAGAGATCAGTTTCTTTTCAATTTCGATGTATATCATGACATATGATGCGGTTAGTTTCATTCGTAATATGCCTTTTTTACGTGAAATTGGGGTCATTTTGATGCGCAAGCAGGCTCGACCAATGATGCGCAAGCAGGCTCGACCACTATTTACCCACCCACCCCAATCCCCGAGGGGAGAGGAATGGAATTTATGACCTTTTTTTATGGCATTTTAAAGTATTTTTATTGCATTTTCAAGTATTTTTGGGGCCACTTTCACTCGGGAAATGGCATATTATATTATATATGTTGCGGTAGTTTTCCGTCATTTCATTCCATACCTTTAGTTAAACCTCCCTAATTAAACTACTCATTAAGGGAAGATAAGAAGGGTTTCCCTCATCCTCATACATTCAGCTTATCTCAGAAAGTAGGGTAGGAAAGGTAGATTCATCCCCCCTAATCCTCATACTTATTAAGCTACTCTAATAAGGTTTATCTAATAAGCTAGATAGCAGGAATATTCTTCAGCTTAGAGGGTAGGGAAGAGAAGCTTCTACCTCATCTACCTCATACATTAAGGAATAATCTTAGAAGGAAGACTCTATCACTCACATAACAAAGCCATAAATCCAGCCAGTCATAGTTGTTCCCGAACCTAGTGATTCCTACCGATCTTCTCAGCTTTACAAGGCACACCATACTTTACTAACTTTATGTTTCCGAACCTAGCTGTTCCTGAACCTAGTGTTAGTTTTTGAGTGTGAGCATGTGAGGGAAGGAAGGAAACTTATTGAATATAAAGATTAGGCCAAGTGTGGGAAACAGTAGGAACGATCAAAATGATCCCCTAGACTATAGTTAATATTATACTAATTAACTATATATATTATTAATTCCATAATAGTATAACCTAAGGTATAGTTAACCTATATTAAATAATAGGTTATATAGTATAATACTATAATAGGGTATAGATTATATATTGGACCTATTAATATACCCTATATAGATATTATATATCCTATATAGTATCCCTAAATATTATCCTATATCTACTATTAATCTATATATTAACCCTATAGGTTATATATTATATATAGGGTTATAATATATAGGTATAATACTAATATTAACCTATAGGGTATATATAGATATAACCTATATTATTCCCTAATATAGGTTATTACCCTATATATTAGTTAGAGATATATAATATGTAGGATTAACCTATATTATCCTTACCTTAGTATATTATTAGTATATTATAATAGTGATATTATATATAATATCCTAGTTATAATATATAGCTTATATTATCTTATACTATATATTATATTATATCTATTATATCTATTATATGTTATAGCCTATATTATAGATATTCTATACCTTATAATATATCCTATTATAAGGTCCAGATCCCTAGCTAGTTTATTAGCTATATATCCTCTATCTCGATATTTTGTACCTATTATTACTACTAAGGGATTAGGTAATAGGGATTACCTAATCCCTTATTCCTTATTCCTATGTCTGCATAATAATATCAGGATATATTATCCTTAAGGAGATTTAATTTCCCCTAGTATATTATATTATTGTTATAATAGGTCATATCTGTAGTTACCTATGATTAGTTAATATAAATATTCCCTCCTCTGGTAAATATAACTAATATCCCTATGACCTAATCCCTAATAGAGTTTATGGATCCTCTTCTCAAGTGTATCCCTTTGACCTATTCCCTGTTACCCAGAGTATTTCACCTAGAGCGGCTTCCTTTTGAGCCTGATACAACTCTTGATATGCTCGCTCTGCCAGGCCCATGACCGGTTGAGTAAAAGGTTGAAGTTCTAGTCATATAATGGATAGCAGAGTCCAGTGTTGGTTGTTACTCACTCACACCGCTAAGAATCGGTTCACACTGTGGGATCAGTTTCCAATTACATATAGGAGCCTTAAGCTAACCGTGGGTCACCTAGTAGCACTCGTGGTTCATCATCAATGGATCCGGTGCTCGTACATTCGTCTTTTGTCATTGCTATCATCTAGCTCAGGAAGGAAATATTAGGTCAGCCCTCTTAATGGGGAGAAAATGAATGAACAGACAAAAGGGGATCAATATTAAGCTAAACCCTCGAAATAAATATAATGTAACATATGAAATACTCAATATCATAATATCAATATGATTAGGCCCATAAAGGCAAGGTATAAGTAATATATCCCTCTTCTAATATTACTATAACTAATAATACTATATTATAAGCTAATATAGTATCCATATATGGGTATAATCTATACTAACCTATAATAGGATAACTAACATAATATGTCTAATATACTAGTTAATATAGGGAGATAGGGATAATAGTATAGGCCTATACTATTAGGATATAGGTATTATATATATATTATACCTATATATAATATAATATATAGATAAGGTACATAGGATATAGTTAACCTATTATTATAGGATAGAGATATACTATATTAACCATATCCTATAACTAACCTTAATATATATATTAACCTATTAACTAGTTATATAGTTAACCTATATATATATATAATATTATAAGGTTAATAGGATAATAGTATATACTATATTATCCCTATATAGGTATATATAATATATATATATTATAGGGATAATATTATTATTATCCTATAGGGTACCCTATATCCCCTATACTATATAACTAATAGGGCTATATTATAATATAGGTTATCCCTATTACTATAATAGGTTATACTATTATAGGATAGGATATTATATATTAATATATAAGATAATATAGGGATATTATAGGAGTTATTATTCTATTATTATATACCTATGATAATAAGATATATATAATATTATATCCTATTATATTGGTTACTAATATACCTATATTATATATTATATCCATTAATAGTGATTACTAGTTATATATTAGTAAACATATTAGGATGGATAGGTGACCCTATAGTGGCCTGTTCCCTTCCTTAACTCCCGTTTATTGTTAGGTGGGATATGAATTTTTCTACCAATCTGATTACCTTCTCCTTACCTGGGAGGTTCCTTAATTTTATCCTTGATTTACCTAGGAGTTGTTCCCTTAGTGGTAGGGCATCACCAATTTTGTTATTGGGCACCCTAAGGTTCTCCCTTGGGAAGAAAAAGGTAGCACCGAAGAAAGAAAAGAGCGGTATGGACCAACAGGTTTTTGTTGTTATCGCAAAGCTTTCTCAGAAAATGAAAATGAAGTGGGTAAACCTTTTCTTGGCTTCAGCCAAGAACTTTCCCTGCTCGGTCTTGGCGGTCAAGATTTCTACAAAAAAACCAATGCGGGAGCGTATTCTCTTATCTAAGTTTCCTCCCTATCTATCCGGAAAAACCAAGTTCTTAAAGTTCCTTCTCTCGAAGAGGTTCCATGGGACGAAAGATAACATGAGTAATAGACTTATACATACCATCCCTGCTATGTGTCCCTCCTCTAATTACTCGGTCATGTAATACTCCTTTCATATGGAGAACCAAATTCATTCTGACCCCATAGACGTCGTAGTTCTCAATCATTTCGTGGCACCAGCTGAACCGGGGGGTTGATAGGCTAAAGAGAAGTACTCCCCTATCGAGTCGTCACAATGAAGGAATAGGAATTCTATGCCCCATAATCTAAATCAAAGAAGAATATAACTAATAGCTAGAATTAGTTCTTTGCTTTCGCTCAGGGGCAAGAAGCTTCGCTTATGCTCTGCTTTATAAGTGCATCTTCCCTTTCAATAAATAGGGAATATATGACATATATAATGGAATGTATAGCTTCGCTTCTGCTCAACTAAGTGCCTCTTTCCTTCTAAGAATGGATGGATACAACCTTATTATTATTCGTTGATGCTCAGGGAGGGGACTTGCTTCACTTACGCTCAACTTTTTTGTCCTATCCTGTGATTAATAAAAATAATAAGAAATTTCATAAACTCATATATAATGAAATATATCTTTCTCTCTTATTAATTGGGAAAAGGTAATGTGCACTATTCTCTTTCAAGAGCACCTCTTTCTGAAAAGGGATCTTCTCTCCTTTTCTAGATAGAGTTCCTTTGTGAATGAAATGGAAAGGATCCTCTCTACTTAAATGAACACATCCTTTGCCACCTGAAACAGATAGGATAGGCCAGTAGTGGGGTAAGGGGGTAAGGTTGTATAATTTCTATCTTCCTGAGAAGAGGGTTTATAGCAATACCTCGTAAGAAATTCATGAGTCCCAAGTGCTATAGAGCATATAGGTCTGAAGGTGTAAAGGTCTTATATACTACTCACTCCTCCTTAGAGTATTTTTATTTTATAATTCATTATATAATGGTAAGGTTAAGGCTTGGCCGGAAAAAGATATTATAACCCACAGAAGGTTCTATGTGTGGGGTAGTAAGGAAAGGATGCCATACTAATCTAATCCATCCTAGCAGAAGGTAAGTTTGATTGGGCAGGTAGGACTCCATCCATCGTCCTAGGGTTATAGGGTACAAGATTTGGTTCTAATTACAGACTTGTCTCACTCACTTCGTTCCTAAGTGGAATAGTTCATAGCAGTACCCAAAAGGGATATGTGGTACCCGTAAGAGTTCATAATAAGGCAAGGCAGTAAGTTCAAGTTCGTTAGACTAGTGGATGCTCATAAGTAAAGGTTCCCTTACCGACAGACCAGATACCTGCTTACTGGTGGGGAAAGTGCGTGTTCACCGATCTGTCAAGCCTAGCCACTTATTCTACTGGCTGGACTTTAGACCTGCCATGTCTAACTGGCTGATGGCTTATAATGGATGGTTTCCTGGGCTAGGCTACCTTGTTTATGATAAGTGTATGGCTGGTCAGTTTACAATGGTTGGTGGATTTCCTCATTGTCTGGCTGATGAGGAATGTAGAGCTGCTGGATGGCTGAAAACAATTGTCTGGCTGACCCTCAGAGTTTCTATTTTTACACTATAGTATCGGAGTAATAAACAGTTTGGGGGCACTTTTGCTAGCAGATGCCGACCAAAAAGAACTAGTTTCATTAATGGATGACTGTCCACAAAGCCCACTTGGATGAAGGCCATCGCTCTGACTTTTGATTCTTCGAAGGCACATAGAGCTATTCGTCGAGGTACCATATAGAGGGAGAAAGTTGTGATTAGCCAATCCATTTATACAAAAGTTTATTGCATTACTGGATTTGAGCACCTGCCAAATAAGGGGGAAAATGAAGTAGTTAACTTCAATCTGCCAAGCCTGGGGTTGTGTTATACTGACTAGAGATGGATTGACAGGTCCCATAAGAACAATAACAACTAATATCCAATACTATAATACTTACTCCCTTATATTTAATAAATAAGTTAACATTATACTAACCATAATATCATTCTGTTAACCTAGTATATAATACTAAATACTAGTATAATAGGACTATACTTATAATTATCATTATAAGTACTATAATGATTAAGGGATATACCGATATTAACTATAACATTCCCCTACAATATATAATTAATGGTATAATAATAGAGATATAATATCCCTATATATATAATAGGATATATGGCCTAATTATAATATCATATATATCTATTATATCTAATATAATTAATATATCCTTATATTATCTACTATATTAATAATAGATATAGGATAATATATAGGGATATACCCTATTATAGTATTATACTATACTATATAGTATAATATATAGATTAACCTAACCTATATAACCTATATATATATAGAGATAGTATATATAGCATATTATATGTTATCCTATAATATATATATCCCTTATATTATACCTATAACTTTATATATATATACTATATTATTATACATATAATATTATCCTTATTATCCCTATATATTATAATATAGCCCTATTAGTTATATAGTATATACTATTATCCTATTAACCTTATATATATATATATATATATATATATATATATATATATATATATATAGGTTAACTATATCCTATATACTATACCCTATATGGGTATATTATACCTATATATAGTATAGGTTATGATAAGTATATATAATTATCTATTATCCTTATCCTATATATATATATATATATGCATAATATTATATATTATGGGTAACCTATATTATATTAGGGTATATATCTCTATTAGGGATAGAGCTATTATACCTTTATTCTCCTTTAATATAGAGAATAAAGGAGTAATCAGTAGGGTTACTAATGATATCAGTCAGCTATATTCCACTATTTACCCTTGCAAGGAAATGGAAGTAGATTGCTTCTTTTGCACCCCAGCAGGACTAAAGAAGCTGGGGTTGGGTGGCCAGTGGGCTGGGCTGGAAATAGACATAGACATAGATCATAGGAGAGGAGGGTAGGGTCCTTCATAGTTGATCATAGCAGAGAGACACAAATAGCCAGTTCTCTTTGATTTATGGTCAGTGTTGCAAATACTCGTTAGTCATTCATTGTTAATAGCCAGTTGGAATTTCCGAGCCTTGTCTTAGTACCCCTTGGCATAGCCAGCTTGTCATAGGCAATAGCCAATATTTAGATATCCCCTTTCAGAGACACATTGACAGAACCGATAGAGCTGTACCCTACGGGGTTGTACATACGGAACAATGGCGTCCTACCTAGAGTGGATGACATGAACAATGCATTACTTATAATGCACCTGGTGATGGATCGTGCGAAAGACAGACACTTAGTTGCAGTCATGCTTGTTAGGGAATGACAGTCAACAATGGGGGGGTAGCATCGATTAGTGATTGATTATTTGATTGATTGATTAATTGGATAGAGGGATGGTCCAGCGGAAGTAGGAAGTGGCACCGGTTAGTGACTGACTACCCACATCTATAGAGATATAGCACATGTTACCCATCTGAAGGCATTGAGAGAAGACATGGGGTTCTTACTTGCAAGCATTTCAATTGAGTTCCATGGATTGGATTGAAAACAAAATTGTCTTCTGATTAGACTGGCTGGAAGGAGCGCCTAGAGGGGACTGATTAGTCTGATAATGAAGCTAGCCGGAAGGAGCAGCCAGAGGGCATGGTTTCTTTAGCTTACCGAGGCGAAACACAGGGTTCCTACATCTACTCACAAGGCCTAATCACAGGGGCTATTCAATGAGTATACTCAATGGGAGGGGTATAATTAATGGGGACTAATCCAATGGGAGAGGGAGGGCATAATAACACAGCAACACATAGAGCTAATCGAAGGGGACTAATCGAAGAGGACTATTCCACAGGGAGGTGACTACTCAATGGGGCCTAATCCTACAGCTACACGTAGAGCTACACATACCGCATACACACACACAGATTGACAGGAGGTACGTGCCATTCATAAGCCGTAGTAGCCAGTTGGCAGTATGAACTAGAACGTGCAGCATGAACCTCTTCAGTGCATGAACCTCAGGAACCTCTACTCATCAAACCTATACTTTGTGCATGAACTATACTACGTGATACAACCAGTCAGTGGTGTTACAAGGTCAGTGCTCTACAACCCACCTATACTCAGTTACCAGTTGTACGTGTCCAGTTTCATAGCCAGTATCCATAGCCATAAGGACATTCCCAGCCAGTCATTCTCATACCCGAGAGATAAGAACCCTAGCGGGAAGGACCCTATCGGGAAAGGCACTTACCCCTACGGAACCACACACAGTTCCTACAGAGCTTACCATTAACACCTGGCTGGCAGAGACAGGACAGCAGGTCTTCCCAACAGCACTACCCATGAGCCATAGACAGGAGGTGGTTTTACGTGCCCACTGTCGATCCCCCATGACCAGCTGGATGTGACCTTTTCTCAATCCCCCCGTACCCAAAGAAAAGGAGGTGTGCGGTTATCCTATGTGTTGTGTTACCAGTTCGGCATGCACAGGAGGTAATTCTATGTGCGGGAACAGTTTCTTATACCCCATCCCAGGAGATTACTCCCGTGTTTAGCCCCAGTACGCATTCCCAAATAGCATACCCCAGTATGTAACTCAATACACATTACCACTTTACCCAAAACCCTTTCACTTCTCCATTTTCACTTCACAATACGCTACACGGGGTTACTACGGCTACCCCCCCTTTCATTACCCCTTTCACTTATTCGATATGATACAATGGTTACACCATGAGGTGTTTCCTATAAGGAAGTATGGTAGATTACCAATGACAGTACACGATTATGATTATATGTACTTGATAATAGCTCTACTTAATAGCCAGTATAAGATCAATTATTGATCCCCCAGCATGCAGGAAGGGAGAGGAAAATTCCCCCATTCACGTGCTTTCAGTTTGCAACAGCCCTGCACGGGAGGCCCCCTCAACCCACTATCCTGGACAAGTACCAGGATGAATAACCCATTGTTGAACGGAAGGAGAATTATGTATTTTCTAGCGCTTGAAACCTTTGACTCCAACTAATTCTGGGAAAGTCTCTGAGTATCCCATCCAAGCTATGGACTGGCATATAGTGTATCGACACCTCCTGTCATCGAGTGATCACCAGCTATCGTCGATTGGCAGCATAGAGTAGCAGTATCACCACCTCTTTAATCGATTTCATTTCCACTTGGATCAACGGCTCTCAGTAATGAATGAATGATTGTCTTTTGGCTTACCTATTCAAACATAATACCCCTCATCAGACTCTTTTCATCATCCATTTCACAACCATATCTGAGAGGATATTCTGCTCATTAAGTAACCAACGTAGATATGGCTCCAATTTCTGTCGTCGAAACCTGATTCTTATTGGCTCCTTCTGACATTGATTGTAGGTCTAGTTGCAATGGCAAGGTTCCAGGTTAGGTATCCAAGCTAGGGGGTAGTCCCTTTCGCTCATTCTTATTCTATGCCTTGAGTAGGACACACTACCTAGATGAAAGCCATAATAGTTTAGGTTATGGAGAACTTGTTGGCATGAACACGTCCTTCCTAACTATAGATTAGGAAGGACCTTTAATCCCTTATGAATAACCTTATTGTAACTAGGAAAGAAAAATGATAATCTAAGTGAGAATAATGCCCTTCACTCACTTAGGATAAAGGGCATTATTACAAATAGATTAGGTTAATAAGGGACTATAATATATAGGGTTATATTAACCCTATATATTAGTATGGTTACTAGTATATATTATATATATATATACCCTATACTAAGATTATTCTAATATATCTATTATTCCTATTAGGCTAATATACCTATTATAGCCTCTATATATTATACTTATAGAATCCCCTATTACCTATTAATGGGTATTCCCTTAGTATATAGGTTAAGTAATATTTATTCCTAGTATTTATATATAATATGATTTGGATATAATATTATGTTGTTATTATAGTCTAGGTATAATAGTATCTGTATCCTTCACTAAGGCTCCCTTTCTTTGGTTTCCCTCACTTTAGGAATTTCCCTGAATAACTTGCTAGATAGTATAGTATAGCACGTGTGAAATGATCGGTTCAATGCAGTAAGACGACGCTAAAGCACATGTAGTGATTTGTATCATAAATATCAAGACACGCCCCTTGCGTATTACTATGCCAATAGTAGTTCGAGAAGCTAACCACGCCTTACTACTTGGATTAACGGATTCCCATGGACATGCTATACTATGCTCATTCGTCATTCGCCTTGACCACCTACAATCTATCCATGGTATTATCTCGCTACTTTCATGTTCACCCATTGCATTGACTTAGTTCGGGGCAGGCAAGTCAGGTCACTTTTAAAGGAGGGCTTATAAATATATTTAAGCACCGCTACAGCCACCTTTAAATGCATCCATCCATCCATCTCTCTCCCTCTGTTTTAAGCTACAGCTAATGCATATCTCTTATCTGTCTAATAGGCGCATTCTCACTGCTCCAGCGGCTTCTAAAAAAAGTAGTATTCGGAGAAAGAAATAGTTCCCGCCATTCACCTTCTCTGCTTTGGCCCAACTCACTAGTTACTTCCTCCATCAAGAGAAGAGTGGCGTTACCTTAGCAAAGCAAACCGTCCATCTCTAGTGAAGAAATTATGCCGCTTCTGTCTTTAGACTATTGCTAAGGTGCCCTAATAGCGAGCGTATGGAACTTGCGGCAATCACTTCTATTCTAGCTAGAAGTGCCCTAATGGTGTGCGTAATATAGGGGCAGCCGAAGCCTTATGGACTGACCTAAGGAGGGGCAATCATTCAATACCATCCATAGAGTCTTTCATTATAGATCGATTTCTCATAGAACTATTGATGGGAAAAGTGGTACTAACTACTTTATTGTTTGTTTGATTGAAGGGCGGGCAATCGTTCTATTCTCAATCTATGGCGATTGTCGCTCGCTAAAGAAATAGGCGCCCAGCTCCAGGGTGAGGTAACATGTGAGGAGACGAACAACTATCTTTATATTTAAAAACTTATCTTATAGCATAGTCTTCTTAGTTATAACCCCTATAAGCAGCCTTTTATTTTTCTCCTCAGCTTAGGGTGCGTTAGCACACTCGACTAAAAAGAGAGGGAAAATTTCTTCATTTCTATTTCTTTTTGTTTATTTTTGTGTTTGGACAAGTAAATAGTGTTGTACCTCCTAATAATTCATAAAGGCAAGTGGTTGGGGGGCATACAACAAACGTAGGGTAAGTGAGTCAATATAGGCTGTTGAAGCAGGTGGGGGTGGGTTGGTAGTAACCAGTAAAGGTAGTCATAGTGGTACCAAAGTAAGAATATGTTATAAGGAAGTGTTGGTTATCGAACACAGGTTGCTGTATCTATCCGAATGCCGATGCACCAATGCTCTCTCCCTCCATATGAAGCCCTCCCATTTCATCCATCTGCTATAAGTCTAAGTAAGGCAAGCAAGTATCTATCTCTAGGTGGGTAAATAGAAAAGTGAAGGCACTAACATGAAAGCATATCCTAGCAATGTGTCTCAATTAATGAATGGTATCTATAATCTCGTCTCCCCGAAAGCTCAATAGTGGTACCACTGACTAACTTCGATTCCTGGCTGAATGAATTGGGCAGGCAGCACTCCCATCCCTTGATAAAATAAGGTGAAGCAGTAAGTAAAGTCCGTCTGGTATAAAAGGTGGTTGGTAGCATGACGTAAGTCGGGTCAGTTTCTCTTTCATCCGTATCCAGCCGAATCATCTTCCCCAGCTAATCAAGGTCACCCTATTTATGATTAATCCGCAGCTAATGCCCCTTGATGGGCCTATTTGTTTCTAACTTAAGCTAGCTTCTTCCTTCTTTCCTGTTTAGCCTGACATGCATTTTATGACACTTGATTGGGTTTCGAGGTAATGGTAGGTAATCTTAGATGCGTCCTTAAACTCCTAATTACCAGCTAGTTATGGCGGGGATAGAAATTTGTATCGGTCAGGTGCACGCGTTGTTCTAACTGGCCTATGTCTAGCTAGATTAATGGGCAAAGGAGAGCTTGATTAGCGATTTGAGAAAGCAAAAGTGAGAAAATATAGCCTTTATGGCCCTAGATACGTTCTCGGGAATAAAGGTAGGTTCGAGTGCCTGAAACATGGTGGTATAATACGGACTTGAAAAGTATTAAGCAAGTATGGATGGATGGGATCGCTGGCTACTGAAAGCAAAAGTGAAAAAAGAAGAGATGGTGGACTACTCATATACTAAGTATGATTGCTATAAGAGAACTAGTTTGGGATTATTAATGTGAAACTATCATAAAGTAGCCTATGATTTACGGTAGAAGATGCAGTTTAGTAAGGTCCCGGAGGGGCTTGCGCTTCTGAGGGCAAGGAAGTTTTTCTTTCGGGGAGTCTCAAGTGCGTGTTGTCCTTCCAAGAAGGAGGAGCGCTCCTTCTATTACTCTGTGTAGGGAGAGAGAGTTTTAGACCGAACGGGATCTCCTTAATGCCATGGAGAAGGTCGCGTTTTTCTATTTTCGCTATTCTTTATAGCCCGCCCAAAAGGGATGGGACCAACCTTGAACCCTTGGGACTAGGCGTAGGTTGTTAGCTCCACGGGACATTTCCACATCCTTTCCTGAACTATACGAATAGGTATTTTCCTTTCAACCTGGGAACCAGACGTTGAGGGTTGGACTCTATTGAGCGTAGCGAGCCTCCGAAAGAGTAGGGTAAAGGTAGGACGAGGGAACAAGGCTTGGTTTTCCAGGACATAATCGACCACACTCTCGCCCCTCCACTGTACGGGAAACATGTAAACTCTCTAGTGAGTGTCTGAGTCAAACCCTTCTAGTCCAGTCTTCTAGGATTGAATCCCCTCCCTTACCATTCTTATCTAAGCTGAGTGGAGTGCAAGTATAATTTTCTCTTCCATACCTTCTCTTCTAAGCTGAATGGAGTAGTAGGTAGTTTAGTCCCTTACCTCTCCTAGCTGAATGACTCTATGCTTCTGAGTCTTCCTGATGGCAACAGTTGTTCATCACTGTCTGTCTGTGAATCTGTACTTGTCCCTCCCACATTTCCATCCGTATCTATGTTCTTCGCTTTCCCTATGTGCGCTTGAAATTAAAGGTCTCCCTGTTCAATTGCTTCTTTCGTTTCGGGGTTATTAAACTATGGATGCTGCCGCAGGATTGACTAATGACTCAAGTCAAAATGATCCCACTCGAGCAACTAAATCTGCTTAATGCTGGAGGTGATGCTTCTGAGACTTGGTCAATTGGATTTGTATTTGGGGTTGCTGTCCTTGTTTCCACCCTTCTCCCCTGCTTCAGGGTGCCTAATTGATGGGTGAAATTGATGCTTTTACCACCTTAGTTTTCCCTTTTATAGCTGTCTATGATACTACTACCACTTTCACTTGGTAAAACTAAATAATGATCCTATTCAGGATAACTAGCTATAGGCAACAATTAGGGCCAAAGTAAGGAAAGAATAGGCCTCCCTATACTAGCCACCATTAAGATGGGAAAAATCTATACGTCCTTTAGGTCTAGTGAACATAGGAGGGATAATTATATATAATAGCTAATGGGATATGGGTTAGGATATATATAGAGGATATAGGCTAAAGGTATATAGGATAATATATCGGGTTATTATAGGTTATATACCCCTATATATATCCCTATATGTATAACGTTAATAATATTATAAGGGTATATTATCCTATTAACTATTATCCTTATATCCCCTTAATATAGGTATACTATCCCCTATATTATAATAAACCCTAGTATAATAAGGGTATAGGTTATCCCTATATATATATAGGGATATATATATATATATATATAGGTATATAGGGATAACATATATATATAAGGGAGAAAACTATTACCCTATATAGGTTATATAGGATACCCTATAGGGATATCCTATATTATAGTATATATATATATATATATATATATATATATATATATATATATATTATAGGTTAATATATAGGTATATATATATATATATATATATTATATTAATAGTATATATAATATCCTATATATCTATTATATCTAATATAATTAATATATATACCTAACATATAATGGATAATATATTATATACTATCCCTATATCCTATAGCATAATCATATACTATTATATAGAGATATATATAGAGGCCCCTAATATATAATATCACACCTAGATTAACTAATATTAATATTATATTCTTAACTATATAATATATTAGTCTATACCTATACGGGATAATATATATACCCCTATAAGTACTAGCCCTATATTATTATTACTAATACTATAATATTATGTATAGTATTATATATATAATAGGGTAAGGAAATAGTATCCATTACTCCTATAATAGCTAAGAATATCCTAGCCCTATAGGATTATATCTATTTCTTTATACTATTAGTCTCCTAGTTTATATATACTAGCCCTATAGGGTTAATATATGCCTTAAGGGATCTCCTAATATTAGGTATATTAACCTATATACCTAATATCTCATATATATACCCTTATAATATCCCTGGACCATATATCAGTATAGTTGGTAGCCTATATTCACTCTACTAATAATAGGATATATATATCCCCTAATAGAATAATAATAATATAGGGTTATATTTATTCCCCTATATAATATAATAGTATATTATATTATATTATATATATACTATAATATAGTATATTTCCCCTATATAGTAGATATATATTATACTATAGGATATCTATAGCTAGATATATACTATAGGCTATAGGATATATATAGAGGTATATTAGGACAAGGATATATTAATACCCTAGTATCCTATAGTATAGTATAATATATCTACCTATAATATATAGATACCTATACCTATATATTATAAAAGACCTATATATAGGATATATAGGGGGATATATACTATATATCCCTATATATAATATCCCATAATAGGGATATAATATAACCTATATATATGATATCCCTAATAATATAGGGATATATTATATATTATGATATTAGTATAAGGGATATATTATATTAATATATACCTAATATATTATATATAGGGGATATAAGGGTATATATAATATAGGATAACCTATTAGGATTTATATGGTATATAAGGTATATTATTATAACCTATAGTATAGGATAGCCTATATATATAGTTAATATTAACTATATGGATATACCTATTAACTATATATCCCTATATTATTATAATATAACCTATACTATATTAATATATATAAGGGTAGTACTATATATTATATTAGGTCAGATATTATCTATTATCCTATATTATATATATAGGATAAGGATACATATATATACTATATATATTAGATTAACCCTTATATTATAGTATTATATTATAGGATAATATATATATATATATATATATATAGGGGTATATATATTATATATCATATATGGGGCTAGGATATATATTATAGGTTATTAATATTCTAATATAGTTAGGATAGTATTATGGTTAATATTATAAGTGATATATATCAATATATTAATACTATTATATCTTATAAGTATATTATTATCATAGGGCTATAATATATAGTATAGTTGATTCATCCCTATATTCCTAGGGTCAACCTTACTTATTCCTATGATAGTTAGCCTTATTGATCCATATATAAGGTTGTATCAAAGGGGATCAGTTCCTTCTGCATATGGTCCAACTGACTCAGAATGTAAGCATAGGCCTCACCTCTTTCAGCCATTGTCTTTCTTAGCAGTACCTTAATTGACCAGTAGAGGTCGAGTGCTCGATGAAATAGAGCTAGGCGGGCCCTGGTATTGTTTGGGTTCACTACCCAGACCTCGAACTCTTCAACCTTCCGAATCTCCGACACCAAATTCCCTTCGCCATGGATTTCGAGCTCTGCAATCTCTATTTCCTTGCGAACGTCCTCTAGGATATGTTTCATGTAGTATCAGGCTATGTGCATCACCCTCTTTACATCTCTTCTCATCTCGAGTGCCTTACCTTTTGTGTCCTCCTTGCGAACCTGGATGAGTTCTCATTGCCTCCAAACCCGCAGACGAAATATCCTTACAGCCGGCTGAGTCTATGCACAGGATGCCAGGGGACCAGCCGTTGCTGCAGAGAAGGCAGGAAAAATGTAACTCAAGACCATATATCAATCATTAAATTTCTACAGGACGAGATAATGCTCCCTTTTCCATAATTCTACCACACTATTCTGGAGTGTTGCTGTACCGATCCCCTATACTTCTCATTCGAATGAACCGGAGGCTGTACCTCCCACTCTCTTCACCTTCCGCGACCATCATTCCCGTGAGGTGGAGAATCGAATGCTAGTACTGTCACCTTCTGCTCCTGTACTCAAGACCTTCGTGCCAGCTACCTCATACCACCAAGTTCCAGATGTTTCCGGGCTCAAGACCTCCTCGTCGGCAACCTCCACCTGGAACTCTATCGCTTTCTATCTCCAGCTGCGTGTTGGCTGGCCCGCCTGTCACGTGCCTGGGGCTAGGCTACCCTACATAAATATAGGGACTTTGGGGCTAAAGAGCTTTCTCAGCAAGGGTAAGGGCAGGCCCTTACCCTCATGAAATACAATACTTATTATTACCCTATAAATATTGAGGTATTAGGATATAGTTAACTGTATCTATAGGGTAACTATAATATACTATTATAGTATAGTTATAGTCCTATAAGGGATATATAGGATATTATTATATATTATTATACCTATATAATATTAACTATAGGTTAGTATAATATAATATGATAATATAGGGTATAATATATAGTTATCTTATTATAGTTATATACCTAATATATAGTGGATATATCCTATACTATTATAGTATATATAGGGATATATATAGCTATATTATATAATATCCTATATAAGGATATACCTAGATAAGAATAAGGTATATAGTATAATATATATCCTATAGGGATATTACAGGGTATTAATATATTATAATATATAATATACTATAACCTATATATATACTATAACCTATAACTATAATATATCATATATACCTATAATATAGGATATATAATATATATTAATAGAGATATAGAGATATAGGGATATATTAATATATAGGGATATAGGTATATATATTATATTATACCTATATAGGTATAATATAGTACCTATACTATAGGGTATATATATTATTATATTATACTAATAATAATATAATATATATTATAGTATATAGGATATAACCTATATTATAATAGGATATATATATATATATATATATATACACTATTATATTATTATATATTATAGTATATAATATATAGTATATATACTATTATTATAATATTATAGTATAGGGATATATATATATTATACCATATATATATATATATATATATATATATATATATATATATTTTCTCACAAAGTCGGATGCTGATTTATATTCAAAAAAAGGGGAGATGAAGCTCCAGGGTTACAAGGAGTTATTGGCAGGAATAAAGCCGAGTGTCGATGTTTTTAGTTTGGATTCCTTTTTTACATCTGACTAGATTTACAGTGAGAAAGAGAGCGGTGGTGTAGATTCTAATGAACTGGAATAATAAAAGACTAACTTTGCATTTCATAATTGAAATTTAAATGGATGGTGAGATTTCCACCCATTGAAGTCTTCATTCGAGTCAAATAGTTGCGCTATGCCAAACAAGATTTATCATCGTGAGCAGGTAAGCCAGACAGGGGCATTGAAGTCAGGGGCGTAATAGTAACAAGAATAGAAGGGCTGTGACACGCATGGTGCGCTGGCTGGTTTGAACAAGGATCAAAGAAGTGAAGGATGATAGAGATCAAGGGATGAGTGAGTGCGCTCAAAGGGTCAGAGGAGAACCCATACACAGGAGGGTGCGCGGTGATTAAAGGATTGTCACAGAGAAAGAGATATTTGGAGAGAGAAAAGATTATATCTGTGGGCATCTTACTGAAGGGACAAGTAATTATAGTTTGTGGCTTTGCAGAGAGTCTGGGCATGAGTTTTCGGAGACCAAGAACATAGATTTGCTGAGGGTAGAAATTACAGAGAAAAATAATTATGTTCATGGCAAGAAAAAGAGTTGATCTGAGCCATTACACCAGAGGTTTCCAACAGAAAGAGAACAAGCTCTGTTTTCCCTTTTATCAGCTTCTTTGTTGAGGGTTCGTAGTACATGATAAAAGAGATTCGCTTGCATCTGCTGGTCAATGGTTTGGCAGTTCCCTATTATTTGCTGAAGAATCAAGTTGGGGGCTTTTCAATTGCGTATCATCAAACTAATGACAATGGATGAATCTCCAATGATAACAGCTGTGTTGATGTCGAGTTTCTAAAGCTGAAGAAGGCCTTGGTAGAGAGTTAAGGATTCTGCTCTGTTATTGGATAAGGTGCCAAGGCCCCATTCGAAATCCATAAGAACATTACCATTGCCATTGCATATGAGCCCTCCAGCCCCAACCATTCCTGGGTTAGACTTGGAGGCCCCATCAAAGAAGAGATAATGTGTATTTCAATTTCCTAGCCATCGAGAAAATTCCTTTTCTTTCATTCGGAGTTTCCAGCTGTACCTGGGACTGTTTCTGCTACTGGGATTGCTTCCGTTTTGGGCTATATTGTTTCTGTCTAGTAGATACCCTATGTAATTCCTTTCTTCTACATGGAGGTCCATCGTGCTCAAATGTCCTTGACATTTCGTACATAGGGCTTCCAAATTGAGGCTCTAGGCTTTGTTGTAGAGCTTTCTGACGCTGGTTTCTTTTCCTTTGAAGATCATGTGGTTTCTTGCCAGCCAGATGTTCCATAGAAGGGTGCAGGGCAGGGCATTCCAAACCCCTTGATCAATGTTGTTCTTTTTTTTTCTCCACGGGTAGCGTTTTTTCCATATGTGCAATGCTTCAATAATGCTAGTGCTATGCTCCCAAGGGATATCTTGACTTCGAAAAGCTTCCTTCCAGCAAGCTATAGCAAAAGGGCATACTATGAAAAGATGTTGGCTTGTCTCTTCATCAGATTGACAGTTTGGACAGTGAGAAGACCCAACTATTCCTCGCTTTCTAAGGTTCTCAGAGGTGAGAAATTTCCCTCTTAGAAGGATCCAAAGAAAAAATTTGATTTTTGGAAGAGATTCTGCCTTCCAAACCAATCTCCAATGCGCCCAAATAGAACAGGGGGAAAAAATATTGCAGATATGTTGGTAGGCAGCCTTTATGGTGTAATTAGTGCCAGATGGATCCCATCGAAAGTCATCAGCAGCGAAGCAATTTGAAGGAGCTATACCATGGAGATGGGTTTGAAGATTGTTGAGGCTGGTTTCTATGTCTACCGGTATGGAAGGGAAGGTCTAGCCTTTCCAAATATGAGTGTGGGCATCCCACTGAGAGATCTAGTCCAGAGTTTGGATTCCTGTGCTATGAAAAAAGTCTAGAATCTGCTGCATTCCATGCCATTGATTTATGGGCTGTTGCCCCATTATTTTATCATCCCCAATCCTAATATGGCTGTCACCTTTGGGTACTTTGGAGGTATTTTGTTCAAGAAAAGGAATGGCTTTCTTACACGTCCTCCAGATTTTAGAGCATGTTCTGTTAGGGATTTCAAGGTCCAAGAGCTGATGCCTTGGGAAGCCGAGGTATTTTTTTTCTAGAACTGTCTTCCACCAAGTGTTATTTCCAGTAATGAATCTCAAAACAAGTTTTCCAGCAAAGGTAAGGTTTATAAGTTTAGGAGATTTGATTCCTAGCCCTCCTTTCTCATGCGGTTGAATGACCTGCTTCCAGCTTACCAAGTTATAATTTTTGTTTCAGTTCTCCCTCCTTGCCAAATAAATTGGCGAAGGAGAGCATCCATTTTATTATGAAAACTGGTAGGTGCTTGCATGAGCGTAAAACAATACAAGGGTAGGAAGAGAGGCCTGCTTTAAGAAGGATGAGGTGCCCTGCTGGATTAAGCCAAGA
Organism: Pinus albicaulis; assembly: GCA_034641835.2. Lineage (NCBI taxonomy): Eukaryota > Viridiplantae > Streptophyta > Pinopsida > Pinales > Pinaceae > Pinus > Pinus albicaulis. The sequence goes on along the minus strand of CM076581.1, from coordinate 1,280,718,539 downwards.
GGTGCCCCATTGCTTTATCTTCCTTTTCATTTTGCTAATAATAACTTCCCAGGCAGCAGCTTTCAGGTTGCCAGCACTCATTGGCATGCCCAGATAAGTAAAATGCTCCCAATCTAGCTTACATGGGACTCCAAAAGTATTATCAATTCTGTGAATAATTTGTGCCAAAGCGTTCCACCCATATATACAGCTCTTTTGGTGATTTATCAAGCCTCTGGAATAGCTCATGAATTGATATAGTAGAGCTTTGAAACGGCTGGCTATGATAGTCGATGCTCCCCCCATTAGAAGAGTATCATCAACAAACTGGGAATGGTTGATGTTCTTGACTCCATTATCAAATTTAATTCTTATGATGAGGCCCATGCGACGGTTGAAATCCAGAGCTCTGTTGAAGGATCTGGCCATTAGAATAAATAGATAGGGGGACAGAGGACAGCCTTGTCTTAGTCCTCAAGAGGATTGGAACGAAGGTCGAGGTCTACCATTAATAAGAGGGGAGATCCATGGCCCAGTAATGCAGGCTTTAATAATATTGATGAAGGTTGTGGCAAATCCCATTTTTTCTAGAACAACAAGTAGGAAGGAGTGTCGGACACGATCAAAAGCATTGCCTAAGTCTAGCTTTAAGATGAAGCCTTTCTCATTTCTTGCTTGACTTGAGTGTATAGCCTCTTGGAAAAGAAGGATGGAGTCCAAGATTTGTCTATTGGCCAAAAAACCCCCTTTATTTTCAGAAATGAGAGAAGGGAGGAGAGGTTTAAGACGAGTAGCCAAAATTTTTGTCAGGATTTTGTAAGATGAATTACACAGCGATATGGGTCGGAAACGAGAGAAGGACATGGGTTGATTTTCTTTATGAATGAGGGCAAGATGGGTGGCATTGGTAAATCCTCCTATTTTGCAGTTGCGTTGAGTCCATCTTAGCATCTTGATAAGATATTTTTTAATTGTTCCCCAGTAAGTTCTGTAGAAACAGATTGGGAAACCATCTGGACCTGGGGCTTTATCTGGCTGAAGCGTCCAAATGGCACTTTTTATTTCTACTTCAGTGATTTATTTAGTCAAATTTTCATTGATTTCCTCACTGATTCCTCTGGGCATGTGCTGTAGGAGATTGGAGTAATCCTCTGTTTCCTTTGTTTTTGTTAAGAGAGAGTGGTAGTATGCTGAAGCTGCTTGTTTGATGGCTGCTGGGGTTTTTTGAGGGAGGCCTTCCTCATCATTGATCATGGTAATATTATTTTTACTTTCCTGACAGTGGCTTTCTTATGGAAGAAAGTAGAGTTTTTATCTCCTCCATGGATCCAAAGCTACCTTAACTTTAATCTCCATTTCTGCTCTTCTTCTCGGTTGGCATGGTACAACTGATAATATAAATCACTTTCAAGTGCTTTATCCTCTCGGGAGAGCCCATTCTCCTCAATTTTTCTGTGATTTTCTTTCAATTTGTTTTTTATATCAGCTTTGGTATTTTCTAGTTCTTTATAATGCTGCTTCACCCATTCCTTCAAGGCATATTTTGTATTTTTCAATTTACATTCCCAAATGAAACCCAGTGATCCTTCAACATGATGCTGCCAAGCTGCTTTAACTATCTAATACACATTTGGATTGTTGCGCCATAGAGAGATATATTTAAAAGGCAGTGGCCCCAAGGGGCAGTGAGCCTCAAGGACAATGCTGGTGGGGTAATGATCAGAAGCTAGATAAGGAATAATTTTAGCATAAGCTGTGGAGAATTTGGAGAGGAGGTTGGTGTTTATCAGAATTCTGTCAAGCCGCTCCATTATATTATCCTTTCCCACTCTGCGATTATTCCAAGTATACCTCTGGTTTTTTGCAATGATATCAACTAGGTCCTGTTCTTACATGATATTCTCCACTTTTCTCATTGGAGTATAATATAAGTTTTAGGTCTCCCCCAAGAATGATATTGCTATTGTTTTCATCTTGGATGTCTTCTTGTAGAGTGGCCCAACACTGCTCTTTATCTCTAAAATGATTCGGTGAATAAATATTATAGATGACTATTTTTTTTGTGCTCTGCTTGATTTTCTAATGCAACTTTAACCCAAAATTGATTGATAGTGCTGGATGTGCATGTCCAAAAATTTTTGTTCCAGATAGTGGTGATTCCACCGGAAGCTCCTCTTGCTTCACAAATATGTCCATCATAATGTCTAAGTTGATCTATAGTGCCTTTTATCTCTTGCAGTCTTTGTTTTGTCTCCTGAATCATTAATATTCCTGGCTTCTCATGATCTATTAGATCCTTCAAGGCATTAGTTTTAGAGGGGTGCCCTAGGCCCCTACAATTCCATGACATAACTTTTATCATTGAGTAAGTGGGGTTCGGAGGGATGCTCATCCCCCTTTCACCGTTTGTGTTGTTTCTTTGCTATTTTGACTCAAGATATAAGTTTCGATGGGATTTTGTGTTCCCATGGAAATATCTTTTTGGGCATTCTCATTCCTTTGTTGTTTACTAGTCTTTTTGCCAGGTCCTTTTTTTGAGATTATGAATTAGCCCCATGCTCTTTCGAGGAGCTCCTAGTTAATCGAGATGTGAGGGGATTAAGGGAGTGGGAAGGGGAGGATTGAGAAAGGGAAAATATGATGGGGGGGTCGTTTTCAAGGGAAATTGGGGGATCATTTTCAGGAAGAGAGAGGGTGCTAAAGGGGTTTAAGGAGTTCAAAGGAGGGTCAGAGGGTGGGCTTGGATTGGTAGGGCCTAGGGAAGAAGAGGAGGTAGTAGCGTATGAGGGAGAGGTCTTGGGAGGTTCCGAAGAGGGGGATGATTGGGAAGGTGCAACTTTGGGAGGAGCAGCATCGGGATTTGCTTTTAGGCTAGCTGCAGTTTTACTTTTTTTTACGATTTCCCATTGTTCTTCTGATTGAGGAGGTTCAACATTAACTAGTTTAGAGCAGTGATTGGAAAAATGGCCATATTCATGACATACCTTGCATTTAAAGGGAATTTTTTCGTAGTCCAGTTGTTGTATGTGCGTCCAATCATCCACCTTTAGCCTGATTGCCTCAGGAAAACCCTTGCTGAGGTCGACTTCAAAAAAAATACGAGCACATGCCTGCATATTATCCTTTGGCTCACTCCGATCAATGTATTTCCCGACAGCATTGCCAATGGCACGAACCGAGTCATCCCCCCAATAGTGGAGTGGGAGATGCGGCAGTCGTACCCAAACCGGGAGAGCATTAGGGACATCTAGCTCAGGATCGAAATCTGGAGTCCATTTGTTCAGATATAGTCCACGTGAGTCCATGAAATAAGGAACATTTCTAAATATTAAGTCCTTGTCTGCTCTTGATTCAAAATGGAAGGTATAATAGCCTTTTCCACAGAAGTGAATGGAGATTTTACCATTAACTTTGTCTGCCCAATTTCTTTCTATCCAATGTTGAACTTGTTAGATTCGGTCCTTACAGACCTCTGTCAGAGATCAGTTCGTTTTTTGCATATCATTCTCAGGTGTCTCGCTCGTTCCACTTCGTTGCATTTCACTATGAGGATGCCATTGACTGACGAGGGGGTCTGCTTGTTTTGTGTTTCCTCATGCTTGTACCTGCAGGGCTAATTAAAATTCCTTAAAAATCACTGAAGTTCATGGTCATTGCATTCATGGTCATAAATGATTAGTTTCGTTAAAAAGAGTCTTTAGTCCTAGAGTCTAGGGTTTTCAGTCCTTTGCATACATGTAATAAAAGCCCGAAGGCCATGAGGTTGGTTTCAAAAGATTCTCGTTTCATATTTTTATTCTCAGAAAGCATTTGAAGACATTTCTAGTCCAAAACTCTGTTTTGGAACTAGAAATTGTCAATTTTCATTGTTGTAATAATTTTGTATTTGTTTCATTGTAAGAAAGTTCTAGAGCAAGCCTCTGATCTTTTCCAAAGCCAAATGCCAGATCCCTGCAAAAACAACCAAGTATTATCAGTCCAAAACTCAGAAAAGCAAGGAAAAGCCAAAGAAAAGCATTGTATTAAATGATCGAATTTCAAAGTGCCAAACATTATAAAAGTGGGTCATGGAGTAAATTTAAAATCAAATCTAATTTTATGAGATATTTTCTTCACATATAAATCATGGTAAACAATTCATTTGCATAAATTCTCAAGGCAGAAAACGAAGTGGTGAAGTTGAGGGTCGAAATCATGTTTTTCATAGCCGTGGACTGGATTGAAGGTGCGCGCTACTCACACAGGAGGCGCGCTACCCATATAAGGGGCGCTACGCATATAGCCTCCCCAACCTTTGCAAAAGAACACGGGCGCTACGCATATGGTGTACGCGTTGGGTAGGCGCACTACGCACACAGTCACAGAGCCAAATTGTTTTTGCTCATGCGTCCGGTTTGATGTCACAACGGCTCCATCAACTTGCAAGTAGATTTTTAATGGTTGCTCAGTAAATTTTGAACATGATTATAGTGTGTTTGAAGTGGGGAAACAAGTGTTTGATGTGGAGAGGTGAAACCCTATGTTCATAGCAGATTCATTCCTTAGGGTTTTGAATACATGTTGATGGCCTTGTGAAGATTTTCCCAACTTGTATTGTTGATATATATACCTATGCATCTATTGTCAAAGTGTCACTTCCCTCACGCTCTCAGTTTATCATTTTACCACTGTTGTTATCGCCATTGTATTACCACTGTCATGGCTATTTGTTTCACTGTGGTCATTGTCACATTGTTTCTCATTTCCCATTGACAAACACAGTCTCATACTCATTTTCCCCTTTGACAAATTCTAGCCAGCATTACAAAGGCTGCACACTACATTTGCACTTGGTACTTATTTGTCAAATTCACTTGTGATCAAAACAGAGACTTTTTTTATGCCAATCCACTAAAATAGAGCTATTATCACTATGACTTATTTTCTTATGATGTTTTGGTACATATGCAACATATTTGGGTTTTAAGCATACATTGAAACTTTTGACTTCACTACACCTATATCAGCATCCATATTGCAAACATCTTGTTTTCAAAGCCATGTCAGAGACGGATTCAGTTTATGAGCAGGAGTATGACAGTGATTCCACAGTAGAGGGTAATGTGCCACGGAGGTCTCACAAAAGTGGCAAAGGTGGTAAGCATCTCAGGGAGGAGCCTACTTCTTTGGCTCAATTGCAAGCTTGCCCGCTTGCAATGGATTGTTTTCAGCATCAGTCATGTTTCCAATACTGTGAGATGATCTCACAAACCCAGCATCATCGTGAACTAGCTCATCTATTTGTTCTACATTTACATGATGGCCGTGTAAACCTCGCCGGAGTAGATTTCATTCTGTCACCAGAGACTATTGCTCAGGCCACCGGGATACCAAATGTAGGAGAGGAATAGAACAAACGTCAGCAGTTAGAGAAATTCCACTATGAGCCATACATCAAACCTGGGTATATGAGGCACCTGAGCAGGGTTTTTCCTTTCAGATTCCTGAAGGATGAGTTTGCACCATTGATGAAACTCATCATTCGGTATTTCAGTTGCGAGGGCAGATTCTCGCGTCTCTATGCGTACCATGTTCGTTTGTTGATGCATTTCACGAGGGTACGTATGATGAACATTCTGTACTTCATGTATCGCAACATAGAGAGGATGATGATTTTTGTACAGAAGAAGACCCCAGCACAGCAGCATAGAAGTATATATCATTACGCGCTGATCAATATCGTAGTGGTACATCAGTTGACACAGCAGGGCATCACTTGGGAGGATTTCATCTCTCGTGACTTATTTACAGCACCACAGCCGCTTCCCGAGGTAGTTCATGATGCGGGAGAGCCTGCACACCAGCCTGACATTCCTGAGATCGAGCATATCAGTGCTCCATTGTATGTGACATACCAACAAGGCCATAGGGCCTTATTTGCAGCTACACGACGAGTACTATCTCCACCCGGGGTGGAAGGGGTCTCGTTGACTCCATCAGCAGAGTGAGTATTATCTCCACATGATGTGGAAGGGGTCTCGCCTTCTTCTTCAGCACAGGTACAGTTTCAGGATAGGGGCAAGAGGCCCATGCATGATGAGGGCCCATCAGGAGGCCGGGACACTGATTTCACGATCATTGATGTTGATGCGAGCTCTCCTAGCTCAAAACTGAAAGAGATCATCCAGGAGAAAAAGGCCAAGAATGACACGCTGAAAGAGAAATTGCAGAGGGCTCAGTGGGTGATAGACTACCTGGAGCAGCGCAACAAACAGCTAGAGGATGAGCACACACTGTTAGAGCTGCGGCGAATCCGTGAGGATCGACAATTGGCCCGGAAGAGACCTGGTGATATGACACCGGCTGATCGAGATTCTTGCCTCACGCATGTTAACATTCATCTGGAGAAATTGTTGGAAAAGGCCAATAGGGAGAAAGACATGCTTTATCACATGAAAGGTCATTATTGGGCTCGCATGCATGTCTGCAAGGCAAAAATGAAGATTCTGAAGAGGAGGTTGAGCGAAGAACTAAAACGGCGAAAGAGACCTGATCCACTCCGGATTTTGGCCGAGGCTTAATTGGTTGGGCATGATACATGATGGAGGGTCTTCACTCCGAATTTGAGCAAATTCGGAGAAATTTTTGTCATTTTGAAATATTTTGGTCCAAAAAAAGATTTTTCAGCTATACGAGTAGCGCGTCGACGTGCTCGCTTTTGTTTGGGACACTTGCTGAAGGAAATATTTATATTTTTGGGTTTTTCATGGTAATTTATGCATGCTTAAGTATTTCTGAATAATTTCATCAAGTTCTGGATGATCAAAAGGCCCAAAAACACCATGAAAACCACCTTGCTGCCACCTTTTGCACCAGCAGGAAGTACTTCTGGGAGAATGAAGTTTTGGAGGGGAAAATGAGCTCCAAATTGGGAAATTCCACTTGGGTTGGATAGCCAACATCCAGGTCTTTCCAAAAAGCTATCATGGGATCAATTTGGATGCCGGGAAGTGCCCCAAAATTAGGTTGAAAGGCGCACTATGCGTATGGCTCAGGGGCGCTATGCATATGGATTTTTGGTCAATTTTTCACCTTCCAGCTCAGAATTTCGGCCAGTTGAACCAGTTTTGCTTGTGGATAAAATTTTTGAGTTATCACGACATAAATTGATGGTTGGCATGTAACTTTGACTCACTTTTACCTATTCTAGATGATTCACTCCTAAAAAAGTAAAAATCAGATGTAAGAATCAGTTTCCTCCCTTTTAGAGGCAAGTTGTTTAGATGCCTATATTCTAGTTCTTTGTTTAGAATTAGTTGGAACTGATCCTAGAAGGAGGAATTCGACCCCTAGAGGTGTGGGAAGGGGTTAGGAGGTCTATATGATGTAATTTTTGAGACATTCTATAGGTTGGACTCTTGGGAAAGATTTTGGCACACTATTGTACATATTTTTCATATTTTGGCTAAGGAAAGATCAGAGGTTTTGCAGCACCTTTTGGGATTCTTGTGGCTTTCAGTTCTTGATGGTGTTTTCTCTCAGTTTATTGTAAGTTATTTCATGTTTAATGTATGCCATTCCCTTCTTATGCTTCTGAAACTAAATGAATGAGTAAATGAGGTTGAATCCATTGATTTCAGTGCTCTGCCTTTGAATTTGTTTAGTTTTACATGTTTTCGCCTGTTTGGAGAGGATCCATGTTCACCCTTGCCCTCTTCAGCTCCTTTTCATTCTAATCCATCCATACACCTGATCAAAAGCATAAATACTACTGCCTACCTCACCCCAACTCGAAATCTGCAAAGATCTGGCCTTATCCCCAAACCCAAAATTGTTTTCCCATCTTTTCAACAAAAACCCAAAAAATCAAAATGAAACTTTCCTATCTCTTTACTAGCCTAAAATCAGTACCAATTATAAGTCATCTCGCACCCTATTGCTCAATTTATCGAGATATACCCGGAGAGAGCCCTCTCCTCTCCTCGTAGGGCTAGCTACGAGGCTGAGCGTGGTTTGATGTAGCCTTGAGTTTTACCTTATTTCAGCCTAAGGTAGATTTGAGCGCTAACATAGTGGCGACCATACTGGGGAATCAATATCAATGGTTTGTGTGTTGATGTGTTTGTTTCATGAGTCTTAGACAGAGTCTGAAGTCACGCCAGGTAGCTTTCGAAACGCTTTTGCCATGCATAAGCGGAAGTAGATAAACGTTGCTTCAGTCGATCTCCGATAAGCTTGTGAATGTAGCACTTGATTTTCAAATCACCCCAGTATACTTGTTCGTTCTAGACCTTTGGATGATTGAGTCTAGAAGTCGATAGGCTGAAGATAATTGATTGTGTTCCTTGAAATTTTTCCCAAATAGAGCAATACACTGGCTTCAAGAAGGCATACCAGATCAAATCCTGATCCAAATCTGCCTCCAGTATATGAAAACCCCAACCTAATCCCAAGAATTTTCCATAGAGAAGCTCCTATTGTTCCTTTGGTCAAATCTCACTCGTACCCCACTGTTTTTTAATACATTGATGATATTGAGTTCGACGATCAGTTTGAGTTATCATTGTTTGAAACCAAATCCCAAAGTGCCACTGGTTCTACCGTTGTTAATCCTGAGTTCATCAAGTATTTAGAAGTTGAGCAAGCAAATAGATCTATCGACAATTATATTCTGAATCTGCAAAATTTCATCGTGGCTACCAACATTCCCAAATTCATTGAATCTGCTTCACAAACTCTTGGACTGTCTGAAGTTGCATCTAGTTCACGGATTCCCACTGAACCTTCCTTTATTCCTACCATTCCCGTTCAGCCTGAGATTTCTGATCAGCAATCAACAGTAGTTTCTCCTCCGTCTCCATCGCATACACCTCATTCACCTACTGCTCCCATTCCTCCTGTTTCTCCGAGACAACAGATTATAAATCCACCAAGAGTCATGGCTGCCAGATTTTCACCTCTTGCTTTGCCGGCCAATTTAGATCCTATGCCTGCTGGTTACCAGAGCAAGATTCCTATATTCGATGGCACACCATAGAGTATATCAGCTCAGCAGCGTATTGTCCGAATGACAGAATTTTTGGCCCTGCATGAAGTTGATGCAGAAAATGTTTCAATGAGATTGTTTGCCTAGACTTTTGGAGGAGAGGTTCGTAAATGGTTCAGAGCTTTACAGGCCAGAAGTATCAACACATTATAGGAACTTCAGAATCATTTTCTAGATCGGTGGGAGATGAAAAACGATCCGCTGCAGATCACTTCAGAGTATACCAACATCAAGCATAATCCTGGTGAGTCCGTTCAGGATTATATTATCAGATTCAATACAGTGTATAATGCAATTCCAGATGACTTAAGACCGTCTAAAAAGTCAGATCTTCTTAAATTCCCGGATGGTTTTGATCCAGAGATGGCTTATTCACTACGAGACAGAGATCCGCCTACCTTAGAAGATATGCAGAAGATTTCCGTTAGTGTTGAGGTGAATCTGAATGATAAGAGAGCACAGTTGAAAGCAGAGAAAAGAGTGACTATAAAGGAAGAGAGTTCCACATCTACATCAGAACCGCCCTGGCTTCGTGAGATGGAAAAAATGTTCAAAAGAATGAACCTTGATAAACCAGAAACGCAGATTCGTAATCCAAACTACCGTGGCCAGCAGCAGCCACAGTTCAAAATTAAGCAGCGTGAACAGAGAGCACAGGAGCTGGCAGCCCAGCAGTAGATTAAAACTCCTCTTTTGCAGAATTTTGTGAGTCAAGATTCAGAAGATGATGATGATGTAGTAGGTGAGAAAAATCATTTCTTTACTCCCGACGATTTGCCTATTTACATTACTGAGGATGAAGAATATGGAGAAAGTTCAGCTGCACAGAAGGATGAGGATTTCACTTTAGCAAATGATGCAGATTTAGAGGAAGAATCAGATGATTACCAAAGAGGATATCTGAATGCTTTGTCTGCTCAAAAGAAGCAATACTCATTGAGAAATAGAGATGTGCCCATAAATCCAATTCAGAAAAGAAAAGAAGTTTCAACACCGAAGACGAATTCACCTATACCACAGAAGAAAGGAAAAGAAACAATTGATCTCGCAGCTAGTAAAGTATCATCAGCAGAAAAGGTACATCAGTCAAGTATAATGAAGGATAAGGCTGAAAAGAAGGAAGTTCCGGTCAAAGAAGTCGAAAAAGTTTCAGCATTTAGTTTGGAAAATGAAATTTCCAAATTAAAAATATCTATTCCTTTGACAGAAATCATGAAGAACAGCAGCTACCGCGGTCAAGTCTCCAAAATTCTGAATTTTGATCCAATGTTTGACATGATAAATGTTGAAGATGATCAGCCAGAATTGATTTTCGGGCCTGCATTAGATGGTGAGTCCCCTGATAATGATGTTCCTCCCTTTTATATCAGTTTGAGGTTGCATGAATATGTATTGCACAATGCCATGTTCGATTCGGGTGCTTCGCACAATTTGATGCCAAAGGCGATCATGGAAAAATTGGGACTATACATTACAAGAAAATATCATGATTTGTATTCATTTGATTCCAGCCGTGTGAGGTGTATCGAACTCATCAAATATTTGGTTGTAAGCTTAGATCAAATTCCAGTGAAGAATGTCTTGATGGATGTGGTTGTGGCAGACATTCCTCCGCGATTTGGGATGCTCCTTTCAAGATCTTGGGGGGAAAAGTTGAAAGGTACACTATAGTTAGATTTCTTTTATGCAACAATTCCATTCTTCGGTCAAATGAGAAAGTTATATCGAGAGCAGAAGATGAAATACATGATAACCAGCAAAGAGAAGCCAATCAATCATCCTGTAAATTATGTACATACCGAATTAGAGTCGTTTGTGTTGCTTGCTGATAGTTTTAATGATATAGATAGTCAATTAGTTCAAGCGGAAGATATACCAGAAATCACTGAGAATTTTAGAGAAGTTCTGGAAAAAGAAAGAAGATAAAATCAAGCTACTGTGGAGCAATCAGCTAAAGACAATGGGCAGCAAACAGGAAAAACAGAGCTGGCGCAATTTCAGCATTTAGAGGACGATGAAGATGGTATTTGGACCATGGATTTTGATGGTGCAGTGGGTAGTGATGGTGCTGGAATTGGTGTTTGGATTCGTAGTCCATTTTTCGCTCCGGATAAGGTTCCAAGTAATGTGAGAGTGTGTTCCTACAAGCTAGCATTTGACTGTTCTAATAATGAAGCGGAATATGAGGCTCTAATTGCTGGCCTTAAGATTCTTAGAAAGTTGAAAGCGAAAAGGATTGCAGTCTATAGTGATTCAGAGTTGGTGATAAAGCAGGTTAAGGGTGAGTTTCAGGCCAAGCATCCTCGCATGAGGGCTTACCGTAATGCAGTTTTAGATATTCTGAAGTTATTTTCTAATCATACCTTGACATGTGTGCCTCGCATACAAAATGGTGTTGTTGATGGACTTGCTAAAGCAGCAAGCAATTTAAAAATCCCAATGAATTCCAGCAACAAGTTCGATATTCATGTGAAACACCGCCCCACCGTTCCAGACAATCAGTGATGTTGGAAATTCTTTCAGAATGACGAGGAGATTAGTGATTTTTTGCAGAATAAGGGTAAGTTTAAAGACACCTCCATAGATACAGAACATGATGATGGTAATGATGATATACAAATAAATCAAATGGAAGTACTGCAACTTAAAGATAACATCATTCCTAATGGATTGATTCCTTTGGAGGAACTCTTTGACCAAGATGATGTAGCCCGCAAACCGACATTGAGGCCGACTGAAAAAGGTGTTGAAGAGGTAAATATTGGGATAGCTGAGAATCCCAAGATGGTAAATTTATCGAAGTCATTGTCACCAAAGGTAAAGGCAGAGTATGTGAAATTTTTGTCTTCATTTTCTGATGCTTTTGCGTGGGATTACTCAGATTTAAAAACATATGACACTAATATCATTCAGCATACTATCCCCATTAAACCGAATCAGAAGCCTTTTCGTCAAAATTTGAGGAGAATCAATCCAAAGCTGCTACCATCGATTGAAAAAGAGGTAAACAGGTTGTATAAGTCAGGAATCATTGTGCCTATCCAATTTTCAGATTGGATATCAAATTTGGTGCCCATGAGAAAGAAAACAGGTGAGATCCGTTTATGTATCGACTTCATAAATTTGAATAAGGTATCATTAAAAGACAATTATCCGCTGCCAAAAATGGACCATATATTGCAGCGAGTAGTTGGAGCATCAAGGATGTCACTACTCGATGGCTATTCAGGATACAATCAAATTTTAGTGCATGAAGATGATCGTGACAAGACTGCGTTCACCACTCCATGGGGAACGTTTCATTATGCAAAAATGTCGTTTGGTTTGAAGAATGCAGGTGCCACCTTTCAGCGTGCAATGGACATGGCTTTCGCCAACGAGAAAGATGTATTTTTGGTTGTTTACCTTGATGATTTAACTGTGTTTTCAAATTCTGATGAGGAACATTTATATCATTTGAAAGTTGTTTTCCTGAAGTGCAGAAAATATGGAATTTCGCTGAATCTGAAAAAGAGTCTTTTTGCCATGAATGAAGGAAAGCTCCTTGGCCACATCATATCGAAATATGGCATCCGTGTTGACCCTGCACGTTTTGAAACCATCCATCAGCTTGAGCAGCCCCAGAACAAGAAAGAAATACAGTCCTTTAATGGTAAAATGAATTTTCTGCGTCGTTTCATTCCAAATCTTGCTGAGCATCTTAGAGAAATCACGAACATGCTGAAAAAGGACAGTCAGGTAAAATGGACAGAAGAGGCGGTGAAATCATTCAATTTGGTAAAGTTAGCTCTTTCTTCAGCCCCTATTTTAATCAGCCCGGACTACACACAGGACTTCATTTTGTTTTCATTTGCTTCTGAGCACACTTTGGCAGCTGTTTTAATGCAGAAAAGGGATGGAGTTGAGAAGCCCATTGCATTTTTCAGTCGGATTATAAGGGACGGAGCATTGAAATACAATATTATTGAGAAACAAGCACTTGCGCTTGTAAAGGCCTTGAAATATTTCCGTGTGTATATACTGCATTCCCACATTATAGCATACGTTCCTAACGCAACAGTTAAAGATGTTTTGGTACAGGCAGATCCAGAGGGAAGACGGGGTAAGTGGATCGCTGCGTTGTTAGAATATGATGTGGAGATTAAACCGACCAAGCTGATCAAAGGACAAGGACTTGCCAAGCTCATGGCTGAAACAAATCTGCATGCTCTAGATATAAATTTGATCGCTGCCATGTCCGATGAAGATGAGGAGAGTACGTCAGTTCAGGTATCTGATATTTTTGTTTCTTCCCCTTGGTATGCTGACATCTTATACGTACTTCAGAATTTATCTCCACCTCTCGGGATGCCTAGAAATAAGAGTAGAACATTGAAGTTGAGAGCTGCAAAATTTTGCATACTGAATTCTGCATTGTATTGGAAAGACCCTGGTGGAATGTTATTGAATTGTTTGGTAGAGGAGGAAGCCAAAAGAGTTTTAGAGGACTTTCATAGAGGAGAATGTGGCGGCCATTTGTTTTGGAAAACCACAGCGAATAAGATTCTAAGGGCAGGTTACTATTGGCATTCTTTGTTGTCAGATGTATACAAGGCTGTTAAGAATTGTCACGAATGCCAAATTTTCGAAGGGAAGCAAAAACTACAGCCTTTGCCTCTCAAACCAATTGAAGTTAGTGCACCATTCCAGCAGTGGGGATTGGATTTCATCGGGGAAATCCACCCAGCATCTTCCGGATAGCATAGATGGATATTGACAGCTATGGACTACTTCACGAAATGGATCGAGGCGATTCCCACTTGGCAGGCCATGGATGCCGTAATTATCTCTTTTCTTGAAAACAATATTCTGTCACGTTTTGGGTGTCCTAGTAAGATAATCACAGATAATGCAGCGGCCTTCAAGTCTAAGAGGATGGTTGAATTTTTCTATAAGTAAAATATCAGCTTGGGACATTTGACTGCCTACCATCCACAAGGAAATGGCTTGGCGGAATCTTCAAATAAGTCCTTGGTGAATATCATTAAGAAATTGCTGGAAATCAATAAAAAGGGCTGGCACAAGAAATTAGTGAATGCACTGTGGGCTGATAGGGTAAGTCAGAAAAAGTCTATTGGCATGTCTCCTTTCGAGTTGGTGTATGGGATAGACACGGTTTTTCCTACTTCGCTTGTTGTCCCGGTAGTCAAATTGCTTCAGGAAGCTGGTAGTGAGGAAGATCCCATGCAGCGGAGGATTAATCAGATGATTCATTTACAGCAGACACGGGAGGAGGTATTTCAAAATACTTTCAAGTTGCAGGAGCGCATCAAGAAGATTTATGACAGGAAGGCAAAAGCAGAAAAGTTTCAGCTGGATGAGGTAGTTTTGAAATGGGATGCTCGGAATGAAGATAAGGGAAAGCACGGAAAATTTGAAAACCTATGGAAGGGTCCTTTTAAGATAGCAGCGTATCGCGGTCAAAACGCCTTTCTTCTCAAGGAAATGAATGGAGATGATTGTCCTGGAGGGCCGATAAATGGTCGGTTGCTAAAGCGATATTACTTCTGAGTATTTTCTGCTGATTTCATCATCATTGTATATATCATTTTACTTCTGTTTTATTGCAAGTGTGTACTGATCTCTCATCTTCAGTCTGGGGCCCGGAGCGAAGGCTATAATTCTGGAGATGGAGGTTGGTTGGTTTGAAGTTTGTCAAGTCAGTTTTATCAGTCTTTTCAGTTTTAGAGTCGAGTTAGTTTTGGTCAAGTTTCAGCCGCTTTTCAGTCAAGTTTGAAATCAATAAATGTATTAAAAGTCTTGTGTTATCTGTTGAAATAATGACTCCATCGCCCAATGGACAAAGGAACTGTCTGACTCCCCCAGAGATCTGTCGTTCTGGGCATCTCCTCGGAGCCACCATCCCCATTGGAGCCAATGTTAGAGTCGGTCCTTACAGCCCTCCGTCAGAGATCAGTTCGCTTTTTGCATATCATTCTCAAGTGTCTCGCTCGTTCCACTTCGTTGCATTTCGCTAGGAGCATGCCATTGACTGACAAGGGGGTCTGCTTGTTTTGTGTTTCCTCATGCTTGTACCTGTAGGGCTAATTAAAATTCCTTAAAAATCACTGAAGTTCACGGTCATTGCATTCATGGTCATAAATGATTAGTTTAGTTAAAAAGAGTCTTTAGTCCTAGAGTCTAGGGTTTTCAGTCCTTTGCATACATGTAATAAAATCCCGCAGGCCATGAGGTTGATTTCAAAATATTCTCGTTTCATATTTTTATTCTCAGAAAGCATTTGAAGACATTTCTAGTCCAAAACTCTGTTTTGGAACTACAAATTGTCAATTTTCATTGTTGTAATAATTTTGTATTTGTTTAATTGTAAGAAAGTTCCAGAGCAAGCCTCTGATATTTGCCAAAGCCAAATGCCGGATCCCTGCAAAAAAAACCAAGTATTATCAGTCCAAAACTCAGAAAAGAAAGGAAAAGCCAAAGAAAAGCATTGTATTAAATGATCGAATGTCAAAGTGCCAAACATTATAAAAGTGGGTCATGGAGTAAATTTAAAATCAAATCTGATTTTATGAGATATTTTCTTCACATATAAATCATGGTAAACAATTCCTTTACAGAAATTCTCAAGGCAGAAAATGAAGTGGTGAAGTTGAGGGCCGAAATCGTGTTTTTCATAGCCGTGGACTGGATTGAAGGTGTGCGCTACTCACACAGGAGGCGCGCTACCCATATAAGGGGCGCTATGCATATAGCCTCCCTAGCCTTTGCAAAAGATCATGGGCGCTATGCATACGGTGCACGCTACGCGTTGGGTAGGCGCGCTACGCACATAGTCACAGAGCCAAATTTTTTTTACTCATGCGTCCGGTTTGATGTCACAACGGCTCCACCAACTTGCAAGTAGGTTTTTAATGGTTGCTCAGTAAATTTTGAACATGATTATAGTGTGTTTGAAGTGGGGAAACAAGTGTTTGATGTGGAGAGGTGAAACCCTATGTTCATAGCATATTCATTCCTTAGGGTTTTGAATACATGTTGATGGCCTTGTGAAAATTTTCCCAACTTGTATTGTTGATATATATACCTATGCATCTATTGTCAAAGTGTCACTGCCCTCACGCTCTCAGTTTATCATTTTACCACTGATGTTATCGCCATTGTATTACCACTGTCATGGCTATTTGTTTCACTGTGGTCATTGTCACATTGTTTCTCATTTCCCATTGACAAACACAGTCTCATACTCATATTCCCCTTTGACAAATTCTAGACAGCATTACAAAGGCTGCACACTACATTTTCACTTGGTGCTTATTTTTCAAATTCACTTGTGATCAAAACAGAGAATGTTTTTATGCCAATCCACTAAAACAGAGCTATTACCACTGTGAATTATTTTCTTATGATGTTTTGGTACATATGCAACATATTTGGGTTTTAAGCATACATTGAAACTTTTGACTTCACTACACCTATATCAGCATCCATATTGCAGACATCTTGTTTTCAAAGCCATGTCAGAGACCGATTCAGTTTATGAGCCGGAGTATGACAGTGATTCCACAGCAGAGGGTAATGTGCCACGAAGGTCTCACAAAGGTGGCAAAGGTGGTAAGCATCTCAGGGAGGAGCCTACTTCTTTGGCTCAATTGTAGGCTTGCCTGCTTGTAATGGATTGTTTTCAGCGTCAGTCATGTTTCCAATACTGTGAGATGATTTCACAAACCCAGCATCATCGTGAACTGGCTCGTCTATTTGTTCTACATTTACATGATGGCCGTGTAAACCTTGCCGGAGTGGATTTCATTCTGTCACCAGAGACTATTGCTCAAGCCACCAAGATACCAAATATAGGAGAGGAATGGAACAAACGTCAGTAGTTAGAGAAATTCCACTATGAGCCATACATCAAACCTAGGTATATGAGGCACCTGAGTAGGGTTTTTCCTTTCATATTCCTGAAGGATGAGTTTGCACCACTGATGAAACTCATCATTTAGTATTTCAGTTGCGAGGGTAGATTCTCGCGTCTCTATGTGTACCATGTCCATTTGTTGATGCATTTCACGAGGGTACGTATGATGAACATTCCATACTTCATGTATCGCAACATAGAGAGGATGATGATTTTTGTACAGAAGAAGACCGCAGCACAGCAGCATAGAAGTATATATCATTACGCACTGATCAAGATCGTAGTGGGACATTAGTTGACACAGCAAGGCATCACTTGGGAGGATTTCATCTCTCGTGACTTATTTACAGCACCACAGCCGCTTCCTGAGGTAGTTCATGATGCAGGAGAGCCTTCACACCAGCCTGACATTCCTGAGATCGGGCATATCAGTGCTCCATTGTATGTGACATACCAGTGAGGCCACAGGGCCTTATTTGCAGCTACACGACGAGTACTATCTCCACCCGAGGTGGAAGGGGTCTCGTTGACTCCATCAGCAGAGCGATTATTATCTCCACATGATGTGGAAGGGGTCTCGCCTTCTTCTTCAGCACAGGTACAGTTTCAGGACAGGGGCAAGAGGCCCATGCATGATGAGGGCCCATCAGGAGGCCGGGACACTGATTTCACGATCATTGATGTTGATGCAAGCTCTCCTAGCTCGAAACTGAAAGAGATCATCCAGGAGAAAAAGGCTGAGAATGACACACTAAAAGTGAAATTGTAGAGGGCTCAGTGGGTGATAAACTACCTGGAGCAGCATAAAAAACAGCTGGAGGATGAGCATACACTTTATGAGCTGCGGCGAATCCGTGAGGATCGACAATTGGCCCGGAAGAGACCTGGTGATATGACACCGGCTGATCGAGATCTTGCCTCACGCATGTTAACATTCATCTGGAGAAATTTTTGGCAAAGGAAAATAGGGAGAAATACATGCTTCGTCCCATGAAAGGTCATTATTGGGCTCGCATGCATGTCTGCAAGGCAAAAATGAAGATTCTGAAGAGGAGGTTGAGCGAAGCACTAAAACGGAGAAAGAGACCTGATCCACTCTGGATTTTGGCCGAGGCTTTGTTGGCTGGGCATGATACATGATGGAGGGTCTTCTCTCCAAATTTGAGCAAATTCGGAGAAATTTTTGTCATTTTGAAATATTTTGGTCCAAAAACAGATTTTTCAGCTATACGAGTAGCGTGTCGACGTGCTCGCTTTTGTTTGGGACACTTTTTGAAGGAAAACTTTATATTTATGGGTTTTTCATGGTAATTTATGCATTCTTAAGTATTTCTGAAGCATTTCATCAAGTTCTGGATGATCAAAAGGCCCAAAAACACCATGAAAACCACCTTGCTGCCACCTTTTGCACCAGCAGGAAGTACTTCTAGGAGAATGAAGTTTTGGAGGGGCAAATGAGCTCCAAATTGGGAAATGCTACTTGGGTTGGATAGCCAACATCCAGGGCTTTCCAACGAGCTATCATGAGCTCAATTTGGATGCTAGGAAGTGCCAAAAAATCAGGCTGAAAGGCGCACTATGTGTATGGCTCAGGGGCGCTACGCATATGGATTTTTGGTCAATTTTTCACCTTCCAGCTCAGAATTTCGGCCAGTTGAACCAGTTTTGCTTGTGGATGAAATTTTTGAGTTATCATGATGTAAATTGATGGTTGGCATGTAAATTTGACTCACTTTTACCTATTCTAGATGATTCACTCCTAAAAAAGTAAAAATCAGATGTAAGAAATCAGTTTCCTCCCTTTTAGAGGCAAGTTGTTTAGATGCCTATATTTTAGTTCTTTGTTTAGAATTAGTTGGAAATGCTCCTAGAAGGAGGAATTCGACCCCTAGAGGTGTGGGAAGGGGTTAGGAGGCCTATATGATGTAATTTTTGAGACATTCTACAGGTTGGACTCTTGGGAAAGATTTTGGCACACTATTGTACATATTTTTCATATTTTGGCTAAGGAAAGATTAGAGGTTTTGAAGCACCTGTTGGGATTCTTTTGGATTTTAGTTCTTGATGGTGTCTTCTCTCAGTTTATTGTAATTTATTTCATGTTTAATGTATGCCATTCCCTTCTTATGCTTCTGAAACTAAATGAATGAGTAAATGAGGTTGAATCCATTGATTTCAGTGCTCTGCCTTTGAATTTGTTTAGTTTTACATGTTTTCGCCTGTTTGGAGAGGATCCATGTTCACCCTTGCCCTCTTCAGCTCCTTTTCATTTTGATCCATCCATACACCTGATCAAAAGCATCAAGACTACTGCCTACCTCGCCCCAACTCGAAATCTGCAAAGATCTGGCCTTATCCCCGGACCCAAAATTGTTTTCCCATCTTTTCAACAAAAACCCAAAAAATCAAAATCAAACTTTCCTATCTCTTTACTAGCCTACAATCAGTACCAATTATAAGTCATCTCGCACCCTATTGCTCAATTTATCGAGATAGACCCGGAGAGAGCCCTCTGCTGTCCTCGTAGGGCTAGCTACGAGGTTGAGCGTGGTTTGATGTAGCCTTGAGTTTTAACTTATTTCAGCCTAAGGTACATTTGAGCGCTAACAAAACTGTTTTCGGAGATGGCCATAAGCCAGTGAATTAACCGATGAGTCCCCGTTCAGCTAGAGCGAGCGCAGCCATACGAGGAAGTTTAGGAGGCAGCTCGACCTCTTGTAACCCATCTAGTTTCTTAACAAACTTCGAAAGTGCAGGCTGAGGTCATTGGGGCTGTAGGGTTTTAACCAGAGTGGAGAAGGCTTCAGCTACAGATTTTTTGATGGTATCCTCCGAGGTAGTGTCCGGAGGGCCCATGACGGACCTTGAGAGAGAGAAACAGCCGAAAGAGGCTAGAAAAAAAGCGCAATCTGAGCGCGCAGCATTCCTAACTGCAAAAGAGGCAAAAGGCAGAAAGATTCGGAAAAAGGCCGCACAACAGTTCAATGTGCCGCGCAACAGTTCTATGCACCACGCAACAGTTCAATGCGCCGCGAAACAGATCAAAGCGCCGTGCAATAGCTCTATGCGCCGCACAACATCAAGGATTCTTTCAAACTCAAAATGCACAAGGAGGAGCACAAGATCTAAGGGAAGAAGTCCCTGCACCAAGAAAAAACGAAGAGCCACGCAGTTGATCAAGGCGCCGCACGTCAGGGCCAAAGCGTCGCGCAAGAAATCCCAAGCGTCGCGCAAGGAATTCAGACAATCTCAGAATGAGGACCCTACACCAGGAAACCAGAGCCCTTCGTCGAATCCAAAGGGCCACGGAAGGCCTGCGGCCTCAGACGCAGGGGAGACCAGCAGCCAGGGCTAGGTCAAGCACCATAGAAGAGTCCATATACTATATATATTATTATCCATATATATATATATATATATATATATATATATTATATATATATATATATATATATATACTATATAATATAATATCTACTATATAGTAGACTAAGTTATATTATATTAACCTATATAATATATTATATTATTAGTCTATTAGGGGATATATATACCCCTTATACTATTATTATATAGGGGATATTATATTATATAGGATATATATTATATACTATATATTGCTTATAGTATAGGGGATATATAGTATATAGGGGTATATAATATATTAAGGTATATTAAGGGGTAGAAGGGTATATCCCCTATGTATATAACCTATATACTATTATAGTATAGTAGTAGGTACTATACTATAATATAGGGATACCTATAATATATAATATAATACCTTATACTATATATATATACCCTATTAACCTTATATATTACCCTATAATATATATTAACTATATATATATATAACCCTATATATTATTATTATATTATATTATATATTATAAGAATATATATAATATAATATAGGTATAAGGGCCATATATATATTAGCTAGGATATATTAAACTAGTTGCTTGGGTATCCCCTTCCAATGGTCTCACCTATCACTATGCCTTTCCTTTCTCCTTATTTCTAGTAAGGAATGTCATTTCGACAGTTACCAACAATCGTTGGATCATTGGAACTGTTGCCCTCTTTTGAGTCAATGCAAACAGACTCCTTATATTGTATGTATGGATGTATGGATGGATGGCCTTGCTTGCTTGGGTGGGAATTTAGAAAATTTCTATTCAATTCTTGTTATTTCTAGCGCTCTCAAGCTCCCCGATGTGCCTACTTACTTCGAGCCAACTATCACCCATCTTACCGACGAGTCAACGCTCCTTATTTATTGAAATGAGAGGGATTCCTATTCTGTAGTTGTGCCCTACTATCCTGAGATAAGGTCCTTACAAGGGGCAGCGATCCTACCATCCCCTATCCTACCTATGTTGGTGGTCCTATTGTTCGATCCGGGATAATATACAGGTCACAGCATTTTTTTTTTTTAACCAAAAGACTTTGATTTAAGATAGGCAGGAAAAAAATTTTGCACTTATTACTGATTGAAGTTCTTCCTTCCCACCAGATCAACAAAGAGGGACTCAACCGTTGTTGGACGTATCCTCCCTGGCCGCTCCTTCCTTACCAAGTCTCTATCCATCCACAACTTGATATCCCTATCTCTCAGATATCCCCATACTTCCAGGTCTACTCCAAGTCATACCAGTAGCCTTACACTAAGGCATTTCACCCTTATTGGACTTTGCTACATTCATATCTGTGACTTGCTTATTGCAGAATGCATATACTTTTACTTTTACTTAGACAGCTTTTCATACTTTCTATTTAAGCCAGAGTATTTCACTTACTCTCTACAGAACCAACCTTCGATGAACACCCCGTATGCTATTCTATTCCCTTTCACTTGGACAGATGGGTTTGGTTCGCGAGAAATTATTTTACATGGCAATGGTTCTTCCCATTATAATTGGTTCAGCTTCGCAATGTTTCTTCCGCAATGGGTTCAGTGAGAAATGGTTGGTTTGGGTAACTGATTTTTCTTGGGCAACTTTTCCATTTTTCTTAGACAACTCTACTTCGGGTAACCCATTAGATAAAAGTACTAGGTACGGGTAACTGAGTGTAACTAGAATATTCCCTCTATTCGTTTGGTCAAAATCAATCCCTCCCTTTGGTCGGATTAGAGGCACCTATTCCTCTTATCCCTCTCTTTGTTCGGTCATGGTTCACGGTTCATGGGGATACCTCACATGGTTCAGCCACTTCTAAACTGTAACATTCGTTGGGCACCATTTCATCCCTGCCTTTGGTCGGTCACTTCACTAACCTATTTCATATTCCTAAAACTACTATACTATCCGATCGATACCTCGCTTTGGTTGGCCATTTCATTGGCTCCCTCACATTCGCTGGGCACCATTTAACCCCTCCCTTTCCCTTTGGGGGGTTAAGCCAGCTAGGGAGAATTACCAGCCCATAGTTCATAGAAGGTGGATTGATCCCCCATTATATATGGTCATGAGCACATAAATGTACGGTCGAGAGAGTCCGAAGGAGAAAGACTGGAGAGAGGGAGGGGAAAATGTAGATTATAGATGTCTGATTCAAGATTTGGCTGTATAAGAAAAGGAAGGTGAGCGAGAATGAATGGTATTGGGGAAAGGTCCCGAGAAAGGAAGGTACGTAGTTGGGAATGGTAGCCGAATCCAACCCGAATGCTCCTACCCACCCCTCCCTGAATCCCATCAGGTGACGGGAGGGTTGGTTTCAATCCGTGTTCGTACAAGGGATATCGAGTCATCATGATATTACTTGACTTATATACGATTCACTGGTTTGCGTTCGTACATATCGAGTCATTATGATATTACTCGACTTATATACGATTCACTGGTTTGTCAATTTTGGTTCTTTTTTATTTCATTTTAGGAGGGAACTCGCTCGACCACCGGGAGAGGAAGGGACTAAGACCGCGGTATGTACACCCTTTGGTGAACTTTACGTAAAGATTCATTTACTTTGGTTTTTCTAACTAGTTTATTTCCCTTCAATAGCTTATTTGTCTTATTTTTCATAGTCCTCCTCCTTCCTAATTATGTATATTCACTATTGTTATTAGGGATAGAGTGACCTTTTTTACTTGGCTAGTTAGTTAGACCTTATATTCCTAACTATAAGGGACATCAGCAAAGGATTAGTTCATATGATAATAATATGATAACACTATTGTAAGATAGAGGTAACCCTATATTATAGGGGATAATATAGTAACCGTAACCTATAACCTATAACCTATTACCCCTATATATATATCCCCTAATATATATATATATATATATATATATATATATATATATATATATATATATATATATATATATATATATATATATATATATACCCCCATATAGGGTATTCTATTATTATAGTAGAATATTATCCTATATATATATAGATATATATATATCCTATATATATATAATATTATATTATCCTATAGGATATATATAGAGGTTAATATAACCCTATATATATTATTAATATATAATAATATATATTAATATATATTATTACTGGAATATAGTAATAATATTAATTATTTCCTATATATTATATATAGAGTATATAAGGTATTAATTTAGATAACCTATTGTTCCTAATATAATATATTATTATATTATAATATCATATTATATAGGATATTATAGCTATACTAAGGTATTAATATATTTTCCCTTAGTAGTTGACCACCTATTATATTACCTATACCTATATATGTTTATATCTACCTTATGTTAATATTATTAATAGTAATAAGGTTATCTCTTGTTTTTTTTTTTTTATACTTACCTTAGATTACCTACCTAGGTATATTTTCCTTCTAATGGTTCCTCCTTTTTACTACGTGCATTCCTGGTATCTGGCTCCAGGTCTACTAGTTCGTGCAGGTAAATAGAGAAAAGGGAGTGTTTTTATAGATGCCCCTGTCTACTATCATAGTATTCCTGGTTTATATATTACTTTTCTTAGGGTGAGGGTATAAAGATTCAGGTAAGGGAAAGAGCCCCTATAATCGAAGGCATATGGCATATTCATTAAGTGACGATTCTAGGTGTAAGGTAAGGAACTCGTTTCATCTGCTGCTTCTAATGAGGGGTAGTTGTTAGTATTAGCTCCCTCCTAAGGGCTAAGGTAGGTAAGTGTAACCAACAAGTGCCATCCCCTACTGGTATTCCTGGGTGAAGTTCATAGTAGAAAACCATCGTCCTAGGCTAGGGTGGGGGTATAAAGATAAGGTAAGTTGGGCCGATCTACTCCTGATCCGAGAATCTCAGGTCTAGCTTGTAGCCATGAAATATTATAAGTCAAGTGTTCCTAGGTGTAAGGCGGAGATCATAGTATGCCATACTGGTACTGATGTGGGTGTTCTTCCAAAGGATAAGCAAGTGTTATAAAGGGCATTATATCCTAGGTCTAAAGCTTGTCCATCCAACCAACTTTGTTTCTCTATGGATATAGGGCAACCCTATATCCAACCAAGGGTGACCTATTAGGATCCTACCAGTTCAATATAAGGGCAGTAGGTATCTATTCCCTTGTATGAGCCCTTCTCCTCCTTTTTACCTGTGGATTTTCCAAGCGGATTTATTGGATCATCCGGGTACTAAGCCCATCCCAGTGGCTTCAATTAGCCGAGCCCAGCCCAATTATCCCAGTTTATGAGAAAATATGAGTATCCAAGCCCAGCTATGACTAGCATTTTTCTTTCTGTATGGCTATGAGTACTGGTGGCTCTGACTACCATCTATTAGCAATGCCCTTCTGGCTATATCAACTATGATTGGCTATCGACCACCTTCTGGTTATGACTGACAACAAACATACATTGACTAGCGGCATTGACTCCTGGCCTCAACTATGGGCTATCGTCAATGAGAACTAACTATAAGTGGCACTGACTGACCTTCAATCGAGTACTCCCGACGAGTACTCCTCTTTCCTATCTATCGGAAATTTCTGGGAATGATTGATTTTGAATGATATTCATTCAAGAACAATGACAACAGGCTATCAGGGACCACGGGCTATTGACTATGATCAATTACTTGGCACAAACTAGAGCTATATGCGCTGAGTATATCTTTGATGAGTGTAGCCATTATGAGTATAGCTTCCCAAGAGTATGGCTTCTTTCTGACACTAAGGAGTAGTTGCACTGAGTAGCTGCAGTGACCATAGCTTCTAGACTTACCTAGCTCCTATGCATTGATTGTTTCCAGCCAAGCTCGGTTAAGTATCCTGGTAGCCAAGTGGAGTAGCGCAGTCTGAGTAACCAAGCCAAGCAGCAATTGAGAGTATCCAAGCATTTGATTAGCATAGCAGCAACCAGCCCAATAGATTAGCCTGGTCGAATAATGCAGTAGCCATCCTAGTTTCATGGCACAGCAGCCACCAGCCCAATTTAGTCTCAAAGTATAGTACCCAAGTAGAGTATCAAAGTCAATTCATGTAGCCGTAGCTGTCACTAGCAGGCGGATTGGGCATGTAATGCTTGGAGCAGAAAAAGAAAAGAATATCAATAAATAGAGGAGGATTTGGGGGGGGGGGGGGGGGCGATAAAAAGGTGCAAGCTAGAAGCAGAAGAGAAAGGTACAAGCTATAAAAGCAATGGGAGGGGTACTTTGATCGATATCCAGATCCTCTGATAGCGCTTTCTCCTAGTTAGGGATTGGATTTTGTGATGGTGCATTTGCTTCCTCGGCACCGTCACAAAATCCAATCCAGTTAACCATTAGAGGTATTTAACCCAAAATGGGTGCCCAGGGTAATAGGCCCATAATGAGAGGAAAATGAGATATACATTCAGGGATAACGTAAATTATAATTATAATATATAGATATTATACCATCATATATAATTATATAGTATCCACTAATATATATTATAAAGCCAATATACTATTATATGTCAATAGGGATAAAGGATATAGTATAGGATAAATATATAGGGCCTACCCAAGGGGATAATAATACTATAATAGTCCACTAGGTTAATAGATATAGTTAACCTATATAGGATATGTTTAATATAGACTATAGGTTATATATAGATTAATAATATATATAACCCTAACTTATAAGATAGATAATATCCCTAATATAATATCTATATAGGGTATATTAATAGGTCCAATATATAATCTATATATAACCTTATAAGGGTATATATATATCCCTAATATTATCCTATATTATATATATAGTATAATAACCTATATATATAGGGATAATATATACTATATATTATATTATATTATATATATGGATATATACATATACTATACTATAAGGAAACCTATATTATCCTATATGGTATAATATTAATATATACCATTATATAATATACTATAATAGCCTATATATATAGATATAGGGGATATATAGTATAATATATATATATCCCCTATATATATATATATATATATATATATATATATATATATATACTATAGGGATATATAGGATATATCCTATATATTCTATCATAATATAATATATATTACTATATTATAATAATAATAATAATAATAGGGATATAATATAATATATATATAGGATATTATAGTATATATATAATATCCTATATATATATATATATATATATATCCTATATAATATTATAATATTATAATATAATATATAGGTTAATATTATATATATATATATATAATAATATATATATCCTTATAATATATTATAATATCGAGACAGTCACTATAGGATATATCCTATAGTGACTGTCTTGATATTATAATATATTATAAGGATATATATATATATATATACCCTATAGTATATATTATTATATATATATAGTATATGGGTATATATCCCCTATAGGATAACTTATATCCCCTATATCTACTATATCTACTATAGAGATATAAGGGTATATATCTACTATAGTATATATAATATATATATAGTATATTATATAGGATATTATCTTAGGTTATTATTATATTATATATAATATATAGGTTATATATAGGGGATATATCCTATACTAGTGAATAATATATATATATTAATTCTCATATATTTTGTGCCCTTTTGTATGGTGAGGAGCTCGACCACTATTTACCCACCCACCCCAATCCCCGAGGCCCGGTAGGCCCGATAGGGGCTCACTATTCATATGGTGAGGGTGAGCTTGCCGAACTCTCGACACAAGGCCACCATCGACTCACTATTCATATGGTGAGGGCCACCATCATACGTCTACCCAATAAAAGGCTAGAAAGACACTTTGAATGGGTTTGTCTCGCCTAAGAAGAGAATGACTGAACTATCCGAGATATGGGCCGGTAGGTATTGTTCCAGTGTATTCAAAACATTGAGTGTCCCGGTTAACCCGGGTCTAGGCCGACAAGTCTTGGTTTGGTGTGTTCGCCTTGTTAGTGTAAGGTAGAAGCCCATCGCAATCCAGCAGGTTTGGATTCGATGTATTTAGTGAGTATAAGGATAGGTCAGGGTGTGGTCCGGCAGGTAGGGTGGGTATGCATGCCTGGCTACGTATAGATTAGGGCATTCCCATGCCACTGGAAGATGCTGATAGGTCCCTTCTACTTCCTCCCTTTCCTTTGTTCCATAACTTCCCAATGAATGGTTGGCTGGGTCGGCTTGCTTGGTTGGCTTGAGTCTACTCCCTCTGTGAATTTCAAAGTATGCCTTCCTTGTTAGTCTGTACATTGAGCACAGTTCACTGATGGAATGATTGGCTTAGTTCACGTACCGATTCGTGTACTTGATGGCTTAGCCATGTAGGTCTTCTTCCGTCTATCCAAGTCTAAATGAATGTATTCCTCCATTTCTTTATGGACGCAAGAATAGGTGAATAAGCCCATCAATCCAAGAATTAGCTCCTCGTGTGGTTTATTTGCTTTAGCCTATTGATATAATCACCTACTGTACTAATGGACTAACCTCTACATGACTAACTTTCTTTAAAGACGATGGAATAAACCACGGGAATAACCAGTGGATGAAAAGTTGGACTAACTGACTAATAAGTGGATGATATTATTTGTTTAGGCCGCCTCACGTACTTCTTTAATCCCTATTAAGTGGACTTAATCTTACCACACCAACAATTATATCTTCCTGAATTGGCTGTATATCTTTCTTTGTACCACTTTCAAAAGGGGCTTAATGGCCTTCTTTCATAGGGACTCATACGTACTTACCTACATTCTTTCCCTTATCGAACTAAATCCAGCTTACCTATCTTCTTTCCTTCCTCTAAATCTGGCTGATTAACCATTCCCCTTTCTGAGGCGAGCAGGAGAATAAAAACTCCGAAAGATGGAAGACATTGCTAGCATCTAGCCTATGAACTACCTATGAACTCCCTGTAAACCACCATATATCTTATCAGAGAACACACCTATTCTAGTTGAGGACTACCTTATGGAACGGATTTACCTAGATAGATGGATACATATATCTATCCATGGAATATATCTCTTCATATCGATATGTGCATATATCTATTTCGAGATACCCATGTCTATATATACTTATCCATCTGTCTCTCTCTGTATATATCTAGATCTCTATCAATCAATCTAGATACAGGGATGGATATAGAGATGTTTATATAATTATGAATCATGTGAATATTCCTCTCCCGTTGGTCGAGCGATGGCGACCTTTAGTTCTTCAAGTTCCTCTTTTTGGGGCCCCTCCCCCAAAAGAGAGTTGTTCGTCTGATGGCAGCCTTTGTCGAGAGTTCGGCAAGCTCACCCTCACACATTACCTCTCCTCGACCTTGTACCTCGGCCGAGTCCCTTCGGGCCTTTATTCGAGAGTTCAGTAGGCTCACCCTCACCCTACTGGGCCTCGACCTCATAACCTCAGCCGAGTCCCTAATGGGCCTCACCATATGAATAGTGAGTGACTCCGTCCCTACAGGCCTTTTAGTCGAGAGTTCGGCTGGCTCACCCTAACCCCCCACTCTCCCGACCAAAGAAGGGATGGAGTCACTCACTATTTATATGGTGAGGGGGAGAGGCCCCAAAAGAGGGGAACTCGAAGAACTAAAAGGCTGCCATCACTCTGTCAGTGGGAACATTATACCTAGAATAAGAGTGGTACCCAGAAGAATTGATAAGGCAAGGTAGTAAAGAGTTAATAGCATTCCCGACTAACTAAGTGCATTCATATAGATGCCATACCTCCTAAGATTCCTAAAGGAAAGTATTAGTTATAAAAGGCATCTCCTAACTGTTTGGACATCATATCCTATCAATCTGAAGCCTGTCCCCATCATCTAACTCACCTCATTATGTAACCTGCATTGTAAAGTTCTTTGTGTCTCTGTAGGAGTATCGGCATGTGTTATTCCCCTCGCAGGAGTAGGTGTAGGAACCCTGTTCTGTACGTGGAGTGCAAAGGTAATGGGGAAAGAGTTAATGAGTAATGGGGATTTAAGGGAATTCGTGAAAGTGAGAATGTGGTCCAGGTAGTGTGTAGCATATTGTTACGTTAAAGGGTATATTGAAAGGGGAAAAAGACTGGCTCTCCTAGGGCTACGAGTGTCATGTACCAACCTCCTGGAAATAAGTGTTCCATATGAAGTAGCTCATTGTGTGGCCAATCTCATCGCTCATCGTGTCATCATAGTGTAAAATCAAGCATCGTAGCTCATCGTGTAACATCATGCATCCATGGTGTAACCTCCAACAAGTAACCTCGCTTATCGTGTCCTAATTGTATAAACCTAATTTTGTAGCCTACCTAACTCATTGTGTAGCTCAACATGTAGCCCCGTGGATGAATTGGGCCCATTGGATCAGTGGAGTAGCAAGTGGTAAAGCAAGTGGTAGAGCGAGTGGATTAGAGCATCCGGGGAGCAAAGTGGGATTAGATCAGTTTAATAGCGTAGCCCTATGGATTAGCTCGATCATTCAATTAGCCCAAGTGTTTATTAGAGCCAGCAGTGTATTATATCGAATTAGAGTCAATTTAGAGTAAATGGGAATAGGGCCATCATATTAGAGCTAGTGGATTAGCATAGTTTCTCATGAGTCAATTAGCCCACCCGAGTCGATTAGAGGATTATCCCAGCAGCTTCAACCGAGAAGCCAAGCGTATTTTCCAAGCTATAAAAAGATACAAAGGAGGGAGGACTAGACTAAAATAGATAAATCCCTCCAATATGATATATTATACGAAATATACCAGGGAAAGTAGAGGGTGAACTATAATCCTGAAAGGAAATATAGGATTCATTATGAGACTTAAGAGATATAGGTACTAAGGGGATATATATATATATATATATATATATATATATCCCTTATAGATATAGATAATAATACCTAGTATGTTATATTATATATAGTTAATAATATTATATATTATAGGTATAGGTATATTAATATTATATATATAACTATTTATAGACTATATATTAATATGTTAACCTATATAGGTTATATTATCCTATTATCCCTTATAGGTATATAACCCATATAGGCCCCTATAGTATAATAGGATAATAATATATATATAATATTATCCTATATATATAGGTATATATATATATAAGGCTAATATATTATAATAGGTATATACTATATATAGGCCTCTAAATATAATATATATAGGATATAGCTAACCTAACCTAATATGAAATACCTATATATCCCATAATATAGTATATATAATATAGGGATATATAATATTATAGTACTATAATATATAAGTCTATGTATATATCCCTATATATAATATAATATAATATATATTTAATATAATATATAGTATATATTATCCCTATATATATAGGTTATTATACTATATATATAATATATATGGTTATATATTAATATAGGTATATATAACTATATATCCCTATATATATATATATATCCCTGTATTATTAGGGATAATATTATATACTATATCCTATATAATATTATTATAGTATATATCCTATAGGATATATACTTATATATATTATCCCGATTCGTAACACTAATTGGTTCAGGTAGTTGAATATGATGTATCAAAAAATTAGTAGTAAAGAGTATACCTCCCCAAAGTTCCGTCTGGCTCTAAAGGAACATCCTAGTTCCGTTCAGGTGTCAATCTTCACACGATGGGGTCTTCTGTCAGTCTTCTCTTGGTCTTCTATCGTTCTTCTATTGAACCGCCTCTTCACCTCCCACTCCATGGGCTGTGGGTACGATGTGCTCTTACACCTCCCAATGTGTGCTGTTGAATCAATCCTCAATGTCCAAGGTCAAGTTTCGAAGCTTCAATCCTGTTTGAGGTAATCGCAATGGTAGAAATCATTATGAAACCATGTCTTTCTCTTCCATGCTCTGCGCAATGACAGGTCAGCTTTGTGTTCGACCCCCGGAGGGGATCATGGTCAAGTTGAAGGCCCCACTCCACCATCCACCACAGACTCATGCAGCAAGTGGACCTATCTATCCCCACGTTATCAAGAGTAAATTTCCAAAGGAGCTACCACCCATAACCTCCCCAGCTTAGAACGATGTTCCATATCGTTCAGTGACAGGTGGAGGCATGCTCTCTTGATCAATAAGGGCTTGTTTTGGCTAAGCTTCCCTCTTGCACCGACGAAAGATCAGATTCAAATAGTGTAATTAAATATGTAACTGTGATGAAAGAGAATAACTGAAGTAAGGCTATCAATATGAATCAACTCAACCAACGAACCAAGGCAAGCGCTCAATCAATCTATCTCGAAGCCTATCCAAATGCGGTATCTTGGAATCAACCAGGTTTTATGCAGAACCCGTGAAACGAGTAGTTGATGCTATAGTGGATTCAATTGACCTTGTTTCAGTAATAGATCCTATCCCAGGTATAAATGAAGTCCCAGGTCCCTTTCATCTGGTTCCAGATTTATATCTATAGCCCGTTGCATTCCAGCCAGGTCGAGATTGAGCAGAGCCTATTCCAGTTCCAGGAGCATATGTAAATTGAGGTTACCCCTATACTATAATATAATATAGGGGTATAATAATATAGTTAATAATATATTAACTATAACCCCTTACATTAATATATAGGATATATATATGGGTTATTCATCCATGCTCCAATGCCATCGTCTAGCTGATCAACAACCAACTAGTCGTCCCGATGCTGCACCAACCTGCCCCATAGACCGTTTTGTTGTGCTATCATCATGATGCTGATCTATGCCCAACAACTTTTCCCAACAACGCCCCAGCCAAACCAGTAAGAAAGAAACAAGGGACAAATAGGGGTTAAAGTCCCATATTATAACTGGTTAACCTATTATTATCTTAATAATATTGACTATGAGCCTTATTCTGGTTCTGATCATATTATATACTATCTGTTTCTTTCTCATTGGTTGACCTTTACTCCTTACCATCAGTGGTGCTTTGCTTATCCCTTGTCATACTCCTTTATATGGATGTAATTTTTTGGGGCGCTGAATCTAGTGTTATTACATATATAAAAAATGTGCCAAAGAAGCATTCGAAAGGGCAGCCTTTTATGCTCAAAATAGCATCATAATAAAAGAAAGCTCTTTAGTCCCGAAGGCCCTATATTTATGTAGGGTATCCTAGCCCCAGGCATGTGACAAGTGGGCCAGCCAACATGCAGCTGGAGATAGAAAGCGATAGGGTTCCAGGTGGCAGTTTCCGGCGAGGGGGTCTTGAGCCCAGAAACATTTGGAACTTGGCGGTATGAGGTAGTTGGCACAGAGGTCTTGAGTACAGGAGCAGCAGGTGACAGTACTAGCATTTGATTCTCCACCTCACGGGAATTATGGTAGCGGAAGGTGAAGAGAGTGGGAGGTACAGCCTCCAGTTCATTCGCATGAGAAGTATAGGGGATCGGTACAGCGGCACTCCAGAAAAATGTGGTAGCATTATGGCAAAGGGAGCGTTATATCCTCCTGTAGACATTCGAAGGTTGATAGATGGTCTTGAGTTACATTTTTCCTACCCTCTCTGCAGAAACGGCTGGTCCCCTGGCATCCTGTTCATAGAGTCAGCCGGTTGTAAGGATCTTTCATCTGCGGGTTTGGAGGCAATGAGAACTCATCCAGGTTTTCAAGGAGGGCATAGAAGGTAAGGCGCTCGGGACGAGTAGAGACGTAAAGAGGGTGATGCAAATACCTGAAGCATATCCCGGAGGACGTTCGTAAGGAAATAGAGGTTGCAGAGCTCGAAATCCATGGCGAAGGGAGTGTGGTGCTGAAGATTCGGAAGGTTGAAGAGTTCGAGGTCTTGGTAGCAAACCCAGGCAATACCAAGGCCCGCCTAGCTCTCTTTCATCGAGCACTCGACCTCTACTGGTCAATTAAGGTACTGCTAAGAAAGACAATGGTTCAAAGAGGTGAGGCCTATGCTTACATTCTGAGTTAGTTGGACCATATGCAAAAGGAACTAACTCCCCTCAAGGATGTCCCCTATAATCTCAAGATGATTGAGGCCAAGCACGGTCTCCTTGCAGACTTCGTCAGTGCCAAATGAAAAGTCTGCTCGTTACGAGTGACCCCAACGAAGACTTGTTTCATGGACTTGGACACAGAGGAAGTTGAGGACAAAAAGATGTAGCCTGGGGTGCCTCAGATGGATCCTACTTACTCAAGTTTGACATGAGACCTGCCAAGCCCAAGGAAAGGGTACTAATCGAAGGACAGTTAGTTTGCACTCTCCAATCTCTCCAATTTACCAGTCCTTTGCGTGCAACCAGGGTTGCCAGCAATAAGTGATATTTCTGCCTGGTTTTTCTCTCTGGTCATGAGGAGTGTTGTGCCTCAATCTAGTCTCCTAAACTGAGTTCATTTAATTGTCAACCAGGATTTGTAAACTGCTGAAGTGAAATGTACCATATGTACCTAGGTGCTTGTTTCCTAGTGCGTTGTGTGTAGTGTTTTGTGATGTTTTGGTCTTTTATGTTGATTTATGATGTTTTTGGTCTTTTGAAGTTTTATGTTTACAATGAAAATGCCTAGAAGATTAATGAAAAGAAATTGGTGGTCAAAAACACAGTTGAGCCTAATGTATGGAATAGCAAATGTAATCAAAAACACTGAAGCAATATCTAACTATGACTGAATAGAAACAAGTGCTTAATGATGACTTCTTAAACAAATGACACAAACTAGACTTTGAAAAATGATCACTAAATATGCAAGTTTTCTAACTAGATAGTTAGACACTAATCATGATGCAACATTCTATTCTAAACTCATCTATTCCATGACTAATTCTTAGTTCTATTCTGCAATTTCAATTGAATGTCACAGAGCCTATACTCAAAGAGTTATTGGTTTCTTTTCAAGGTAGTTCTGTTGAGGAAGAGTTCTGTTTATAGTGAGGAATTTGCAGAGATATTTCAGACCTTGTAATAATATTATCTTCTGTTCCTAAAGTTATGGATCACTAGTGGTTTTCAGAACAAAAAGATATTTGTAAACAATGAGGGCTGTCTTATGAATCCTATCAACTAAAGTGATCTACTGTGCAAAGGGTGACAATGTGACTATGAGATGTAAGTGCAATGAATTGATTTAAACATGAGCTTAAGATGCTTCTAAACTAAAACAATGTTAAACCATAAGTCATCATCAAACTTTGAAACGAAGTAGCTGGACATGAATTAAATGCAAAATGAAACTCCGGAGCGTTCTAACTAACATGCATTATTCTATGAAGTTACACAATCGGTTTGTTCATCATGAGTGATATTTTGGAAGAGTTCCTTCTTGTGGAAGAGGTAGAACAATTTTGACTGTGGACTTGTATGCAATTGAAAGAAAATGAACTGAAAGCAAATGAAACTAAGTTGTCACATCACAGTCATATCTTGAACTTCTTAAGGATGTCTTGGAAGAATTTCTTCTTGTGGAAGAGTGATTAGGACAAGTGCAACTATGATAGTGAAGACTGAAAACTACAACTAATTCCTATGATACTATAGCTATTCATCATTCATTATTATGATCTGTTGGAAGAATGTCTTCTTGTGAAAGAACTGGAATGAATATAACTACAGTATTTAGTTAAAAACAAATACAACTCCTATCCTACAGTACCATAGTCATTAAACATTCATCATTTTAATTTATTGGAAAAATGTCTTCTTGTGGAAGAACTGGAACGAATATGACTACAGTAGCTAGTTAAAAACAAATACAAATTTAACTCCTATCCTACAATACCATAGTCATTTAATCATTCATCATTTTGGTCTGTTGGAATAATGTCTTCTTGTGGAAGAACTGGAACGAATTATGGCTACAGTAGCTAGTTAAAACAAATACAAATCTAACTCCTATCCTACAATACCATAGTCATTAAACATTCATCATTTTAATCTGTTGAAAGAGTGTCTTCTGATGGAAGAACTAGAATGAGTACGACTACAGTATATAAAACAAAACAACTACTAATTCGATATGCAGAACGTAAAGACAGCTAGGAAAAACTTATCTAGTTTACGCAAAAGAAATCCGTTCAAGGGGCAGGGGCCCTCTACCACTTGACGGCATTCAACTCCAAATTAAATCACGCCTTCAAGATAATTTTGTCTGATCCATTAACGATGCAATAGTTTAAACATAATGCTCTGTGTCTTCAAAGACGTAACACAGAGTTTTCACAAAATCTAGCAGCAAATCTAATACAAAATCTCTAACTAAGCTCTCGGCCTACTCAAGAGTTTATAAAGTAAATGCAAGTAACAATAATTACAATAATTTAGGAATGACGTCTTCCTTATCCAAATCATCTTAGGAGTCTTTGAGGTGGCTGCGTGAAGGAGAAAAGACACCTGGACTGTGACAGTCCTAGTAGGAGTCTTCCTTCACAAATGTGTTCACACGTGCATAACCGTACCCAGAATTCATTTCTTCTTCCATGACGAGCAACACACCATGTAGGCACGACGTGGATCATGCCCATATGCGTTTTTCCTCAAGAGGCCACCTGGAACATGCTCAAACATAAAGGTAGCTGCAGAATCGCCGGTTAGCTACGGAATGCCTGCATTCTGCAGCTAGTTCCGGTCAAAATGCTTAACAATGGAAACAATCACAAAATTCAACAAGTCAGTCATGTAAACCATTCTAGAAGTAATTCTAACTATTTTTATTGATCAATTGGGTTTAAAATAGAAATGGACAAGGGAAAATGAGGTAAAATGAGGTGAAGGAAAGCACAAATTTGAGGCTCAACATACCCCCACTGCTGTCTCTTTGCATGTCCTCATGCAAATTCTCCTATGAATTCTGAGGCTTCTGCAAGGACATCTAATCCCCTTCTTCTCCTTTGTCTGAAAGCTAGAGGCCTTCTGGGTTTCCTGATCACAAGTTTGAACCTGAGGTTTGTGAGTGCCCTGATCAACTTTTTGTTCCTTGTCTTCATCTTCTCATTGGTCCTCTCCACTTTGTCTATATGCAGGGATAAGGTTGAGTTCATGTCAGTCTTGAGCTTGATTTGATCTTTGAGAATTTCATTCTCATTTTCGATGTGTCTATTCAACAATTCCAACTCATACCTATCCCTCCTTAATATATCAATTTCAGTCAGTGGAGGACTGGGGGTTCTCTCTTCTCTTTCTGAAGCTGTCCTCTCTAAAGTTTCCACATAATCATAGATTTCCTGTTGAGCAGGATCAATCTCAGGGGTGCCCTCATAAAAATCTTCATCATCATACTCTTCCATGGATGTTTCTTCATCTTCAATATTGATTACCCCTGTTTGTTTGATTGGTGTTTTCTTCAGTTTTCCTTTTAATCTATGGCTTCTCCTAAGCTGAGAGGACCCCTCCCCTTTTTCTATAACAGATTCCTTGATTATCTTCTCTTCCTTGAGTTGACTCTTGATTCGAGTCAACTTCTCCAAAATGACTTCCTCACTGCTTTCTTGAACTGGTTTGTCAATTTTACCTTTTGGAGTCCTCTATTTCCTACTTCTCTTTGTGGCCTATGGTTCAGGTGATAGTTCTTTTGCTTCCTCAAAATGATTTCTTATTAAGAAATCATCCCATGTATCATTGGTTTTAGATAGATGATACTCAATCAAAATTTTGACCAACCCATGATGATACAGGGTTGTCTCCAAAAACTGAACTCTTCTCTGAACACATGAAGCCATTTTCTTCAGACTTTGATACAAGAAATATGGTAGATTCAAATCTTCTCCTAGAAAATGCAACATTAGTCTAATGTGATAGACATAAAATGTCCCATATCTACCCTCACATGTAACAATTTTTTGTAAAAGAAGTAGTATATTTCTCCATTTTCTTTTCAATGCTGTACTGGGAATTCCTTTCTTGAACACACTAACATCCATATTTGGTGATTTTAAAATTTGTTTCCAGGAGTCATTGTGGAATTCCCTATTTTTAAACCATCTTTCTCCAGTTCTGGACAATCCTGTAGCCTCTGCTATAAAAACTTCAGTAACAGTAAACTTGACATCCCCTATTTCAACTTCAGTACCTTGGAATGATCTCGCAAATGTTTTGGTGACTTCCTTATGGAAGCCATTAAATTTTTCCCAGAATTGAAGCCATCCTATTTGTTGTAACATCTCCTTGCATTGTGGGTAACCTTCTAAATATTTTGATCCCACAGGCTCAGTCCTTACGATGAAACCCATGATGTTTTTCAATATCAAATTAACACTCTTCTCTACCCACAAAACAATCTTTTACTTTCGGATTAAAATGGCTTCAAGCTCTAAATGAAAATGGCTTCAATTTTGGAATGACATACCTTTGATTTATAATAGCAACAGCTTCAAAACCTCTGGCTGATATGCCTCTATTTGATAATGAAGAATGCCTTCGAAACCTCGGACTGATGTACTTCTGTTGAACTTTGGAATGATATGAAAGCAATTTCAATTTTCGAGCTAATATGTCTCTGATAGACAGTGGTAGATGGTTTCAAGTTTCTTTTTGTGCAATACCTCCGTCTTTGGTAACAGAAATACTTCAAAATCAATCACTGATAAACACTTCTGTTTCTAGTACAACAGACTTCAAACTCAACCTCTGTCTCTGATAGCAAATGGTATGCTTTAAATTCAACACCACAGCATCTCTGTCTCGAGTAACAACAGATTTCAAACTCAATTACTACCTTTAGTAACAACAGTCTTTAAACTCAATCACTACCACACCTCTGCCTTTGGTAGCAAAAGTCTTCAATTTTATCACCTCTGTCTTCTGGTAGCAATAGGCTTTAAACTCTACACGGCCACAATTCTATGTTGACAGTGAAAAATGCTCCAAACTTCGTTCACAGTGATATGCTATATGTTCACGGGGTCAAGTAGCTTTGAGTCCTCACCTGTTATACTTTCAAATTTACCCCCCCTGCTCTGCTCCTGATGATAATAATATCTGTCTTCGGAATGGAATACTAGCTACGGAATGAAGTTATGACAATGGTCATGGAATAGAGTGGTGAAGTGAGGTGGCAAAATTGTGTTCATGATTGAGGAGACGGCGGAGGATTCATGACGGCAGGGAAATCATCATCATTAAATGTGTTGGTTAAGAGTCGTGGGAAATTCAAATGATTTGGCCATTTCACCGCTTAAATGCTATCGGATAGAAAATTTGAAATGAAG
Organism: Pinus albicaulis; assembly: GCA_034641835.2. Classification (NCBI taxonomy): domain Eukaryota; kingdom Viridiplantae; phylum Streptophyta; class Pinopsida; order Pinales; family Pinaceae; genus Pinus; species Pinus albicaulis. The sequence continues at coordinate 1,280,679,997 of CM076581.1, read as the reverse complement.
GATTTTAATACAAGGTCTATAGAGGGTTTGTTTGGTGTTTGATCAATAAAACAATTAAAACAACCTTTCGAATAATCCACAACTAAACTATGCTAAACTTTTATGAAGTGCCATCGTAATTTAAATTTGTTACCTCTGCCCTTTATTTGATGTTTTTGTAGCCTTTGTCTTCTCTGCTCATCTTTGGAGGAATCTTTCACAATTTTCTTGATATTTTTGATTCATGAATTCATTGGATCACTTTGTTGTAATTCTGATGTCTGCTGGTTGATGCCTTCAGGGTTTATAGCTGCGAAAAGACTGTCGGGCTGCAGAAAGGTTGATCAGCTGCAGAATGTCCACTGAGCTGCAGAATGTCCCTGTAGAACACTTTAATCATGAAAATGAAATGTTTCTGGAGGATGGATGAAATGTTATGAAAATGGATGAAAATGGATGATGGATTATGATATGTATGAAGTGGAAAATGGATTCAGTTCATGGAATGAAGGAACATAAGGGTTGTTCTGCAATTCATGACATATTTTATTCACTTGCAGCAAGATATCAAATTCTATGTTTTGACATAAAAATGAAGTGAATGGAAGATGGAGTGTAATGAATGAGATGTGGAATGGAGTGAAATGTGAATGATGGATGAGATGAAGTATGGATGGATAAGTGAATGGAATGAGATGAAATGAATCATAAGTACTATGGCACTGAACTTATGATTTTTATAACAGCTGCTTAGAAACAAAAATGGGAAAAGTTAGAGTGTCAGAGAGACTCTGATTTTCACCCTATATTTTCTGTATAAACATGCCAATCAGTGATTGGTTTTCATGTTTATACCTTTATTTTTTTTATTTTTATTTATTTTTATATATATATAATTTTTTTTTTTTTTCAAAAGAGAAATGCTTCAGAAAATTTAATCAAGTTGATGAAGAAGAGAGACTCTTCTTCATTAACTTCACATCATTGTCTCCTTGGAACTTCTTGACAAACTCTTCTCTTGAGAATGGCTTGTGGTATAGCTTCAGTCTATGGCCATTCACAAGAAAAGTGACCTCCTCTTCATCTATAGTTCTGATTTTTACTGCCCCATTATCAAAAATTCGAACAATTTCATATGGCCCAAGCCAATGTGTCTGAAATTTCCCTTGAAAATCCTTGAATTTTGAATCAAACAAGAGAGCCCAATCACCCTCTTTAAATTTCTTCTCCTTGATGTACTTGTCATGCCATCTAGCCCTTTGCTGTTGGACTAGACTTGTTTTCTGAACTGCATCTTGTCCGATCTCATCCAATTCATTAATTTGCTCCAGTCTATGCTTTTGTGCCTCCGTTAGATCAAGTCCTAGCTGAACTGCCATCTTGAATGTTTGAATTTGGAACTCTATGGGAAACAGAACTTGCTTTCCATAAACAAGCTCATAAGGAGTATGCCCTGTTGTGTTTCTCCATGTAGTTCTATAGGCCCACAAGGCTTCAGGAAGCCTATCTACCCAATCTCTTCTATGTAGATGAACAGTCTTTGTTAGGATTCCTTCAATGACTTTATTAATGGATTCCACTTGACCATTTGCTTGTGGATGATAAGGAGTAGATGTTCTATGTCTGATTTTGTACTTCTCCATCATTTTCTCCACTAGCCTTGATGTAAATTGAGCTCCTTGATCCGTAACAATTTCCCTTGGGACACCAAAACGAGTAAAAATATCCTCAAAAAGAAAAGTAACTACAGATGATTCATTAGCAACAAGTAATGGTTTAGCTTCTACCCACTTAGTAACATAATCAGTGAAAACTAATATGTATTTCTTTTGTCTTGATGGAGGACTAATAGGTCCTACAAAATCCAAGGCCCATTTTTCAAAAGGTTCAATGTGTACCCGAGGTTGTAATGGCATCTCACCTGAAGGAGAAGGTTTCCCTACCCTTTGGCAACTGTCACACCTTTTGACATACTCCCTTGCATCTTTAAACAAAGATGGCCAATAATATCCTAGGTTAAGGATCTTATAGGCTGTCCTCTTATCTGCAAAGTGTCCGCCACAAGGTTCATCATGACATGCCTTGAGAATTTCAGTCATCTCATCTTCACGAACACACCTTCTAATGATCAAATCTGAACCTGTCTTGTACAACTCATTAGCGACCCATGAATATCTTGCACTATCATTAATGATTTTTCTTTTATCCCTTGCATTCATAATTGAAGGAAATTTTCCCGAAACTAAATAATTAGCAATATCAGCAAACCATGGAGTTTGAGTAGAAACTGCAAAAAGATATTCATCAGGAAATTGATCTTCAACCGGAGTGTCATCTTTGATATTTTGAATTCTAGACAGAAAGTCAGCCACAATGTTTTGTTTTCCAGGCCTATCTAGAATAGTAATGTTGAATTCTTGCAATAATAACAACCATCTTATAACTCTACCATTAGTGATTGATTTATTCATTAAATATCTAATGGCAGAATGATCAGTGTGAATAAAAGTTTCATAGCCGGTTATATAGTGTCTAAATTTTTTAATGGCATGAACAACAGCTAAAAACTCTTTTTCAGTTACAGTATAGTTTAACTCTGCAGGAGTCAAATTTTTACTGATATAATAGATGGAATAGGGAATTAAATCTTTCTGTCCCAATACTGCTCCTAGAGCTGTATCGGAAGCATCTGTCGAGATATGAAAAGGTAACTTCCAGTTAGGTCCCCTTAATATAGGTGCTTCAGAAATTTTGGTTTTCAGGGTTTCAAAAGCTAACTGGCAATCAGAAGTCCACTTAAATTCACAATCTTTGGTGAGTAATTTGAAGAGAGGAGATGCTATTTTGGTGAATTTTTCTATAAATCTCCGATAGTATCCCGTAAATCCTAGAAAAATTCTTACATCTCTTTGACAACTTGGAATGGATAGGTTAGAAATGACTTCAACTTTCGCTTCATCAACTCTAATCCCATCCCCTGAAATGTGGTGCCCTAAAACAATACCTTCAGTGAACATCATAAAACATTTTTCATGACTAAGAGAAAGGTTTGCTTCTTGACATCTTTTTAAGACCTTTTCCAAGTTTTCTAAAGCCTCTTCAAATGTATCCCCATAAACCGTAAAATCATCCATGTACACCTCTACACAGTCATGTATCAGATCAGAAAAAATTCCTAATACTGCCCTTTGGAATGTTGCAGGTGCATTGCACAATCCAAATGGCAATACTCGGTAGGCATAAGTACCCCAAGGACAAGTAAATGTGGTTTTATCTTGGTCTTCAAGTGCTACTTGGATTTGATTGTAACCACTAAATCCATCCAGGAATGAAAAGTACTTTTACCTGCTAATGTATCTAATACTTGATCTATGAAAGGTAAGGGAAAATGGTCTTTAAGAGTATCTTTATTCAGTTCTCGATAGTCAACACACACCCTCCATTTTCCATTTTTCTTAGGTACAATTACTAAAGGGGAAACCCACTGACTATCTGAAATAGGATAAATGAAGTTAACATTTAACAATTTTTGTAATTCTTCCTTGACAATTTCCCTAAGATTTGGATTCATCCGTCTTTGAGGTTGTCTGATTGGTTTGCAATTTGCCTCTATATAGATGTGATGAGTACAATTCTTGGGACTTATCCCTTTCATGTCAGTGTATTCCCATGCATATGCAGAAGAATGTCTCTGTAATACTTTGACTAGCTCTTCTTGTTGAGATTTTTCCAGGTTTTTGTTTATGTTTAAGGTTTTGCCTGGAAAAATTTCACTTGTAGAACTGCCAAATTTGTCCATAGAATGAAGAGACATCTGTCTAGATGACAAAAACTCAATATTGGATCTCTCTTGAAATGATTCTTGTTTGTGCTCTCGAGAAGATTCAAAATTTTCTAGAGTATTCAGAATTTGATTATCTTCACTAATTTCTGAAATTGTGAAGAGTGGTTGCAAATATTCTTCATCCTCTATCCATCGAGTGTCATCTAGATCTGTAATTGTCCTAGCTGGAGGATATAAAGTGAATTTCTTTGTTGAACTTCCATCAGAAATATACATATCACCGGACCTACAACTAATAAAAGCATCAACTGTAGCCAACCAAGGTCTTCCTAGTATGACAGGATGGCCTCCTAGATTATTCTTGGGTGTCAGGATCATGAAATCCACAGGGTACTCCCAAGAGTCTAGGGACACTGGAATATCTTCTATTACCCCATCTGGTCTGATCACAGATCTATCTGCTAATTGTAATAGTGTGGGTGTAAAAAGAAGATTAGGAAGTTTTAGTTTGTCCATGATTTGTCTACTCATGATATTTATTGCTGCTCCTAAGTCAATGAGTGTGTTTTGAATTTCAATTCCATTGATGTGAATTTTGACAACTGGATTTCCTGGGTCAAGGTACTTTTGAATAGTAATCTTACCCATCATAATGTCTGCTATTTGTCCTACCAGTTGAATTTTCTTGGTTTCTCTTATTCTTTTCGTTGTTGTCTTCATACTCAACTCCTTTATTGTTTTGGCTAAAATTGGGATTTCCTTGATGGCTTGCAATAATGGAATTTTAATGCAAACATTTCTCAATTCATCCAAGAAATCATAATTAGGCACCATTATTTGTTTTTCTACACCTTTGTCAATTTGTAATCTTTCCGGAAAGGGAGGTATAGAAGTAGATGTGGATGGTTGCTCTAATACTTGAGTTGGGCTTATTGGATCTTTTTGTTTCAGTTTTTCAATGTTTTGGCCTTGAAAGGATGTTTCTTCCTCAAGACTTTTATTAACCCGTAGGGAGTCTTCCTCAGAATTATCTTGTTCTCGTATGATCACAGAAGGTTTCCTCTTCTCAAGTATCCTTCCAGACCTAAGTTGAACATCACTAAGGTCTAGAGGAGTAATTAAATAAGTTGGAAATTGTTGTCCTTCTATCATATATGTGTTCTGAGGATTCTTATTATTGGGGTTTGGTATAGGCTGAGCTGGTAATTGATTGGATTTTTGAGGGAATGGTAATGGAAGTGGTTGATTTTGATGAGGTTGGTTCAAATGATGTTGTTGAGAATTTTGTTGAAAATTTTGTTGAAGATTTTGAGGAAAATTTTGTTGAGGATTTTGAGGATAAAATTGTGGATATGGTGGATAAGATGGTGGATACTGATAATATGGAGAGTATCTTCCATAGGGACCTTGTGATCCTTGTGCCCAAGCTTGAGATTGATTTTGAAATAGGGGCCAAGGTTGCTGCCAAGAATTCCAAGGTGGAGGTTGATTATACATTTGATCATGAAATCCCTGTGTCTGAGATCCCTGCCAAGGTCTTCTAGATACAAAGTTAAGATATTCTGTGGAATCTGTAGGAGTTTCTTCCTGAAAAACAGCCTTGAGACCAGGAAGAGAAGGACAATTCTTGGTCTCATGTTTCTCAGAACAAATAACACAGGTTTCTACAACTTTTACATCTAAAGGACACTCTCTCAAGGCATGTTTCTTCCTACATTTGGGACAAAAGATTGCCAAGGCATCAGATTCAGCCTTTTGTTTGTTTTGTATCTTGAGGGTGTCTATTTGTTCACTAAGACTCCCTAAGATGTCAGATTTAAAATCATCAAGCATGTGTCCTATTTCTGATCTACTTACTGTCCCAGAAGCACATTTACTTGCTCTTGCAAGAGCAGGATCTCTTGGACCTTTGACAGTTTTGGATTTCCCTCTGGAAAGGTTGATACATAACTCAGATATTTCAGGTAATGTGAGTTGTGATATATCCCCTTTCCCCATCATGTTAAGGATATCCAACCATTCATCCCTAATGGTTTTCAACAAAAGAGATTTTAAAGTGTCTTGATCTAGGTTTTCCATTTGTGCCCTTTTTATGTTGTATTAAAATCTTTCCAACAAATCTTCTAAGTTTTCATCTTCTTTTTGTAACATCTTGAACACTTCTTCCTTATGATTAACCGGCATACAATAATCCAAGTATCTCTCTAGAAATGCTTGTCTCATGTCTTCCCATGTTCTAATAGAACTACTGTTTAAACTCGTAAACCACTTCAATGCTGCTCCTTTTAGAGTCGAAGGAAACAATTTCAATTTTTGAGCATCTTGAAGATAGTCATAAGTCCTACACAGCACTTCAAATTCGAATAAGAAAGTTTCAGGATCCTCAGTTTTAAGTCCATAGAAGTTCGGAAGGACATAAGGTGAAATGTTTTTCATGGTTGTATTGGTTTCTTCATCAAGTATAGGGAACCCAAAAGAGCTTCCTATTCTACCTCTTCCTCCTTCTACACCTCTACCTCCTTCTCCTCTTCCTCCTTCTCCCCTACCTCTACCTCTACCTCCTCCAAACAATGTGTGTTCTCCATTAACAACTCCTCCTCCTCCTTCTTCTGCCATGGTTGACTCTCCTGTGGAAGTAGAAAGGTTTATGTCCTCAACAAAAGTTTTTGGATCTTCTTCTATGGCAGGTTCAGTGGATGAAGTGGAAGGTTTCTCTAATGGAATAGGTGACCTTAGATCTTCTAGAAGTCCAGGATCAGTAAAGGATGGAAGATGGGTTTGAGTTGAAGGTGTACTAGTTCTCGGTCTAGATGAAACAAGTGGTGTTCTAGAAATAAAACTTCTGCCTCTGCTGCTTATAAATCTTCCCCTTGAATCTCTCTCCCTACGCATAAAATTGTTTTTGGATGCTAAGAAACAAAGGTTACCTAGTTTTCACTTCCCCGGCAACGGCGCCAAAATGTTGTGCCTCAATCTAGTCTCCTAAACTGAGTTCATTTAATTGTCAACTAGGATTTGTAAACTGCTGAAGTGAAATGTACCATATGTACCTAGGTGCTTGTTTCCTAGTGCGTTGTGTGTAGTGTTTTGTGATGTTTTGGTCTTTTATGTTGATTTATGATGTTTTTGGTCTTTTGAAGTTTTATGTTTACAATGAAAATGCCTAGAAGATTAATGAAAAGAAATTGGTGGTCAAAAACACAGTTGAGCCTAATGTATGGAATAGCAAATGTAATCAAAAACACTGAAGCAATATCTAACTATGACTGAATAGAAACAAGTGCTTAATGATGACTTCTTAAACAAATGACACAAACTAGACTTTGAAAAATGATCACTAAATATGCAAGTTTTCTAACTAGATAGTTAGACACTAATCATGATGCAACATTCTATTCTAAACTCATCTATTCCATGACTAATTCCTAGTTCTATTCTGCAATTTCAATTGAATGTCACAAAGCCTATACTCAAAGAGTTATTGGTTTCTTTTCAAGGTAGTTCTGTTGAGGAAGAGCTCTGTTTATGGTGAGGAATTTGCAAAGATATTTCAGACCTTGTAATGATGTTATCTTCTGTTCCTAAGGTTATGGATCATTGATGGTTTTCAGAACAAAAAGATATTTGTAAATAATGAAGGCTGTCTTATGAATCCTATCAACTAAAGTGATCTACTGTGCAAAGGGTGACAATGTGACTATGAGATGTAAGTGCAATGAATTGATTTAAACATGAGCTTAAGATACTTCTAAACTAAAACAATGTTAAACCATAAGTCATCATCAAACTTTGAAACGAAGTAGTTGGACATGAATTAAATGCAAAATGAAACTCCGGAGCGTTCTAACTAACATGCATTATTCTATGAAGTTACACAATCTGTTTGTTCATCATTAGTGATATTTTGGAAAAGTTCCTTCTTGTGGAAGAGGTAGAACAATTATGACTGTGGACTTGTATGCAATTGAAAGCAAATGAACTGAAAGCAAATGAAAAACTTAGTTATCACATCACGGTCATATCTTGAACTTCTTAAGGGTGTCTTGGAAGAATTTCTTCTTGTGGAAGAGTGATTAGAACAAGTGCAACTGTGATAGTGAAGACTAAAAACTACAACTAATTCCTACAATACTATAGCTATTCATCATTCATTTTTATGATCTGTTGGAAGAATGTCTTCTTGTGAAAGAACTCGAATGAATATAACTACAGTATCTAGTTAAAAACAAATACAAATTAAACTCCTATCCTACAGTACCATAGTCATTAAACATTCATCATTTTAATTTATTGGAAAAATGTCTTCTTGTGGAAGAACTGGAACGAATATGACTACAGTAGCTAGTTAAAAACAAATACAAATTTAACTCCTATCCTACAATACCATAGTCATTAAACATTCATCATTTTAGTTTATTCGAAGAGTGTCTTCTTGTGGAAGAGCTGGAACGAATATGACTACAGTAGCTAGCTAAAAACAAATACAAATTTAACTCCTATCCTACAATACCATAGTCATTAAACATTCATCATTTTAGTCTGTTGGAAGAGTGTCTTCTTATGGAAGAACTAGAATGAGTACGACCACAGTATATAAAACAAAACAACTACTAATTCAAATGCAGAACGTAAAGACAGCTAGGAAAAACTTATCTAGTTTACGCAAAAGAAGTCCGTTCAAGGGGCAGGGGCCCTCTACCACTTGACGGCATTCAACTCCAAATTAAATCACGCCTTCAGGATAATTTTGTCTGCTCCATTAACGATGCAATAGTTTGAACATAATGCTCTGTGTCTTCAAAGACGTAACACAGAGTTTACACAAAATCCAGCAGCAAATCTAACACAAAATCTCTAACTAAGCTCTCGGCCTACTCAAGAGTTTATAAAGTAAATGCAAGTAACAATAATTACAATAATTTAGGAATGATGTCTTTCCTTATCCAAATCATCTTAGGAGTCTTTGAGGTGGCCGCGTGAAGGAGAAAAGACACCTGGACTGAGACAGTCCTAGTAGGAGTCTTCCTTCACAAATGTGTTCCCACGTGCATAACCGTACCCAGAATTCATTTCCTCTTCCATGATGAGCAACACACCATGTAGGCAGAACGTGGATCATGCCCATATGCGGTTTTCCTCAAGAGGCCACCTGGAACATACTCAAACATAAAGGTAGCTGCAGAATCGCCGGTTAGCTACGGAATGCCTGCATTCTGCAGCTAGTTCCGGTCAAAATGCTTAACAATGGCAACAATCACAAATTTCAACAAGTCAGTCATGTAAACCATTCTAGAAGTAATTTTAACTATTTTTATTGATCAATTGGGTTTAAAATAGAAATGGACAAGGGAAAATGAGGTAAAATGAGGTGAAGGAAAGCACAAATTTGAGGCTCAACAAGGAGCCTACCCTCTGAACATGCCGATAAGGTCTGGACTAAATCCTGTGAGTGTTTTTGGACTAATGAGGACTAATCTATGTCCTGGTTTGGCTAGCGATTCATGAAGTGATGGTTTGTTCAGTGATTCTTTCCTGGTGCTGGTTCCTGGTCCTACTCCTGCTACGTTAGTTCATTTGTTCCCCAGAGCATGTACAATTAAGGAAGGGGTGAGTTAGCGACTGAAATTACCACCAAAGACCCAGTACCCCTAGCAAACACTGACTCAATCACAAATTAGGCCTGCTCATTAGGCCAGTAAAAGAGATCTGGTTCCTGGTCCTCGATAACGAGTGATTCTTTCCAGCCAGCATTAGATTTATAATTTCCTTGGAGTCAGGGTGACATAAGACTCCCTCGCCCTTGGCTGAGTCCCTCACCTCTTTGGGGAGGTGAGCGAGAAATCCCTCACCATATGAATAGTGAGCCCCTACTGGGCTTACCAGGCCTCACCTTTTTAGGGAAGGTGAGCGAGAAATTGGGCCTTTTTAGTCAAGTGTGCTAACGCACCCTACCAGGCCTCACCTTTTTAGGGAAGGTGAGCGAGAAATCGGGCCTTGTGTTCTTCAAGTTGATGGCGGGGGCCCCTCCCCCTTCTTTGGTCGGGAAAGTGGGTTCATAACCTCTCCTTTTGTCGAGAGTTCGGCAGGCTCACCCTCTATTTTTTAGGAAATAGAGAGATAAATACTTCACCCCCTACCCCAAAAGAGATTTTTTGATGGCAGCCCTCGACCTCCTCTGTCTGTCAAGCGAGAAATCCCTTAGACATATGAATGTATGAGTCAATGGTGGCCTTGTGTCGAGAGTTCGTTACCTCTACTTTGTCGAGAGTTCGGCAAGCTCACCCTCACCCTACCGGGCCTTTATTTGAAGAAAATAGAGAGAGAAATACCTCAACCTCGTAACCTCAGCTGAGTCCCTACTAGGCCTCACACATATGAATGTATGAGTTGATGGCAGCCTTGTGTCGAGAGTTCGTTACCTCTCCTTTATTGAGAGTTTGGAAAGCTCACCCTCACCCTACCGGGCCTCGACCTCCTTGGCCGAGCCCCTAATGGGCCTTTGGTCGAGCCCCCTACTAGGTGATGGCAGCCTCGACCTCCTCAGCCGAGCCCCTAATGGGCCTGTTGGTCAAGCCCCCTCACCATATGAATAGTGAGCCCCTATTGGGCCTACCGGGTCATCTCCTCACACGTTACCTCTCCCGGTGGTCAAGAGTTCAGCAAGCTTGGTGGCCTCAACCTCCTCGGCCGAGTCCCTCACCTCTTTGGGGAGGTAAGCGATAAATCCCTCGACCTCATAACCTAGGCCGAGTCCCTACTAGGCCTCACCATATGAATAGTGAGTCGATGGCGGCCTCTGTAGAGAGTTCAGCAAGCTCACCCTCACCATATGAATAGTGAGCCCCTACCGGGCCTCACCTTTTGAGGGAAGGTGAGCAAGAAATCCCTCGACCTCGTAACCTCAGCCGAGTCCCTACTGGGCCTCACCATATGAATAGTGAGTCGATGGCAGCCTTTGTCGAGAGTTCGGCAAGCTCACCCTCACCATATGAATAGTGAGCCCCCTAACAGGTCCTACCGGGCCTCAATTTCGTAACCTCAATTGAGTCCCTACCGGGCCTCCAGAAGATGTAGTCCCATTCGACGTGTGTGGGGTCATATTGGGAAGCCCATACCTCTATGTGAGAGATGCCATTTTAAGGAGAAGGGCAAACCAATATTAGCTTGTCAAAGACGGGAATGAATTCACCATAAGTGCACACAAAGACAATGCTAAGCTCTCTTTAATCAGTGATCACCATGCAAGGAGAATAATTGGTAGTACAAATCAATTAATATTGCTATTCTTAAAAAAAAGAAAGCAGCAAGGAGAGGGAAGTGTAGTGGAGATGAAGGCATCCTTGGAAGAATGTAATAAAGAAAGTAAGGATATATAAAGGATGGTTCATGTCTATCTTCCATTACATTTATTCAGTGGGTGCTGGACCGAAGATAAGGCAGGACTGAAGACAGGCAATGGTCAAGACCAAACGCCCCGATGAGCAATGCCCCAGTTAGGTGAGCAACGCCCCGCCCGTCGAGGAAGGCTGCTTGATGCGATTCAGATTGGTGCGATCTGGATTGATCCTCAAGCCAATTCTGTGAATCTTATTGGCAATGCTGATTGGGAGCGAAGAAGGGACGGAGTAGTGATAAAAAGCATGCAAATGGCCATTGAAGTCATTCTTTGCATTTCAATCCATCACTCCATCTAGCAGTTCAACAATATAAGCTTAAAGGGAAAGCACCCGCTATGGGCTACTCAACCATCCCCTCCACCCATCTATTCCATCTATCCTCCCTCAATCCAACCACGTCTAATAAGTTCTGGCTTTATGGAATCCGGCAGGCAGTGAAACGATATCAATTGACCAAGATCAGGATCCATCCATTGGAAACTAAGGTCCCATGCCAACAATAGAAAAGCTCTAGGTTTTAGTCCCAGCATTCGTTCCAAATTCAGGTTACCTTGTTTACCCAGAACCAGTCCCGGATCCAATGCCATATGTTGACCTTGAAGAGGTAGGAGAGGTTCTGTAAGGCCGCTTGACCATAAGGCCCGTTAGGAGCTCGTCCGAGGTTACGAGGTCAAGGGAGAGGTGGCTAGAGCTTCGCTAGGGGTTTAAGCAGCAAAGTAGGTAGCAGGAGCAAAGATCGGAGAGGTGGCAGTTAAAAAGCTGTCATAGGCAGGGATGCTAGGCAAGGTAATGTCTTTGCAACGGATGCTGCTGACTCAACTCGGTTAGCAGCTTATTAGCCTGTAGGTAATGCTGGTAGGGCTACCTCTATTGTTGATTCATACATATCTGGCACCAGATCAAACGAAGAAATGGGTTCTAGGTCATCAACATGGGGCATCATTGGTTGCTTGGCTTCGGGCACCCTCTGTCCTTCCTTTCCATATCACACCTGGTCATGGATTATCAGTGGTAGAGCTTATTACAGAACCCGCCCTCAACATATATACGCTTCCATCCGCTGTAAGGAAAGGTATCAAATAAAGAAGCAAATGCGGGTGACCCTGCAGCGAGGGTAAAGGTAGTGGGTTTAGCAGTTGCATATCCAGATGTTTCAAAACCTTTAGCAGCAGATTCCTATCTAGATACATATAAGTATAAAGAGGCGTATATTGACCCAGTTCTAGAAGCAGTAGAGCCAAGAGTTAGGTAAAAGGTAGCTAGAGCAGCTAAGGTGCTAAAAGTACCGGGCCTCACCATATGAATAGTGAGTCAATGGCGGCCTTGTGTTCTTCGTGTCGATGGCGGGGACCCCTCCCCCTTCTTTGGTCGGGAGAGTGAGTTCGTAACCTCTCTTGTTGTCGAGAGTTCGGCAGGCTCACCCTCTATTTTTTAGGAAATACAGAGATAAATCCCTCACCCCCTCCCCCAAAAAAGAGTTGTTCATCTAATGAAGGCCCTCACCTTTTTAGGGAAGGTGAGCGATAAATCCGTTGTCGAGAGTTCGGCAAGCTCACCCTCACACGTTACCTCTCCTTGACCTGGTAACCTCAGCCGAGTCACTACGAGCCTTTTAGTCGAGAGTTTGTCCCTCACCCTCACCCGTTAGGGCCTCGACCGAGTTTACAAAAGATAGGGTATTAAGGAGGGGAATAGAAATAATAATATTAATGAAAAGGAAGAAGACAATAATATAATATAACTACTAATTATAAGGGAACTATATAGGTAACTAATCCCTAATGGTATAATATGGTTATAGTTTATTAGGTAATATCCTAGTACCTATTATATTCCAGGGATATAGGTTAATTATGTAGTTGTCTCCCCTCATTGTTTATTGGTAGGCTATTGAACCTTATGTTTGGAACCCTTGTAATAAGTGAAACACTCTTACACAAGGTGAAGAATAAGTCCTTTGTTATGAAGGTGATGAACTGGCGTATATTTTAGCATGGCGCATAATAGTTAAGTAGCCCCCTGGCAATAGACTCATAATGGGAAATAATAGATTCTGGTTTGGTCCTCCATTTTTTTATATCCATCCATGTTGGAGTTAGGAGCTTCTTTCGCTTCATCCTCTGAATCACCCGCGGCATGGGGACTTGCACTTTGATTATAGAATTGGGGGATATTACCAATTTCATACCTATCAAAGTGCTACTATTCAGTATGATTCTTTCCCTTATCTGTAGTCATCCTAGGTGATAACTTAATAATCTCTTCACTTCTTTAAGTATCTGGCCTATCTCTTTGGATAGATTAGTTCTGGTTAGAGAGGCAAATCCCTGCAGAGCTTCGTCAAACGCCCGCCACACCTGCTGATTGATACCGTAACACGAAGAAAAATACGACGAGATGCTTTGGCGCTTGAAATACAAATATATCTTATTCATAGGTATGACAGCAATGAGGGGGAAACCGTGCTCGTGTCGAAACTAAGTTTGCTTAAAGTTCCCTTCATTTCAGAAGGGTGCAACTACAATCAATCTATATTAGTAGTAGTAGTGCCATAATCCCCACATATATAATTATTATTCATTGGTAAGGTGTGAAGCGCTTGCTCGAGATAAGGAGAGAAAGGCCTGGTAGGGTGAAGTAATGTGTGAGAAAGGACTCGGTAGGGGGCTCGACTGATAAGGCCTCCATCACCTGGTAAGGGGCTCGTAACCTCAATATATATACCATATATATATAGGGGATAAGGGTACTAATATATAGGGATATAAGGGGATATATATAGGGTTATATTATAGGTTAACTATAATATAAGACCCATATAGGGACTATAGAATAAGTAACCTATATAGGATATTAAGATATCACCTATACTATAGGATCTATAAGATATAATAGGGCTATAGGATAAGGATAATATATTATAGGTATAGGTATATACCCTATATTATATATACCTATAGGTATAGGTTAATATTATATTAACCTAATAGTATATCCTATATATATATAGGATATATATATAACCTATACTAGTATCCTTATAAGGTACTATATATTATCCCTATATAACCTAAACTAGATAGGGATAATATAATAGAGATATACTAGTAGTATATAATAGGATTATCCTATTATCCTATAATATATATATTATAATAGGATAAGCCTATTATAGGGTTAATATAGTGGTTATATAACCTATTAATATATACCTATACCTATAGTATATAGGTTAATATACCTAATATTAGGAGATCCCTTAAGGCATATATTAACCCTATAGGGCTAGGATATTCTTAGCTATTATAGGAGTAATGGATACTATTTCCTTACCCTATTTTATATATAATACTATATATAATATTATAGTATTATATATAATTACTAGGCTATCCTATGGCCTATTAATGATATTGATACCTAATATTAATACCTATATGAGGGTGATATGTTACTCTCCATATGATACATAACCCTAAGGATTATATATATGTATCTATTTCTAGCAGATATTTCCTTTCATCGCTCACTTATTTGGGGAGGTGAGCGACTCGGCCGAGGTTACAAGGTCGAGGGACTCGGCCAAGGTTACAAGGTCGAGGAGAGGTACTACTAGCTTTCAATATTTAATTTATCCAGAGATAAGCCTCCTAAAGAAGGGATTTATCCCCGGTTTCAACCCTGTATAACGAGGGAAGTGGTTAGCTCATAAATCATAAATATGATATTCGCATATCTACTCGTTCCCATAGAGAATAGCAATAACTTCTCTATGCCACATCTTAATTTCTCCTGATTCTATGTTTGGGCCAACATATTCTATTAGGTTTCATGCAATTATTATTATTATTATTATTTTGGTTTTATTCTAAGCCTTCCGATTCGGATGAGGAGGAAGAGGTGCTCAGGTGAACAATAATTCCTGAGTTTCCAAATATTCAGATTATTATGGAAATAAGGATATCCCAACCTTCACGTAACTCTTTGAGGTACGTAGTTGCTCAACCAAAGGGATAGGGGAAGAAAGAAGAGATAAGGAGAAACTGATCGCTAACGGGAAAAAGGAAGGTTCAAAAGAATAGAACGACTTTATAGAACTACCAGAATTGAAAGTGTGAAAGTGGCATCGATGGCCGCCTTTAGTTCTTCGAGTTCGCTATCTCGCCCTCCTTGGGTTGGGTGAGCCCGCTTAACGCTACCTCTCCTCGACCTCATAACCTCGGCCGAGGCCCTCACCTCTTTGGGGAGGTGAGCGATAAATCCCTCACCATATGAATAGTGAGCCCCTACCGGGCCTACCGGGCCTCACTTTTTTAGGGAAAGTGAGCGATAAATCGATGGCAGCCTTGTGTTCTTCGCGTTGATGGCGGCTTTTGGGGCCCCTCCCCCAAAAGAGAGTTGTTCGTTTGATGGTGGCCTTTGTTGAGAGCTCAGAAAGCTCACCCTACCGGGCCTCAATTTCATAACCTCAATTAAGTCCCTATTGGGGCTCCAGGCCTCACCATATGAATAGTGATTCCCTACCATACCTCTCCTTATAGTTAAGAGTTCGGCAGGCTCACCCTCAACATATGAATAGTGAGCCCCTACCGGGCCTATCGGGCCTCTCCTTTTAGTCGAGCCCCTCAACATATGAATAGTGAGTGACTCCGTCCCTACCGGGCCTCACCATATGAATAGTGAGTCCCTGCCGGGCCTACCGGGCCTTTGGTCGAGCGACTACATACCTCAAAGAGCGCATAGTGAATCGTTGAGATTTTCTTCTCTTTTTTACCCTCACTCTATTTAGGATTTTATATTCTATTACTTCTTTTATTTTCTACTTTACAACATGCTCGTAAGTAATATGCTTTTGAAAAGCATGCAATAGTGCCTAGCCTGGCATACTAGGCTAGTGGGTAAGCCTGGTTTGGGTACCGAGTGAAAATGAGAAAGAAAGGTTTCCTAAGAAGTAACGGAAGCAATTCAAAGGCAGGGTTTGATTCCGGGGCTGCTTGTTCTGTTTCGTCAGATGAGGGAGGGGCTGGTTCGGTTTATTCTTCCGATGATCAGGGGGGGCCAGAATCTCGTGTAGTGTAAAGGTGGCTGACTTACTTAAACCCTCTCTGATTCTTATTTTCACACATGCTAGCCGCTCTGTTGTTTATTCTCTCCACACGACACGACCTGAATCTCGCTTCTCTGTTTCTTCTCTCCACGTCGTCTCTACTCTACGCTGTGAGTATCTATATGTATATAATCTGCCCCATCTTTTAGCATGTGCTTTCGGAATGAACTAGCTGAACAATTCCGTAGGAAAAATGTTCCATACCATTCAAAGGTGGTAAAAGGTGACATGTGACAGGAGGCCAGCGATGGCAATCATTTTCATCTCATGAGGAAAGCAGGCAATCAGTAGCGGAACCTCATGCGAGCAAGATGGCTTTATAGCTTGGTTGGCTTTATGATGGCTTCGGGATATGGTAGCTGCTGGATATAGAATGGATTCTTTACATACATGAATTATAATTTCACCTATGTTACAAGCTCTCTATTTTCCTTATCGGGTTACTTACGCTATTCCATATTAACCAACCAATATTCCTTCCTACCTACCTAAAGATAGATTGCCTTGAGCATAGGCCTTCATTGCCTAGCCATCCATGGGGCCATTCGATCGATCAATTAAATCAATCTAGGATGTGTGGCCCCTAATTCTCCATTCTCTGTTCCTCGAATTGCATATCAGCGTATGTAACGCATCTTCATTCCCTAGCCTCCCTTTCCCATGGCAGTTGTTGTACAGCTTAAGGTTGCACACACATCCACAAATTGAATCGCTCATAAAATATTTTCATAGACTTCCCAGTTGTTGTTTTATGGATACAAGACCTTGGATTCCTGCCAATGACCGGGGGGGGGATGCTTTGACTCTTGAATGAATAAAATGAGGGGAGAGGCGGTCCGGCGAACGAGGCAATGAACGAACTATGGCAGAAATGCTTTTGCGATTGAAAGACGACATATAGAATAGTTCGATCCTCCCATGGGGGGGGGACATGGTTTGCGAAACAGATCGAGACCTGGTTAGAACGGACGGCCAGGGAGAGACGTGGATGGATTAAGGATGCGGGAGAGAAAGGAGAACGGATAGATACCTGGTCGTAAGGAGCAGCCAGATGCGGGAGGTAGGTCCAACGACTGGATAAATAACTAAGTCTTACGACCAAGTGCTGCTTGATTAACGAATTAGTCTTACGAAGAAGTGCATGCTTTACCAGGTATTACAAACAAGTGCCAAACATCAAGAACCACGAAACTAGACCAGCCTTCCCAATAAGACGGGACTACACCAACCAGCCCACCAAGACCTAGGGACCTTCACTGAAAGCCCGTAGTTTTCACTGAAGTTCCCTTTTCTCCTTGTATGGAAAGGTAAGGTTAGGCCTGATGTAGGGAAGAAGGTAAGGTTATGTCTTACGTAAGGAAGCTTGAAGCCAAGGAGTGTTAAGCAACATGGAGGTGTGCTTCAAGCAGGTTACAAAAGGTCCTTTCTTGATGCGGACAAGCGACTACATTCCTCTCATGTTGTCGAGTCACTTAATGTACCTCTCCTCGACCTCATAACCTCGACCGAGTCAAGCTTTTTAGTCGAGTGTGCTAACACACCCTTCGGGCCTATTGTCGAGAGTTCAATTGGCTTACCCTTAAAGCTTGATTTATTTACTGACCTTGCAATACCCATCCAAGTTGGCACTCGTAAACATAAAGTAAGGACCTATTGTACCCTACGAAGGGCTAACCATCAAGTCAGTTTAATAAATTATCATCATATGAGATTAGCAACATACATCTCTTCTTCTTGTTAGTTTTTCGTGATAATCAACCAGGTAGTTCATGAAAATACAACAGTTGGTTGGTTCAGTAGTTGAAGCACCAGTAGATCCAACAGAAATAGTAGATCCAGTGGAATGAGCACCAACAGCAGTAGTCAATCTAGTAGCTTAAGCATCACCTATTGAACCACCAGCATCATCCAGAGCCAGTCATGCCATCCAGAATCGGAGTAGCCAGGGGAGAAGTTCTCAGCTAATCGACAGGATCCATCAAGAATTGTCCAAGGAGGCCTTCCCACTACTGACTTAGTTACACCCATCATATAATACTGGATGGGCCGAAGGATACCGGTATAATTATAATATACCTTATTAAGTAACCCTATAGAATTATATACCCTTGTATATAATATATATAATTATAATAGTAAAGCACCAGGAATAATAGGCTATAGGGCTAATATATTAGGAGTTGGTAATTAACCTAGGTTATACTAGCTATATAGGGGTAATAGGATATTACCCTTATGACTATAATAATAGATAAGTATAATATAATATTATACTATATAACTAGGCGATATTATATTAATATTATTATAATAATATAATATATAATATATAAGGTTAGCTATAATAGGTTATAATATAATATAATATAATATATATATTAGGGGATATATATATATATAGGGGTAATAGGTTATAGGTTAGGGTTAATATATTATCCCCTATAATATAAGGTTACCTCTATCTTACAATAGTGTTCTCCCTATATATTAATCTAATATTAATAGTATATTAACTATTATAGTATAGTATATGTATATAACCCTATAATATATAGTATAATATTACCCCTAATATATACTATAGGGTATACCCCTATATTAATATATTATATAAGAGATATATATTAATATAATATATAGGATAAGGGGTATATTCATCATCATGTAAGCTTATATTAAATAGGGTAGTATACCTATAGAGATATAGTATATATCCCCTATATAGGATATACTATATAGTATGCATATATAGGGGATATATAGTATATATTACCTATAGGTTATAATATATTATATCATAATATATACCCTATGTTAACCTTATTATATATATCCTAATATATATAATAATATATATAGTATAGGATAGGATATTATATATAATATACCTATATATATTAATATAATATATATAGGATATACATACCCTATACCTAATATTATAGCTTATATACATATAATAAGGATATATAGGTTAATACTATATATATAGTATATATAATCCTATATTATATTATATCTAATATTAACCTATTATAGGATATCCCTATATATCTAGACTATTATATTATACTTATAATATACCCTATATAGAGGATAACTTAATATCTATATATAGGACCTATACCTATATTAATAGGGGATATATGGGTTATACTTATACCTCTATAGGCTATATATAGGGTATAGTAGGGATATATATATATCCTATATATCCCTATATATTACCCTATATTAGGTAATAATATTAATATATTATTAAGGATATAGGTATTATCCTATCCTAGGGTTATTATATAATATTAACCCTAACCTATATAGGTATATTATCCTATCCTATTATATATATAGGCTTATATACTATATTATAGGGCTAATAATAAATTATAAGGGTGACACTGATGACCCCCTTCTACCTGAGGAGATCTCAATTTATACCACCCCGATCTAGTAACCTGAAATCTTCGATCTTGATACCTTACTGACTTCGATCTCTCTCTCTTGGAGACCCTCAATCTCTTCTTGTGAATGAACTGGAGACGATGAACGCATTGATTTAGCCATTGAGTGAGAACCAGCTAGTATATAATGCCAGCCAGATGAGAGATTGATTTCTAAATTGAGGCGCAAAGAAATTGAGGCACGAAGTGTAAGCTACCTGTCTTTCACATAAATGCCTCCTCCACCGTTACCCACCGTACTACCTAGACCATTTACCTTTATTAATCACTTAGGAGGGACAACTATAGACTCAAGATTAGATGAAACTATCAAACCTTTATCTTCACTTGTTCTTATAACCTATTGCTTCAGCCAGTCAGGAATCGGGGGTACAGTACTTTGAACCTTGACTATTCACCTTTACTGTGCCTACGTCTTTACTTAATGTGCGATCGTGCATGCAACCAAGCCTTGAATTTTCACCTTTTACCAGCTCACACACTTAAACTTATTACAGGAATGAACGGGCTTCCTAAACACCTTGCATGAATTAATTGAATCGCTCCTAGGCACTACTGCTCTTGTTCAGGACGAGCTGAACCCGGACAGCCAGGCCAGCCAGATACCGATTGATTGATGAATTCAAACAGCCAGCATTGCTACGAGATGCTTGTGAAATACATCATTGCTAGGATAAGGAGATTAGATACCCACCTTACCCTTATATATTCTTAGAGGGAATAGATACTAAGGTACCTATTTCATATGGTATAATAAAGCTCTATTATAGGAAATAATAGATAATTAAGGAAGGTGTATGATATAATACCTAATATACGGTTAACCTAGACTATTATAGGGCTAATATAGGTTAAATAATAATTATCCTATAGGATTAACTAATATAATACTATAGGTAATACTATAATAATAGGTTAACTTTATCCTATACACTATACCCTATATGGGTCTATTATAATATAGGTATAATATATACTATAATATAATATATCCCTATAATAATATAGTATATATAGGTATAGGTTATATTATAAATAGTTATCCCTAATAATATATATCCCTATATATATATATACACATATTATATACTATAGGATATAATATACCTATATATATATATCCCATATATTAACTATACTATACTATAGGTATATATAATACATATATCGCTATATAACCCATACCCTATATAGGATATTAATATATATATATATATTATAATATAGGTATACCTATAGTATATAATATAGTACCTTATACTATATATATACCCTATTAACCTTATATATTACTCTATAATATATATATATATATATATATATATATATATATATATTATATAGGGTTATATAGTGTTATATTATTATAATATAATATATAGGGATAATATTAACTATATACTATTATATTATATAAGGGATAATATTATATATATATATATATATATATATATATATATATAGGGATATATATTATATAAATATGTATATATTATACTATTATATTATTAACCCTATATATATATATCCCTATAGTGTTCTCCCTATATAGGGATATAATAATATTAATAGTTATATAATATAGTATATATTATATTATATACTATATATCCCTATATTATATAAGGGGATATATCCCTTATTATCCTATATTATATATATAATAGGTACTAGGATATCCCTATATATAGGTTATATATTAATATATCCTTATAAGTGATATATATATATATTATATATATATATGATATTATATATATATGATATTATATATATATACCTATACTTATAATATGTATTAATATAGGATATATATATATATATATATATATATATATATATTAATAGATATATTAACCTATATATATAGGGTTAATAATATGATATTAATATTAATATAGGATTATACTATTATTATATTACCCCATAGGGCTAATATATAGTTACCCTAATATATTAAGAATATCTATAATATAGTTAAGCTAACTAATTATTAAGGGATATATATTCCTAGTATATCCCTAGTGATATAAGAATCACTTACTAATCCCTCCTCTTAGTTGATTTATTCCTATACGAGTGTTGATATCTTTCGCTTTATCAACTATTACCGGCTTTATCCTTAGATCCCTAAGGAAACTTAGGGATCTTACCACTGTCACCTAGGTAAGATTCCCTCTTCAATTCAGATCAAAGAGGACCTGGGGGGCTTCCCAACAGTAGATGAAGGCGAGGTTTGACAAGAAGGTCTCTTGGAGGGTATTCTCCTGGACTAAGATCAAGGGAAGAGAGCCTTTAGCAACAGTTAGGGGTCAAACCACACTTGTAGAGTAATAGAGCCCAATAGTAAGCAAAGTCACTAGGGTTTAAGGGAGCTTCCAAGGTAGCGCTAGGTCAGTCTTTAGTCAAGGGAGCTTGAGGGAATGGTTTTAGGGTAATTCCCTTAACTTGTAGCAGTAGGTTAGGATTAGGTAAAGCTTAGGAGTGTAACGACCTAGTGATTTAGGGTAGCAACCTCAAGACTAAGGTTTTTTCTCGAGGGAAATCATCCAGTAGTAGAACGATGCCCTAGGAAAGTGAAGTAATAGGCTTAGGACTCTTTATAGGTAAAACCCTAGGGTGATAACATGTTTTGGGATTTTTAGTAGGGTCATTTCTTATTAAGAGTGGCAAAATAGCTAGTAGAAAAGTTTGGATCTGCTCCCACCACCTCAATGGGAGTAAATAGTGCTTGCAAGTGGGATAATAGATAGAGTCGCAAAATCTAAAGAATTGACTGGATCAACCTAGAAGTTACAGATCTTTCAGCATAAGTTGTCGATGAAGCTATTGATTTGGTTGATTCTTTAGATTCTAGTGATTGAGTTGGTCCAGCAGCATCAGTAGCTTAGGCACAAGTAGATCAGTAACACCAACAGGAGCATAAGATCCATACCCATAGCCAGCAGTAGTAGTAGAGGGAGCAAGGGTAAGCATAGACAGTAGCTACCGTGTAGCGGTTTATCCAGCAACAGTTTAAGCAATTGACTCGGTTGATCCAGTCAAAGAAGCAGAAGCAGATCAAGCATATCCAGAGTGAGACCTAGTCCTTTCTATAGATCCAATACCAGTATATCCTCCAACAATACTACTAGTTGAATATCCAGTTCCAGATTCTTAAATAGCAGATACTTTAACAGTACCAGCAACAGAAGAAGCAAAAGCAGGAGCTATAGTAAAGACAGCTAGAGAGGCCCCTTTCAATGGTTTTTTTTATTAAGAAAATTTTTTTGTTTCACCCGCAGCATACCTTACAGTTCCAGATTGATAGCCAGCATCAGTAGCTAAGACGTAAGAAGCACCTGCAACACCTATAGATCGAGAGAAAGAGGCAGAGCTATAAGTTCCTTTTAGAGATCGAGGGGTGGATTCATTTCCATCCAGGCACAGTGAAAGATGCAGATGTTGCAGTTTCAGGTCCCACTAATGACCGTGTTAAAGCATCAGTAGCATCCTAGCTAGGACTAGTGACAAGGGCATAGGCACTATAATTAGGCCAAAGCAACTAGAAAGGAAAGAGCAGTTCCAGGTGGTCCAAATTAAGCAGTACGAGCACGAGCGAGGTATAGATTCAATTGTTTATCCATAAGAAAGGGTAGCAAAAGAAAAGGTGGAAAGTCAAAAGGTAGTAGTATAGGCACCTTGATAGGTAGTAGATTATGCTTTTTCTTCTATTAAGTCTGAGCTTTCAGATCTCGGTTTAAGAATTACACATAGCATTTGACCCGAAGCCTGCATAGGTAGAGATAGGTAGAGACAATATCAGAGAGACACATGGTAGATAGAGTAGCAGGAGCGAAGGTAGCATCCTCTCCAGTTTCACCAATTTTCATCAGTAGGAATAGGGTAGGATTAGAATGGTCCAAATATAACAAATCCAAGCGCCGCAGAGACAAATCTAGAGCCAACAGAAAATCGATAGCCAATTTGAGTAGCAACCATTGGTCCAATTACATCAATTGATCCGCCAGTGGACTACTCAGCAGTTCATGTTTGAGAAGCTTTATATTTCATTTCCCCCCCAGCAAATCCACCAGCAACATACCCAGTTCCGGATCTAGTCCCAGTGAACCCAGTAGGACCCATTAGGGGGCTCACTATTCATATGGTGAGGGTGAGCTTGCCGAACTCTCGACAAAGGCTGCCATCGACTCGGTCAAGGAGGTTCAGGGACTCGGCCGAGGCCCGATAGGCCCAGTAGGGGCTCACTATTCATATGGTGAGGGACTCACTATTCATATGGTGAGGCCCGGTAGGGTGAGGTAACGAACTCTCGACATAAGGCTGCCATCGATTTCTCGCTCACCTTCCCTAAAAAGGTGAGGCCCGGTAGGGACTCGGCCGAGGTTACGAGGTCGAGGCCCGGTAGGGACTCGGCCGAGGTTACGAGGTCGAGGCCCGGTAGGGACTCATACATTCATATGTGTGAGGCCCGGAGGGACTTGACTGAGGTTACAAGGTCAAGGCCCGGTAGGGACTCATACATTCATATGTGTGAGGGATTTCTCTCTCTATTTTCTTCAAATACAGGGACTCGACCGAGGTACCGAGGGATTTCTCACTCACCTTCCCTAAAAATGTGAGGGTGAGGGTGAGCTTGCTGAACTCTCGACCCCCGGGAGAGGGCCACCATCAATAACTCTCTTTTGGGGGAGGGACCCCCGCCATCAACTTGAAGAACTAAAAGGCCGCCATCGACTCACCAATTCATATGGGTGACGAATTGCCCTCAACTCGATTTGGTCTTTACACACGGCATTAGGAGGGATATTTACCAACTCCTTTAGATTGGGATGAAGTGGAAAACAACCATGAAAAGAACCAGACCCTCTTGTTAACCAGTCATTATGTCAGGTCACTCGAGGAACAGAGAATGGAGAATTAGGGGCCACACAGCCTAGATTGATTTATTTGATCGATCAAATGGTCCCATGGATGGCTAGGAAATGAAGGCCTATGCTTAAGGAAATCTATCTATAGGTATGTAGGAAGGAATATTGGTTGGTTAATATGGAATAGCGTAAGTAAGAAGAGCGATAAGGCGTAATGTATTGAAAGTAGACGTAAGTTTCACTAGTTAGTGATTATGTGATCTCGTAAGCGATAAGATCAATGCATCGTTGCTGGGCTCTCTGAAAGGAAGGAGATCGATCTATCTCCGGCTTCAATACATCATACTCGTATATAAGAGAATCTCATCTAGTCGGAAACACAAGTGAAGAAATAGATTCAATTTCATTACATCCATCTCCCGGCGGGAAGGGGTAGTACTCCTTCCTTTCTTAGCCTGGTTAACATCAAACTTAGGTGCAGTCGAAGCGTCCAAATCCATTCATCAAAGATCCCGTTCTATATACAGATATACATATTCAGTGCCAGAAGATACAGGATAGATGCCTACAACATCCCTTTTAGACTGAGAGCTTGTTATAACAGTTGCTTTCGATGAAGCCATTGCTAATGAAGTTGTTGATGCAGCAGAAATGGACTCTGTTGTTTATGTCGATTCAACAACCTATGTTTCTTATATATTACTAGGGGAGCACCTACTAGCTAGAGTTAGGCTAAGGGATAACCTACTAAACCTACTAAGGAAGGACTTACGAACCTAGGAAGACTTTGAAATTCCATGCGTTGAACCCTGTAAGCAAGCCCTTATGTGCTCCTAAACCACCCACGTATAATCCTAAGGCCATACCTTCTATTACCCATGTGCGGCCATACCCTTCTTTAGTAAATCTAGCTATAGTGGATCGAGCAAAGCCAGTAGAGGCTCAGGCAGGATAAGCAGCAATAGTTTCTCCACCAATCTTAACCGATGATCCAGTTGTTTCTAACCCAGTAGTAGCAGAGGTAAGGGAACAACCTTGTCTAGGCCTTCTTTTCCATACCCTTATCCCATAGCAGCAGTTCCAGGTACAGGTGGTGAAGATCCAGAGCGTGATCCACCAGATCTTGGCTTTCATGATCGTGATGTTGATGCTCGTAGTAGATATTTAGAGCCAGAACCACCACTAGCATAGGCAAGGGAAATATATAGATAGGTAAGAAATAGAAACCAGCACTAATCAGTAAAGAATAAGTGGGCCCTCTAGACAAGCCATAATTTCCTCAATTATAAAGGTAAGGGAACCTCAGGCTCCCCTATCCTGAATTAGTAATCTGATATGGGCTTAAGGGTTAGTGTTTACCCCTCCCTCCATTAAATCAAAGTATCGATTACCATGCTTTCCCATCAGAATCTGAGCCATCTGTGCCCATCGATCTCAGAGCCATCGCCTCTCCCATCAGCATCAATGCGATTCCTTTCCTGATCTCGAAATCAGGGGTAACACCTCGTACTGTGCTTCTTTCTAACAAAACCTTGACTGCGCTGGTTTCCCTAAGTATAAATAAGCATATAAAATATTGATTATACGATTGTTCGATCGAAGATCACATACATAATTGAAACCCTCGATATCGGTATTCGGTAGTAGCTCCTTTGGTACTCAATAGCCCCCACCATTTAAGGTACAATTTTGGGTACAATTCAGGTACAAAACCACTACTCCCTCGAAGCCACACCACTAAGATTTAGTCTCGGTGAAGCCTTTGAGGAAGGGAAGGGGAGCACTCTTTGAAGGGTAAAGGCACTAGAATGGATGGCACTGAGATGGAGATTTATGGGCATTGGTAAGGATTAGTACAACTCTTTGTAGGCACTCCTTCCATCCAAATCTCTGAGGCAAGAATATTTCGGTATGTTATGTTCGCCTTTGAGGGATGGATTGAATAATGGACTAAGATTGAGATCAAAGTATTCCCAATTCTTAGAAATACCAGGAAAAAATTATGAACACTTTGCACTGCATCAAGGGCTTTAGCACTCACACAAACAAGTGAGGATGAGTCACACTAAGAAGTATTTCCACTTCTGAGACCGATCAAGGGTCAGTTATGATGTTATTTCATATGTGAGCTTCTTCAGTGATGTGGATTGGCTGTGTTGATGATGTGTCTAGCTCTTATGTGTATATATGTATATGTGCCTCTGTTTTCTTCCTTGGTTTATATGGGCTAATACGATCCAATCAGTAGGGTTACAATGGTTCCTTAATTACTCTGGGTTTGTATCATTGCGATAGGTCGAACAGAATAGATTACTCCCAAGGTTATCAGAGGCATTCGTTGGCATTCATCAATGGATAGCTCCGATGGGTTATGCGATGGTTCCTCAGTTTTGATCCGACAATCCCTTCCCTTGGCTATGGGCATTGTCCTGGGTATTGCCTCCGTGGTTGGAAATGTATCTGTGTTCCTTTGGTGTAGTTCCTTCGTGTCTCTGGGTTGTGGTTGATGACTCGTTGGGTCTGTTTCCCTCGTTGATTTTGGCTTCATGTCTGATCGCTTGTTCTGCCTGGGTTACTTGTTTAGAAGGATTTGTTCTATCTCCCTGGGTGTTCATGGCTCAATGGCTCGTTGGGCCCTGGTTCGGTTGTATTTCTCATGTTTTATCGGGTTCATGAGCCTTTTTTGATGGATTTTTTTGCCTTTGGCATTAGTGGCTATCGATTGTTTGACGGTTTGAATGAGTGGATCGGTTCAGATTTATTTCCCATCGTCGTTGTACCATGCAGCTCGGCTAGTGTTCATGCCCATCGATCAGCTAAGCTTGTGTATCTCTGTTTGTCCTGCTCAGTGTGATTGGTTCTTTATCCACACATTCGCTACTAACAACACACTAAGCTACATTCAATGGCATATTCTCATAAGGGTGGGGAGGGGAGTATGCTTCACCCGGGCTTCAGCACATCACATAACTTTACGTAATTCGGGTAGTAAATGCACCCATAGCTGCATTATATCATGTGCGCAGCTCATAATCACCTCTGTTACGGATCATTAAACAATATTCCTAATTATTTATGATCGGAATGAATCATAATCAAGGGATGGAACTATATATATATATATTATTCCCCTCACCTCCACAACACGCAGCTAGCACCCACATGCATTCCTCGCATACGGATTAGTTGCTATCGCAGGGCATGTATATACATCTTTTTGGAGGGTAGATACCTACAAAAGCAACTCCACTACCAGAACACCCACTGGTATGAGCTCTACTAACGTTACCCTTGCACTGATGAGTAGAAGGGTTGAACCACACCCTTACACATATGCAGGAGATCTTGTGATTAGGCACAATTAGGCTATTCACTTACAGCTACTAATCACAGGAATAAAACACTACTGCACCTTCCACACATTACGATGTTGATGATTGATGAACTACTACTAACATACACTATGGATGATTGGAATAAGGATTTATCAGAATAACACTCACCACCATAATGATTTAAATAAGGGTAGGTTGGAACATCACGATCATACTAGCATCATGAGGGTGGGGAGAAATGAGTAGGGAAAGATAACCTCCGCCTCCTGAAAATTCAAGAAGAGGAGGGAGAATAAACCTCCGCCAAGGGAAAATGGCAAACTAAATGCTCTCCTTGGGTCGGGCGAGACTACTTAATGCTACCTCACCCTAACAGTTAGGATGAAAAACATGAGTTATTGTACTTTAAGTCTCATTAATCTCTCTAGGAAGGGTTACTAAGGTCACGTCACAAGATCCAGGGTTACAAGGTTATGCCTTCCTTGACCAGCCCAAGAAATCAATCCTTCTAGTCACATAACTAGCCATCTCCCCGATAGTAATAGACATAGCTAGCTATCTCCCCAATAGTAACATACATCACTCACTCTATTCATTCACTAGTGTGGGGAAATACAACAATTCATAGCCCTTTCAGTCCACTGCACTTTCCACTATACTTACCACCGCAGTTGGCTTTTCTCTTTACCACCAAATACAGACCTGTCGGCCACCATCCGGATTCCTCCTTTTCTAGGGAGGGAACAACTGCTATAATAAACATCCCCAACCCATTATTTAGACACCTCCTCAATTAATATAAAAACTACTCAGAGAATAAGGCATTTAGTTACTTAGGTTTGGGAGAGTATAGATCCTGAATTATTGCTATTGGTGAGGTGGGACAACTCTATAGCAGCCCTATAGGGGGAAGGCGTAATGAAGGGGATAGCGTTAACGTATATAAGAGGGTTAGTTACTAAAGTATGTACATTAGTTACTGAATTTGACAATTTACCTGAAACTTGGAAAATTCTAAATAATGGCTATTATGTATAAAAGGAAATTAATCATAGAGTTAGGGTAACAAATGCTAGTAAGTAGACTCATAAAATTAGCCTAATAATATTAATGGATATAGGGTATTAACCCTAGGCTATCCTGGCATAACAGAACATATTTAAGATAAACCTGGATACCTATTATACCCATTTATGATATAATACCCCTATATAGTATTATAGACTTAATATATATTAACTAGTTTAGGATAATAGGTTATATATATTAACTATATATATCTACAAGGATACTATTAGTATTATTACCATAGGGACTATATAGGTACCTATAATATACTAACCTATAATATCCTAATATATAACCTATAATATATATAGGATACTAGTATACCTATATAAGGTATAATATATATATCCTATATCCTAATAGAATAGTGTTATATATAGGTATACCTATAATATAGCCCTAGGGTATCCTATATAACCCTAGGGATAATAGTATATTATATAGGGAGAACTCTATATCTCTTAGGGGGATATAGGTATATAGGTAATACCCTTAATATAGTTATATATAATATAGTATATCACTTAATATATATATATGTATATATATATATTATTATAATATATATCTACTATATAGGGATATATATATATATATATTTATATATATATATAGGTTATCCTATATGGATATTAGTTTATATATTATAATAGGATATAATATATATTATATATAGGATATTATATATATAGGGTATATAGGATATATTATATACCTATATAGGGATATATATATATTAATATATAGGGATATAGGTATATCCTAATATACCTATATACGTTATATCCTATATACTATAATATATAATAATATACTATTATTATAATATGTATATAGTATATAATATATCGCTATATACTATTATAATAGTATATAATATATATATATCCCTATAGTATATACTATATACTATAGGGTATATATATATAATATATATATATATATATATATATATATATATATATATATATATTATTATTATTATATTAGCCTAGGTTATATATAGTATATAACCTAATATATATATATATCCCTATATTATCCCTATATATCCCCTATAGGATATAGTATATATAGGGGATATAGGGTTATCCTATATTATAGGGACAATATTAACATATATAATATAAGGGTTATATTATTATAGAGGTATATAGCTATAATATACTATATTATATAGTATATTATATATTATTACTATATTATATTATAATATAGGCTATACTATATCCCTATAGCCATATATATATATATATATATATATTATATAGGTATGGGTTATATATATATATATTATCCCTATATATATATATAATATATATATATATAGGTATATATAAGCTATACTCTATACCTTATATGATATAGTATACCTTATCCCTATTATATTATATAGGATATATAATATAGGTATATACCCTATATTATAAGGATATATATTATAGATTATTTATATATATTAGGGATATATATATATATATAGGCCTATATATATTAATCCTATATTATATAGGGGTATATATATATTATATATAATATTATATCCATATATAATATATCCCTATGATAATATATATATATTAATACTAGTAATATATATACCCCTATATATAGTCTATTATATGTTAATATATAACCTATTATATTAGATATATATCCCTATATATTATCTTAAGTTAGAGATATTATAATATATTACCCTATACTATCCCCTTAAACCTATATTATCTATTATACTATAATTATATAATATAGTATATATATTAACCTAATATAGCTAATAATGGTTATCCATAGTTCTCTATTTTCCCATTAGCTTCTTATTATATTAGGGATATTAATATATAATATCCTCTAACCTCAGAGGATAATGAGAGGCCAAATCTATAGTAGTTACCTAGGGTTAACCCTTGTATAATGGGTCTGGTAATATTAATCACTCTTAGTAACGTGGTCATTCTTGTCGCAGTGCTGGCTTTTCATAACCAAGGATGTGAAGAATTCCTTACTATGATGGGAATGAGACTTTAACTGGGAATAAATTGTACAAGCTAGTAGTTCATGCAGGTTGATCTTGTGACCAAACGAAAAAGAAATTATAATAAATAGGTGCCTCTAATTATAATAAATAGGTGCCTCTAAGACGACCAAAGAGAGAGAATATATTCACTTTTTCCAAATGATAGTGAGGGCATTAGCTCGAAGCAGAAAGCTGGAAGCGATAATGTTCTTGACCAAAGAAAGAGAGGGAATCTATTGACTTTGACCAAATCAAATAGAAGTAATTGAGCAAATCAAATGGTGTCGCTGACTCCAAAAAAGGGTTTAGAATGAGCTCTTTGAAGAAGATCTAGTCATAGTACCCAGCTGTCCTTGTACACCACACCATGTCATGGGAAATAAGGAAAAAGTCCCGTAAAACAATAGCTTGCGAAGTTGAGCTGAAACTCGTCTCGTACCAGCTGTCCCATCAAAGTGGAAGTGGTCTACCGAAAGTAGTCCAATAAAAAGGAAATAGGGAAAGTAAATAGTTATCCCACATCCTTGTACATCGTGTCATGGTAAAGAATAAATAATATTATTCACAATAGTATTCACTGGAATAATAACCTTTACTCACTCACAAATATTCTCGTAAAAGCTGTGTCCAATTCACAGTCTCGGTGAAGCGGTCAAGAAATTTATAGTCTGGTTGATCTTACTGAACCATAATTCTGAACTGATTAACTGACGAGATAATGACCATCCAAGCAAGTGACCTAAACCAATAGTGCACTTAAAAATGTACTCGATCAATCGTAAGTGAGATAGCTAGCGATGGAAGCACGGTAGATAGTGAGATAGCTAGCGCTATGAAGTGTTGAGAAAAGGAAGATATCTTGTTTGTTTCATTGCTTGGAGGTAGGTAATTCACAGTTCAAAAGTATAAGTTAATCAGTTAAGGTTGCTTGGCGAGTTTGGTTCGCTAGCTTTGAAACTTGTTGCATGAAACACTGTTTCACGATAAAGGCTTGGTTCGACTTAGACCACTTTGACGGGACAACTTCCAATTATACAATTTCATTTGCACCATTTGTTAGACTCAATGACTTACACTTTGTTTGGGTTTCATAATAGTCTCTGTTTGGTCACACTATTTGTAAACCCTTTTCTTTGTTCAGCATTAACCTGTATTCGTATGCCTCTCTTGGTTTGGTAAAATTTTATTCCTAACAAGGAGAAAATGTGATTACACTACAAGCCGAATCACCTTATAGCTGATGATGTATAACGATTGCATGTACTAATAAAACATGCTAGTAAACATAGCTTATATAGTATTAGGGGAAGCTTAGTTAGTATAAGCACACTAGTAATGAATGAACTATCACATATCCCTTTATTATAGGAATAACGTCACACTAGTACTTATGATTACACTATTATAGTTGTTACTAATTACAGGATATACGTAACCAAACATGATTGAAACGGGGCGTTACCATTATAACGGATATGACTTGATTTCCTCTACACACTCTCTATTATTAACCTTAAGCTAAACTGAGTGAATGGTTTCTACATATTGACTCTTATACATATATGAGAGAGTACTATTACCATAAGCTTTGATATGATATTAGCCCTTATATCACACTTGTTCTCTGCTTAGTCTCATTAGTAAGTCATGTCTGTATTAGTTATAGTTCTATTCCCATTATTGTTATGAGCTACCCTATCCATGTCACTCTGATGATTCGTATATGATTCCCATTGTATTAGTAGCATCCTATTTGATTCCCTTTATTCAATATCATATCTCATACGTAAATCTCAATTTTCTCCTGGACAACGGTAGATTAGATAAGAGTAGGGTGTATTAGCTGTCCATCCAGAGAACAAGGATGGAATCTCGTCGAATACCCTCTAGTCATTTATTAGATCTCGGTAGTTAGATTGTTCTCACCCGGTAGTTAGATCCCGGTAGTTAGTCTCAACCGGAGGACCTAGGAATGAATTTGATTCTTTTCCTACCCTCTCTGACCATCCTAAGTTTTCTACTGTGGGTTAACCCACCCGATGGTCCTCTCTGTATTGGCTGGGACCCTCCCTTAACGAGGAGCTCCCCTAAACCGGGGGTGGAGAAGGCCCAGGGAATCATAGCCCATCCTTCAACATTGTTGGGAGCATCCATCCTTTGAATAATCCATCCATTAGGCAATGGGTGAGTGAGGTACCTATAGTTGTTGAGGTGGGAATGAAGGCTGCTATGTTGCCTACCCTACACCCCCGGTGTTCAAATTAGGTAAGCTATAACTAGTTGGGTTCAGACTCGATGGGAGCATCCAAATAAGGTAGCTCGAGCTATCCATCCAAATTAGTTTGGCGGGGGTGAAGACAAGCCGGTTGGATTTTTCGGAAGAGGCGCTCCTACTAATAGTTCTATTACAATGTAACTCCCATCCAAAATCTGGTCAGATCGATGGAAAAAAACCAACTATGGGTGGGGGAGGGTAGTTGAGGCATCTACTCGTATATTGGGCTGGTCATCATACTAAATAAGAGCTGAGCATCCCTACCTCTTGACTGATTAGACTGAGGTGGTAATCCTATTCACTATGGGCTGGTAATCATTCCTCCCGAGCTAGCTGGTTTTTGGGCTGGTAAACCTCCTACTGCTACTTCCTAGAACTAATACTTTCATTGGGACTAACCTACAGGCAAGTGACCTAACCCAAGCAATAGCTAACCGAATATAGGTTTGAAACCCTTCTAGCACTTATCGAAACTCATTGAACCAATCAAACTAACCATCCAAGCAATCTAACCATCCAATAGACATTCTCGCGAGCTACCTCACCTACTAGCTCTGGGAACGAATAACCGGTACTGCTACTACTCCCACTAATTGCTATTCTCGCAAGATACCTCACCTAATACTGCTTCTTGCTAGCTCCTGGAACTAATAATGCTAATCTCAAGGTGAATATATCTACTGCTACTACTCACTACTGCTATTCCCACTAGCTACTGCACCTACGAAACCATCCAAGAAATATAACCATCCAAGCAAGTAGTTCAAGCTAGTTATGATTAGCAAGTTACTAAACCATACCTACAAGTGACCTAACCCCAAATCTACTCAATGATTCTACTGACTAACCCTACCTACAAGCGAGTGACCTAAACCTGCCAAGCCATACATTCAAGCATGTTCCCCCCATACCAAACATCCAAGCAATAGTTCAGTGATTATAAGCTATTTACCTATACCTACAATCAAGTGACCTAACCTACAAGCTAAGATAGTTAACCAAGCCAGTAGAAGTAGTTCAGGCAGGTAAGGTATAAGCGGTTACCCATACTTCGTAATACCTCCAAGAAATAGTTCAGGCAGGTTGAAGCTGTTACCGAACCATACCCATACCCATCCAAGAAAACCTACATCATCTTTAATCAAGTTGTGATTCTATACGTATAAAACCCGCCCCATCTATATCAGCATGTGTTTCTTTGGAAGTTGAACAGGTCCGTATGATCCATGTTTTGTACCGTTCATTTACAGGTGACAGATGGTGTAAGGGTTGAAGTTGACACAGAAGGTTGACAGGTTGAAGTTGACAGGTTACAGGTGAAAGGAGGCCAGCGAGAATAATTTGAACCTCATGCGATGCCTTTATCCATCAAGCGCTAGCAATCAACAACAACCAGACTTATTTCATCAAGCGCTAGCGATCAACGATCACCAACAATTATCCCGACAAGCGTGAAAGCGTACCTGAATGCGTGAAAGGAGAATTTGTGAAACTGGCCATTCCAGGTTTCGCTCTCTTGTCGTCATTAGGTGTAATGTGGATCCTCTCTCGTCAACATGTCCTGCGCGAATAGAATCTATGCACCTAACTCACTCACCCCCACTTGTAGAATTGTAAATGAACATGTCGTAAACGTCGCTCCTTTCTCAATCACCACCTTTGCATCCAAAATAACCTCTGTCGAGTGATCCCAGCCACTTGAGGAAGGATTTTGATTGATAAGGAATAATAAGCGGGATATCTCCCCATTGCACCGTTCCAGCCAGATATGCGCTTTCTAAAATCGAACCTCATACCTAACCGCTCCAGTGTTGGCCCTCTCAATTATCATCCCTCACCGAACCAACCAGACGAATCCATAGCTGCATCATCGCGCCTAGTGCATTCTTATCTCGAGCCTCACGCAAGCCAAATGGGCATAGAGCATAGAGGTAGGAAAGAAAGAAGTGAAAACCTCCACGAATATCGTATACAAAGATCTCTCTCATTATATATGTAATTACACATTCGTTCTTTCCCGCAAATTGCTAGCTAGAGGGAAGGTCATCCAGCATTGGTACCCAAAAGGATACGGCCCCCACTCGATTGAAAGGAGATAGGAGAGAGGGTACTGGGATACAGCAAGGAGGGATAGGGCTTCTGGTTAGGAAGTTATCATGCTTGAGTGCACTTTCTCTCATAGAGTTCCCTTTCTCGGGCTAGAAGTGAGAGATTAGGGTTGTGTTGTGTAGCCTACTGGGGTGCGGCTCATGAACTTAACGGAGTATTTCCTTCTTGATTGAGTAGTAAAGACAAATCGAGTTTGACCATTAATTCCTAAATAGATATAAGTAGTAGGGTTAGTTCCAACTTTTCATACCACTTCGTGGCTGTTGACTAACTATTTATTCAAACGACTGATTATATATTTACCACTGGATTTCAATACGTTACGCCTTACCCATATACGAAGCCCAAAGCCTTCTACGAAGCCCTAGAGCCTTACTTATTGGGTGGGCAACCCGAACAAAAGAAATCTCTTGCCTTCCTTTTAACGCACGAAAGATAAAGTACTTGTGGGGAAGCAAAGGCCCCCTGGCAGGCATAAGAATGAAGTACTATTGCTTACCTATCTTTTTTTTATTATAGGGAAACTATATAAGAATTCTATTTCTTACCTATCTGGCTTGGCTAGGCGGTCTGATGCATGCCTATCTTTCAGGGGTAAGAACCAAATACTACTTTCTTCCCTCAATCGATATCTCAGGCTTTGAGGGTAATAAAGATAGGGGAAGTGCATTATCTCCTTGAGTTAGCGGTAGAGCATTCTCTCTCTCCTTGCACTAGGGTGAATTAGGTACATTTCACGAAACTCACTCATATACATACAAATTCATTCTCCCCTCCCTCTGCTCCTGCTTTGGTTGGGTTTCACAAAATAGAGTATATATATTATACCCTCAGCTCCGTAATCCGGTTTGAACCAAATCTCATACGTCTAGGATCAAATGCATTCTCTCCTTTCCCTCAGAAGCGCAAGCCCCTCCGGGACCTTCCTGATTACAGGAAGCGCCCTCAGGGTGATGCCGACGATGGCGGCCTGTTGGTCTTCAAGCCCTTAGGGTTAAGCCTACTAATGCATCCTTATTTCGTTCTTTTTCCACTCTATACCTTCATGAAAAGCTCTTTTCTTCTCCGTGCATCTGTAATTCAATATTTACTTTCCTCGCATCTTGAACAACGAAAAGAAGGTACGTTCTGACTCGCATGTAGCATTATGCACGCAGCATCCACTGTGTTCAAAGAAGGGGCCTATTTAACTGCACTTCGTTCCCTACTCAATAGTCTAGAAATGGTTGGGTCAACCTATGGTGTGTCAGTTTTTTCTATCCATAGCGCAGCACCAGGCATCTAGGTTATTCGTCAATAGGAAATAACCGTGAGAACATCCTCGTGTGAAAGCTTCCCATTTTCCAGTTGTTCCTATTCCTGGGTGTTGATTGAAGCGACTCCAGCCCATGTTTCGTTGCTTCGTTATTCCCCCGAAATCGAGTTGAGGCTATTATCTCTCTCCGGTTCCGACTTTGGAAAGGTTGAAAGATCTGGTAAAATAAGGTGCTAGCTTCGCAGATGTAGATTGTTTTATCCCATGGTTCGATTCGTTCCGAAAGAAGGTGATAGCCCTGTAGATCGCTCCCTTAAAACACAGTCAAAATATATCGCAATAACGATATAGAAACCCATTGTATAAAGGCAGAGGACAATGGATATTAATAATATACCTATAACTATAAGGATTACTGGTTTCCCCTAATATATAAGATAAGCCAACTTAGGATAATATATACTATATACTATATATTATAATTAAGGGATATATATTATAATACAGTATATATTAAATATATTATATATACTATAATAGACCCATATAGGGACTATAGAATAAGTATAATATACTATATATTATATATCCTATACCATATAGGATATAGCCCTATACCCATATATATATATAGTAATAACTATATATATAGTTAATATAGGGTAATAGTATAGTAATATTATATCCTATTAACTATATATTATAATATTATATATATATTAGGTATATTAAGGGATATATATTATACCCTTATATATAGGGGTTATAGGGTATAACTATATAACCCTTAACTATATATTAAATATATTATATATACTATAATAGACCCATATAGGGACTATAGGATAATTATAATATACTATATATTATATTACTAAGGGATATATAACGATAATAATGTTATTAGGATAAAGGATATTATATATACTACTATAGTATATAATATAGGTGAATATAGGATAGATATTATAGTGAATATATATAGGTTAATATATATTATAGGTATATAGTTAATATACACTATAATAGGTATATATATATATATATATATATAATTAGCTATATATATTATACTGACCTATAATGGGATAGTATAATATATATATTAATTATATATACCTGAATATATATATAGGGTTAGATATATTCCCTTATATCTATTCCCATAATTACTTATAATAAGTTATTATATTATAGGATATAGAGGTTACCCCTATATCTAATAGTACTTATAGTATTCAATAGACCATTATTATAATAATGGTGATTCACTGACAACTTAAGGTGTTTAACCCTGGCCCTAGTTACGTAACCTGCACTGAAAGGTGGCTTACTTGGTGAAAGCGGCTTTCTCCAATTGGAAGCAAATCACCTCGATTGACCCATTATATCGATACCATGCATGGTCGAATCAGGCGGGCCCCCTACCCCAAAAGGTGGGGGGGGGGATCCCTGCAACCCCTTAGCTAATCGGCTGGGGTCTCGCCCTACTAGTGAGGGAAGGTAAAGTATCATCTGTAGCAGTTCACCCCATATTTTAGGTCCAGGGCGTTTGGGATCAACAACAGTCGAATTATGGTGGTACGGAAGTCTCCTGATAAGCGGACTCCGCGAACCAGCACCCTCCACCCTCAACCTTTGGAACCACATTCCTCGCAGCTAAGTTTACTCTATTGGTTGGTCATAGTTTCGGTCCCTGCCACTTTTCAATTCGGCGGTAAACGGGGATGCCTGCACCTGCTGGGTAGGCATCTGAGAATGATTCGAGTCGCACGAAGGGAAAATTTCACGTACAGTTATCAGGGGGGGGGAGGAGCCCGACAGGGTCCCCCACTTACTTGGGTCTTGGCCTAAGTGGTGGGCCTACCCATCCCAACTGGGAGTATGCTGGGATTCATGAAAAGCAGCACCTTACGATGCCCATGACCAATCGGATTCTGACGTACCAGTGGGTACCAGAGGAGATTTCTATGATCGCCTCTGGCGATACATGAGCTATATTGAGATTCATGTCCCGCAGCCTCACGCCACACCAAATCTAGCTAAGCGTACAACAAATCCTAGGCTAACCGACTCACCCAAGTTACAAAGTAATAGCTGGTAAATTCATCTATCTTCAATATTGAAGGAGGATTCGAGCCTCAAATACGACTACGACTACAACTCAGATACTTGGTAGGTGACTCATATGACTCAGAGACTTGGTAGACATTCAGAGAAGAAAACATATTTTGGTAGGCGAATTAAAATTTCCTCTGGTAGGTGGCGAAAGACTAGCAGTTTGGTAGGAGAAGGAGCGAAAAGCCGCTAGTCATAGCTAGGAGTACTAGCCAGGAGTAATAGTCGATCATAGCCAGTCTTAGCCTTAAGGTATAGCCTTAGTACTAGCCATAAGATACTAACTACAGTACTAGCCTTAGTAAGTTCCTTAAGGTAAGTACTAGCCATATGGACTTAAGAGTGAAAGCCATTAGGTAGGGTAGAGAAATTAGCTTTATTTCAACTTGCCTTTCTCTTTAGTGCTCTCTTAGAGTAGAAGTAGCTATAGTTCTTTCTCCTTTTAGTAGTGCTATAGACCCTTTCTCTCTCTATAATGACTAAATTAGTTGTAGTTCCACTTGTTTCTCTTAGCTTTAGTTAAGTTTTCAATTATATTTCTAATGACTCTCTCTCTATGGAATTGGGCTATTCCATGGAACTGGTTGTGTTGTTTAGCTAAGATTTACTTATAGATTAGTATCTATGATAAGCCACACTCTCTCTATCAACATGTCTAGCTCTTGCCTAGCCTAGTTTAGTTCATAAATCAGTTGACTTACGGTTCATAAAGCTTAGTTGTACCAGCAAATTCCTTATTTGTAATACCCTAGCAGCTTCCTTAGTCGTAGCTTCAATCTAGCTTGTCTCGCCATACGTTCACATTATAACAGCCCTCGATTTCTTTCTCCCAGCTTCGGTGGAGTTGCATCATGCCTTGCCGTTGTAGCAAACTATCTCTAGCCACTACCTCCACGTTAAAGCATCACAACCATACCCGAGTAAGAAGGCCCACATCACTAGCCGAGAGGAGAAATACCTCATCACTGACCGAGAGAAAGGAAGAAAGATGTCCCCCATCATTCCCAACAGATGAGAGAAGAGGATATATCGCCATACGATAGAGGAGAAGGCCCCTATCACATGATACCTGAGTCACCATCAAAAAAGATCCTGTTCAATCCATACCCCTTTCACCAGACCTCGTTCACTAGAACCGAGAGAACCTCATTACCCACCGCCTAGTACCAGGAGGTTTACACAGGGAGGCGCATTTACGGTATGCCGGTACTCAATATTGGTTCTTGATGCTCGTACTAGATGCTTGATATAGATCTCAAAAAAGAACTCTCTACACAAACTACACAAACTCTTTATCTATACTCTAAATAGATTTCTAAATAGATCTCTCTACCGAGATACTTCTCTAACTCGGTCTAGATCTATAAAAGGAAAGGGACAAGCTTGCTAGAAGTTGCTTAGCTTACTCTTGTTGTATAATAACATATATAATGCTATCATTGCTCATGCTGTTAATGAAACGAGGCTAGCTAGGTGCATATGGGAATGAATGAATGAATGAATGGTGAATGTTAGCGGCTTTAGAGGTTTTCTTTCGATCTGAATAGAATTCTGAAAGGAGGGGGAAAAGTAAGCATGCTATTTGTTTATTATGCATGGTTGGATAATTACGTATATAACACAATCAATGAATCATTACTGCTTGAGTTACTTTCTTCGAGAGTGACTTGGCTAGATTGTTGCAAAAACCTAGGCAGGGATCAGAAAATGGTTTGCTCGCTTGCTTCAACTTATTTCTATCTAGCTTACCTCTACCCTCTACCCTATTCTAATCCGATGGCTATGATCCACTATAATCTGATGCCTCAAATACGATGTTGCCTCTGTTCTCTGCCTCTAATACGTTCTAATACAATACCCCGCTTATACAATCTGATGACTATGATCCACTCTAGTACACTCGGAGACCCGGATGCTCGAATCCACTGGCTCTCAATAGTTGATACATCCATTTTCCAATGGTGGGAGAACATACCCACCGCTCAGTCCTAGAAGGTTTTTTGTCCCCACCATTTGTTGCAATACCCCATGCCCTAGATGGATGGTTGTACATGTTTGATCAGTTCGACGTGAACAGTCGTTGATCCCCCATACACAAAAAGAGGTTTCGTTCGTGAGAAGTGCCTGATTCTCTCTTTCTCACTATTTCCTTGAGCTCTAGCGAAGAAGCTCCTATCTCCATTGAAATAAATAGGCACTGTTACATTGTAGTAGAACTATATGCTAAGAGATAACTAATCTTTCTTATTTCTGCCTTTTGAACCAAAATCTTTCCACTATATGCTATTAGAATTCAATTCTCTTTCTCATTCTTTTTTCAATCTCTCTAGTTCTGATTCTTTCAATCAATTTCGATGATTTAGCTACTCTATTTAGACTCTTTAGCATACGCTAAGCCTTCTTAAACTAGTTCTTCTGTCACTAAATCACAACTATTTCTATTTGGTGCCTGATCCAATAAGCGGATAAGCAATAAATTACCTTCCCTCCTTCCCGATTATAGGAAGCGCCCTCCCGAGTCCTTTCCCTTAGAAGTGCAAGCCCCTCTGGGACCTTGATTGAATTCTTGTTGGGTCTACTTCCTGGGTTCTGGCTAGGCTCTGGCTTGGGTCTGAGGGCTTGGTTCAATATTTTCCCATACAACTTGAGTACCCTTCAACTACTTGCTTGACCTATGACCTTTGAATGCATGTTCCAACCCTTCATTCATAGTGAGTCGATGGCAGCCCCCTTTTCGAGAGTTCGCTTGCTCACCCCCACCTAATAACATGGAGGTTTGAACATCTTTTGATGGCGGCCTGTTGTTCTTCAAGTTCCTCTCTTTTGGGGCCGATGGAGGCCCTTCTTTGGTCAGGAGAGTGGGTTCGTAACCTCTCCTCGACCTTGTAACCTCAGTCGAGTCCCTCCGAGCCTCACTTCTTTGGGGAAGGTGAGCAAGAAATCCCTCACACATATGAATGTTTGAGTCCCTACCAGGCCTCAACCTCGTAACCTCGGCCAAGTCCCTACCGGGCCTCACCATATGAATAGTGAGTTGATGGCAGCCTTTGTCGAGAGTTCAGCAAGCTCACCCTTCCGGCCCTTGTCTGATTACAGACAAGCAATATTCATTCCTCAAACTCGTAACCTCGGCCGAGTCCCTAATGGGCCTCACCATATGAATAGTGAGTGACTCCGTCCCTATGGGCCTTTTAGTCGAGAGTTCAGTTGGCTCATCCTCACCCCCTCCCCCAAAAGAGAGTTGTTCCTCGACCTCATAACCCCAGTCGAGTCCCTCACTTTTCTTAGGTCAGGTGAGCAATAAATCCCTCCGGGCCTCACCATATGAATAGTGAGTCCCTACTAGGCCTCTCCTCACACGTTACCTCTCCTCGACCTCGTAACCTCGTCCGAGTCAACGACAAATTTTTAGTCGAGTGTGCTAATGCACCCTTCAGGCCTATTGTCGAGAGTTCGACTGGCTCACCCTCACCCTGGTATATTGACTTGGTGGTCGGGTGGGAGCGTGATTTATCAAACAGCTTGGAAGGGTTAGATCGATCTATTCTTTTACCCTTCCCTGGGGGTCGGGGGCCCCAGGAGCAGTAACCTCTAGACCAGCAGCCCTCGGCCCTCGATTCTTTAATACGAGACAGTACAGTAATGCAAGACAAGCCCCAATGAATGAATCTCTCTTTAACCCTTGACCCTAGACCCTCGACCCTATTTTATTTCGCAATAGGATACTGATTTGATTCTTTCCTAGTAGAAGAATTCGTTACAACCCCACCAAAAGGAGACTTATTTTCCATATTTCTTCAAGTACTTAACAGCTACTTACTTAATGGCTACCGGCTACTTAACAGCTACTTAAGGTCTTATTACCTTAGGTAGCGAATGCGGAGAAGATATTGGAGAATCAACAAAGGCAACCGTCTACAATTTCTCTGTTGGATGGTTCGATCGCTACTGGTTCCTAGTTCATAAGCACTCACTAGTTTGGTTTAGTCAATAGGAAGGCTGAATATTCATTGCAAGCGCAACACATTCCAATTCCTAGATCAAGGATAGGACCCCTAATATATAATTATAGCCTAAGGAGTAGCTATTAACTCAACTAAAAGAAAGGGAAAAATACTAGCACCTTAATTATATATAATTGTAATACTATATAGTCCCTTAATATAGCCGATAACTAATACAAATATCATCCTAAGATGATATTACTATATGATAATAATATATAGCCCTTTAGATAACCAAATTGGATAACCAATTAATATAATATAATTATCTAGAATTATATCCATAATATTATAGCCTATTATACCCTAATAGGTTATAATAGGCTATAATAATATATTATCCCCTTACATTAGTAATAATATAAAATATATAGTATAATATAATATATATTAAGTCTATAGTAGGTTAATATATATTATACCTAATAGACTAAGGGATATATATATATATATATATATATATATATATATATATATATCATTATATACTTATATTATAGTATATATACTATATAGCTATATATCTCTACAGTATATATATATAGGGTATATATATAGTATAATATTTATACGTTAGTATATTTTATATATATATAATAATATATATATCCTATACTATAATATATCCCCTAATATATCCTATATATATTATACTATATTATATATTATATTAGGGGATAATAATAATATATCCCTTATAATATATATATCCTATATTAGGTGGGGGGAGGGGAAGCATTGAACAGTTGGGGCTGAAGATTTAGGTGGAGGTACCACATGCCATCCGGTGGAGGCTGAAACCGGAGGTAAATGTCTACCAGAATGCCTCAGAGCAAATGAACCGAACCTACTAGGAAAGGAATATTACTGAATATGATAGATAAGGAGCATATAAACCAATTAAGGCTAATAATAGGGATATACTAGGGTTACTAATAGTAGCTAATTATTAGATAACCTATATAAGATAATAATTAGCAATAATGGTTATTAGTACCTATATTAATAATAATATACTTCCTAAGATTAATGGATTATAATAGGTTAATATAGATAATATACTTATCCTTATATACTTATATAACCTATAATAATATATAAGGATAAGTATAGGATAAGGGATATAATATATTATTAATATATTATCCTTAATAATATAGTATATATTAACCCTATATATATATATATACTATATTATAATATTAGCGCTATATATAGTATATAGTATAGTAATATATAATATATAACCAATACTAATTATATTATTATATATTAATATTAATACCCTAATAGGTATATAATAGGTTATAATATCTATTATTAATATATATATAAT
This sequence comes from Pinus albicaulis, assembly GCA_034641835.2. NCBI lineage: Eukaryota > Viridiplantae > Streptophyta > Pinopsida > Pinales > Pinaceae > Pinus > Pinus albicaulis. Next base: position 1,280,635,878 of record CM076581.1, on the reverse strand, counting down.
ATAGTATAGGGATAATATATATCCCTATAGGTATATACCTATATAGAGTATATATATTAATATATATATATATATACCCCTATAGGGATATATAGGGATATTATTATAATATCCTATATATAATATATTAATATTATAATATTATATATAGGTTTATATATATATATATATTAAGGTTATCCTTAATATATTTATAATATATATATTAACTATATTATATAAGTTAATATATCTATTCTATTATCTTATAGTTATATTATTACTATGGTTAACCTATATAGTATTATAATAATATATAGGGCATAACCTATTAATATAATATTATGTCATATAATAATATATATATATTAACTATTATATTGATATATATATTATATATATATTATCTATTATCCTATATAGATAATTTACTAAATATAGGATATTATCCCCTTTAATTGGGATATTGTCCTTTAGGCTATAATATATCCCCTATTAATTAGTTGGTATAATGAGATTATTATTAGTGATTCCATGCTATTTTTATATTATTATATGGTATAGTGATTTACCTTTATATAGGGTCAGTTGATATTTATGGGTTAAATATCTTTCTTTTCTAGTTCATAGTTTTGTTCCTCATATTCCTTCCCTTAGGCCCCATTTTGAGAGGTATATGATCAGCTATCAAATGCGTTACTTACAATATGGCAATGAACATTGTTTATGTTTGGCTATATGACTGCAAAGTCCACCTCCTGTCAATGATACTGGCTATCGACCTCAGCCTTAGTCCATGTCAATAAGCTCTAGATACACTAGCTTACATCATTGCATTAGCTGCATGGACTGTAAGGTCTTGCTTACTTACTTGAATGAGCTTCTGTCTTACGAGTTCAAGTTATAGCCTTACTACTAGTAATAGAGACTTGTCTTGAGTCTATGCCCTATGGTTGATGGTGTTTACTTACTTGAATTAGCTTCAGTCTTATGAGTAAGGTCCATGCACTAGAGACTGACTTAAGCTGCTCCATGGTAAGAAGCCTTAATAGACTCTCTTACATGCACTTAGTTCCATGGAGTTACTTAGAGTTCTAGCCTCTATCGACAAGCCTTAGTCGTAAGCCGTATGGACTTAGCACTTTCGACTCCTTCTGGTTGTCCATGCACTTTAGACTGCCGATACTAGCCAGACTATTAGCGTTAGTAAGCTCCATGCACGACTGCCTTAAGCCATAAAATGACTACTTATGCTGGTGTTGCTGCTGGTCGTACTGCTGCTAGCTTTGGATCTTCTATCTATGCGTAACCATTAACAGCTTAACCAACTGCTTAACTGGCTTGTGAAGTGACAAGAATATGATATAGAGATGAAACCCCTGAAGATGGTACGAGGACAGGGCTTGTGCAAGTGAGTTTCTGGTATCGAAGCTGTGGTTATTAAGCCTGACAGTGCCCCTGGTGGTGGTCAAGGGAGTGATCCACCAATATCCCAGTGTGATTGGTACAAGGAGATTTTTTCTATCTTAAGTCTGGTCAGTTCCCTGTAGAGATGTCATCCAAAGAGAGAAGGTCTTTGAAGATGAAGGAAATCCGTTATGTATTGGTGGCAGGCTTTTAGGAGAAAGTCTTACGGGATGCTTTTGAGATGTTTGTTCCCTACAAGAGGAATTCTAGTGCTCAAATAAATGCATGAAGGGGTGTGCGGCAGAAATTTTACTTCTTTGGTAACAGCCCACAAGGACGGAGTCACTCACTATTCATATGGTGAGGGTTATCAGAGGCAAAGAAAGGTCTCCTCTTTCATAATTGATCGTACCAGAATCTATCTCATAGATAGAAAGAGACTGAGATATAACATGCCGATGTTGATTACTTTACACAAATGCCATCCAAGGCCAAGGAGATAGATAATAAGGACTCCTTCTCTTATCAGGCTCTTCTCAGAATAGGTTAACGTAGTGTATCTCATCCTTACCCCTTCTTACTTTTATGTGTTTACTAACTACTTTCCCTATATCACTTGCTTCATTAATCGCTTAGGAGGTATCGCCATCAACCCTTATAGTCTCCGGATGGAATGGCATTGCATGATACTACGTTATTACCCTTAAACCTCTTGTTTACTAACTACTCTTGCCCTAGACCCATCAGATTCATTAAGCGCTTCAGAAAAAAGGACAACTAGAGAAGAGACCCAGCACCGGCCTGGCATGGATCACATGAAACCACTCCTTCTTTTTTTACTTACTACCTACTCTTCAAACCTAGTTTCCCTAAAACACTGAATGAATTAAGCACTTCAGAGGTACCATATGAACACCCTTCTCTTAGAAGCAGAAGCTAGTATCAGGCAGGACGGGTTCATACAAACTTACCCTAGATTTTCTCATGTGCATCAGCTAAGAATGCTTCATATAGATGGATGGAGTGCTACCTTCCCTAGAGCTAGAGGGGAAAAAGGTATTCTCTCTTTGAGAGAAAAGGTTGATTGTTGACTTAAAGGGAGAGACTCTTCTCTTAGCTCTTACTGGACCGGATCTCTTCTCTCAACTCTTACCGAAAAGAGACACTCGACTCTTACCAGAAAGAGACACTCAGCTCTTACCAGTAGTTAGCAGGCCCTCCCTTTCAATAAGTAATCTGAAGGTAAGCGACAACCCGCTAATCTCATGAGGCAAGCCAATCCACCTCCCTTCTGACAGTCCAATAGTGACCTACTCCCTTCTGACATTTCAAATAATAACCTCTCCAACACTGATCCATAAGCACCACAAATATCCTAGGGTGGAGGGTGAAGGAGACTGGCTAGAGCCCTAGGGAAAAAGAAAGAGATTACCAGACCATATGATACTTATCCCAGCTTGAAAGTTGCCTAGATCTCTATACAGATTATCTATATATTTCCCATCTATCAAGTCTCTACCAGCATTCTGTAGACGTGGTTCGGTCCTTCCCATTTGTCCCTATCTATTGGTGGGGAGTTCTATGAAGAGACGAACAAGTGGATTGAGAAATGAAAGCTCGGGGATAGAGAGAACCAGGCTTTTCTGAAGAATTACTGCTACTTCCCCACCCCCTTTGATTATCATATCGAAATTTTTTTCCACTTTTATAGTAGATGTCTATTTATTCCAGCATATTAATGTGGGGATCAAAGAGATTATGGTAGATTATGTTCACCAAGGAATGACCTGAAATTGGATTTTCATCTATCTGGGATCGTTCTTTTTCATAGTAATAAAAGATGTTTTACTTTTTTTTGTTTATTTTCTGAACAAATGGAATAACCCAATGGATCGACCTCTACGAGAAGAAGGTTGTCACCTTTCTTTATTCCCCTCAATCTAGCTAGGTCAGGTTATAACTAGATTCTTCCCTCAATCGCTCGCTAGACGGATATGATAAGGCCGCCATCATGCGAAAGCACGCTCGACTGATAAGGAATGGAGGGATAGGACACAACACTATGCGCTACTTGAGGGGAAGAAAGAAAGGGTGAGGGTGAGCCAACCACACTCTCAACAACAGGCTCGAAGGGTGCGTTAGCATGCTCAACTAAAAAGCCGCCATCGATTTATTGCTCACCTTCCCTCAAAAGGTGAGGCCCGGTAGGGTGCGCTAGCACACTCGACTAAAAAGGCCCGATTTCTCGCTCACCTTCCCTCAAAAGATGAGGCCCCTACCGAGCCTCACACATATCAATGTATGAGTCCCTACTGGGCCAAGACCTCGTGACCTCACCCGAGTCGATGGTGGATTTGAAGAAAATAGAGAGAGAAATCCCTCACACATATGAATGTATGAGTCCCTACCAGGCCTCGACCTCATAACCTCAGTCGAGTCCCTCCGGGCCTCACCATATGAATAGTGAGTCGATGGTGGCCTTGTGTTCTTTGCATTGATGGCAGGGCCCCTCCCCCTTCTTTGGTCAGGAGAGTGGGTTCGTAACCTCTCCTGTTGTCGAGAGTTCAGCAGGCTCACCCTCTATTTTTTAGGAAATAGAGAGATAAATCCCTGACCCCTCCCCCAAAAGAGAGTTGTTTGTCTGATGGTGGCCCTCACCTTTTTAGGGAAGGTGAGTGATAAATCCATTGTCGAGATTTTGGCAAGCTCACCCTCACACGTTACCGCTCCTCGACCTCGTAACCTCGGCCGAGTCCCTTTCGGGCCTTTGTCGAGAGTTCGTCCCTCACCCTCACCCGTTAGGGCCTCGACCTCGTAACCTCAGCCGAGTCCCTAACAAGCCTCACACATATGAATGTATGAGTCCCTACCGGGCCTCGACCTCCTCGGCCGAGTCCCTCACCTCTTTTGGGAGGTGAGCGAGAAATCCCTCACCATATGAATAGTGAGCCCCTACCGGGCCTACCGGGCCTCACCTTTTTAGGGAAGGTGAGCGAGAAATCGGGCCTTGTGTTATTCAAGTTTATGGGGGGGGGGAGGGGGGGGGGCTCCCCCTTCTTTGGTCGGGAGAGTGGGTTCGTAACCTCTCCTGTTGTCGAGAGTTCGGCAGGCTCACCCTCTATTTTTTAGGAAATAGAGAGATAAATCCCTTACCCCCTACCCCAAAAGAGAGTTGTTGATGGTAGCCCTCGACCTCCTCTGTCGGTCGAGCAAGAAATCCCTCACACATATGAATGTATGAGTCGATGGAGGACTTGTGTCGAGAGTTCATTACCTCTCCTTTGTCGAGAGTTTAGCAAGCTCACCCTCACCCTACCGGGCCTCTATTTGAAGAAAATAAAGAGAGAAATCCCTCAACCTTGTAACCTCGGCCGAGTCCCTACTGGGCCTCACACATATGAATGTATGAGTCGATGGCGGCCTTGGTCGAGAGTTCGTTACCTCTCCTTTGTCGAGAGTTTGGCAAGCTCACCCTCACCCTACCGGGCCTCCACCTCCTCGGCCGAGCCCCTAACGGGCCTTTGGTCGAGCCCCCTACCGGGTGATGGCGGCCTTGACATCCTCAGCCGAGCCCCTAATGGGCCTGTTGGTTGAGCCCCCTCATCATATGAATAGTGAGGAAGGGAATATGAGGCAGTCAGTTCACATTCATCCAACCCAACAGCCCAATCGGTTGACACAGCGAGGGGACTAAGCCACTGAGAATCAACCTTATTAATAACCTAGACTTTGTGGGACCTAGACTACCTATACTTTGTGCTTTAAGCTCTAGTACATGACCAGATGGATGTGAGACCACCAGTTGTTTATGCCCCATGATTACCTATTGGACTTACCTGTTCTCGAGCCCTCATGCCTAGGATGTTTTTTCATGCCAATTTACACGTTACCTTACTCCGTGGTTAATAGTTCGTACCCACCAGTACAACATAGACCCTGTTAGGTTCATAAAAAAGAGAGTGAGTTAGTTTATAGAGGATAGATATAGGTGGAATCACTTATGCTGTTGCTTTTTCCCGTTCAATCCTTCCATCCCCATTCGCACTGACACAAAATCTGCATGAACCACTACACTGTACACATTAAGAAGTCCGTATGATGTCCCTGATTTAAGTCTATTTGCTTTATGTTCACCATTTTCAGTCAGTTCGCATTCAGCCAGCTGCCACAGCACTCCACGAGAGGGGCCACCACTTTATCCTGGTAGATAGGACCCGGCCAAACATTATATCAACATGACGAACACCCCATAACTACTAGAAATAAAATGATGTTTTCGGGGGGATCCAGGCATCCAACCAAAATCGATGATGGAACTCATACAGAAACTCTTCCTCTGTAGTAGCACCCTTCTTCGTTATCAGATTATTAGTATGATGCACTATGGTTCTATGGGTTCTATGTCTGGTCCATTAGACATGAAAGTGACTGAGGATTCGCTAATATAGCTCTAGGCCCATGTAGCTCAGCACCACAGAAAAGGAGGGAGGAGAGGCAGATATAGATGCGAACAGAGTCAGTTGATGCACCAGCACCATAAGTAGATCAGTAGATCCAACAACAACATCCCTTCGCTTGGAGCTTGCAACATTCCTTCTAGTTATAGATCGATACGTAGCCCTATTAGATTATAGAGATGGAGAGCCAATTACAGACCTTTATGAGTGATATCCATATACAGTAGCTTCTTCCCTTCGATCAGTTCCATACATAGATCCTCCAGCATCAGTAACATACCTAGAAGCGTAGATAGATACAAAGGCAGGGACAAGGGAAAGGTAGGTAGGAGCATAGCTTATTGCATATATAGATCGAGATCGAGATGCTTACCTTCATGAGTAAGATCCAGTCCCAGGCGTAGAGCTAGTTGAAGGAACACCCACCCTATAAGCATCCTTTCCATCTCGAGAACCAGAAGCAGCAGCACCATCTTTACCAGGATACCTTCCAGGTCCAGCAGCTTAAGATAAATACCCATACCCTATAGCTAACCTTCGGATAGTTCCATATCTAGACCCATATCCATATATAGTAGCATCGAAAGTAGCTTCGTTAAAGCCATTCATACGAGAGAAGCAAAGATATGAGCAGAGGCAAAGGCAGATCCAAGTCCAGGACGAGCAATACTTAATAAGAAAATGTCTAGCTCTGACTGCTAGTATGGCTCTGCCTCTACATCAGGCAAGGCCTCTCTCTACCTCTCCATTCAATTATCAGCTTGGATCGGTCTAGCTCTTCCAATCTCTGAGAACAGGTCCTGGCTAAGCCATAATATCATAGTGAAAGTAATCTCGTTGACCTCACTAGCTCCAAGGCCGCTATCGAAGGCATTTCAAGACGTTTCTCTATAATGGCCAGGATGGATTCATTTGCTTCTTGGTTTAGCAGGGCCTTCACCACTTACTGGCTTGTTGATTAACTAATAAACCAAGGATGGATTACTATATGGCTGGCGGGAGAGAAGAGTGGACGGATTCTATTACTTACGTGCTTCTTGCTCACTAGATTCATCCAATTGGATTTCATTTGATTGATATCGATAGAACCCATGTTACCAACTGATTGATTTTCACTGATTGATGTTCCCATGAAGCCTAGTGCCACCTGCCCACCAAGCACTCCACCAAGCCAAGCCTACGATTCCCACCTACACTTATTGGGGGGTTGGGCTATATATGGATCTAGCGAGCAAGAAATCCTATATGTAGGTAATATAATAAGAATAAATAATATATATATCAAAACAATATATTAATTAGTCATATTAGCCCTCATATGACTAATTAATATATTTGGGATACTCGGATATTCCATATAATGGGGTTAATAATATTATTCCATAATATAGTAGGATTATTAGTCTAATATTAGATATACTAATATAATATAGCCTATCTTAGTTAATATATATTATTTACCGATATAGTTAATAGAGGATATATTATATAACTAATATAATAATAGACTAATATAAGGTTAATATTAGTCTATTAACCTATTATATAGTAATATTGGGGCTAATAGGGGATAATAGGATATAGAATAACCTATAGATATATGGTAATTATATTACCCCTTATAAGGTTATATATAGATTATATATTGGACCTATTAATATATCCTATATAGGGATAGGTACTATATATATACTATACCCTATACAGTATAATATAGGTTAACTATATTAGGGGATAATATAATATATATATATACTATCCCTATATGGTATATATTATATATATAATATAATATATATATGGGTATAGGGATATAATATAACCTATATTATAATATAATATAGTAATAATATATAATATACTAGTATATTATAGCTATATACCTATATAATAATATAACCCTTATATTATATATGTTAATATTGTCCCTATAATATAGGTTATTATCCTATATCCCTTATATCCTATATATATATATATATATATATATATATATATATATATATATATATCTCTCTATAGGGTTATATATCCCTATATATTATAGTATAGTACTATAATATATAATATATACTATATATCCTTATATAGTACTATATATTATCCTATATATATATATTATTATCTCTATATATATTATATACCCTATCTAGGGATAGGTACTATATATATACTATCCTTATCCTATATACCCTATATATATATACTATTAGTATTATACTATTAGGGTAATATAATTAATAGTATTATTATATAGGATAATATACCCATATAGGTCCCTATATATATACCTTATACTATATATAATATCCTATATATTATAGGTTATAATATTATTATAGTGTAATAATACCTATACTAACTATATATATCTAATATATATCCTATAGGGGATATATATAGGTTAATATCCTATTAGTTAATAGGGTATAATATATAGTATATTAGTTATACCCTAATATATATATTATTAGGATTATTAGTCTAATATTAGATATACTAGATATAATATTAGTAGGGATAGTATATATATTCTCCCTTATCATTAGTATATTAGTTATGACCCCTCTAATATACTATAATATTAACTTAGATATATACCCTATTTTCTCTTTACATGGCTCCTACTTGATTATTCTTCTTATAGTATTATTCTTTTTATCGTTGGTTCTGGAGGAAATGATGACTTTGATAGTCATATAATAAGGAGTTGTCTCCCATACTGCTTATACCCTGAAATCGGAATAAAGAGAGAGAGAGAGAGTTATTGATAAAATCATCCGACCGAATGACTTGCCTAACTACAAGAAGAGGTGATACTTGCCTTACTCCATCTTAAGGTAAGTAATATTTAGTTCCATCTTTAGTAATAGAGCCATCTCCATCTTTTGGTCTATAATAGTTCCATCTTAAGGTAAGTAACCTATATTTCCATCTCTATCTCCCTCTCCATCTCCCAAATGCACCACACCAAGCACTCTATCTCCCTCTCCATCTCCCAAATGCACCACACCAAGCACTGACAGCTTTTTTTTCTTTAGAAGGGCAGGAGAATCACTTTTCCACACATTTCTACACCCACTCTCCCATTCACTGTCTAGGTGCATATCTAGGTGCGTATCACTATTCCAATCTCCCATCAATCGAAAGATATGCATATCCGTACGCCTTTTTCTTTCTTGGACTGAAGGGAAGGGCAGTCTCTCTTTCATCAGCGCTGGGATGGTTTCTCCTTCCTTGACTAGGGGGGTCGCTTCTGATGGACTGACGGATTCTGGTGATCCAAGGGCTGGGAGCTATGGTTCCGCTGGGAGGAGGTCAGGTTCTGGTGATTCTGGTTCCGCTTCTAGGAGCTCTGAATCTGCTGATGATTATGGGGATTCTGGTGGTTTCCGTTCATTGGTATGTTTATCCACATGTGGGATCTGCTCGTTCGGGATTGACTTGACCATAAATGCCAACTCTTCACATAGTGAGATAAACTGAAATCATATCTGTATCTCGAAATAGAAGAAATTCTGGTTAGATATAGATGTATCACATCGCGTAAAATCACGAATATAGTGTTATTACATATATCTAATAGTAGCATTGTCGAAGGATTGACCTTGTAAACTCGTATTGGAAAAGTTCCAGTGATATCGTATTGGAAAAGTAATCGATTGGAATCTAATTTCATCAAACCAATGCAACATATATAAAGCATGTCAAGATAGATCTCAATCCAACTAGAATAATGTTCTCAGCATTCGACGAAAACTAAATCTAGTGTTATTACATATATAACATAACGTATTATTTCATTAAGTAAGCTGGAAGAACTGCATTTTAAGCATTCAAATCCTGAAAAAAGGAAAAAAGTCACTCATCCATCCAATGGGTGAGGTGGGGTATCAAGAAATAACATATCTAAAGGCTCGAAATCAACAATTGAGGTTTGTTAGAATATCCTGACTATGTGATCAAAGAATAGATCCTCCCTCAAAAGGTGGGTTATAAATAATATAAAGAAAAAAAGTAAATAAAGACTATAGGGCCTAAAGGTGAATCATAAATAATCTAAAATAATAAGGTTCTAAATAAGAACCCTAAACGCACAAGTGGTTGCTGTCAAACAGAAAGGTCTTCCTGCTGACCAAAGTAATCCCAATGCTATTAGTCCCCAAAACCGCAACATCTCTGAAGTTCTTGCAGTAGTTCCTAAAACAGGGCAGTTAACATGACTGGTTGTTGCTGTCAAACAGAAAGGTCTTACTGTAGGCTGAACCAGTCCATCCCTCCAATCAAGGTTTGTATAGTGGGACCATAAGTAAGTGTCTAGGCCTGAACCTTCAAAAAGGTAAGCCTGTCTAACCTCAGGCAAGTATCACCAAACAACCATGGAGCGGAGCTGCTTTCCCGACAAAGGAGGGGAAGGATGCGAAGCATAGATAATATCAAGATTGTTTAGTCCGTTAAGCCACGGTTCAAGAGCTATGGTTCATTAAGCCCTGGTTCAGTTTAGCTATCTAATTTTCTCTGTAGGGGGTGAGAGAAGTGTCAAAAGGTGGGATGAGATGAAAGTGGGAGTTTATCTAAAGAATGGAAAGGTAGAAAGGATTGAACCATTGGATGTAAGTGGTGGCACATCAAGTACCGAAATGAATTGAATCTTTGAACCGATCTGTCCCAAAGCGGGGAAAGTTATATCCATTTCTCTCATGCTCCCCCCTAGCCCACGGACCGGGTAGCAATGGCAAGCAAAAAGGCAACCCCAGCCAGCAACCATCACCCACCAACAACAAGTAGTGAAAGCTCTAGTCCACAGTTCTCATCACACACCCAGTTAGTTCCCATCACACCCATTTCCCCATCAAACCATGCAACGATATTGATTGAGTTTCGGCATATTAACATGATACAAGATGTTCCCCCATTTTTCCATGATACGGACGGGACACATTGAAACACCATGGCATGGATGGCACACCTGACTGCCGATCGAAACTCACATGACATGGCAAGGCGTGGAACGATGGTACACCTCGAGTTAACAACACGGATGGCGGTTGTTGTTCCCAACACCGACCGTATGGTACGAAACGGGACGGGAAGGTACAATGGGCGGAAGGAGTACACAATGAATCGCTATGCTGGTCGAAGACACGGGCTTGCTTGCCTCCAACATAGATAATTGGTTGGGTGAAGCCACCTTGCACAGAGAGCAATTGATTGATGGCCGATTGAGGGAGGGGTGGTCCAACAGACGAAGAACGATAGCCAATTACGGGCTTATATCGCGTGTTCGCTAGATATGGGTCTTTTTGGTTGGTTGGTTGATCCAGAATTCATTAAACCTTTTCAAATGTAGTTGTTTTTTAAGAAACCCCTTGGTTTTAGTCGTTCGTAGATGGCAGGGGAAAGAAATAGAGTTTTTATTAACCCAAATATTCATTTACATGCTTTTTGGCTTTTGACTTACAACCAGTTAGGGAGGAAATAGTTAGAGGTTTAGGCTCAGTAGTTTCAAATTGATTAGATTGACACTCTATGGAAACAATATTTTGAGTTTGATATGATGATACCTTAGCCCAACTTACCGTTGAAAGTTCTTTTTTCTTTCGGAAGATTGGCATTTCACAACGTTTATCAAGAATAGGGGGATGGCACAGCTAGGAGAGAGAATTATATTGCTGCTTGCCTGACCTATATTGACCTCCTGATCTTAGATTGACCTCCTAAGACCACCGATCGACACAAAACACCCTGGGCACCCTTAGTTACACAAACTGACAGATAACCTGTTATCCCAATACACCCACTAGCATCCATCTCGTGAAATAGTTCACACGTCGCCAACAAACACAGCGAGTACACCAATGATTGATATATTTATTGAGTGATTTATTGTGATTAATTGATTGATCGATTGAATGGATTTATGACCAACAGATGGGGGAGTAGGTGGTGGATGAACAACAGCCAATGGTTTGGGATTCTTGAGCTTTCTGGCTAGATGGGGATGTGTGAGTGGCTGGGGCTGGGAGAAGTAAGAACATAACAACATACCTCGGTATAAGCATCTTTTTTACCATCATATTGGGGAAGGAAGCATTTTCCGCTGTTTCCTTTTAGAAAAATAAAATGGCATACCATAGAAAGAAAGCATGGATAAAAGAGACTTAGGACGTAGGGAGCACACATCGAACTAATACTGAGTCAAATAGAAAGTAGGATCTGGGAGAGACGATGACTCTCCAACAAGAATTGAATAAGTGAAGACAACAGGGATGGGGGAAAAGGTAACAGGAAAAAGACCAGTTCCCTACCTATTTTCTTATTATCCATCCTGAAGTGGGGCCATTTCCTATAGGATATATAAGTATCAGGGGTAGGAACAATACTATCACCATCCGAGCCAGTCCTGGATTGAAAGCCCTTTTCGTATACCTATAATTTCAAGTAACAGATCTGGTTGCCCTGGTCCCATAGCCCGCTACTTCCCTTTGTACGGCTCCAGATTCACCACCATCACTTACAGCATATCCAGGCGCAGATCCAGATCCAGATGCATATCCTACAAGGACATATCCTATCCCAGTTCCAGGTGTGGTTGAAGTTTGATTGCTAGTTTGAGATCCTCTCGTTTAAGAGGCAAAGCTACCATCGACAGAGGTCAAAGTCAAGGCATAACCCGTAATAAGTAGAGTATATATGGTGGTAAAAATATGTAATGGTCAAATGATTTCACTCGACCATTAACGGAACCTGAAACGGATTGTTCTAAGGATGCTTCAACGGGTTATGAAACGGGCTATGGTCTTAGAAGAAAGCGAAGGGAAGCCTTTGTCCCTATGGGGGAACCCCTTACCCCATAGACCTTTGCCTTTGGTACCGAAGGCAGCAGTAAGAACAGAGGTCAAGAAAACATAAACAGAGGCGGTTGTGAAAGCAGATCCAAATATTGTTCGAGCAGATCCATTTTCAGTTCCAGCTCCTTGGCTAGTGAGAACCCTTGTTCTGGCATAAGCTAGAGCTCCTCCTACAAGTGGTGGTGTTTTGCCATTGCCTGTAATTTATAGGAGCTATCTTTAACAACTCCCCAAACGTATCCATCAGTGTATACCAAACATACGTCAATCAGTCTCATCTTGCCATCCATCACCACTTGCCATTCTGCCCCGATCAAACCCAGGGCCCACCCGTACAAATAACACAAGTTCATGGTAAGTCAAAGGCCCAGTTCCTATCTATCAGGAAGTCAAAACCACCCACCTAATAACCATAAGAGGTGGCTACAGAGGCCAAAGCTAGAGAGGTTTAATATCCAGTTTACCGAGTGAAGGCATAACGAGGGGCGGGGTGGTTAACCCACCACCGTAGAGACAGGGACAGATACAGAGGTAGGAGCGGATTCACCTAAAATTGCTTAAACCTGGTAAAAAATGAATTCTCGGTCTATCATATACCTGTGTGCGTGCTCATGATCACGCCTGCAGCTTTTGCCTCTCCATATGCTTCAATTGATGTTTGGGCTGGGCTAACTACTGAGTAAACCGGTTATGAAACTGGATCATCCATAGAGGGATCTAGATCTCGTGCTGATAGTCAATCATCACCAAGAGGTCATTGCTTATAGCTGCTAGTTGATCCAGGTGTCAATGCCGGTACTCAATGTTGCTACTCGATGCCGGTACTCTCTGAAAAGTGTCGATGCTGCTGCTACTCGATATAAGAGTCGATGCCAGTCATTGTAAGTCAGTAAGCCGATAGCCAAGCATTGATAGCTAGTCATTGATGATAGCCCAATTCCCAGCCAGTCGATAGCTAGTGCTCATTGCCGGTGGTTGATGATAGCCAGTATCATTACCAGGAGGTGGTCATTTCCAGGAGATCAACAGGAGGTCATTGCCAATAGCCGATAGTCATTGCTTGAAGGTCATTGATAGTAACAAGATCTAGTCATAGAAAGCCATTCATTGGCATACAGACATACCCCCAAGAGATAAGGACCTATCAGGAAGGCACTTACCCCTACGAAACACAATTTCCTACCTAAACTAGATGCCATAACGATGTGTTACTTATGATGTACCTTTAGAAGATCATACGCCTTACACATAGAGCCATTCAGGGAAAGCTCACTTACCCCTATGGAACACAAGGTTCCTGCAACACCAGCACATAAAGCACCTGACTAGCTCTTTCCTCACTAATTCATGTGGTGAGCTTTTCCAACCTCCGTGCGGCAGGCCGAACCTATCAGAGCAGGTCACCTCTGCCTAAAGGTGAGATTCATCGATAACTCATACAGTGATAGGCAGAGGCCAGTAATGAACACAAGTTACTGGGTCAACTGAAAAGTTATGCCCAATCCTTTCCCATATACTAGACTAACCACTTCCTTACTTCCCCACTGATCTCTCTCTAGTTACCGAAATAAATATAATTATATATGTAATTCAAATAACCTACTTAAGACTAATACTAATAAAGCAATGAACCCAATGGTATAGAGTCCATTGTCTCTATAGAAAGATGCAGAGCTACCATTATATGATAAATTCAATTTCATTATTTCCCCTTATCGTTCATCCCTTTCACTTCCAGCATTTTGGATCAAGTGCGGGGTCCGGCCGGGGAAAGGCGTTATAAGGCTTTATTGTCTCCTTGTTGTGCGAACTAAGGCAGTGGTTTGTGAAAGACTTCGTTTCAAGTAATAGTGATTAGGAAAGCATAATGACATATATAATATTGCATTTAAGAAGGATCGACCTGAACAAAAAAGCCCACTCTTCAAACAACGAGTGATAGAAACTGAGATCATATCTGTCTCTAAAAGGGTCATATCTTGATCTCAAAAATAGAATTCATTTTGGCTTGGGAATAGATGTCTCGCTAAGCATAAAATCACTTCTTTTCTCAATTATTCAAGAGTCTAATATTGCGTTGTCGAAGGGAAGGTGAGAATTTACTTGAGATAGCTAGAAGGTAGGTAAATCACAGCGCTCAAGTAGGTGCGAAGGTAGGCGTGGGGAGATTTTCGCGTTAGGTTATCATAATCGATCGTACCATAATATCATCTACAAAGAGATCTCATATTCTATATCTAGTTCCAACAGCAGCAGAAATCATGTATATAATGAGGCAGCACCGCCTAGGCTAGGGAGGAGTTGTGTAAAGTACGACGATACTTGGTCTTTATGCTCTCTTAATGAGTTAGCGGGGTCACCAAAGAGAATATTTCATTTCAATTGATTCTGCCCCGAATAAAAAACTTGTCAGGGCTAGGGCTTTACTGAGGGCGTACGTCCGGTACTAAAGCATAATTACATATATAATAGCAGTGAAAAGTTAGTCGAAATGAATCGATTTGAGCTTCATACCTCAAATCGATTCATTTCGACTAACACTAATTCCTCACTGGATTAGTGTTCTATACGGACTCAAGAATGGAAAAAGGGTGTCTCTATAGACCCGTAGGCAAGTCACCTTACTTACTCCATGGAACAGCACCTCAGGTGGCAAGCTTACACGAAATGACAACTTCACGGTAATGGATGGGGCTCTAGAGCTAGTACCGGAAGGAATGTCTCACTAGGCCTTAGGACTAGTCTAGAAAACTAAGGCTTTCTAGTTATTGATGAGCTAATGAACCAGCACAAAATAGACCAGCCATCCCACAACCAAAAAGCTATAGCCAGCCAAGCCCAGTATCCTAGCCAGTGGGACCAGTTAGAGTAGGTGGAAGGAATGGCATTGCATAGCATGGAGATGGACGGCATGAAACCAACCTTCCATTAATTCTTCACTTCAACGACAGGGGAAGTCGATGCTGTCTTAACCTCTTGAACGGGTCAAGGCCAAAGGCGCATGAGCCTATCTATGTTCTGACTTATGTTCCTACCTATATTGAATTTTAAGATATAAATAAGTAAGAAAGGGTTTAGTTAAGTAAGAAAAATACACTTGCAGTTCCCAACGAAGGGGATCTAAGCTTCCCTAAAAAGGTCATTTTATTAATAATTAGTTCTCATATCTCCTAACTCAGGAGGTTGAAATTCTAGCAAGTTCCTTCCATTACTAATTGGGTGGGGTAATGTGCTGTGGTGGTAAGCGAGTGGTGCTGCAGTTGAAGCGGTGGGCTGAGAAAAAAAGGAAATTGGTGTCGACCAGCCAACTCTTGCTTGTTTGGATAGGTAAGATATAGAGATATAAGGGCCAACACAGAGAGGGGGATACATCTTTCTTAGATCACTCCCTCTTCCTGGTTTACCAAATATCCCTAAAAGGCCCATACGGGTAGGCTCGCTGACGATCCCCATTAATGAAACTACTATAGAACACTTATCCATTTAGGTATGGGTAGGACCACTCATTATGAGTAGATGAGTAGAGTAGGCCGATCCTAGTCAGTATTCTTTCCCGGATCTATTTATTACGAACCGATCAGATCTAAAGCACATTCAGAAAGGGGTGTCCTACCACTGATTATCTAACCCCGCTATGTTATGTGCATTCAACTAGTACTTACCCTTTCCCCAAAAAAGCAGTAAGGGGAGTAGGCAGATCGGTCAATTCGAAAAGCATCATTTGCGTACGGCAGGTGGGCAGGGATCTATGTCGTTGGATGGTGAGAACCAATTAGTTAGATGGGTCTAGTAATTAGGGAAAGCCAGACTAGCCAGAATGGTAAGGATGACGAATGCCATCGATATAAGTAGGTGCTGCATATGACTCTGCCTCCATTCTGTGTTGTGCCTGCTCGTGAATCAATTCAATAGAGATGAATGGATGGGGCAGTTGGTCAGAGATCTTTAAGGCAAAAACACCACCCTTTAAATAGAGAGCACTAGTGAACGCGGATGCGGTGTGTGTTCCAGCACCATTTTTCATGGCTCTCGCACATTATTGGACAATAGAAAGATGAAGCTTTTTTCCCCTCTCATACGCACACCCAGTAGTATTCAGTTTGGTTCTGCATTCCCCTCTCTTACATCCAGTTGTAGTCCTAGTTCTCATTCAATGAATGACCACCACATTCATCCACACGATTGAGTAGTCATCGTACTCTTACTAATCTCGTCGTTAAGGACGTCTTCCCTAAAATCAACAAGGGAAATCTACCCCTAATTATCTTTACTGAAGTGCTATACCACCTGTTCTGTTTACTATACCTTGACTTATTGCCACCCTGGGAGATGGAGCTATGCCCAACCTCTTATGAAGCCAGAATGCCCTGTAGGAGAGGCATGCTATGAACCCTCACCATATGAATAGTGAGTGACTCCATCCCTTTACTTACGAGCATACACCTGTTAGCCTTTACTTAATACCCACCATACCCTTACCTACCCTTCCCCGTTACCTTAATCCTTACTACCTACCCGCACTTATAGAAATAACTAGGACCCGTTAGCCCTATACCATATAGGCCCTCCACGAACTTAATGAATCTTAGGCCACTGCACTATTCCCATATGAATAATATATAATTGGGCTATTTAGTGTTGTATTGAACCTTACTTTTCCCCAGCTACTTTCGCCATAGGTGAATATCAGTCCCAATGGTTACCGTGTTCCGTCCATTCGGCCTGGGGCCCTACTCTATCCCTTCCAGTTTGGATTGATCGGGTGATCGACTATGCAAATCCAAAGAACAATGAAAGAAACCAATCTTGCCCTTAAACACCTTGAATATAAACCAAGCAGTTCCATATATTCCAGCAGCAATTGATTGAGCAGGTGATTCTTTTGTTTCATATCAATATCCTACCCCATAGCTAGCAGCACTAAAGGAAGGAGAAACAAAGGTAGCTATAGAATAATTTGGTTGAGTAAAAGCACCAGTTTCAGTAGAAGCACTTGTTTAAGCATCACAACCAGCATCTTAACCATATTTAGAAGCAGAGATGAGAGCAGTTAAAGATGCAAGAGCAGTGACAGGTCCATCCTTAGCCGTTGAAGAAAATCCAGCACCACTAGCTAAAGAGAAATACCTAGAAGCAAGCCAAGCAGTGGTACCATACCAAATTCCATATATATATACTCCAGGTACGAAGGAAGCATCTGAGCTACCATCATAAGAAGTAGGGGAAGCAAGTTCATCGAGTTTCTTCAGCACTACCAGTAGCCAAGGTAGTAGCACCAATAGCATAGGTTGTTGAAGCAGCTGAGTCAGTAGCAAATGTAGATACAGTCATACCCTATTTATGAGCACATCAATTAGGACGTGCTTTTCTAGGCCTGACCCACACCAGGTAGCGGTAAATGCACGAACAACATGGCTAGCATGGGGGAATGATCGTACATGGAGAATGCATACTATGTATATATATATATATATATATAGGAAATGCGCATCTATCTTTTGCTCCATCAACTGTTCCATCAACAGAATGAATAGAATAAAAAGGTAAATCGACTGGGGACTCAACACCTGCTTAAACCACTGCTAAAAAAACCGTTGCATCAGGAACTAGAATAGATGAAACTGTAGGTGCTTAATAGACAAAACCATTTCAAGGGGCTAAACCAAACAGATCAATTGGACGTAGTAGTCATGGTGGGATAACATAATAAGTGTTATTTCTCCGTATCTTTGTTAAGTTGAAATATGATATCTCTTGTAGGCCCACCTCCCACTCATGCTTCCCTCACCTAGCTGTCCCTCTCCCACGAATGATATCCTCACTTCTAGTTGTCCTTCCCACTGATGCTATGCGCTACTGCTTTTTTCTCTTTCGCTATTGGTGCTTCCACCTTTGGCTCTATACCCGTAAGGGACCCCATGTACTATGGCCTTGGAATGGGAGGAGATACTTAGTGAATGGTTCTATATCACCCTAAAGCACTGCGAGTTATGAATCAATAACAGGAAGTGGGTCCACTTAGCCAACAAGATCAATTGCTTCTAAAACTCTTGGTTTTTGAATTGGAAGGGGTGCTACTGGATATGGAACTATCTATGGATTTGGACGGGATGGTGGCTCAACCCCTGTAGCTGCCCCTTGTATCTTAACTTGGATCCGCGACCGATACATTAACTGGTTATGGGAAAACTGAAACGGGAAAATGGTCAACAAGCTCAATTGGTGTTGTTTCCACCTATGCTGCCACTCTTTCTACCTAAGGATCTACATACGAGTGATCTTCTCATCTCCTAGGACAGAAACACCACCTGGCCTGCCTTCCTTTAGGTATCGTCCAAACCCCTTTTTCTCTCTAGATCGAGAGCTTTTCATGATATTGAGCTATTCAGGTCGCGCATGTTATCGCTCGCTATCGCTAGCTTCCTTCCTGCCCGAAGTGAGCATGATGTTTAGCTACTAAACAGCATGTCAAGTTGATCCACTTTTTGATTGTTGGTTACAGTGGATTGGTCAGGTTTAAGTGCTTGCTGTTACATATGTAATACTACACAGATCGCTCTTCCTTCCGATGATGATAAAATCATAAGACGGACACAACACAATAGTTATAACTACTCCGCATTCATTAGGTCAGCCTACGCCTTGTCGCTTGTGCTTTTCGGGATGGGAAGTGCACTTGCTTCTAGATTGATTTAGTGAGATTTTATTGCTGTTAATATGTAGAACAAAATCTTCCTACTCATTCACGACTACTTGCCCCTTCCACTGGTCATCTTGCTCCACCATCCAGCCTTCCTTTACCCCTACCTACGTAGTAGAAAGTCAATCTGACACTTTCCAATCACTTCTATTAAGCCCCTACAGCCAGCCACTCTTTCTGATATATAGAGTTCTATTTCCAATTAAACTAATCACTTTCTTTGGCAATGGCACCAATACTATATTATCATAGCAGTGATGAAAGCACAATCATGGCGAGGGAAGGGAACCCTCAACATAAAGCATCAGAGAGAACGATTATATACTATCTCATTAAAAGGATACCTATAAGGGTTATAAGCCCCCATAACTATATAAGCCCTTATATGGTTAGCTCATTCTGGTACCCTATTATTAGTGGATACCTATATGGATATAGTTATTAGCTAATATCTAATACTAAATATAGGATAATATATTATAGTATATTATTAGTATAAACTAGGATAATAGTATATTATCCTATTAACCATAATATAACCTATAAGTTATATATAGTATATAATATATATAAGGGATATATATAGGATATATCCTATATTACCACTATAGGATATATACTATAGGTTAATTATAACCCTATATATATTACTATAATATTATATAGGGGATATCCCCTTTATTAGTTCTAATATTTACTATAGTATTATAGGAAATATATAGGTAAGGTTAATATAGGAGAGGTACTATGAATGGTTTATGTTATACTAGTTAACTATAAACTAATAACTAGGTTATAGTTATGATCTGTTCCCTTTTCACTGGCTATTAGGCCCAATCATGATAAGGATGGGACCTATTCTTGAGGAGCAGCTCCAAAGGGAGAGGAACTATTCACTATTCAAGGTCATCCCCTATATTTCTTTCTTCCCCTAAAAGCCTGTGCATAGCTCAGGTAAGGTCATCCCCTTTCCCTCAAAGAGCTAGAAGGTGGTAAGGTATAATCCTTACTTAACAGAGTTAGTGGAAAATAAGGTCTAGTACCCTCTCCTAGTGGTTCTTTAAGTTGATGGCAATGGTCCAGTCATGTTGTAGCATGATGGTAGCTTTTGGGGCCCCTCCCCCAAAAGAGAGTTATTGATGGCGGCCCTTGACCTCCTCGGTCGAGCCCCTAATGGGCCTTTGGTCGAGCCCCCTACCGGGTGATGGCGGCCTTGACCTCCTCGGTTGAGCCCCTAATGGGCCTATTGGTCGAGCCCCCTCACCATATGAATAGTGAGCCCCTACCGAGCCTACCGGGTCGTCTCCTCACACGTTACCTCTCCCGGTGGTCGAGAGTTTGGAAAGCTCGGCGGCCTCGACCTCCTCGGCTGAGTCCCTCGACCTCGTAACCTCGGTTGAGTCCCTCACCTATTTGGGGAGGTGAGCAATAAATCCCGCGGCTGAGGTTGGGGAGGCAAGATCTGGTCCGAGTAGGCAAAAAAGTTGTTTGTTTGTCTCAACCGGGACCCCATACTTAATGAACAAGGGAGGCAGGGACCACAACTGAAGGAAGTAAGGTCAACGATAGTTCAATAAAGTCTTCTTATGCAGTAGGATCGATTTAAGCCGGGAGTGAAATAAAGTATCCATCCTAGCCATCCATCCTTGCTGGGACTAATCGGAATTCAACTAGTTAAACCGTTGGTGCGGGGTAAGACTTTGTTTTCTACTGTGCCTCTAGAACTCCCACTTTCGGTCGAGCATTCTGAAGTTCATTCCTTGAGTGAAGGAGCCCGTCCTCGATGTTCTCTATTTGCCTACCTCCTTTGTTTCCCCTCCCTCCAGTTCAATCAGCAGGCCCTACCCTGCTGGTTATGCTAGTTCAACCAGACCCCACTGAACTAAGAAAAGCCTCAGATAGTGCAGGGTATCCTATAGGATATAGGATTAACTAATCATTATACCAGGAGAAGGGTTACTAATAGGTCAGACTATATTAATACATATAGCATATAAGTATAATATAGATAGGTCCTATATATATTAGGATGTTAGTAACCCTAATTAATATTATAACCCTAGATATTAATAATATATAGGTTCGTATAATATATATAGCTAATTATATATATATATATATATACCTATTATAGTATATATTAACTATATATACTATATATAGTTAATATATATAATAATATATATACCCTATATATTATCCTATAATATATATATATATTATATATATAGTCTATTATCTATGGACCTTATTAATTATATCATAGGTTTATTATACCCTGATATGTTCTTATAATTATGGTTATTATATCTATATATCGAGGGTCCTTACCTAATCTATATACTAGGTTCTCTATCCTTATATGGTTACCATATTAGTAAGTATATGGGATAGTGAATATAATATAATATTAGCTAATGTCCTCATTGTTGAGAACCTGGTGTCTGAGGTAACTACTAGCCTCATTGAATACAGGCTATTGTTTCTCCACCCTTCCTTGATGGAGCAATGTATGTTGGTGATGAAGCCGCTGACTCCTACTAGATATGGAATCCTGCCATGAGATAAACGTAAGGAAATGGCCATGTTCTATTTAGAAGAAATCCATTTAGGTGCCAAGATGGGTTGGTTTCATCGAACCCATCAAAAAGAGAATATGACAAAGGAACTATGCCCAATGAGAAGGTTTGGGGAAGTCTGTCCCATCCCAAATGGACCAGTTAAATGAGACTCTATGCCATGCTAATATAGCATAGATCCTAGGACTATTTTACAAAAACTAGGTTTTCTTACACAATGACATACACGGGGATTCTTTCACATGGGGAGAACTGGTGGAGCTGTTTGAGGTGCCTTGCCCGAACTCGCTTCAGCTTTAGCTCACCTATATTCTGGGAGCATATTAGTGGTGTTAATATAACTTAGTAATAGCATTTATTTCCACTTTTTTGTGTCCCCTGAGCTCCAGCGAAGAAGCAGTTGTGTTCATTATTTGAAAGAAATAGGAGGTTACTTAGTTGGGCGAAAGCGAAGAAGCTTTCCAGGTAAGGTAAAGTCCCATACCACTTGTGCTTTCCTCTGAGCTCTAGCAGAGTGTGTGTGAGGGGTAGTCCAATGGACGTAAGGAGGTTCACTTTTAGTTAGGTAGGCTGACTTGCTGCTTTGAGGGGCTAGCGGAAGGAAGGAACCCGACTACTTGCGAACTAGCTTTGCGGGCTTTACGAACACGGTCGGGACAACTGCTGCTTTCTGGTCGAATCAACCCCATATGAAACAAGAAATGAATGAAACGAGGCTGGTTGAACCAGCAATAAAGAGAGAGAAATGGGTGGATGGAAATATTCATCGACTTGCAACCCCGGTTTTAAGGAGGAGGGGTTATAATGGTGGTTCTTACCAGACAGGAAAGGGCGGGGAATTCATTTTTTCCCCTTTCGATACAACTTAACTGATAGAAGTAATGCCTCCCCATCATTTCCACCAGATGAGAGAGGTGGGGTGAAGTCCCCCATACCCCCAAACTACACTACCACAAACCACTAACTACACTACCACAACTACACAGGGAAGGGAATCAGGGAATGTAGGGACAGGGAACCAGGAAGTGAGAGGAAAGAAGGGGAAGGGGTTTTCTCAATCCTCCTCCTCCATATACCACACACTTTTGGGGGACTTTATTGGTATGGCTTCTCATGAGGTGATTATATGAAGCGCGTGCAGCGATGTTCAGGCTTTCATTGGGTGTACCATAGTGCACTGGGTCTTGGTGGGCTTGGCTAAAGGTTCAAGGCTTAAGGCTAAAGGTTCAAGACTCCTAATGGCTTATGTTGAAAGGATAAAGGTTGAATGGCTCTCTCCTCCCACCCCTCGTAAAATATTGGCTCTGTTGTTATAGTGGTTACTAACCCGGCTCCTCAATCAAACTCCTTCCTCATCTCCCAGTGGGCAGAATCAAATTCATCCAACTGCTCAACCTCACTCTCAATTGGCCTCTTCTGATCCTCAAACAGTGATTCAACGTAAGTAAAGATATTGAAGTGCCGGGTCTTTTTTGTATGCTCCCTCACCATATGAATAGTGAGTGACTCCATCCCTTCGGGTTGTGGGTTATCTTCCCTCTACCCTTCTGAGCTATGTGGGTAATTATCCTTCCTATACCTTCTAGTTAAGCCTTTCAATAAATGGGAAAGGATTGAGTCTATTTCTGACTAATATAATAAAATGAATGAAACTAGTCTAAGCTTTCTAGGACAGCGTGAGGATTTAGTTTAAACCTTTCTAGGACAGTGAGAGGATGGATGTGAGGATTCCATGCTTTCTCTTACTCGCTCTAAGCCTTACTGAATGAGTTAGAAAATGAATTAAAATTTCTTTCTTACTGTCTTTCTTTGTATGTCTAATAAGGCTAGGAACTCTCTTTATACCCCAACCTAGGACCAATGCCAACTGTAACACTTCACCTATAGTAGCGAAGTGATCAAACTCCCATCCAATAACTAATAGCCAGGACCTATACAATGTAATGATATCCATGTCCATCAAACACCCCCAACCTATTACGCTGTGCAAATAACCATCCATTTACGGAGATATGGATTTCAGACAATCCGTAGGTGAATGATTGTTTCTCCATTGTTGCCCAGCTCTATGAAATGCACATTAATGATAGATAGGGCAGTGAAACACCTTTCATAATAGGGAAGGGGGTTCGATGTCAGAAAAGAAAACAACCGGCTGCCCCCTAATAGACTTATGCTTAGATCAACATAACTATCTTAGCTTAGAAACAACAACAAGGTGTCGTAAGGCCGCTCTCAATTATGGGGAGAGGAAGCAAAGGCGTTCCTTTTAGAGTAGCACAGGATATTTGGGGTATTTTCATTTTAGGGTGGCTAGGTTAGGAATATTAGAAATAGTTAGGGAGATTTGAAAAATCTATAGTTAGGAATATAATAATTAGAAGGGATCACCCATAGTTAGACATATATATGAAATCCCATACAATTGGCTATATCTTACTTACTTATGAGATAGGATACAAACTTTTTCAGTGGCATACCCAACTACCTTACGCTCTGCGGGCTAATCGCACTATAGCCAAGGTGACCCAATCCACCTTCGATGTCAGAACCTGCCATGTTGCAAAACCCCTTTCCAATGCAAGGCTATGTAGCCACTCTAGGATTCACTTCTTCTATTCAAACTGTTACTCCCACAGTCATGCCTCATGGGACCTTTTAGGTCCTTTACATGAATGAGGTGGATGTTCATCTCCAAACCCAATTGTATAAATCGGTTCAACCTATTGCACCCATATCAATACCACTTGTTAATACATATTTCCCCCTGTTACAGAATCAAAATTTTGCACAACAACCATTTCAGGCGGGTCCTTCAACTCAATACCCTCAAGTATTCGGCCTACAGACTCCAATTCTCTTGGCTAATTTACAACAACAACCTGTACCTACAATCAGTTATTCACAAGCTGGTTTACCATATTATGGGATATCACAGCCACAAACAGGTTATACCTATCCTCAACTGAATCCAGGTTATCCTTATTTGGGTTATAACATTGGTGGAAAGACCCCTTGGCAACATCAGTCAGAAATGCCTCAACCTTCATTTCAACAAGTATCATATCGAGGTTTTGGTCAACACAATCCTCAAGCATTTTCATATCAAAACAACGCCTATCTGGGTTACCATCAACAGATTCCTTATGCTGGTGCTCAAAGGCCTGTTCCAAAATAAATTCTGTCATACCTTGGCTATGCTCAACCTGACCTTAATCAACATTTTCCTTTTGTTGAAACTTTAGAGTTAGCAGATTTAAATCGGCTCACCATTGACCCAATCAATTATGCTCCTTGGTGGTCGGTGACACCCCATAAATCACCCTTACATATTCCTAGGTTCAAAGGAAACCTTGGGGAAGACCTGTCGACTCATGTTATGACTTACCATTTGTGGTGTTCATTAAAATCCCTGAATGCTGATTCTGTTTGGCTATGTATTTTCCAGCGTACGCTCACTAGTCCGACTAAAAAATGGTACAATGAGTTACCTACAGCTTCTTTTGATAATTTTACTACCCCAAATATTGTATTTTTTACTCACTTCCAGTTACCCATATGATATGAAACTAGAATGGAAATCTTGACTAATTTTAAATATACTAATACTACTCACTTTTTTTATCATATTCATGAGTGGCATCATCATCGTAGAATGGTTAAGACATTTGTTCCTGATCAGCTCCTTGCTGAGTGGTTCATTAATTCCCTGTTACCATCCATAACTGAGTATGTGGCTAAGGGTGGTGTCGTCATTGAAGAGTAGGTCATTTCTCGTGCCCAATATTTAGACTTGATTTATACTTAGTCTGGAATGCTCTATGAAAAAATTCCTAATGCACCGCGATCAAATTTTACTGTTCCTCCATCAAAGGACTCTCATGCCGGAGACGGTATGATTGGTATTATAGACACACATCATACTACTGCATATGATCCTGCACCTTCTTCCAAAATTAATGTCATGTCATTTGACAAAGGAAAAAGTGACAAGCAACCCGGAAGTAAGAGAAAAGGGAAATAAAAGAAAAAACAAACTTCTAACCCATAGGAAATATCATCTGATCAATCGTCTAGAAATAGGAAACCTCCTTATCCATGCAAAATCTGTAATGAGGAACACTTTTTTCGAGATTTTCCTCACTGCGCTAAAGTCTCAAAAATGATTAATACTTCACATGCGTCAACTGTGTTGACAAATCCATTTCCGAATCTGGACACAAATTTGGTTGCCACAGATCTAGCTTCTAGTTCCCACATGCTTATGCTATCTGTCAAAAAACGTTAAACAGAAATTTTGGTGTCAATGCGTAACAAAGATTATGGTATTCAAGCCACTGATCAACCTACTACCTCAACCATGAATCCATCTACAGAATCGGTACCACCTAATGCTATTCCTGAATTGACAATCAAGCCACTGAAGGGAGTCGTTCATAAATCGATATATAATCCTCAAGCAAGAGCTGCTCAAAATTATAATATAGTTGAAGATTTGGCCCAATCCCCTTTAGCTATGTCAACTCTTGAGGTGTTACAAAATTGTCCCTCCCAAAAATAGGCTTTATTTTCACCTATTGGTGGAATTGATCCAACTGATTCTAATCTCGTTGTCTTCAATCATAAGGGCTATGTGCCACAATTACCAGCAGAATTGGATTTCTCTATACAAGTAAATGTTCTCAATAACCTTGTTCATCATACTATTATTGATGAGGGAGCATCTACATGCATTATGTCTCTAAATTGTTGGAAGTCACTTGGCTCGCTGCGCCTATCTCAATGATCAATGACGTTGAAGGCTTTTGATGGACGTACATATAAGCCTTGCGGTATTATCAATAACCTGCATGTAGAACTAGGGGGGAAATAGTGAATTTTTATGTTGAGGTTGTATACAGACCACTTGACTATAATATTCTACTTGGAAAGCCATTGGTATATGCTATGACTAAAATTGTTTCTACATATTTTAGAATGATCGCCTTTCCATATAAATATGCCATCACAATCATCAATAAGCTATCCTTCTTTACTTCCGATACATAGGTAATTGGAAGTGTTCTGTTCATTCACGCACCCCAACTAGCACTTCAAAACATTGGTGTAGGAATCTTAAAGGATTCCACTCTTATGGGAACATTTGCATTACCGGCACCTGCGACGTCGGTAGAAATTACAAGTATAGAGACCTGATACATGATCTCTTCCACTCCACCTAGCTTAAGGAAGAGTACGAGTGATTCTGAAATTTTTATGTTGGATGAGTTTCGATCGCCTAGCCCTATTGAGATGGCATATCAATCAATCTATCTAGCTTGGGCGACAAATCAGAAATCAACGTCACCGGTTGTTTGGGTTGATCATTCCTTAGATTTTGGTACTCCATTTGATCATTTTTCCTCAACTTTCTTGACAAATGAGAATATTTTGGAAACCATGATGTGGGAAGGAGAACCATGGGAAGATTATCATCATCATTCCCATCTTCCTAATTATGAAGAAAATAATCTTAGTTAACTATATCACCCATCGATCAAAAAAATTATTTTCAAACTTTTACCTATTAATGCAGTCGATTCTGAGCGAAATTTGTCAAATATTGAAGAAACCATTTCTATTGATATTTCGACCAAACCTGGCATTGTAGAAAATATTCATGTTAGCATATCTTGTTCTCCACCAGAACTCAAAACATATTTCTCTCTTTTTAGTGAATTTCGTTATGTATTTTCTTGTTCTTACGAGGAAATACCAGGCATAGATACTAGTATTGTTGAAAACACTATTAATATGTATCCTCATGTCAAATAGGTGTGTCAAAGCCTTCGTCATGTTCATCCAAAGAAGGTCACTTCCATTAAAGCAGAAGTTTAAAAAACGTTTTGTACTGGTTTCATTTACCATGTTTCGCTAACTGAGTGGGTTTCCAACATCGTTCCTGTCATGAAAAAACAAGGCACCATCAGAGTGTGTGTTGATTATCAGGATGTCAATCTTGCTTTTCCAAAAGACAACTATCCTACTCCCTTTATTGACCATATTTTTGATGACTGTGTTGGATGTGAAATATTTTCATTCATGGATGGATTTTCCAGCTATAATCAAACCAATATCTGCCAAGAGGATCAACATAAGACAACATTCATCTGTCCCTGGGGCAGATTAGCTTATAGGAAACTACCGTTTGGTTTAAAGAATGATGGGGCAACTTTTCAGAGTGTAATGGATTATTCTTTCAATGACATCAAGCACATTGTTCAACCATATCGAGACGATTTACCCGCGCATTCAAGAAATCGGAATAATCATCTGATGCATTTGAGAGCCAGTTTATTACACTACTAACACTATAAAATATGCCTCAATCCACATAAATGTGTGTTTTGTGTTGGTTTTTGTCGTTTTCTTGGATTCGTCATCTCAAAAGAAGGAATTCGAATCGACCCATTGAAGGTTCAGGGCATTCTTGATTTTCCTGCACCATCAAATTTACTTCAGATACAGAAACTTCAAGGAAAAGCTAACTTCCTAAGGAGGTTCATATCCAACTACACCGAAATGGCTAAAGGATTTACTTGGCTCTTGAAAAAATGGGTTCCCTTCCATTGGGACCAAGTTACGCAAGTTTATTTTGATGTTGTGAAGGATACTCTTGTCCGGGTGTCATTAATGTATGCCCCCAATTATCAGAATGATTATTTCTTATATATCGCCATGGCTTATAGGACCATTTCTATAGTATTTGTGCAAGTAGAAAATGGGATAGAACATTCGATCTATTATTTGAGTCATAATATCAATGATACGGAAGTGAATTATTCATACGTAGAAAAACTTTCCTTGCCATATTTTCAAGTTGTCGAAATATTTTTCCACTATATCCTATTCCAAAAGACCATTGTCATTTCAGATTGCAACCCCATGACTTATATATTATCACGTAAATTTCTGGGGGGTAAGTATTCGAAATGGATTTTCATTTAGGAGGAATTTGATTTGGAATTCATCAAATCCAAGTCAAAGAAGTATTTAGTTTTGGCTGAGCTTCTCTGTGACCTTCCCACTGATAGTAATACTATTGCTTCATAACTGTCTATTCCTAACGATTCTCTGTTTCTGATCGGATCATCTAATCCTTGGTATGGGGGTTTTATCAGTTATCCCTAGACTTAGACATTTTGGCTTGATACCTCTCGCTTTGACTAGCGACATATTCGATACCAAGCCAAAGATTATCTGATCATCAACAATACACTTTATCATCGTGGTGTCGATACAATTTTAAGAATATGCCTCACTCATGAGGAGGTTGAAAAGGTTTTCAATGATTGTCATGTTTGGGCTTGTGGTGGACACTTTTCTGGATACACTAACACGCAAAATATACTCCGCGTAGGTTACTTTTGGCCTACCATATTTCATGACTCCATCCTCACGGTCAAATTTTTTCATGCATGCCAGATATTCAATCGTAAAATATACAAACCGCCAGCGACAATGCATCCTTTCATCTCTGTAGGACCATTTTTGAAATGGGGTATTGACTTCATGACTTGTAACCCTCATTTGTCTGGGGGGCATGGTTATATTATTGTCGCAGTAGACTACTTTACCAAATGGATTTTTTTTCTTTAATCATGTTATTGCACATTTTGGGGTCCCACAAGCTATAGTCATAGATCATGGGAAGAATTTTTGCAACCATATGATGACTGAATTGACTGCCAAGTTAGTATTGTCACATGATAATTCTACTCCTTATTATCCACAATCAAATTGACAAGTTGAGGCTATCAACAAAATTCTTTAACATATGCTTCAATGAATGATAGGAGTTCATAAAATAAATTGGCATTTGATCCTATACTCAGCCTTGCGGGTGTACCAAACCTCAGTGAGAAATGCAACTGGATTTAAACCCTTTCAATTGGTGTATGGTCTTGAAGCTATCATACCAGACCAATGTGAAATACCATTGTTAAAACTCATAATCAACTTGATACCTGACACCTCAAAAGAAGAAGCGCATCTTTTTAACCTCATCCATCTTGATGAAATGTGTTGTGAAGCCCAATTGGCCAACGAAGTGCATAAGAGACATATAAAGGCACAATACGAAAAAAATGTCCAGCCTCACATTTTCTCACATTGTGACTTGGTCATTCTTTATGATGAAGAAGCTGATGTAAAAGGTACTGAGAAATTTGAGCCATTATGCCATGGCCCCTATATTGTCAAAACAGTTCTTGCTAAGGGTGCCTATGAGTTGGTGGATTACAATGGAATTCCGTTGGCACAACCTTGAAATGGGTTGTATCTGAAATGTTATTATGCTTAATCATGAGCGTAGTAACTTTTTGTATTATATTGTATATATACGATGTTGATTTGCATTCACTATCTTAGTTTCTTTTTTAGAGTTTTATTGACATTACTAATCTGCTTTACATTTCATCACAAATGTCTCAATATTTGGAACCATTTGTTGGATATGCTGATGGTGCTAGTCATTGTACACAGAATCTATCCTCTACAACGTGGGCCATTTTCACTCCGAAAGACGAGTTAGTGTGTTTTCAAGGGATTTGTATTGGTAGATCGACAAACAATATAACTGAGTATAGCACGTTGATCGAAATTCTCTCAGATGTCACTTCAATTGGTATTAACTGCATCATCATTAGGTTAGACTCACAACTTGTGGTATTACAACTTACTAGTGTTTATACTATTAGAAATCCAATATTGCATCATTTGTTCCTAAGAGTTCGACTTTTGGAAAGACACTTTAATTTTATTCAATATCAACACATTTCCAGAAATTTGAACACATTGACTTATTCTTTGGCTAATCAAGTTTTAGACAAACATTTGCAACAAATGTAAACATACATTCACATAATTGAATAGGATTGTGAAATAAACATAGGAAAACACTAAAATCAAAGTTTTTTACAAAAAAATTTCCCAAGACAGATTGTTCATCTGACCTCAAAATGTATGCAACATGTCAAAAGTAAACTAGTGATGGTCATTGTAACATGTTATAGATCTAAATATCCTATGCAGTAATTGCATCCAACGGTTAGGAGCACCTATAGTGTGGTGCTGAAATCACATGGGTAGCTCTTCGATCCAGAAATATAGAATACTGTAGCTCAACCCCTCTATGTGTTTTCGAAGCTCATACAAAGACTTAGCCATGTCTAGATCTTGAAGGACTGCTCTCTCGATAATCCTCTATGTTGGCTTATCCACTCCACGCTCTGGTTCCTCCAATGGTTGAACTCAACCAACAACTGTATTACATTAAACCTTAGTTTAGTCTTGGGAAAAATTCAAAATACAAAAACATTGTATAAACCTTAGAAAATAAAAAACCTGGTCAAAACATTCTTAACTATTACACCCCATTGAGCACCATCTAGTAAAGCTAATTCTGGATCTCCTTTGAAATCGACACCTACATATGCATACTCATCGATGGCGAAAACCTCTCGCCTAAACCAGGAAAATAACGTAGTCAAGAACACAATGGACGATTGGTCTGCATGTCGGGACATTGGTTCTATCCATCTCTGCATCCTCGGATCTCTAGGGTTAGAGACACCCAATGTCACATGTTGTGGCTGCATCAATGGACTCCGCTCTATGGCAAATGAAATGAGGATCGAACCATAACTGAAGTTTTTTCTTACTTTGTCCCTTTGCCTTGTTCAGTTTTTCTTTTATCTAAGAAATTACAACTTCAGACCAATTGAAGATTTTTGGCTCCATGCACTCTAGCGTATACTCCATATATGATCTATTGGATACATGTAGTGTAACGGTGCTAACAAGTTTTGTGATTGTGAAAATAATGTTTCTCAAAGGAAAATCTCGAACATCACGGATGTTTATTTTCCCATCCTTGCTTGGCTCTGCCCCTGGATAGCAATATTTCAAAACATCATCTCTCACAGTCTCTCCTCCGAGAGTAGACCCTGAGAGGGAAATAGGCAAGCCTCTCCTCGACAAGCCTGTAAGAAAGTATACATCCTCCATTGTAATAGAAACCAATTTGTTCCTAATGTGAAATGCCTCGATAGCTGGATCCCATGCTCGAACTATGAACTCCAAGAGATCTATTTTTTACCTCATCCCTAACAAGCGGAAGTAATTTAACAAGCCACAATCTCTTAGGGCTCTTACTGTACCTGGATCATTTAAGGAAATCATATTTTGTTCTTCATGCTCTATTTCTCTCCAATTAATAGCTATTCTAATCTGATGGAATCATCAAACATAACCATAAGACCCATTAAACTCCTTTTCATGAAAGAAATTAGGCCAATTTTGGGTACATTGCAAGAATAAAAAAAGAGAATTGCACCCAAGGCAGTCTTGAACAAGGGACAGTGCATTGCATATGCACACAGGCTTCAACTTAGATGCTCCACAACATAGTTTTTGATGCTCAAGGGTGCGTTTCCATCTTTGGAAAAATAATTTACCCTAAGGGGTCCAAATCCCTAAAACTTTGCAATGAAAGAAAATGAATGTACTACTGAAAGAAAGAGAGGGTTCATGGCACTAAACTAGATCAAACAGAAATGAAAATCGTCCATAAAATTGATCATAATCAATGTCTGAAGTTCAGGGGCAAAAAAAGGTTCACAGCTCCAAAATGAAAATGGTAAAAATGAATAGTAAACTATTTTAATTCGTCATTTTATTATTTACGAATCATATTTATTGTTGTGACTATGGTTTTATTATATTTTTATCATGAAACGGGTATTTTTAATCCATTTGATGTTGTTCTGAACATGTTTTACAACTGATGAGCAGATTAGCGATGCAAATTTATTTCAAGAATGATTTGACCACAAAGCATAATTTTATCCTTATTTTTCGAGCTTTGTTAAAAACAAAAAAGGACTTGAAGTGCAGTTTTATCTCTTTTTCGAGCTTCAATAACAATGAAAAAGGAGCCGCTGGAGTCTTCTTTTATATCTTTTTCAGACCTTGATAATGTGAAAATATTTCTGCGCTCTTATCTTTTTGAACTCGTAAAAGTAAATGAATTGATACCTACTCAGTATAATTTTAACCCTTTTCCAGATTGAGATAGATTATCTATGAAAAAGGAATGCCTTAGTCGAACATGGCTAGGAGGTTCTCTCAGATATTATTTTACACTTTTTCGGATATGAGTGACAACTTTACAAAAAATTACTTATGGATTTTTCTTTCATCCTCTTTTTAAAACTCTCTAAATATGAAAAAGGACCAATTTGTCACTGTTGTTAGGCTCGTTAAAACATAAAATAGTGACGACCTTGTCGATCACGGCAAGACTCAAGTTTCATTCATTGCTAGACTCGTTAAATTATTAAATAGTGATACATTATTCGTCCAAAGGGTTGAATTATAGATCAATCATATGTTATATTTCTCAATCTTGTTAAAAAAAATATAGAGGTATTGGTCGACAAATGACCGGGGAAAATTTGGGAAAGTGAACAGAAATTTTTATGGTAGCAGGTCACTCTTGAACATGACACTTCACTCCATCACTGTGGCTGTTTGGGTTGGGTAATCTTCTTGATGGTTCAGTCATACTTATGGTTCATCATACCTTCAATTTGGTTTTGGGTCAATGCTGCCAACTCATCTCAGTGTCGCCGATATGTTCAAGAGAAGTCATCCAGTGAATACTCATCCTTCTGCAATACTCATAAACCTTCATTATCATGACAGTCATCCCTGAACATTGGTATATCAAGTCATACCTTTGTCTCCAAAATCAGTAACTCCCGTTTTGCGATAAAGTGACTTCCTATCGACGACAAATCATTATCCAGAAAGTTCACTTGGAAACATCATATTCCAGTACCATGAGGCTTGTTACAACATCGACAAGATCCTCGCTTCCGGACTTTTGACCAAAATATTTTGTTTGGCATTCAACATCAAATCAACTATTCACACCTTACGAAATGTACTAAAGTACCTTGAGGGCCACTGACATTAATGGTGGTTGTCTCGCATTTGTTAACAACTCACATCATTGGCTGGTAATCAAATGATGTCTTACCATGTTCGACTACAAATCATATATTCACATGGCTAGAATTTTACCTGAATGATCAAGTGGACGAGATAAGAAGACCCTAGATCTAGTTTCATTCATCCAGGCTGCAATTTTAGGATTGTTGTACACATCATCTAGACGATGACCTTACATACATATCGTCATCCGAACATTAGCCTATATATTTAGGCGTGTCTGTATTCGGCAACATTCCAATGTAGATGACTTTCTACACTCTGTACATGTTATTAGATAGTTTATGTACTGCGCATGGGAATGAATTCCCTCAGCAACTCGTGATCAAGAGGATATATCATGATGTAATGTATTGTAAGATTGATGACGGTCCCCACTCTACTTCAGCCCCAACCCATCACAATGTAAAGCATCTCATTCAGAAAATATTGTTATTATTATTCCGACTTCATGCTTTAGTGGGAAATCTATTATAGGTCAAGTTGGGCACTATTCCCAATGACTTGGTTAAACTGGACATCATCCCCAAAACCAATGAATAGGGTCTATCATCCCCTATCATTTCAGTTGCTACATGCCCTAAGACAAAGAAATCGAACAAATCATCCATGACTTCCATTGCAAGGTTTCCAAGATTTTAAGTACATGTTATATCACCTATGATCTCACCAATGCAATCTCTCAAGGCACTAACTTCTTTACATATCAAGGCACCTCCATTCAAGAGTGCTCTGAAAATCACTTCCTGACACTCAAGCGTGCGTTGGTCAATTGGGAGAAAAATTCTCATTGTTCTGGAATCTCCACATGGCTAGTGCCTTCTAGAAGAGTGCATATATGTCAAACTTGGAGTCCATGTGTCCATTCATCACCTCTGAGTTGGGAAACATGCCTTTCCTATTATTATAAAGTCATTTATTGTGAAACTACCTTAAGCTCATCTATAAATTGAACACAAATCCTAGTGCTTGAGAAGGAATAAATTTAGTAGAGAAATGTTGTTGGAATCTCAATTGAGGGTTTCATTTGAGTGATATGTTGTTGGAGAGACGTTCATTGTGATGAGGCTGGGATGATGTTGGAGTTGGTGACATCAAATCAATGGCTGGTTGTAACCTCCCCTTCTATCCATTAATAAATATTGATGCTTACTTCCCACATATGTATCTATATAAGCTTCTCTCTTTCATATTATGGATTCTCATCTGATGTATATGTTTCATGTTTCATTGATTTAACTGATTAACATGAATATCCATCTATATATTGCAGTCTCTTTTTTTTTTAGTGTTCATTCTTGCAGGAAATATTTTGGCGATCTAGCTTTGATTTGAAGCTACAACAAGAGCGACAGAAGGAGAATAGGAATCGTTTGGAATCCAAGTAATTTTATTAGTCTATTCTCTATGTCTATTTACTGTTAGAAAAATTAGTTTCAAAGTATTTAATCTATTGTTATAAATGCACACCCCATTTAGGGAATTTGTTTTATCTGTAATCCATAATTTCGCACAAAAGTAGTCACAAAAATAAAAGGAGTACAAACACAAATTTTGGGATTTTATTTTGATGATTGCACAGTTTTTGCAATACAAAAGAATTATTTTGTGAGATTAAGACTAATGTTGGATACCTGCAAACAATATCAAATATCATTGAACTTGAAGAGATGCATTTTTTGTGTACCTTTTGGTATACTATTGGGGCATGTGGTTTGCAGAGAAGGATTGATGATAGACCCCATGAAGATTGCTACTATTTTGAACCTGGAACCACCTAATACAATGAAGAAATTGCGCAAAACACTGGTACATAATGGCTACTACAGGAATTTTATCAAGGCATATGCACAGATAACTACACCAATGGAAAATCTATTGAATAAGGATGTTAATTATTGTCAGGATGAAGAATTCCAAAGAAGCCTCGACATAATGAAGGAGAAGATGGTAACTATGTCGACTCAAGCGCTTTTTTTTTTTTTTCATGTTCATGTTGATGCATATTGCATAGCATTGGGTTCAGCATTGGCACAACCAGGTGATGGATAGATTTTGTAAGCAGGCAGGAAATTTCCCAAGGAAGAGAATAATTATTCTACAACAAAACATGAAGGATTGGCTATGTGGTATACACTACAGAAAATCAGGGATTACTTATTAGGAGCACATTTCAAGATGTTCACAGACCACTCCGTACTTAAGTATTTGGTGAATAAGAATATTCTGGGAGGGAATATTTTTAGATGGTTGTTGTTGTTTCAAGAGTATGAAATTAAATTTATAGTTAGGCCGGGAAGATTGAATGCAGTACCTGATCTTCTACGGATCATCTGTCAAGGATAGAGACTGGCGAAGAACCCATGAGCATTGAAGAGAACCTGCTATATTAGCAGCTATTTGCAATAAGGGTTGCATATGATCACTTCGTAAACATTATTCATTTTTTGACTATAGGGATGACAGCTATGGGGTATACTGTACAACATAAAAAAGGAGCTCGTAGTCAAGGCAAATGATTTTTCTTTGATTTCAAGATAATTGTATAAAATGGGGCTAGATGAAATACTATGAAAATAAGTCTCTGAGCATGACAGAAAAATTATTTTAGAAGAATATCATGGCATAATTGCAGGAATAAATTATCTAGGAAAACCCACTGCGTAGAACATTTTGAGATCCGGATTGTGGTTTCCTACATTACAAAAGGATGCAAAATAATATTTTTTATCAAAGAACGAGAACACCATATAGGAGAGGTGAAATTCCCTTCAACCCAAAAGTGACTTTGTAGGAATTTTATAAGTGGGCAATAGACTTTTTTGGGCTGATTAATCCACTAGGGAAGATGACCGATGCAAGTTATATCATCACTGCCGCATATTATTTGACTAGAGGGGCTGAAGCAAAGCTAGTAAAGGATTGCAGTGACAATACTGATCCAAAGTTCATTGTGAGTAAATTTTGTCTACATTTAGGTGTCTCAAGCTCTTAATTAGCGACATAGGGTAACATTTCTTGCATAGAACCATTGAGGCATTGAATGAAGAATTCCAAGTGCATCATCAAAAGATCACACCCTATCACCCTTGGGAAAATGTAATCGTTGAAGATTTTAACAAGATTTGAGGAAATTATCTAACCAAAGTATGCAATGTCAACAAGAATGATTGGGATCTGAGAATTCTAACAATATTATGGGCATATAGAACAACATGAAAAAGTATGATAGGACAAACCCATTTTAGGTTGGTTTATGGATAGGAACCAGTTATGCCTATTGAATATATTGTGCCTAGTCTAAGAATTGCAGATGTAACAAACATGGAAGACAGTGATATTATGGAAGAAAGGTTGGAACAGTTGCTTGCTCTGGAGGAAGACATATGCATTGGACGATATCATGAGAAAGTCTAAAAAGTGAGGCAAAAAACCTGGGATGACAGGCATATCAAGCATAAAATATTCAATGAAGGAGACCTAGTGTTGATGTACGAAAGGAATTTTTTGAAACTACCGGGAAAGTTCCAAACACATTGGTTGGAACTATATACTATGAGATACGTCTCGGATGGAGGCACAGTTCAACTTGCAAATTTGGATGGTGAGATGATGCCATGATGAGTAAATGGAAGTATATTAAACTTATATATGGATGACTTTATCCCTAGAACTTCGCGTTGACTATATGAATGAGAAATGGTATTAGTGCCACATGAAATTAAAAGTAGGTGCAAGACTATAAACTACTTTGCCAAAGTAATACTTCGCTGAAGTTAGATTACTGCACAAAACTTAGGATGATATCGAAGCTGGAGGGAGCTGCGATGAGGAAGGAATAAATGCACTATAAAGGAGTGTCCATCGAATTTCACTAGAAATATGACCGTTGGAAGTGAAACAGTTGATTTGATAGAAATTTTTTTGTTAAAAGGAGTGGGGAAATTGCATTTAATGAGCACACCTGGGAAAATACTCTACCAAATATGTATTTTTGAGATGAATTTAAAGACACTCATGGAGTCTGAAATTCAAAATTGTTATAAATATTTCATCCTGCTCCACAATTTGACACTTTTCTTACTAATAATTAGAAATGTAATTTTGCGTCTAAGTGTGAGCTGACCTTTGAGATGCATGTCTGAGAAGAGTTTTTTGGATATTTCTAGGGAATGTATCAAGCGAGGATTAGATAGAATCATGACTTCTACAACACTGTCATATGTGACAAGGTCCAGGTCACCCAGGAAGCAATCTGTTGCGAGAGAAGCGCAAACAAAGAAACCAAAGAAGCCCACTGTCAGACAGTCACCCAGGAATAAGATTACCAAGGCATAGAGAAAGAAGGAGTGGATTGATATGAAGAAGAAGCAAACAGAGATATAAGATATTGATGAGGAGGTAGTTCTTGTAGATATCATTGAAGAAATCCTGGCAGAGGAAGTTGATCCCATTTCTAGGTTACTGCCAAATATCCCACTGAGAAAATCAACTGGGAAAGCGATGAAGTACCTAGACACTGCCAAATTCACTCTGTTTGCACCATTGCTCCCAGACGAAGTACCATTTGAGGGAGACATGTTGGCAAACGTACCATAATTGTGAATGGAGGATTAGGACTTCAATGACATGAGAAAGTATTCCCATTTCGAGCCTATCCATTAATTGTGCGCAATCATTATAAGGAAAATGACATTACTAGATTAGAGCCACATAGGTGGGATGCAAGGATCTAGTAGGCTGGGTTCCTGAATAAGCTATATGTTCCACATTTCAGGCACATCAACATCAACATGATTTGTGTGCACCAACTTTTGGCATTAGTGCATGACGGGTGTCTATGGTTGGGTGGGAAAATCCCTATTGATGATATGCTCATTAGAAGAATAACCATGCTACCATGCTAAGTACTGAACCATGCAGATGAATTTTTAGGTAAAAGTTAGGATAAGGTGGTTTTAAAGGAGATGAAGGAAAAATATTGCATCATAAAGAAGTCTTGGGGATATGATATAAACATTATTAACGATCAAGTTGTGCGCTTCTCCGAACACATTTTGGGTCGGAAAATCATGAGGAAGTGTCGCGCAAATAAGCTGTCAGCACCAGTAGTTTCTTTCGCTACACAATGCATGAAATGAGTCAAGTATAACTAGGATGGATATCTATGTAAGGAATTTATAGATGATTGCTGAGATACATAGTAGGATGGGAAGAAATTTCAATACGCGTGGTTATCTCTCTTGATAAAATTGATGGCATGGAGAGAGCCTGAGGAATCACTATTCACCATTTTCGATCAAGACATATACCAAGCTCTGAGGTACACCTCAATGTGGTTTACTAAAGACCCTGATTAGGAAAAGGAAAACAAGTTATCTTGGGTATTTTTGGAGATGGATTTATGTATTGTGGTGAGTCAGTGGCCCAAGATCTCACCAGTGTTTTTTACAAATTATCTAACAATTGCAGATTATAAGATGTATTTTCATTGCATTAATATCAGCATGTGGAAGGAACCTAAAGAGTACTAGAAATAGCTACCCTATTTGTTCACAAAGGCTGATATTGCACAGATTATGATCCCAGGGCTGAGTCATTGGTTGACTCCACCCACAGAAGGCTTGGAGATGGAGCAAGTAGGAATCAATGGGCCAGCCACTACAGCAAAGAAGGACACCACATGAAATACAACAAGAAAACCCACTACGAGAGGCACATATAAGAAGGCAAGAAAAGCTACAAATAAGGAACCCATGGAAGAAGGTGAGAAGAATACAAGCAAAGTCAGAGAGAAGGAACCCATGAAATAAGCTGAGAAGTATATTGGAAAATAAATAAAGCAGGACCCTGAAAATATTGGTGATGAAAGTGAGGGAGGATAGGGTGGCCAGGATCCATTTGAAGATAGAGAGACAATAAACTCCATGTTTATTGTAAAGCAGTGAAAAATACCTACTGTGGTAGGTGCATGCAAGAAGAAAAAGTCAGATAGATCCACAAGAGCTGAGTTGATGGTCCTTACTGAAGGGGACATTTATGAGATTGGTGACAAGGTGAAAATTGTCAACGAGGATGCATGGAGAAGGATATAAGATAAATACAAGGTTGTATTGATAGAAGTACAACAGGGAATCAAGCTGAGCATGGCACATATGAGCGATACTCAAGCAAGAGTGGTCCAAGAACGCCAGCCAGTGCACAAGTTAGTAGTAAATATTGAGGTTTGCATTTTGTAGGCACTTGGAGGTGCATTGCATTTTTAGGATAAAAAATATTGTGAGCATGCCAAAAATTGGCACACCCTTTGTTTGAATCTTCCTACGCTGCCCATCCAGATGCTAAATGATTTTCACCAGGGGGTCACAGAAGAGTTGAAGTTGAACAAGCATCACTCTTTTTTGGTCATTAAGTAAGTAAAGTAGGAAAAAAAATGATCTTTAATGACATGAATAAGGTGCTCAAGGACCATGATGAGGTGACTCAGCAAAAATAAAAGTTGGAAGATATTATCACCAATATGTGCAACGAGCTTCCCAACCTGAAGATCCAAGCCGAGGAAGCCCCAACAGAAAATATTTTGAAGCTCACCACTACAACCAAAGAATTCAAGAATGAAATGGAGAGGGTGATGTTCGAGCATGAGATGCATATTAACGAGCTACAGATCGAGATGCAGCCAATAACACCACTAGAGGTGTGTGAAAAATGGGAAACAAATATGAAGGCTTCATTAGAAGGTCTCTGTACCATAGTCAAGGATTGTTTCACACTACTCAAAGACACTATGGAAATCTGGACCTCATTGCAGGAGGATCCAAATTTTCATCAAATTGAAGAAGAGATTCTAGAAAAGAAAAAACAATTTGATGATATCAAAATCATGGCAAGGACCCTCACACCTATGCAAGGAATCGCCCAGATACATGAAGGAACGAATATGCATATTCTTATCGAGGAACTACAACGGAAAGAACAAATAATCACTGCATGAACTCAACCTTTGCAGGATGAGGCCATCTAGTTATCACAGACTGTAGAAAGTAATCTTAGGGAGATGAGGCATAAGCATAAACATGTGCTTCCAAGGATCGCAAGATTGACTACATAGAATATACTCGAACAGGTACGCTAGGAGAATACATAGTTTGTAGCGATGAGTCAGCCACTGAAGGATGCCTACACCAACATTTAAGCAAAGACTTGGGGAGCACCAGCTGAGTGACTTAGGATGAGTCACATGTGAGTGTCAGGAACATGTTAGGCACGGCTAAAATTGGTCCAGTTTTGAGTTAAACAACCCAAATTTTTAGGAAGTGGAGTGCACAATCCAATGGAAATAAGTCAAACACGCAGATTTTAAAAGCTTCTCATGGATTTTAGGAGTTTTAGGGGATTTGGGGTGGGTCAAAGCCCCTTTTCTTGTAAAGGGATCGAGTTTTTTTTTAATAGTTTGAGCTCTGCCAATGGTTTGTGGACCATGGTATTGTAAGAAAGAAATCTATATAAGGAGATGATGTAGTGAGTCAAGTCATGATAGATCCATCAGTGTATGAGAGAAAATTTTGAATTAACTATGTTTTAGTCTGTTTTAGATCTTAGGAGAAGGCTTCACAACTATGTACAAGGAGACCTTGATCTGCAGGTGTGTGCACAAACTGACCACTGATGTGTGCATGGGTTGAAGAAGGATTGTACTGGAAAGACACATCATTAATAAATTAAAGGAATTTTTTGAATTATCTCTATGTTATTTTCATAATTTGTCTAGTATTTATCTTTGAAGTTGTTTTATGTATTGTGAAGAATTGTATGATTATTTATGCATGGTGAAGTATTTTATACTATTTATATTTGTTGTATTCGATTGATTAGTGCATAATATTGATAAAGGTGTAGTGTGCACTAGTAGTAATTGATGGCTTGGGAATACATTGTAAAATTATATAATTGCATATGTGTAGTTCAGGAAAGCGTAAGGAAGAATTATAGCAGTAAATGCACGTCCTAATATTGCTCTGGATGCAGAAACCTAGTTCTAGTATCCCTTGATATTTCCTCGGGTGAGATTGAGGTCTTCACATCAAATCATTGCCGAAAGGGATGGTAATAAAGGGTTTTTTTGGTAGATCAGCTACTCTAAACATGGGTATTAACACCTTTAAGTCAATAATTTTCCATTGATGAAATAACATTGCATATATATACATGAATTGTTGTCTCAATATAGAAAAATTATCTTGGACACACAATCACTTTGTTGAGAGAATATCTCAACCACAGACCAATCTAGGAACCATCTAGATCTCAACAACTCCTAAACATTACGAAGAGATTCATGTACATAGAATGAATCCCAACAAAGATAAGTCGAAATTATGTTTCCAAGTGATTTTATCCCTTATGGTGTATGATAGATCAAGGTTATATGGATCTGGTTCTGGTTGAAGGAATCAATATCCAATTTTTTATATTATTATTATTATTATTATTATTATATATGTTAGATAAACTTCATGCATTCAAATTCACATTTTTCTTAATATCCATCTATTTCAGGATTTGAAATAATGATGTTTCAATGCAATATTAAATGAACTTGGGTTAAGACTTGAGATTTAAAAACTTTGAATCTAGCCATTATATACAAAGCTTATATGATATTTAAAAAATTTGAATCTAGTCCATAGTGAACCTGTGGCTTTAAATTATATTTTTATTTAAATATGAATTTGATCATTGTCAAAAAGCTTCAGCCTAGATCTACATCCTGTTTTTTTTTTTCTACTTTTGACCCTTGTTAAAATTTTGGCTTGTGGCTTTATTTTACATTTTCTTTGCCTATTCTAACCTTATTATTCTCTTCTTTAAACTAGTTTGGTTTGGATGCTTTGAATACTTTGTACATTTTCATTTATATAGTTTGAGTGTTTTGCGTGTCTGGATTTGAGTGGTTTGTGTGTCTAGATTTGGAAAGTAATGTTTGTAGAGTTACAACCTTTGTGTTGTATTTAAATATGTATATGTGATTATCTATTATTAATAATTAGTTGTTGATGAAGAAGAAATACATATTGTCACGAATTAATTCGGAGCTACAGTATGATTGATTTTACACATCTATTTCATTTAATTTTAAAGTATGGTAATTTAGAAAATTGATTAATTGTTAATAGTGTCCCTCGAGGCATTATTAAATATATCTTATTGAGTATTTTTAATAATTTACTTTATGAAAATTATTCCAAAAAATATTTGTTTCTTTGTAAATTTTTGAAATAGTTTTTTTTTATTCACTAATATTTTGATGAATTATTCTTATTCATATTATGTTTTGCAAAACCAAAAAAAAATGTATTTTTAAATATTTTAATGATGACCAAAATTAAGAACTCTTTATACGATCTATTTCTTTAAACAATTATAATAGATTTGAAGAGTTACGAACTATTATACATAAGTTTTGAGAAAGAAAACTACAAATTTTATTGATATTGTTGTTAAGAGTTTGATAAATAGTGCACATATTTTTTATGTAAATTATTTTCATGTTATGATATATGACGAGGTCATTTTTGTAAAATAAATTAATATATATTTTTATTTTATTACATCTTCATTTTCTATATGTTGAAAAATGGATCTTGAAAACTGTTTTGATGAAAATTCTTGAGAGATGACTTGTTTTGAATGTTTATAAATATATACCTTTCTCTAATAAATATTCTGAATATATCACCCTAAGTTTCAATCTTTTATATTGATTAAATTTTGAGTCAAGATTAAGAAAAAATGATGAATCATAAATCATATTCAAACTTCAATTAAAATGATAAATCTTAAATCCAAAAATATTAAATTGAAATGTTCATTTATGCAATTTATTTTTTCTTATTAAGACTTTTTTATTCACCTTAATTGGGATGAATTAATTTTATTGTTCATGCACGAGTGTTGGTTATTTTATATGAAAACCAAACTAAAAATTGAAGATGTATTTTACAAATATTTTAATTTTAATTAGTATATTTTCATCTTGTGATTTTTATTATATTATATTTACAAATTATTAATTTGTTCTCTAAACTATTAAGTAGATTGTGTATAA
This sequence comes from Pinus albicaulis, assembly GCA_034641835.2. Taxonomy (NCBI): domain Eukaryota; kingdom Viridiplantae; phylum Streptophyta; class Pinopsida; order Pinales; family Pinaceae; genus Pinus; species Pinus albicaulis. The sequence continues at coordinate 1,280,591,743 of CM076581.1, read as the reverse complement.
AATTGTAAAATTTTTAAATTTATGTCAAAGATGGATATGATATTTACTGAAACGTAATATTTAATTATTTAATCATGTTTTTCATTCATTTATTCTTAGTAGTGTATATTCACTATATTTAAACTAGGATAGAAATTGAAATGATGATTATATATGTGTTGCAATTGTTATTAATGAAATTAAAATGCATAAATACAATGCCTTGAAAATCTCATTGTACACCTAAATAGTGTATAGGTTAAATTTATAATTCTAATAAATCTTTATTAAACCTTAAAAAATGACCAAAATACAAAACGATAGAACATTAAAATATTTTAAACACAAAAAATTATTATTTTCAATTGTTTTATATAATATACAAATTAGATTTTTTAATATATAATATATAAATAATTGTTTTCACTTATTAAAATAAATAAATGTTTGTATTAAAATTATATATTATATGTTCCTAAAAAGATATTTAATATAATATGAATCCACAATATCAAACAAACAATTATTTGAAAATATACCAATCATCAACAATATCAAACAATTGTTGGAGAACACACCAGACTATCAACACTATCAATCATCAACAATATCAAACAATTGTTTGAGAACACACCAGACTATCAACACTATCAACTAAAATTTATTGAAATTATGCACACTTTAACCTAGATTGTGAAATTCAAATATTTAAAAGTCCAAAAACATATTAAATAATAATAATAATAATAAAACACTAAATGACACTTTTTTTTTTTGTAATATTCAAATCAGCAATCCAAATTGGGGACATTATTTTGTCTAACTTTTAGAGAAAAGCTAAATGTTAACACATTCAGATTTGGGAAAATATTTCATAAAATGTTTTTAGAAAATAAGTAATTTCATAGATCCAGATTCAAGAAAATATTTCAAGGACCATCCTCAAAACAAGTATTTCTACTAATCTAGATCCAAGGAAATATTTCAAAGACCATACTCAAAATATTTAAGAAAATATTTCGAGGACCATATCCAAAATATTTAGATATTTGTATTTAAATTTTTTAGATACTGGATGTTCAGCCAATCATGATTTGGAAAAAGTTTTATGTTTATTTATAAAAAAATTTAAACATTTTTTATTTATTTTTTTATTTAATGAATATTAGACATTTTTTTTTCCAAAGAAAAATCCAACTTTCTATTGAGTATATAGAAGGTTACATAGTATATGCACAAGGTGTTCAAATAACTACATGTTTCCCATTTTTTGACAAAGGGAAAAAATGGAGTTGCGACTGTTTGGAGGAAAAAATCAATCCCCCCAGCCCTTTCCAGAAGGATCATATAGATTGCGTCTACTTTGGACCCATGGGCTTCCCTACATGTAGGAAAAAAACTGCCCTGAGATAGGGGTGTATAGCAGACCTGTTGCTATGAGCTTCTCAAAAAGAGCACCTGATTGGTAACCACCTTTCCAGATGTATAGTTTTACTATCCAAAAAAAAACATAGATCCACGCCTTATCTCGTGGATCTCCTCTTAAGAGGAAAACAATATGAAACAGAGATGATGGGATTTATAGAGTTTAATTCAGTATTCTTGCAAGGGTACACATAAAAGTGAAACAGAAATAGAGATTTTTGTGACAGATTCCATACAAACAAGAAACGAAAAAAGAAATAATTGGATGAAGGATCACAGTAGTGAGAAAAATGAGGTTGTTCCATGATTTGAACCAGCTCTCTGTCAAACTCTTTTGCTAATGAGAGCCCCATATATTGTTGAACACCCTCCTTAGAAAGGAGGTCTACATCACGGTTTCGTTCCCTGTAAATTTGAAAAGAAGAGATTTGATTAAAAAACAATTTTAAGGCTAGGACCTCATATAATAACGAAATCAAAATATAGTTTAGGAATATTTGTGTTCCATTAAACCATTTTATGATATTCATAGTCACCGAAGATATGAGCTTCTCTCAACTCAAATGAGGAGAGCTAGCACAAAATGAGATGAAGTGATTTAAGTTCTACAAATTTGTTTATGCTAGTCCCAAGTCCAACCGATGCTTTGTACACTTTCCCTGAAGGGATGTGTATGGTGATCCTTGCTCCACATATTTTTTGTGGATCAAAGGCCACATCAAAATACTCCCATGGGATGTCTCCCTTAATTTCTTCTACTTTAATGATTCTGACTTGCTGGGGTTCCTAAGGATTGGGAATATATTAAAAAATAGAGACTCCTTCCGCGGCTAACAAGTTTATGGGGAACATGACGTCTTGGAAAATGGCTCGGTTCCTTGCAATAAAAGTTCCCCAAGCTATAATGAGTGGAATGTTCCTCACCCTATCATTTGGAGCTTCATTCCACCATCTATGCCATGCCTCCAAGATGGTTTGACCTTCCCATATCTGAAGAATTTTAAGCATCCCCAAAGTTTCAATCGAAAATATGTTGTTGTAGGGACAAGAGAGGAAAAGGTGGTGTGTGGACTCCCTGCTAAATTTACATAGCGTGCACCATCCTGGACCTATTTTTCCCCTTCATTGAATAATTACCAGGAGGGAAATTTATTTTGTTGAATGCACCAGAAAAACAATTTTTATTTCAGTGAACCTCTTAGCTCCCACAAAGGTTTATACCACAACTCCGGTTCCCCCCATCCCTTCTATGACATTATCCATTTGTAGCCATCTTTGGGGGTGTACTGGCTCGAGGGGGAGTGAACCCACCTAAGCTCATTCGATCTCTCCTGGAGGCGAACATGTGTTCTGTGAAGCTCACTAATGTATCTCTGCCACTCCTCTTTCCATCTATTATCCAAATGAAGGGCTTCTCCTGACATCCATTCTTGTCTGCACATGGTTTAATGATCCATATAATTAATATGGCTTAGAGTGCGAAAGCCTCAAAGGTACAAGTGCTTAAGTATATCTCTTAGGAGGGAAAAATTCCCATTACATCCCACCAACGGATCTCGACCTATCCTTACCTATGCACGATCCCCGACACGCCATGCCAACCCCTGTTCAATAAGCTTGATTGATTCTAGTGTTGCTTTCCAGACGATTGAAGAATTTTTCACTTGCTTTGTAGGGAGACACGTCCATTCGTCCAATGGCATTGGATCAATGTATTTCCTTTTAGACACTGATATCCATAAGTTCTACAGGGTGATAAGCCTCCAACCTAGTTTTGTTGCCAATGCAAGGGTGAAAGAAGGGAGGTCCTTAATCCCCCAACCTCCCTAGGCTTTTGGTCGCACAATTTTCTCCCATGCCACCCATGGCATAAATTTTTCTGACTTAGATCCTAACCATAAGAATTTTTTTCAAATCTTTTTAATAGTAGAGAGGATACTTTTAGGAACCCAAGTTAGGGCCGCCCAAAACAATGGAATAGCCATTGCTATAGATTTGATCAGCACAAGCCTCATAGCTCGTGAAAGCCATTTAAAGCTCCAGTGCTTCATCCTTGACTCAATTTTTGCCACAAGCTAGTGCCAGTCCTGGATTCGATAAGAATATGGCTTTAAATAGAAAACCAGATATTTGAAACTGTCTTGGATGGATTTAACTTCGAATGCCATCACTTCTAAAATTTGGTCTGCTTCGACTCGTGAGAGGCCTTCCATGGTAATGGAGGATTTATGACTATTGATAGTTAAGCCGGTGGCCTTTACGAAGAGGTCAAGCACTACTTTGATCTTGTGGATATCTTCTATGCTTCCATTAGTGAACAGAAGGATATCATCAACAAAGAGTAGATGAGTAATGGAAAGGTTGACAACAACCTCAATACCTTTCACTTCTCCCTTTCTTTTAGCATCGTGAATCATCTCAATGAGTCCTTCCACGGCAAGGAGAAATAGAAGAGGGGATAGAGGGAATCCCTGGTGAAGGCCTCTTTCAATATGAAAAAATGGAGTTGCAGCTCCCTTGATCAGGATGGTAATACTGGTGGTTGTGATACACCCAATCACCCACTTGATGAAGTCAATCCTAAAGCCCAAGTGATTCAGGATAAAATGAAGATACATCCAGCTGATTTTGACATATGCCTTTGAAAGGTCAATTTTTAAAATAACTACTTTTTTCTAGCTTCTTTTCAAGCTATGAAGATTTTCATGTTCCACCCCTACTACCTCCTGAATTTTCCTTCCATCAAGGAAACCAAATGGTTCCAATGAAATGTTTTTTGAGAGGAAAGGTTTGAGATGGGTTGCTATCACTTTTGAAATGATTTTATCGATGAAAGTACAAAGAGATATAGGCTTGAAGTCATCAAAATAACTCGAATCCTCCTTCTTGGGAATGAGGGTGAGGAATGTGGAGCTGAAAGGTTGATAGATGGTACCCGTGTTCCTTGACTCTTCTACCACTGCTAGCAGGTCCTCTCCCAAAAATCCAAAAAAGTGTTGGAAGAATTCTACCGACCATCCATCTAGCCATAGACTCTTATCCTTTTAAATTCCCTTGAGAATTCCTTCCACCTCCTCTTTCGTCAAAGGCTCCATTATACTGTCATTCCCTTCTTCCTTAATATAAGTGGGGAACAACTCGGCCACCGTTATCACTTCAGCTATAGAAACCTCTGAGGGGGCTTTGAAGAGGGCTTTGAAATGCTTACATCCCAAGGATGATAAGTCCTCAAAGAATCTAGCAGTACTCCATGTTTGCTCCTTGTGATTTACAAGATTGGTAAGGATAAACACTGTAGGGGGCCACATCAGAACCGCTTTGGAATCCTAGGACCTAGCCTTCCTGGATTCAGAGAGGGATTTCTCTATTAAGTGTTTTCAAAGGATATACCTTTATGTTTTGTTTATGATATTAGGCTAGTTATGAAGCTCAGAGAACTTGTTTGTTTGGTTGGGATGGATATCATTAACTGAAGGGTGGAGGTGAGAGCAGATTGAAGAATGTTTCAGCTGAAAAGATAGGTTATGAAATGGTATTAACCCATTGGGTTATGGAGTCACAAAAGGATTTAATTGTACAACAATTCTTCAATAGTTTCCATTGGGAAACTCATCTATATCAAAGGATATTTTAGATTTAATTGTGATATGAAACATTAAAATGTTGTGAAAGAAGCAAAGCTAAAACCAATTAAGAATCTAACTTCACTAAGACAAGAAAAGCCTTTCAAAGTAACTGTTTGAAGCAAGCCAAAGGACAGGGAAAACCATAGACTTCTTTGGAAAAAAATTTATTAAAGCACACTTTTCAGATAACAATCCAGTAATCCTAAGAATATTTTTAGAAAGGAGAAAACATATAAGAGAATGAGGAAAATAGCCTAGGATCAGACAGAAACGTTGAATTCTAGCCTGCTTTTGACATACTCTCAAGGGATCTTTCAAGGAAACTGTTAAAGACTAGCCAGAGGATAGGGAAAACCATAAACTTCCCCAGGTTAACTCTACTTAGAAAACCTTGAAAAGAACATTCAAAAATAATATCTCAAGTTGTACACATAAAGACATGGGCTCACCAACATTTCTTCACTCGTTATACTCTATTGAATCATTCTCAAATCAACAAGATGGATAAACCTAGAGGGAAATTAAGAATCCTCTAAACATGCCTTAGCAGAAGAAAACATAAAGATAAAGATTTCAGACAAAAATAGGGTACTTTTCAGTAAATACTATTCTAAATTTTATATTCTTTATTAGAGAAAATGGACAACATGTAACACATAAGGAAAAATAAAAATAGTGAGGAATAACATCACCTTTAACATAGACCAGGATCCCATAAATCAGATTGTATTATTGATGTTCAAACCAGTTACATACTTCAAGTCCAACAGGTCTTTACAGCTCAAAACTTCTCTTCTCAGCCTAGTGTTCTTCAACTACTCAACATCACGTCAACTGCTTCAGCAACTATCTTACACCTCAATGAAAATCCAACCAACCATAACAATGAACTCCTCATACAATATTTATAGGTAAATGAGGAGGTGGAGTGAAAGAGGGGGTCTCTAATTGTTCATAAATGACAGAGTAAATGTTTTTGACCTTTGAGACCATGCAAGGCCCAAGGTAAAATGTATTTAAGTCTAACTCTGCGTTTATATTAACTTTCTAAACTACTTGGTTGCTTTTCTTGACTTTTAGGCTTTTGAAGTAGGTTTGTAATAACTTCTGATCTGTCTTTACAAATATCTCTGACTGTAATAACTTTTTGTGTCTTTTTGAGGAAAATTAGGCCTGTAGGTGGCATTTTGGTTCTTTTGGAGGAGTCATTGCTTCTGTGGATTTGGCATTCGAAGCATTCTCTTGTTGATATGTCATGTTTATACCATTTTAAATTATTTTTTCTTCAAAATGTGTCTCTATCCTTAGTCTGCTTGATTAATTCTTTGATCTTCTGAATTATTCCTTAACCTTTCTGTTTAATTTCTATATTCATTGTTCTTCACTAATCTTCTAATTTTTCTACATACAAGTTGCTTGTTTCCCACGCTGGAGGGTTTTTTACTGGTCAACCAATGTCCATGAAACATTGATAAATACTAGAATAAACCCTGAATCTCCCTTTCTACATGATTTTACCCTGAGGATCGTCATCCTGGGCTTTCAAGCCATTGATATTTGGTTGTGGGAGGGCTTGTACATTTATAGGTCGCCATTAATCCTGCACTAAAACATAAAAATGTTAATAAAACCTGTGCTTGTGGATAAACTACATCAGAGGCTTCATGAGAGTGGAGGAGTGATGCAGAGGAGGGAAAATGCACAGATGGGAAAGGTTCCGTGGTGGAATTGTGAAGAAATAGGAACAATTTTGAATAATGGTGCGAATGGAGAAGGTTGATTTTGGGGAATACTAGGGTGGTATTCTCACGAGGGCTAAGCGGTAAGTGGTCTTGGTTCTTTCGAACGTGATACCATACATTAGGCGACACCTGTCCAGGGCGAAACCGCTCATTTTGCGCATAAATGGGGTGTTTAAACCTTTGAGGAGGATTGGGCTCAAAATGGATCGTGGGCCACCAGATTTGGGGTGTCCACGATCCAGATCTGATTGCAGGTTTGCGCAAAATAAAAAATGGTCGAGAGCGGGATAAAAAGGAAATAATGTGATGGCTGTTGGATCAGGTAGATCAACGGTGGAGATGATATCGGAGAAAGGTGGGTAGAGGGGAATGGTTGGCAGCGGGATGAAAAAGGCGAAAGTGTGATGGCAGTTGGATCAATTAGATCAATGGTGGAGATGATATCGGAGAAAGGTGTGTAGAGGGGAATGGTTGGGAGCAGGATAAAAAGGCGAGAGTGCGATGCCCGTTGGATCGAGTAGATCAACGGTGGAGTTTATATTGGAGAAAGGTGGGTAGAGTGGAATGGTTGGGAGCAGGATGAAAAAGGCGAGAGTGTGATGGCCGTTGGATCGAGTAGATCAATGGTGGAGATGATATCAGAGAAAGGTGGACGGGGGATGAAATAAGAAATGAAGGTGGCTTAAGGGGAAGCGCGGTGTGGTCATTCCATTGGGTCACACGAAGAAGAGGGGTTGAGGATTTTTCCCTCAAGGGCTTAAAGCATGCTTTTGATAAAATGTCAAAAATAGGCCTAAAAAATGGGTTTTTTAGCCTTTTTTGATATTCCGATAGGTATTTAAAAGAGGTCTTATACCATATAGAAAGGATTTTTTATGATTTAAAGGTTCTTTATGGGAAAATGAGGATAAGTGAGGGAAAAAATGGGATTTCTAGGGGAATGAGATGATGATTTAGGATAAGTAAAAAATGAGTGAAAAATGGATTAAATGAGTTTATGGAATGATGGGAAATAGATTTGAAACAGTTTCTTTTATATCAGTAGGATAATCTAGGAAGCCTTTGAGTGAAGGTTTCAGTGGAATTATTCTTTTGAGGATAATGAACATAGTGGGCTTTCAAAAACTTCACAAATTTTTCATAAAATTTGTTTCTTGAAAGTCGAAAGACTATTTTAGCCATCATGAGATATAACAAAATTTATAGATGGTTAACACTCCCTTCCTCTGTTTGCATCCCCAAGATAGTATTAATATTTTTCCTTCCTTTATCATAGTTCTGAAAAAATTTCATGTTTTCGTCCCCCACTACCAACCATATATCCCTTCTTTTGAGTCACCATCTTTCTTTGATTTCCAATAGGATTTTATTTCTTACAGTTTCAAGGCGTTTTACTCTATCCCTCGTTTCAATATAGACATAACTTGCACCTTCAAGCCTCTCCAAAAAGTCTAGTTCCTTCATTTATCTTCCTCAAGTCTTTCTCCTCCCTTAGGTTTTCGGCCTTTGCCCATTCCAGAGTAGATTTTTTCATTCTCTTGACGTTTTCCATAAATCATGATCCCATACCACCTTGCCCATCCAACCCTCCCTTCCTCCAGGTGGAGTGGAACAAGAGGTTGTAAAACTCATCTTTGAGCCATGACGAGTTGAACTTGAAAGGCACCCCCGATTTTTTATATGCCCTTTAATCTCCAGCAAGATGGGTAGGTGGTCAAAGATACCCCCTTCCCCAACCCAATACCAAAAGACAGAGGATTGGGCTGCTAGCTCTTCATGGAGGAGGAAATGGTCCAACTTCTTTACCACCCTATCCTCCCTAGTTCTTCTATTCCTCCATGTGGGCCTGGGTTTTATCAGGTTTGCATCGACTAGATGAGTGACTACCATTTTGTTGAGAAAAAATTCAGGAAGGGGATCTACCCGGGAAGAGGGCCCAAGGATTTAGAAATCCCCATGGATAAATTAAGGTCTGCTCACAGAACGAGGTTTTGGTTTTTCATACAAGACTTAGAGAAGAGATTTTTCTAGTACTGCATCCTATCCAGACAAGGACCATACACATTAAGAAGTGGCAGCGGGTGAAAAAGTTCATTTTAATAGAAATCCATAGCTAAGGAATTTTCAAAACCCCAGGAGAAGATCTCCTTCAGTCTTCCAGATTTATTCCCAACACCAAACCCCCTGACCTCCCTTTGGCATTCATAGCCCGGAAGATCCACCCCGGGAACATCGTGGACAAAGCTTCAACCACTTCCTCCCCCATCCCCAAAGTCTCCTGTAACATAAGGATATCTCACTCGTAGGAATTCATCAGAGCCCTAAGTGATATTTTTTTGGGTTAACTAGAAAAACCCCTGTAGTCGAAGGAGAGAATAATCATCGATAACCCAGGGTAGGGGTCTACACTGCTCTAAGCACCCCAACTAAGGAAATATGCTTCCCATCTGCAATGTAAATTTTGGCCCTAACCAGGGCTTTGGAGAGGTTGGATTTCCTACCCCTTGATTTTCTAGGGCCATCTAAAATAGTTCGAGGACCCAGGCCTCCAATCACCTCCTCCTTCATGGACTTCTTCACCAGGGACCGAAGATTATATGAGGGTTTTTCGGGGATACCAGGCCGAGGAGGGGAAGACTCATGGTCAAGGACAGGGGGGCATCCAAAGAGATATCTGGGATGGAGGTTATGATATTTTCCAGGGACTCTATAACATCATGCATATGTATGGATTCCAATTGTGATGGCCTAGAGGGACCAGACCTTGAAATTGCAAAAGCGAAAGAACATAAAGAGGAGTAAGGAGAAGAGGAAGAGATCAGAATTGTACCCTCCTGAAGAGATTCCGCAACCTCGGCTTCAAGGATGGGAGAGCAGACTAGAAGCTGCTCTGGATCTTGATTCATAGCTGAGGGGTTGAATTGCTTGACAAGTAAGTATGTGGGGGATTTTTCTATCTAGATATCGCCTGCACCTTCGACCCCTTCAATTATATATTCCTTAGATGCTCTAAGCTCCTTAGATACCGGTTCCCTTTCTGGCACTTAGTTTCCCTCTTCTGTTTTCTTCTCCTTCGATGCCTAAGTGGACAATATTTTTCTAGGTGGCCATATCTGTGGCATCGGTGCCAGCGAAAGGGTATATATTCCAGCATCTGAGTGAATTCAAGTTCCTTATATTTGAGACATATTTATTTTTCTAGCCCTTCTTTAGGATTGAGATTGACCAAAATTCTAGCTACACGCAGGTCCATGGTCTGTAGAAAGGACTGATCTGCTTCCAGGAACTGCCCCAAAGTGTTCCCTATCGACTTGAAAACCGCACCCATCCAAAACTGAATCGGAAACCCCTAAAGTTTTACCCATACCAGAGTTTCTTCTATTTTTTCCCTCTGTGCATCAAACAAAGACATCCACTTCCAAAATAAAATAGGTCTTTTCACGAAATGTTAGTTCTGCTCCATTACCCATTCCACATGTTCCTTTTTTTTTGAATTTGATCATGAATCAGCCCCGGACTAATGTTTTAATTTCAGTAGGACTCCTTGGGGCATCCACCCATGCTATGGATACCCAATCTAAGATGTAATTGGCTGAGTATTTCCATCCTTGGACCCTTCCTACTAGTATTGTAGTATTGTTTCTGCAGCTTCCATGACTTCGTCAATATGGATATCCACACCAACTACGCAACATGGGCTCTCCTCCTTCCTTCTAATCAGCTTGGTATTCTTTATCTTGTTTCCTACAGCCCCACTTCTTCCTCCTTCCTCACCTTCCAATGGCCATTCGATCACATCTAATCTTTCAGGTGCGAGTGAGCCACGTCGCCCTTCCAAAAACTGATATGAATTCTCCCATAGGAGGCCCCCTTCTTCTTGGAGACTTGTAGCCCTAGCTACCGCCTGCAAACCCTCACCTCTCTCAGTTCCAGAGTACTTTTCTTTCTCTTATACTTGAGGTTCATTATGTTGTACTCCCATAGGTTCCAACACAAAAAGACACAAGCTGCTAGGGTTTTGAGGAAAAAAATTTCCAACCTCTGGCCAAGATACCGCTGCTTCACTCCCTTATGAGAGGAGCAGATTTTCGAGAAATTTTTATCATTGCCACTGATGGAGGTTTTTGTGGGCACTGGGAGCATCCAAATGGGATCCTATCCGTAGATCTTGGAATCTATGACTCTCTCCCATAAAACCCTTGAGTCTGACGTTACCCTGAATTCCACAACTTGCTACAATGTCTTCCAACCCCCCTGAAAAAAACAAGATTGGTAAATTTCTTGGTAGAAGAGGACTTACTTGGTTTGATGTGGCTTCTAATGTTCCTTCCTTCTTGGGATTTTTCAGCTACTGAAAAACGCCTGGATCTCTCTTTTCCTTCCAGGCACAATTGAAAGTTATCTGTAAACTTTCCTCTAAGAGGGCTGTGCCATTCACAATGCCCGAAACCCCTGTTGGATCTTTATTTTTGAGCCTTGCTCCACAGCATGCTAGAATATACCGCTCCAAGTTCGTCGCTGACACTTTGTGTCCCCAAATAGCTAACAGGTCTTCCGACGTCGGTTCTAAGTCTACCAAATCCTGTTTTTTAACCATGGTTTATGTGAACTTCAGAAGCGAATAAATTCCCCCGACAATGCAAAGCCAGCTTCAAAATGTTAACCTTGTGCTCACACCTCCGTAGGGCCGCAATTTTAGGGTTTGATAACAAAGTAATTGAAATCCTAACCCTACGACCTCCCATTTCTTTGCAGCTCCTCCCAGGCGCAACGTGGACAATAGTAGAGGGCCCAAGTGTCTACCATACTCTAACAGCCAAAGACACCTGTCGCATCCTATCCTCCCTTGTGCCGATTGCTGGATTGTGGGTCAGAGCTCCAGAATACCGCTACCATGGTTAGGGTTTCAGAGATTTTCTCCACCTTCCTCCATCATGTCCTCTAGATATTAGACATTTATATTTTTCTTTTCTTTTTTATTTTTATTTTTTAATTCTTAATGAAATTAATAATCTTTGATTTTTTAATCACTTTGCAGAAATTTGGAAGTTTGTAAATCTAGAAAAGTTTTCTAAGTCTTAAAATAAATAGATAATAGGTTTTGAAATATAGAGGAGAGATAATAGGTTTTGAAATATAGAGAAGAATTAGATATGATGCACACTCACCTTGAATCAAAACATGATTTAAGGCCACAAGCTTACTATGCATAGTTTTCCCAATATACAGATCCAATTTTTCTATTTTGTATTATTGGTAATCTATAATTTATAACAAGTTGTCAACGCACAATCAAATTCAAACGAGTTGGCCAAAAAATAATAGCACGGCTGATATTAACTACGCTGTAAAGCGTCTTTATTTGAAAACAACTTTCCTAAATGACAGGTGTACAATTGTGTACCATTGATGATAGTGTTAGACGATTGAAACATTCTCCACCTTTAGATTAAAAACTATTATTATTAATCAGTTACATAATAAAATAGTTTCTCCTAGAATGGGGTCTTCGACGGCTTCTTCCCCAAGGGTTTCCTCACTTGGAATACATATCCACAGTTCTGGTAGCTAAGATAATAAAACAGTTTGTACCGGAAGCAGATGGCGTTCTATGGAGTCTTCAACGGCTTCTTTTGCAAGGCTTCCACACTTGGAATACATATCCACAGTTCTGGTAGCTAAGAACATATTTTGCTAAAACCCATTTGCGAGCATGTGGGCATGGACTTTCTTACCTTCTGCCAAGGCCTTCGCAGAGCCACATGCATCCAGCAGTGAAGCATACATGGTGTCATCTACCGCAAGGCCTCGTTCATCCATGAATTGAAAATAGCCCAAGGCCTCCTTCAATTGGCCTTCCTTGCACAGAGAATTGAAGTCTGCGTTCATGGTAGAAATGATTTTATTATGTGGATTTTGCTAGTTTGTAAGGCTAGATTCAGAATTAAGAGCATTGCTTATTATTGTGTTTGTCTCTACATTTCCACTGCTTCGATGTTTGAATTGGGTTTTGGTTTTCGATTGGGGTTTGTATTTTAGTGGGAACGACAGTGCATACATTGCAATTTCATACTGACCTCCCTATCATGGTACTATCCCCATTTAATTCAACCTAAATAAGGAGATTAAGCCGTTTCATTGCTTCCACCGATAGTGTGTGAAACCATCTAATTTCGATCTAACTCAACATAAATCTCACAGTCGTCTCTGCACTTCCCTCGTACTGCTTGTACTACCAGATTTCAGCCCCTTTCTCCTTCTCTATCGATCCCATTTCCATAAATTATAAATTACAGGCATTCATTGACTCTCAGTTTTAGAAAGGGTTTCCCCTGCATAGTGGGCTCAGATGATCACATGAATAAATGAAACAGAGCAGGCTCGACTAGGGTGACCTTGCAACACATTCACAGGACTCATGGAGAAACCAAGAGTTTAGATTAACCTAGAACGGGTTCCCAGGTTGCCCCAACCGAAACCTCCTCTACTACTGCTGTTGTTAATGGTGTCCTCTGCTTCTCCTCACTTCTTATATCAGCGAATATGTTCAAAGGTAAGGACAGATACTATACTTGCAAGGAAGAAAGAAACAAAAGAGTGGTAGAACTATTTGTAGAACAAAATTCTGCAACAAGCAACAATATTTTAACAGCGTCTTTCTTTTGTTTGTGATTCTTGCAATTCCCCTCTTTGGTAGCAGTGCTGTGTTTTTGTTTGTGATTGTCTGCATTCATGATCATATACAATATGGTCAATGTGGTCTGAAAAAGCACCTTCTTTTAGATTCAGATCATTTTTTTCTATTGTGTCTTTCTTGTTTGAAATTTGTGCTTCAACATTTACCTTATATAAATTTTGTCATTTTATCCTACGGAATGCAGTCTTCATTGTCAAAGACTTGCAGAATCCTAGGGTTTACATTGGGCTTTTTGACATTCATTGTTTTTTTTCTAGACCTAACTATAAACTACGGATTACATTGGGCTTTTTGACATTCATTGCTTTTGTTCTAGACCTAACTATAAACTACGGATTCTAGCGGGGAACATCAAATTTGAGGTAACTTTGCAGTAGAATCGAAATTTCCGACTACAATGCCATATGAAAGTTACCAGGTGTAATCATGTACAATGTGGTCAATGTGTGCAGAAAAAGCATCTTACAGCAAAACGAGATGGACTGGATGATTTTCTGCAGAGGTAAAATTAGTTCCCTGCAAAATGAGTTGAACTAATTGATTGTACTTCCTGAGAAGCCCCCTGTCTAGCCCTTCTCCCAACAGCTAACCTAAGTGACAATGCCTTCATGAGAACCAAAAACCCTGAAACACGAAATCTGACAACAAGAAATGTGGCACGTTTTTGACACAGCATAGAAATTCGAATAATTACACACATCAAAATATAAACATCAACGGAATATAAATAAAAAATAAAACATAAAATTACCACATCAAAATTCCAAGTAAAATTTTAAACAAGTAAAATTTTACACTTACAAAAATTGAAATTTAATCACTGCCACTTATAATAGATCCTAAGTTAATCCCTGCCACTTATAATAGATCGTAAGTTAAAAATATCTAATCATCTACCCAAGATTACTCTTCAAACCAATTTCCTCGAAATCTGACAACAGTTACGACTTCAATCTCACTGTTGGGCAGAGGATGAAAGAAAATCAGTAGGGAATCACAAACTTACTACCAAGTAATTTTGATAGTGAAAGTTCAAGTGCTGTTGGATTCAATTTTGTATGCCAGATATTTATATTTGATCTCAGAAATAAATTGAATATCCTCTATTTTTAGAATATGGAATGTTTAGCTAAGTGGTTTATATAATGAGTTGATAGTGCCTATATAACATGGTAGGAGTAGACAGGGCCACTAGAAGCTGATGGTTTAAGGTTTTGAAGCCTGTGAGAAACCTTGAAAGAGAATGACCAGTGGAGACATATGGTGTTGGAGCATGTGGTTGTAGGTATTTGTCCCATTGCTTATTGGGTTAGTGAGTAAAGAAAACACAATTATGACTTCAATGTCACTGTTGTATTGAGGATGAAAGAAAATCAATAAAGAATCACAAATTTACAACCAAAAAATTACTCGGGGTCACAAAATGCATGTTTTGCAATGAAAAGTTCTTATGAGAGTGCATTCTAGATGCAACAATCTGTGTTGTCAATCCCGCAAAACAAAATAATTACATGGCTTCATATCTATTTTTGTAGTTTAAAATGCATGAATCAATAGTGGCTTTGCACCTAATGCAGATGGAAGCATAAGCCTATTAAGGTTCCGATAACGATGTAGAGTGATTTAATGAATGTATTGAATGTTTCATACCTAATTTTGTAGTTTAAGATGTATGAACAATAGATTTACCAAATTTTCCTTGTATCATAATGTGAAATATTCCAGTAACTATGTAGAGTGATTTAATGAGATGTATTGAATGTTTCATACCAAATTTTGTAGTTTAATATTTATGAACAATAGTTGCTTTGTAAATGCAGATCATAGCACAAAAAATGATCAAGGTTATGATAGTGATGTAGGGTGATTAACGAGTGAGTTGTATTTAATTTTAGTGTATGAAAGCTAATTGAATAGTATATTTTTCCAAGTGTGCTTGCTTAAAGTTCCCTACCAAAATTTTCCTTGTATTATAATGTGAAATTTTCCAGTATTGTGGCACTTGAAACTCCAAGTATAAATATAAATGTAAAATAGATTTACCATATTTTTCCTTTTCCTTGTATCATAATGTGAAATTTTCCAGTCTTGTGGCACTTCAAACTCGAAGTATAAATATAAATGTAAAATAGATTTCATAAGCCTGGTATAAATATAAATGTAAAATAGATTTCATAAGCCTGCTTTTAACATATGAACTTATGCCCATAAAGTGAGGTTGCCACTAAGTGAGGTGAATTTTGAAAATTTGACATGGATGAATGTCTCCACTCTCATCTTTGTCATCTTCTCAAACAGTGTTGACCCTCATTTGTTGGTAGATTTTTCTCATTTGCTCATTTGTGGGATTTTCTTTCACTATGCCTGTGAGATTAAAAAAAATCATATAATGTACATAGTTGTACTCAGTGATGGTTGCATGTCGTTGGAAACTGTTAAGTGTGCAATTGAACCTTTTGAGCTCAGATGGTTAACTCAAGCAGTTATGAACGAAATATGAAATCTCTCCTCCAAAGTTGAGAAGGTCATGGGTTTGACTCTCTTGATTCCCTTGGAATGAGGTGGATTACACCAGTGGTTTACCTTGGTTGCCATCCATTGAGGGTGGGGAAGTCTCTACAAATTTCTTGTCACAGTCAAGGGAGATCATAATCAGACACACAATTTTTTTTAATGATGAAACACTCTCTCTGCAACTCAAACTCTCACCAAAGAGGATAAGTCATAACCTTAGTGGGAAATCTAAGAGGCAACTCTTAGGTAATCCACCCACTATCAACTTGTTGCCCTTGCCTCTTACTTTAAGGCCAAGAAAAAAGGTTCCTAAACTAAGGAGGGTGTTCCTAGGGGTTAAAACTGTATGACTTGGTTTGAGTAAGGCAACTTGATACTACCCATTCTTGAAGTAAATAAGCCCAAGAAGCACAATGTATACTATGGTTCTCAAAGAAAAGAGTTTCCAAGTTTTATATCATTCCATAGTGAATATTAAGTAAACAGTGATCAGATCATTTTTCAAGAGAAAATATGTGAAGACACCAGCAATGCACCCCTGTAGGTTTAAAGCAGATTGTAACCCAGAAACAGTGATCTAACACAAGCAAATATGGAACAATTTCAAAGGCATTTTCCATAGTGCATTAGGATAAATTGTTTCCAATAATAGAAGTAAAATACACAAAAACCCAACTTTTCTTTCGAAATGGCTACCTAAATTTCTGTTCAAGAAGAATGACACAGTAGATGGACACAAGATGTGAAACGACATCACTCCATCAGCAATCAATAAAGTGGAAGAAAGTTTGGTAGAGTCGTCTATAAATATGTAAAAGAATATTTTGTAAAAGCAGTGTTAACATCCTTCAATCATGGTTGCAGCATGGTTCTAAGCCTTTATGTATGGTTTGACTAAGGCAACTTGATACTACCCATTCTTGAAGCAAATAAGCCCAAGAAGCACAACGTATACTATGGTTCTCAAAGAAAAGAGTTTCCAAGTTTTATATCATTCCGTAGTGAATATTAAGTAAATAGTGATCAGATCATTTTTCAAGAGAAAATATGTGAAGACACCAACAATGCACCCCTGTAGGTTTAAAGTAGATTGTAACTCGGAAACAGTGATCTAACATAAGCAAATATGGAACAATTTCAAAAGCATTTTCCACAGTGCATTAGGATAAATTATTTCCAATAACAGAAGTAAAATACACAAAAACCCAACTTTTCTTTCGAAATGGCTGCCTAAATTTCTGTTCAAGAAGAATGACACAGTAGATGGACATAAGATGTGAAATTGCATCACACCATCAGCAATCAATAAAGTGGAAGAAAGTTTGGTAGAGTCGTCTATAAATATGTAAAAGAATATTTTGTAAAAGCAGTGTTAACATCCTTCAATCACGGTTGCAGCATGGCTCTAAGCCTTTATGTATGGTCAGCTTCATTTGGAACCAATTAGGAATTAATATTAACTTTTACTTGTTCCATCGACTATTTATTAACTACAGGAATTTTCTCTGTAGACAAACCCTGTGTCTAGCCCTTCTCCCAACAGCTGACCTAAGTGGGGATGCCTTCGTGAGAACCAAAAACCTTGAAATGGGTCAAATCAATACAAAAACCTCATATGAAGAATTTGTATCTTGAAGTTATGGAGAATTTGTAAAGAATTTCTCATTTTCCAATTCGAGGCCGTTCTTTTAGATTCAAATCATGTTTTTCCACTGTGTCTTTCTTGTTTGAAATTTGTGCCTCAACATTTACCTTATATAAATTTTGTCATTTTATCCTACTGAATGAAGTCTTCATTGTCAAAGACTTGCAGACTCCTAGGGTTTACATTGGGCTTTTTGACATTCATTGTTTTTGTTCTAGACCTAACTATAAACTATGGATTCTAGCGGGGAAAATCAGATTTGAGGTAACTTTGGAGTAGAATCGAAATTTCTAATATAGAATGTGCATTTAATAGTGACCTTGGTCCTGAATTCTAAAAATATTCTTGTTTCTTTGATTGATAAAATTGTATGTCACAACTTCCATAATTCAGATGCAATAAGTTGTTTTTTTTGCTGAATCCATCTATACTATCAAAATCTACAATTACAACCAAATTATTTGTTTATTTTCATGATCTTGGAGAGATCAAGGTGCAGTATATTTTTATTGTTGAATCCAGCTATACCACCAGAATCTACAGTTTTAATCAAATTGTTTGTTCCTTCGATGAAATTGTATATGAGATCCACAGTGCATAATCAGGGTGAAGTACATATTTGTTACTGAGTCCAGGGTCATTCCTTACGAGGGGAAGTTGCAACCCTGGCCACTCTATGGGTACTGGGAAAGAGGCTAAGGTCTGGCTCTCCCTTTTGTATCATATTTCGTTGTCCTTTAGTGGGAGATCAAAGACTTGTTGAAGCATTTGGCTGTGATAATTGGGGAGGAAACTTTTTTCACGTGGTTTGAAAGCATGATATTGTTCCTCGGATGCTCTGTGCACCGTTTGAGTCAATTTTTCAACCCTTTACTACTATTTTTCCATATTTGCAGGGCATAAATCTGTCTGATTCTATTATTCAAGGTGCTTGCAGGGCTCTTCTTAATCATGTCCTTGATTCTAACAAACTCTTTGTACACCTTAAGAATGTTGTGAACCACAAAGCCATATGTAACCTTAGTAAGTCCACGTAAAACTATGTCTTGTAAAAGTGATATATCATTAATTACATGCTCTTTAATGGAACAATGGAACCACAACTCATTCAATGTTAATTCTTGGTCACATGCATGTTATTGTTCTTGTGTTATCTTTCTTTTTAATACATAAATAATTATCATTGAGGTCATCATTCTTTCTTCTGACATTATTTGAAACTAAAAAATTGTTTGTAGTGATTAACAACCTCTTTTTTAAATTCTCACAAGGGTAGTGTTTCCATCGTTCTTTACAATTTTAAGAGCCCCAACATGATCTATAACCACCTTAAAATGGAGGTATTTGAAAAGAGAGTTGGTAAGTATGTCCCCTATCTTCACCCAAGGAATTATTGCTTTAATTACTTCAAATTTCATCCTTAAAATTCCATAAATATGTGCCAGAAAAATGTCATAGTGCATAATCAGACCACCACTCTATGAAAGGCTTTACAACGTTTCCTTTGCAACATATGGTGCAATTTTTAGTATTACTATTTGTCTAGCGAATCATATATCCCAATCCGACCTCCAATCCCTCTTACGTTCATGACGATAAAGAGATAAGGAGAGCATAGCGTACCTGCAAACATTATCTGCTTCACTTTTTGCAAACATACATGGAATACCATTCATTCATATATATGAGTTTATATATATATATAAGAGCTAGAAATTAATAAATGAGCTGTATATATATAAAATATTTTTTTTAATGAAGATTTTTAACTATATATTTATTTTATTATGAAGATTATTAGATTGTAAATAGATTTTCTTATATTATTATGGGTCAATATCATGATTTGGTTTGACTTGTCAATATCACATATTCAAGAAACTTAACTGATTTGACAGTTAAGATATTTTACTAATATTTTGTTTTAAAATAATTTTAGAACATTTTTAATTAAATTAAAAAAGATATAACTCTTTTTAAAACAAATCTGGTTTTATGGTGATTATTATTAAAATATTAGTGAATATTCCATATACATTAAATCTCTATCATATATTTATTAATTATTACTAATTAAATTAAAAATTTAAAAGTCATATTCCAAAATAAACACATATATAAATATAATTATGATCATGTAAAAATATGGTTATTTTATATATTTTTAGTGAAATGTCCTTTACACCATTAAAACCAATATTGAATACTTCACCAAAATTTCCTCTATAACATCCTCGCATGAACGAAAGTTTTTCAGTCATTTCTTTAAAATTCCTTGAAGTTTCAATTTTCTTTCATGTATGCCATTAGAACGTATGCTTGTGTCACTACATTTTTATCAACCTTCATCTTTAAGCATAACACAAGGAAGAAATCATGAAGTCTTCATTTATGTGAGATATCTAGAATGTATAGTTCCTCATCTTTTAGAGGTTTGTAATATTTCCAATAGAACAAAGGTTGGAAGAAGTCATGACGTCTTCATTTATGTGAGATATCTAGAATATATAGCTCCTCATCTTTTAGGTTTGTAATATTTCCAATAGAATCAACGTTGGAGTTTCTAGTAGTGTTGTTCCTATTTGACTATTTATAAGATTTTAGTAAAAATATTCACATATTCCCATTACAAATTGGTATCTTTTTAGTTTTTTTAGTTGTGAAACTATAAGAAATTTGTCTATCACTACCACTACCTAAAGGAACAATTGAATCTCAATTTGAGGGTGCTTTTTTTTGTTCATAGTAAAAATGATACTTACTAACCTGAAATTTACTTGCTAAAGTTAGCAACAAACTTATTATCTATATTTAAATTATACAATTAGAAATATCATCGATTTTGTACACTCTCAAAGAATAACTTAACCACTCCAAAAATAGTATGCTTCCTGATCAAGGAATGTAATGGGGTACTTCTTTAAATAATCAATAGCCATTAAAAAATGAAATCAGTTACTTTTAAAGAGTGGTGATATAGTGATGAAGTACATAGATATTTATCCCAACTTATAGTTTGTTAGCTCGAGGGGTCCTGACCCAGGTTCGGAGGTTAAGGCTTGCCAACAAATCCCTATACTACTAGCCCTTTCAGCAGTGACCTGCTTGTGCAGGCAAAAGTCTCACCCGAAATAGTATGGGAGGGTGCTAGAACCAGGTTTCTGCACCCTGGGAGAGAGCAGGTAAGTCAAGTTGGTCTACAATTATCGGATCTACACAGCAAGAGGCTATTCGCAGGGTTTTCAATATATAACTAGAATGCATCTTATCAGATCTACTTAATAGGTTCGCATCCACGTGCGTACTACTAGCTATGATCACAGAACAGTATAATCGCAACAATTTAATAGATCACACATACATATACCAAAAACACAGACAGTCTGCAGTTATTAAACAGATACCTTCATACTTAATCATATAACCCAAGTTTGCATCAATCATAACAGAACAGATCCAGATAACATCATATGTCCAACAATACTTTCGGATATATATTACTATCGAAAATCCTCTTACATTCCCAGAATACCACCTACGCACACAACCAGCAGGGTTCACACACAACAGGATAGAGGATCTCTGCGCACACAACCAGTAGGAGTCTTAAACCAAACAACTGTACCACAGATCTAATAATTCATTCTTCACATCAATCTCTATTCTTTTCTGCCTATGACTCAAAAAGGCTTTTCTATTTATACCGATTTAGCCTATGCATCCAATGGTTCGCAAATCATGGTTTGCGGAATCTTGGTCTACTCTTGACCTATTACAATGCATTAGGGGCTTCGACCTACCCCAAAACCCCTGTGTTAGACTAAATATTACAAAAATATACAAAAATGGACAAAATTCGGAGCTTTAGGAGACCATGTTCCAACAGTCCCCCAACACAATCTTGTGACTCGTTCCGAGTCACTGTGAGGGTGGCATCTCCACCTGTGCGTACAATAGTTGGATCACCTTGGCTAATGGAGGCATCATGCCTCCACTCTAAGCAGTGGAATTTTGTTCGATTTCGACCAACTTTTCTGAAATCGGGCATTCCGTCACGGTGGTGACACTCTCCAGAGTCTGGTTCAACTGCTTAACTGCGACATCAACATATTGTGAAAGCTTGAGGGCCTCAGTAGCCTAAGGCTTCAGGTAGTCGCTGAGGGCATTCTTCTTTTGCCGAAGTTCATCAATATTGGCTTGGAGGGTGTGACTGGTGCGCGGCCATTCCAAACACTGAGAAGGAACTAAAGTGTGTTGGGTGGCTTCTAACGTCTCGAACTCTTCTTATTTCTGCCGTAAATCCTGGTTGATTCCATGCGGGATCGGGTCGCGCTAGACCTTAGTCCATAACTGCATGGCCAGTTCTAATAATTGGGCACCCTGTGCGATTTTCCCTGTCATGGCATTCATAGCCACATTGACCAGCACAGTTCGTTGGGCTCATACCTCTGGAGGTGTTTCAGGCTGCAACTTAGCCTGGAGGTCGGCAATCTGCTACTTCATATGTCTCTTGACCATCTGAAATTCCTCCCAGGAGGCCTTCAGTGTTGCAACCAACCTTTCAATCTTTGCTTCAGGGGTGGCTATGGTCAGGATCTCTACGATAACATCTATGCAAAGTTGGTGAATCACGTTTTCGAGCTCCGTGTGCTATGTAGTGGCAATGCACACTTTAGAATTCTTTGCATCAATTGTTTGTTTAGCCACTCCGAGATATTCGTGCACGTGTTGGTGTCGATGGTGAATTTCCTGAAATACAGAGGTGTGGAGACCCTGCAAGGCCTCATGAGGTAGCCTAGCTAAATTTAGCTGGACTTTTGTACTAGCTTGGACTTGGATTCCCAGGCTGGGAGGAATGATCACAAGAGCTGCGTCAGGTAAAGAGTAGAGGTGGCTTTCGTGTGTAAAAAATTCTGTAATACTCGCGACTAAGGGTGTGCATACCTAAGTCACACTGGTTTGCAATGTGTCTATATTCAGCTATAGCGCATAGAGCTCAACCTAGATTGTGTCAACCACAGCTTTCCGCTTCTCTTTTAAGGCTACCCATCTGTCCTCCGTGGCCAAAGAGACCGCATCAGTGATTTTTTCAAGGTCATTGTCAGTGAACGTGACTGTCTCGTCTCGTTCTGCATGCTGAGAGTGCTGCTTCTTGTGAGATTTCTTGACAGCCTCGCTTGTTCGCTTTGTGCCGTGGGGGGAGGCAGGTCCTCTTGCATCTAGACCTTTTGTACCCAGGTCTGGTTGTGAATCTACCTGAGTCTCCACCTCAAAGTCCTTTTTAAGGGTCTTCTTCTACTGCGCATCCTTTTGTGCAGCTGTGCCCATGTCTTGTTGTTGGAAATATTGTCATTGATGGCAAAGGGGGCAGCACTCAGGTAAAGGGAGCAGCGCTGAAGCAAAGGAAGGCAAAAGAAGCATAGTGAAAGCAATAGAGGTAGCAAGAAGAATGTCAAAATGTAACAGTCATAGAAGCACAGTGAAGAACCGTTATCGGAAGATAGAGACAGAGGCAGAGTAACAGAAGCAGAGACAGAGGCAGAGAGCAATTACAAAATTCCGGGAATCGCACTCTCCAACCGGCGGAGCAGAGGCAGAGACAGAGGCAGAGAGAAGTTACAAAATTTCGAGAATCGCTTCACTCCAGTAGCAAAGAATATATATATAAACATATACAAAACTTATTCCGGGAATCGCTTAACTCCAGCGGCAATGCAATGCATATAATACAAAACCATATTCCGGGAATCGCACACTCCAACCGGCGTTATACAACACAAATATTATTCCAAGAATCGTCTACCCCGATGGAGGATACATATAAATGCTGCACATTACGTATGTTGCAGAGGTCCAAGGCATACATATGATGATATATAAGCGGAGTGCATAAAACAAAGTTTTATAAGGTGGGACCCCTCCCCAATCGCAATCGGAGAAAAGGTTCAATCGGCGGAGTTTTGTTATGTGCTCTGATCAAAAGCCAGACCCGATCGAGTTATATACCACAGTTTATTGCTAATCGCATCCAAGTTCCCAATCGCAATCGGAACCTTCCGATTGATCGCATGTCTTTTGTAAAATGCTGTGATTGAAGTGGCGGACCTGATCCTGTTATAAGCGGGAGTTAATATATGCAAATCGCATCCATGTTCTGATCGCAATCGAAACTTTTCTATTATGCACCCCGATTGCATTTGATTGGAAATCCGGACCCGATTGGTATATAAACTACGACTCATATACAACTTGAGTTCCAGGTCTAATCGCATCGGCAAAACACAGTGAACAGTGATCAATCGCAATCGGAGCAGGAATGATCAATCGCAATCGGAGGAGAACCAATTCATCGGAAAACATGTCAGGTGGGCCCGAAAGGGCATTTGTTAAGTATTATCAAGTTTATTTAGTAGAAGTAGCAGTTTTTTGTTAAAACCTTATATAAGGATGTCGAGAGTTGATTTAAGTTGTATCAAAAGGCGTTGTTATATATATAAAGGGCGATTGTATTAAAATATGTCACGTGGTCTGTAAACCCACGGGCCTCGGCTTAAGGTGGAGGGCGATTGGTAATATAAAATGAATTTTGCGATTGTATTGAAAAGTGTTGTCTGGTCTGTAGACCCATGGGCCTCAGCTTAAGGGGAGGGCGATTATTAATATACGACTGTGATATATGTCCGTTCCGCTTGCGGAATGTTCCACATCAACAAGACACTAATAGCATAAAAGGGATTGGAGTTCCTCCAGATTTACAGTCAGCAGATATAAAAGGAACAATTACACGCATGCAACAGGTACACCACAGCAGAGGACAGAAAGGACAAATACACAGTCAGAGAAAAGACAGATGCGCAGCAAGCGAAGAGACAAAACGAGTGAGCTGGAGTTCTCATTTAAATTTGAATGTAAATGTTTTATTTAAATTTTTATTGTTTGTGATGCATTGGCAAGTCTCCGAGAGAAAACAAACTCCCACTGTAATGTTAAAATTGACACCTACAGTTATAATTTCTGAGTAAGTTGATAAAAGGAGTGAGAAGGCAGAAGGCAAAGAGACATGACTTTCCATTTCGAATTCCAAGCAGAATACAAACAGTCATGTGAGGAAATCTATAAATAATATCATCTTGATATGCAGAGAGAGTTTTTTTTTTAAATGAAGAGAGAGTAAATCGAGAGAAGGCAGAATATAGAAGAGTAAGACAGAGAAGATTAAGAAAAGCAGAACAGAAGGAGAAGCTACAGAACAGGGCTGATATCTGAGGTAAATCAGCAAACTTTCAGTTTGATAAATTGAGGAAGTTGGAGCTTCCCTATCAAGTTGCATCTTGATAGTCGTCAGTTGTAGCTGACTGAGGTTGGAGCCTCCTGTAGGTTGGTGCCTGCAGAAAACTGAAGGGAGTTGGTGCTTCCTTGCAAGTTGTAGCTTGCAGAATTGAGGTAGGAGCCTCCTGTAGGTTGGTGCCTACAGAGAGGGAGTTGGAGCTTGCCTTTGCATCACAACAATAATAAGATGTGGTTTTCTCCCTTTATGGGTTTCCACTTATATCTGGTGTCTCTGTGCATGATATTTATGTATTGATCTTATATGTATCATTTGATTAGTACCTACTGCTCTCATATTAAGTCTACTGCTCTATTAAACTAATACTTTCTGATTACATTCTAAAATTACTCTCACATCAAATAGAGTTTGAAATGAAGGTGTAAATAAGTTTAATGAAAATTTTAAGAGATCAGGAATGTATTAAACTGATTCACCCCCCCCCCCCTCTCAGTTTAATTAGAGGTTCAACAATTGGTATCAGAGCGGGTTCCTTTGTACAAGTCTAACAACTGAAAGGAGATCCTAGGTTCCCAAGATGGCTAGTAAAGAAGGATGCTCAACCAATAAAGCCCCTTTCTTCACCGGTGAAAATTATGCTTTCTGGAAAATCAGAATGAAGACATACATAATGTCTCTAGGAATAGAAGTCTGGGCTACTGTGCAATTAGGATATGCCTCGAAGGCAACTGACTCAGAAAAGGACTCAAAACAATATTTTGTGGCTAATGCAAAAGCCATGAATGCCATCCTGAATGGATTATGTGAAGCAGAGTTTATTAAAGTAATGCACAAAGACACTGCCAAGAAAATATGGGATACTCTTGAAGACATACAAGAGGGAGACCAGAAAGTAAAAACTGCCAAACTTCAAGTATATAGAGCCCAGTTTGAAAACTTAAAAATGAATGATGATGAAGATGTTGGCAGCTTCTTCTTAAAAGTTGCAGAAATTGTTAACAATATGAAAGCTCTTGGAGAAACCATACCCGAAAGTATAGTTGTGCAAAAGATTCTAAGATCACTCCCATCCAGATTTAATCCCAAGGTATCTGCAATAGAAGAGACAGCGGATTGGGAGACTCTGACCATGAACCGGATACTTGGAAATCTAACAGCCTATGAAATGAGGCTCCCACAGAAGAAGCCAAGTACAAGGGAAGCAGCATTCAAAACATAAAAGAAGAAAGAAGAAAAGGAAGAAATATGTTCTTGCTCTGATGAAGAAGAAGCTAAATTTGTCAAGAAATTGGATAGAGGCTCAGGTAGATACAAAGGTAAACTTCCCTTCAAATGCTTTAACTGTGGAAGAGTTGGACATTATGCTGCTAAATGTCCTCACAAGAAAGTAAGAAATCAAGCTCAAGAATCAGAGAAATACACATCAAAGAACTGGCAGAAAGGAAAGAAATTTAGCAAAAAATCCTTCTATGCTCAGCAAGACAGCAGTGCATCTGAAGACTCAGATGAACCCTCAAGTGAAGAAGGAACCTCAGAATTTTTATTGATGGCCATAGAAGATCTTGAGGGACTCCTACTAGAAGATGAAGAAGAAGA
The DNA here is from genome assembly GCA_034641835.2 of Pinus albicaulis. NCBI lineage: Eukaryota > Viridiplantae > Streptophyta > Pinopsida > Pinales > Pinaceae > Pinus > Pinus albicaulis. Next base: position 1,280,565,231 of record CM076581.1, on the reverse strand, counting down.
AGGGGAATTAGACCTTGAGGGGGAGTTAAGAAGTGCTCTGGAGGAGATTGACAGACTCAAACTAAAATGCAGAAAACAAAAAGAGATTCTCCTAAAATGTGTGAAAGAAGAACAAAATTCAGAAGTCCTCATGCAGCTGAAGGTAAAGCTTGAAGAAGCCAAGAAGATAGAAGATATGTTACTTCAGCAAATCAAAGATAAATCTCGAGAACAAGAGAAGCTAGAAGAAGAAATTTTGTGTCTGAGAAAGAAATTAGAAAATGCTCAACAGAAAGTTTCTATATACCCTTCTCAAACAACAAGCTCTATTAAGTTGAATGAAATTTTGGTTGCTCAAAGATCCCCTATGATAAAGATTGGAATAGGCTACGAAGGAGAATCAAGTAAAGGAAAAGAAAAGGTTGACAGAGAGATTATTTTTGTAAAAGCAAAGAAGGATGAGGAAGTAGCTCAAATAATTCCTACAAAAGAAGAAATCTGCAATAAGAGAGATAGAGAGCAGAAGAAACCTCTAATAACAAAGAATGCAATAACTACTAAGATAACAGAAAAAGGATCATATGCTCCTGAGTATGTCAAATTTGGAAGCCATCAAAGGAGATTCTTCCCTCCTATGAAGAATGCCACCTGTTATGTCTGCCATAAGCTGGGACACATTGCTGCATATTGTTATACAAGGAGGAACAATTCAAACCTGCAAAAGATGCAAACAGTGAAGAGACTGTCTCAAACAAACAAATGGAAGAAACAACCTTACATCAGGTATGCAAATAGCTTCTATGGATACTGCTTTTATTGTAAGGAATTTGGCCATAAAATTACTGAATGTAGAAAGTATGGACAAAGAATGATGTTCAACACCTCAAGGAGGTTTATAAATCAAAGAAGTTTTGCTCATACTCACAATTCTGCAAAAACTATGATTAAATGTTGTATATGCAATCAAGTTGGACATATACCATCCAAATGTTCTTTGAAAGGATGTGATTCATCAACTCACAAAAGATACCAAACAAAAGGGGGCCTCCAGTGGATAAAGAAGGTGAATAAATGTGACTTGGCTTTAACTGCTCAAGATTTGAAGAGTCAATGGTATTTGGACAATGGCTGCTCTAAACACATGACAGGAGATAAAAACAAGTTTTTAACTCTTGACGAAAAGAAATCGGGCAATGTCACTTTTGGAAATGACAAATCAGGAAAGATCAAGGGAAAAGGATCAGTCAGCATAGACAATGGAAGAGGAAAGGCCCAAGATGTATTATATGTAGATGGGCTGAAAGCAAATTTACTGAGTGTCAGTCAGATGTGTGATAAAGGCTGTGAAGTTCTCTTTAGAGCACAAGATTGTGTAGTCAGATCAAGCACAACAGAAAAAACTCTACTCAAAGGTGTTCGAACAGAGAGTAATGTGTACATAGTGAAAGAGGAGGATGAGGCCTGCCATCTTAGCAAACTCGAGGAGTCATGGTTATGGCATAGGAGATTTGGACATCTCTGCTTTGACCATATCATTAGACTGAGCAAGAAGAACGCTGTCAGAGATATGCCAGAAATAAAAAGGCCCTCAAACACAATATGCAAATCTTGTCAGTTGGGAAAACAAACTCGCACATCCTTTAAATCTAAAGAAGAGTTATCAACAAGAAGACCACTGCAACTTGTGCACATGGATCTTTGTGGACCTGCAAGAACTAAAACACCAAGTGGAGAGTCCTACTTTATGCTGATAATAGATGATTTCTCCATAATGACATGGGTTGCTTTTCTCAAAAATAAATCAGAAGAATTGGAAAAATTTAAGATATTCAAAGCATTAGCAGAAAATCAAACTGGATGCAAGCTAAAATGTATCAGATCAGACAGAGGAGGAGAATTCAAAGATTATGACTTTGTAGACCTATGTAATGAACATGGAATAAAACAACAATTTACTATTGCAGGGACACCTCAGCAGAATGGAGTAGCAGAGAGACAAAACAGGTCTGTACAAAAAATAGCCAGAGCTATGATGCAAGAGAATAATATTGCTCAAACCTTCTGGGCAGAAGCAGTACACACAGTAGTACATATCCTTAATAAAGCTCACTTAAGGCCAAGCAGTGACAAAACTCCATATGAACTATGGCATGGAAAGCCAGCTTCAATAAAACATTTCAAAGTCTTTGGTAGCAAGTGTTACATAAAGAATAATGATGAAAACCTTGGGAAATTTGATGCAAGAGAAGATGAAGGAATATTCTTAGGATATGCATCCAAAAGTAAAGGGTACAGGTGCTACAACAAGACTCTTCGGAAAGTAGTTGAATGTATTGATGTGAGATTTGATGAAGAACTTCCAAACAATACAAGAAATACAGACTGCTGCAGCCCATCAGACAACCATGAAGAGGAAGACAAGGATGATGATGAAACAAGCAAGAAAACAGATGATGCAGAGCTGAGCTCGAAAACGCCCTCAAGATACACTCAGAAGAATCATCCTGAAGATCAGATCATAGGAGACAAGAAAGCAGGAGTCCAGACAAGAAGGCAGCTAACAGAACAAACAGAAGAAGTATACATAGCCATGTTATCACAAATAGAGCCAAAGAAATTTGAAGAAGCCAGGAAGGACAAGTATTGGGTAAAAGCAATGAATGAAGAATTGGACCAAATTGAGAAGAACAATACCTGGGAACTAGTTCCTAGACCTATTGAGAAAAATATCATTGGTTCAAAATGGGTATTCAAAAACAAAATGAATGAGCAAGGAAAAGTAATCAGGAATAAAGTCAGGCTGGTCTGCAAAGGATACTCACAAATTGAAGGACTTGACTATGATGAAATATTTGCACCTGTAGCCAGAATGGAGGCTATCAGAATGTTCCTGGCATTTGCATGCTACCAAGACTTCAAGGTATATCAAATGGATGTAAAGTCTGCTTTTCTTAATGGAGATCTAGAAGAAGAAGTGTACATGGAACAACCAGAAGGCTTCTCATTGACAGACAAAGAAGACTATGTGTGCAGACTGAAGAAGGCCCTATATGGACTGAAATAGGCTCCTTGTGCTTGGTACTCAAGACTGGACAAATATTTGCAAAAACAGGGTTTTAAGAGGGGTGGAGTAGACAGCAATCTATACATAAAAGCGCATGAAAATGAACTCCTAATTGTTGTTGTATATGTTGATGACATTATGTTTGGAAGCAACAAAGATGAACTAGCAAAAGGGTTTTCTGATGAGATGAAAACAGAGTTTGAAATGTCTATGATTGGAGAACTCAGTTTCTACTTGGGACTGCAAATTCAGCAAAAGAACACTGGCACATTCATTTCTCAAGAAAAATACTTAAAAGAAATGCTGAAAAAATTCAAAATGGAGGACTGCAAACCAATGACAACCCCCATGATCATGGGATGCAAGTTGTGTGCTGATGATAGGTCTACAGATGTAGATCAAAAACTCTACAGATCCATGATAGGAAGCCTGCTGTACTTGACAGCTTCAAGACCAGACATCATGCTAGCAGTAGGACTAGTGGCAAGATATCAAGCAGCACCTAAACAAAACCATCTTCTGGCAGTAAAAAGAATACTCAGATATCTACAAGGAACAACACAATATGGGATTTGGTATCCTAAAGGCAAGAGCTTCACCTTAACAGCGTACACAGATGCAGATTGGGCCAGCTGTGTGGATGACAGGAAGAGTACAAGTGGAGGTGCATTCTATCTAGGAGAAAGTCTGGTGGCATGGCTAAGCAAGAAACAAACATCCATATCTCTGTCTACAGCTGAAGCAGAATATATAGCAGCAGCAGCATGTTGTACACAAGTCGTGTGGATGAAGCAAACTCTTCAAGACATGAAGGTAAGCATTAATGAACCTATCTCAATCAAATGTGATAATACAAGTGCTATAAGTATATCTAAAAATCATGTGCTTCATTCAAAAACTAAACATGTACCAATCAAGTATCATTTTCTTCGAGAACAAGTGGCTCTGAAGATAGTTAAACTGGACTATGTATCAACAAAAGAACAGATAGCAGATATATTTACCAAACCACTTGCCAGAGAACCATTCAAATACTTGAGAGACAAACTAGGGGTAGTATCTGTAGATACTATTCTCTAATATGAAGAGAAAGTACAGTCTCAGGGGGAGAACAAAACGAAGATATCATTCCAGGGGGAGAACAACCAACAAGATAAGCATAAAACAAGTCCACAGGATCAGCATTATCAATATTATCAGCATTCAGAAGCAACAAGAACCTTTCAATCGTAAAATGCATCATCTCTGTCTGCAATCTAGCACATATTACAGGCACTACAAATGAAACACAGCATAGTCAAATTTCAGCAGAAGAGGACCTAAACGTAACTCAGAGAAAGGAAATACAATGACAGAACCCAAACAGAGAGATGAGGAGTCATCCTTTGCCATTGATGTCAAAGGGGGAGGAAGAACAAATAGCAGGAGGAAGAGCAAGCAACAAGAGAAAGAGAAAGAAAACAGAGAAAGTGGATTGCCATCAATGCCAAAGGGGGAGACTGTTGGAAATATTGTCATTGATGGCAAAGGAGGCAGCACTCAGGCAAAGGGAGCAGCGCTGAAGCAAAGGAAGGAAAAAGAAGCACAGTGAAAGCAATAGAGGCAGCAAGAAGAATGTCAAAATGTAACAGTCATAGAAGCACAGTGAAGAACCGTTATCGGAAGATAGAGACAGAGGCAGAGTAACAGAAGCAGAGACAGAGGCAGAGAGCAGTTACAAAATTCTGGGAATCGTACTCTCCAACTGGTGGAGCAGAGGCAGAGGCAGAGGCAGAGAGCAGTTACAAAATTCCGAGAAACGCTTCACTCCAGCGGCAAAGAATATATATATAAACATATACAAAACTTATTCCGGGAATTTCTTAACTCCAACGGCAATGCAATGCATATAATACAGAACCATATTCTGGGAATCGCACACTCCAACCGGCGTTATACAACACAAATATTATTTCGAGAATTGTCTACCCCGATGGAGGATACATATAAATGCCGCACATTACGTATGTTGCAGAGGTCCGAGGCATACATATGATGTTATATAAGCGGAGTGCATAAAACAAAGTTTTATAAGGTGGGACCCCTCCCCAATCGCAATCGGAGAAAAGGTTCAATCGACGGAGTTTTGTTATGTGCTCCGATCAAAAGCCGGACCCGATCGAGTTATATACCACAGTTTATTGCTAATCGCATCCGATTTCCCAATCGCAATCGGAACCTTCCGATTGATCACATGTCTTTTGTAAAACGCTGCGATTGAAGTGGTGGACCCGATCCTGTTATAAGCGAGAGTTAATATATGCAAATCGCATCCGTGTTCTGATCGCAATCGGAACTTTTCTATTATGCGCCCCGATTGCATTTGATTGGAAATCCAGACCCGATTGGTATATAAACTACGACTCATATACAACTTGAGTTCCAGGTCTAATTGCATCGGCAAAACGCAGTGAACAGTGATCAATCACAATCGGAGGAGAACCAATTCATCGGAAAACATGTCAGGTGGGCCCGAAAGGGCATTTGTTAAGTATTATCAAGTTTATTCAGTAGAAGCAGCAGTTGTTTGTTAAAACCTTATATAAGGATGTCGAGAGTTGATTTAAGTTGTATCAAAAGACACTGTTATATATATAAAGGGTGATTGTATTAAAATATGCCGCGTGGTCTGTAGACCCACGGGCCTCGGCTTAAGGTGGAGGGCGATTGGTAATATAAAACGAATGTTGCGATTGTATTGGAAGTCTGCCTCAATTTCAGGGAGACCCATTGGCCTCAAATTTTAAGGGGAGGGCGATTATTAATATATGACTCGTGATATATGTTCATTCCGCTATGGAATGTTCCACATCAACAAGACACTAATAGCATAAAAAGGGATTGATTTCCTCCAAATTTACACGCAGTATATAAAAGAACAGCTTACATGCATGCAAACAGTACACCACAACAGAGGATTTAAAGGACAACACACAAATCTTCGAAAGACAGAGTGCGCAAAGATATCAAGAGACAACAAAATGAGTGAGCTGGAGTTCTCATTTAAATTTGAATGTAAATGTTTTATTTAAATTTTTATTGTTTGTGATGCATTGGCAAGTCTCCGAGAGAAAACAAACTCCCACTGTAATGTTAAAATTGACACCTACAATTATAATTTCTGAGTAAGCTAATAAAAGGAGTGAGAAGGCAGAAGGCAAAGAGACATGACTTTCCATTTCGAATTCCAAGCAGAATACAAACAGTCATGTGAGGAAATCTATAAATAATATCATCTTGATATGCAGAGAGAGTTTTTTTTTAGAGCAAGGGAGAGAGCATATATTGAGAGAATGCAGAATATAGAAGGCAGAGAAGATTAAGAGAAGCTACGAACGAGTTGATATACGAGAATTAAATCGACGAAACATTCGATTTTAGAGAAAATGGGGAAGTTGGAGCTTCCCTTTATCAAGTTACTGACTTGATAGGCTGTCGATTGTAGGCGGGCGAGGTTGGAGCCTCCTGTAGGTTGGTGCCTGCAGAAAATTGAAGGGAGTGGTGCTTCCTTGCAAGTTGTAACTTGCATAATTGAGGTAGGAGCCTCCTGTAGGTTGGTGCCTGCAGAAAAATAGTGGTGAGAGGGAGTTGGAGCTTGCCTTTGCATCACAACAATAATAAGATGTGGTTTTCTCCCTTTATAGGTTTCCACTTATATCTGGTGTCTCTGTGCATGATATTTATGTATTGATATGATATGTATCATTTTCTTAATACCTGCTGCTCTCATATTAAGTCTACTGCTCTATTAAACTAATACTTTCTGATTACATTCTAAAATTACTCTCACATCAAATAGAGTTTGAAATGAAGGTGTAAATAAGTTTAATGAAAATTTTAAGAGATCAGGAATGCATTAAACTGATTCACCCCCCCCCCTCTCAGTTTAATTAGAGGTTCAACACTTGTCTGGTATTCTTGGTCACACCTCTGATATCCTTGATGACAATAGGGGGGTGACTTGTGATGTGCTGGTTCCTTCAATGCCCTTCGCACTAGTTTTGAAGTTGATCTTCTAGTTAGGAGGCTAGAGCGCAATGATGTTTATAATTTCTTCATCCGCCACCATATAACGGAGCGAAGTCTGGGCTTTAACCTTGTGTGCTCTGATCTGGACGTTGTGCATAGTGATTTGAAATGCCGAAATGCCCTTATATCTGTCATACATGGTAGGGGACAACTGTGGTCAGGAGTTAGTGGCTGCGTCCAAGCTACTCTGAAAAAGGACCCAGAAAAATTGGTTTTCCTCGAGACGTTGTGGATCCTTAGAATCCCATAAGTGTGCATAGCGAGCCCCTTCGCAGATGTTCGGGGTAAGCCTAGGGAGGATTGACTCCACAGGGGCTTCCCAAGCAACCAATGCTATGAGGAACTATAACCAGGAATATAAAAAAGGCATGGCCCTACTCCTGGGGCTCGCAAACATTAGTCAGAAACTCATCACACAAATATTGTGCCCAGTTAAAACATACGCCTTTCCCGCGTTGGCCTGCTAACTGAATTACGTAGGCTGGGACAGAGGTGACTTGACATTTTCTCATCATCTTGCACGCCAACAACATTGTGCTAAATTACGTGCCTTGGTCACTCACAGACTTGATTATAAAACCCCAAGTATTGTGCTCCACATGGTAGGTTTTACGCACATGATCAGCAGTTTCCACCTCATACTTTTTACCCATGCACTCCAGAGGGTTTTGGCCCATGTATGTGATGGCCAGTAATTCTGTGAACCAGCACAGTGTCGATGGGGATCCTGTCCTGGATCCACAGGCATCCATCATGAATTAGGGCAAGCAACTATTGGGCTAGCCGGTCCGTGATGTTGTAGTGACAAAAGTGTTGCATCCTTAGCAAGTTCAAGAGACCAGACCCAGCTAATCCATGCACCTAGTGCTGAGGACCATTTTTGATCCCATCGTCTGCTTGAATCGTGTCAGGGTATAATTCAGGCTCCAGCTCAGGGAAGGCCTCCAAACTGGCCAAGTTGTGATCGTCAAATTTGATCTCGTGAAGCTTCCCAATATGTTCACCAATAATAGGGACCTCTCCCGACGTCATCGGCATTTGAAAATAAGTGATCAGGCCATCGAGGTTCTTCGGCGTATGCGTCGAGGTCTTGCGTGGACAGACGAATGGAGGTAACCAGTTGATTGGGCTGGCAGGCTGGGCCTTCTCAGCACACGCTTGGTACATTGCCTTCAGGAATTTTACATTCTGCGGGGAAGTACGAGGCTTCCCCCTAACCCATTTCACAGGTTTCGGGGGTTTCCCTGAGCCTTCTTCTTTTTCCATGCCCTTCTTCATGACTCGGGTGGAGAAAAATTCTTTAGCCTCAGACTCAATCTCCACCACTTCCTTAATGCCTTGTTCCACTGAGATTACTGGTTCTAAGGGTTCAATAGGATTCGTAGCTGTCATCCTCGTGCGAAAGACAAACTCGGGATTGCCACTGTCAGAGGGAGCAGGTTGCTCAAACATGAAAGAGATGCTATAGGCACATAAATTCTTATAGCACAAATTCGTCTAGGAAAAACATGCCAAGTACAATCTATTCAAGTGATACGGAACCCTTGTCTAATCTAGACCACTTGTTTTATAGCTTTGGCGATCACCCAATAGTAGGGTAGACATCACGCGGAACTTACCATCAAGTAAATGGTGAAAAATCTCCAGAAATCGCCTCTTTAAACACCGCCTGCCTGCCCCATCCCATGTTGATTTTTTCTTTTTACTCGATTTGACTATTCCAACAACTATTTTTCGCACCCGAGGTGCGCTCAGCGTACCCCTGCGCTCCCAGTGCACCCCTGAACTTTGATCATACCTCCTGCGCTCCCAGCGCACCGGCTGCAGTTTGAGTCTATTCCTTCCCAATGTAATTCTAAGTCACCATAGCCCAGCCTACAAGATATTTTGTGTCATTGCCTTGCCTATGTAGTGACCTCCTGCTATGCCTTCATGAGCTTATGCTGAGATAGCGTGCCTTTCATGCTCTAGAATGTATCTACGCAACACTTCATCAGTGCCTAGTTTATATAAATGACCTGCAATAATGGTAAACTCCTCCGCCTAGGTAACTAGCTCCTTCTTTTGTTGTACTAAATATTCTGCAAGTGCCATGCATGTAGTCGGGAACTGAATGATATCAACGAAGTGCGCATCAATGAAGTTAAAGGCGAACAATTGCGCATCAGGCAATCCTCTTCCAAGTTAGTGGGTTCTTCGCCTGTCTCGATTTGGGACAAGTGATCTGGCCCAACATTCAACTTCCATCACTTGGCTATGATTTCAAAATTGTATTCCTGAAACAACCACAGCCCCCTACATATTTTCCTCCCCAACACAGGGTTATTCACCAAGTACTTTAAAGCCGACTGATATTTAAACACTTTAAAGTGTGCTCCTATCAGATAGTGTCGATACTTTTGTAGTGCATAGACCATGGCCAACCCTTCCCTCTTCGTGGTGGCATAATTGTGCTCTGCACTCAAGAGTTCCTGACTAGCAAATGCGAATGGGTGATCCATGTCTCTGGTGCCAGGCTGTGTAAGGACCGCTCCCATAGAAATCCCTGAAGCATCGACATGAACATGAAATACATTTGCCCAATCAGGAAAAAGAAGAATAGGTGCAAATGCCATCTTTTCGTTGAGTATCTCAAAGCTCTTTTGGCACTCATCATCCCAACAGAATGGAACATCGTTCTTAAGCATATTTTCGAGAGGTTTTGTGATCAGTGCATATCCCTAAATGATTTTTTTGCAGTAGCTCATACGTCCAAGGATTGAACGCAGTTGTTTCTTAGTGATAGGCACTGCCAGATTGATAATAACTACAACCTTTGCAGGGTCCACCATCAACCCTTGTCAGCAAACTATATGTCCAAGAAATATTCCGAAGGGTACGCAGAAGATACATTGTTTTATATTCAGGGAAATCTGGTGTTTTCGGCAGGTGTCCAACATCATGCGCAATTTCAAAACATACGTCTTTACTAAGCCAAAGACAGTCCAATCATCGAAATATAATTCTAGAATTCGTGGATGAATTCCTTGAACACTGTGACCACTACACGCGAGAAGATAACATGGGCATTCTTGAGTCCAAACTGCATCACTGTATATTGGAAGGATCCCCATTCGGTGGCAAATTTAGTTTTTCTGCGATCTTCTGGTGCGATTCTGATTTGATGGTATCCTAAGAACCCATTAGTGAATGAGTGCACTTCCTAGCCTCCTACACTATCCAAGATCTCCTAAGAGAATGGTGTCAGAAAGGGTTCATGTACGTAGGCGTCATTTAGCCTATGTAAGTCCACACAGATTCATATTTCTCCCTGTGTTTTCTTTTCCTGAACCACCATCGAACTTACCCAATCTGACTGCTCGACCAACTCGATAATACTTGCGATGAGCATTTTATCAATTTATTCCTTAAACTCTTGCTTATACTTAGGGTTCAGCTTATAAGGCCACTACTTTACAGGGCGCACATCTAGTTTCAGAGTGATGTGCATCACCCCTAAGTTCCCCGTGATCCCCTTAAGCTCCGAAAATTTTGTCGAAGATAAGTCTTGACATTTTGTGAGCAGTTCTGCAATCTTACCTACTGTCTCATCATCCTAGTAGTCCCCAATTTTAGCCAACTTGGGTTTCTCTTCCGTACCAATGTTAAATTCTTGCAACTTCAGAGGTTTCGTAACATTCACAATGTGTAACAGAGGTCCTGCAACTGCGCGTTCCCCCTCTAATTCTAGGATCGAGACATTGCGCAGATCTTCATCAGACTCTTCTATGGTGATATTGCAGTAGTTGACAATATCCTGCATCTGTGTTTCCCATGTGGGTATTTCGCCTGCTGCGTAGGGGTTGGATTCACCAAATGCAAAGGTGTTGATATCCTGTAGAGCTTCATCAAGCACCTCCGATCATTCCATTAACCCTAATGTCCCCAAGAATTCATCCTTTAAGGTTTCCCACTGGCGGGTGTGTTGATGTAGCTCTGCATCTAGGTACCATGAGGTGGGAATTGATCCCAAGGCATGAATAAACAAGTGAACCCACTCTTCTGTAGTATGATCACACCATTTCTCCATCCAGGCGAACAAATGTTTTCTTGGATCCCTTAGGCCACAGAATATCTTGACGCACATGTCGGACAAAGGCTCAAATCGTAGGATCATCATATCCCAAAATTCCTCCCATTCTTGGAATGCCCCCTTATGTGTGTCCCACCATCTTGTAGGAGTTGCACGCAAAGCTAGGTTAAGGGCCCATAACCTTTGTCTCTCGGAACCTCAGCTTCAAATATTCGCAAAAATTATTTTATACTACCAAAACCATCAAAGTAGGGTATTTCTCTTACCTCGGAGGATATGCAATGGAATTCCCTTGTGATTCACAAGCAGTGCAGCGCATAAACATCATGCAACCGGGTTGCCAATTTTCCATTTCCCCATCGGAGTCGAAGAAGCATTTGATATCCCTTTCCCTACAAAGCACACCATCAGCCATAGGATTGATCCAGTCTTCGTCCCTCGCAGTTAACTTATAGATGTGATCCACCTCTTCTTCCTCACGCACTGGCTTTGTATACCTTTATCTTTCTACGGGGTCTAATGGTACAATCACCCGTGTTCCTTCACTTTCAAACACCATGCTTCTTTTCTTCAAATTGATAATACCGCCCATATCAATGGCCCAGTCCAATCCTAGGAGTGCTGGGTAAGGGTCCACATCTTCTACAATCTGAATGACTTCAAAGTGAGCCCGAACCTTAACTCCTGCGATATCTACCATGATATTTGATAGTCTTCCTAATGGTATGATCTTCTGCTGGTTGGCCATACACAGCTGGATAGTGGGCCATTCCAACTTAGGTTCTCCCATTCGATGCCAAGTCTATTTAGGTAGTACGTGCACATCTGATCCCAAGTCTAGAATAATTTGATCCATCTCGTAATCACCAATCTACGCGGTCAACAACATCTCCCTACCAGTGTGTCTCTTATGCTTATATAGTTTTTGCACATCCTTAACTTCCATAGCCGGGGTTGTCTTTTCTATGCAACTATCTATTAAGGCTTGGAGGTTTTCTACGGCCCGTTGGTTGCGCAGCAACTTCATACATGCTAGCAGGAATGGTTTGACTTCATCATCTACTTTGAGGTTCGCATTGGTTTGAGGATAAGCGCCTCAGCCTTAGAAAAGTCTTGGCGAGCTGTGAGAAAGGTTTCCTTTTACTTCTATAAGTCCAAACCTTCTTATTTAATGGTTGCTTTATAGATAAGAGGCCCCGTCTTAGCTTTCTCCGCAGCTCCTCCGATGGCCATGCCACTACGCGTTATAACATTAATACTTGGTCCTTCGTTTTAGGGTTCTGCCTTCACCCTTTGTGCATTCTATGTAGGTGTCTACTTCTTCTCCTGCATCTTGGCTATCAGAATCGAGCAATCTTCAATCACATGATCCAACTATGTACAGTATCTGCAAGATTGTCTTGCAGGGTTCGTGCAATCCCTTGCAAAGTGCCCTATTTCTCCACAGTTATAGAAAATCAGTTGTCCTCTCCCCCTTCCTACGCTCCCACCCTGACCTCCTCCCCTGTCCCTAGCTGGGGAGCCACCTATGTCTGAGGGGGATCTTGGTGAGGACGGATCCAACTGTACCCTATATAGATTTCCTCGATCTATCATCAGGTCATATATTTGGCAGTTCTGTTCATCATGGCCTACATATCTACAGAACCTGCACCATTGTTGCTTTATTTCAAGGACATATGTGGCAAGGCGGGCGCAGTGGCTAGTATCGTGCAACCCAGCAGCGTGACAATCATCGCACCAAAGCACCGATCCACTTGGTCCTGCAGCTTCCCTTGGATGCAACGGAATAGGTCCTCCGGCCTGTATGTAGTATGCTAACAGAGGACAATTATCCTTGGTATGTCCATTCACCCTGCGTCGTATGCACCATATTTAAGGGCTAGCCTCCACTCCTCACTGCTTCCATAGATTCTGTATCTCCATGTGCATTACCTCTAGTTGACCTTGTATCTACTATACTCCTAACTGTGTATCATCTCTTTGCGCATCTTCTATCTTCATCACAATTTCTAAGGCCTTTTCCTGCGATTCAATGACTTGATGTCCCATTGGCATGCGTAGGTGGGGCAGCAACATAGAAATGAACCATATCATGTGTTGTATGTCATCATACAAGAATCCTCCTTCTCTAATTACCTTCTTTAATCATTGGTCATCCTCCCATACAGACTCGGACGATCCTTTCTTGAAATCCTTCAGATCATTCACTATCTGAGAGTAGGACCTGGGATTCTTGAACTATTGTTTCAAGGCATTTTTAATCTCTTCAATGGTTGTGTTCACATGCTAGTCGATGTATCCCATATACCAGTCCAAGGATCTTCCTTCAAAGACAAGGGATAGCTGCGCTCTTTTCATCGCATCACTAGCTACATTCTGCACAGTCCATACCGATGTTGCGACAAACTAGAACCGATCCATAACTTCATATCCTACACCTTTGAAGGTGGGTAGCTTCATGTGCGAGGCCATATCGTCTTCTGGTGGTGGAGGCAGTGAGTTATTACCCCTATGAGGGTTCGAAGGTGGTGTAGACAGAGAGCTCTGCACGACAAAGTTTCTTACTGGACTGTAGACAGATCGATCTCCTTCTTGATTAGTTCTATAGTATTTACCACTACGCATTGTACCCTCACTTTGATCGTAGCTCATTCACTCTATATGACTACACATAATGCTCTTTTCACACAATAAGATCTTAATTAGTAGTGGTAGAGTTTTTGGAATCTTACCGCGGAAACCCCTAAAGAACCTTCGTTCTTCTTCCGAGTAGGACACCAATTCGTCAATTACAAATTCTGTCACAAACCCTCCTATCAAACTATCGACCCAGTGATCTACCATGCAAGTGATGGTGTTATCAGTCTCTTCTAATTTTTGAATTAGCTCTGGGGTCCACTATGTGACCCATTCATCCTTCCAACACTTTTGGAAATCTACAAGCCTTGCGAGCTTCTCCTGAAGCTCGATCACAAATGTCATAAAGAAAATTTCATAGATCTATGTGAAAATGTACTTATTCTTCCACTCTTTCGCCGTCAACCTTGTGCTGCGATTCTCTTTTATCGCAAATTCTTGAATTTTATTTTAGAACCACTCGTCGATCTCTTTCTTCTCAGGTCTCCAATGTGTTCTTGGCATTACCTGATCTCTCTCTCAAAATGCTCTCGGTCCCAGCAACAGAACCATTTTTTGGCTCGAGGGGTCCTAACCGAGGTTCGGAGGTTAAGGTTTTCCAACAAACCCCTATACTACTGGTCCTTTCAGCAGTGACCTACTTGCGTAGGCCAAATTCTCACCCGAAGCAGTATGGGAGGGTGCTAGAACTAGGTTTCTGCACCCTGGGAGAGAGCAGGTAAGTCAAGCTGATTTGCAATTATTAGATCTACACAGCAAGAGGCTATTCGCAGGGTTTTTAGTATATAACCAGAATACAACTTATAATATCTACTTAATAGGTTCTCATCCATGTGTGTACTACTAGTTATCATCACAGAACGGTATAATCACAACCATTTAACAGATCACAGATACATATACCAGAAACAAAGACAGTTCGCAGCTATTAAACATATACCTTCATACTTAATCATATAACCCAAGTTCACATCAATCATAACAGAACAGATCCAGATAACATTATATGTCCAACAATACTTTCGCATATATATTACTACCAAAAATCCTCTTACATTCCCAGAATACCGCCTGCGCACACAGCCAGCAGGGTCCGCGCACAACAATATAGAGGATCTCTGCTCACATAGCCAACAAGAGTCCTAACCCAAACAACCCTACCACAGATCTAACAATTCATGCTTCGCATCAATCTCTATTATTTTCTGCCTATGACTCAAAAAGGCTTATCTATTTATACTGATTTAGCCTATGCATCCAATGGTCCGCAAACCGTGGTTTGCTGACTCTTGGTCTACCCTTGACCCGTTACAATGCATTAGGGGCTTTGACCCACCCCAAAACCCCTGCATTAGACTAAATATTACAAAATATACAAAAATGGACAAAATTCGTAGTTTTAGGGGCCTTGTTCCAACATAGTTGGAGATGGAGTTAGTCTAGAGAAATTTGAGATACAAAACATTTTTTACTTTGCCAAATATAATATTCAACCATAAAATACTCAACATAAAACATCTATTATTTCCAATAATAACTAAAAGAGTCATTTTGATAAGTATTATGAAAACCCACATAACCAATTAATAGAAAGAAAATATATATAATAATGGAGATACAAACCTAAGATAAATGTGATATTTAAAGAGTGTAACACCATTTCAAATGGTTTGAGATTAAGCTCACTTGTCATCAAGAATGTTATGTTAAAACTAAAATGTAATGGAATCACATATGTAATCTAGGAAAAGTTAAATGATATGTTAAAACTAAAATGTAATGGAGGAAAAATTCATATAACCAAATGGACTAACTAATTAATATTGGAGTAAAATGTAGGTGGTTATTTGTGTCAAGATAACACATAAAAAGGCTAATCAAGGCTAACATGATTTGTTTTCATGAATAAATTAATACTTAAAATAAATTGAACTTATGTAGCCCCTACATGAAGTATGATAAACATTTTTCTATTATATGTGAATATACATTGATACCTCTCATTCAATTTGTAACTCTGAAAGGCAAAGGGATGATCATCCTATAAGACAATTTTAGTAATAACTCACAAAGATTGTTTTGGGATATTGGCATTAGTCACTTTTGAACATATTAAATCTTGGAAAGGTTATAGTACAAACACTTTCTATGGAGATAATAGGGTAAATATACTATAGGGAAATTGACATCTTAGATCTTGAAAATGTTCGTACAAACACGTTCTATGGAGATAATAGGGTAAATATACTATAGGGAAATTTTCAAAGATCACACTTGTATTTCCTCATTAAGGGTTAATTCCAAGAATAACTTTGTAGGGAAACTTTCAATTACTTATCTCCATTTACTAATTGTACCACTTGACAATTTTAGTAAGAACTCATAAAATTGTTTTGGGATATTGGAATTAGCCACTCTTGAAGATTTCAAATCTTGAAAAAGTTAGTACAAACACTTTCTATCGAATAATAGAATAAATATACAATAGAGAAAGTTTCAAGTATCACACTTATATTTTGTTAAGAAAAGTTCATTCCAAAAATAACCTAATAAGAAAACTTTCAATTACTTATCTTTATTTTAAAAATTGCACCATTTAAAAACTAGATATCCCTTTAAAAAATACTGAGCCTTCTATATAAAGTTCAAGTACTAAACCAGTTGAGCAACTCTACTAATCCGATAACAAACATTTAGAACTATTTTTTTCAAAATAAATTTTTAAGCATTGGGAATGCACATGGAAAAAAAACTTTACTCCATTTCAAATTTAAAAGAGAAGTTTAAAACAATAGGGATATTGTTACTATTAAAACCCTTCGAGATCCATATTAAAGTCTTAATAACATTAAGGCCCATTTATTATTAGTTTACTTATGTTATATGAGACCTTTCATTATACCATTTTCATAATAATTATATTTTTCAATGCAAAAGGTAAGGCATATCTTTGACTCTTTTAAAAAGCATCGTCTCTGGTTGAGTCTTTGACCCCTGTACAATGCACCAACGCATTATTATCCTTATTATTAAAAAGCATCGTCTCTGGTTGAGTCTTTTCTATCATTATTATTAATTTAGTTTTTTCCCCTCATATATATGTATTATTTTATTCGCAATGACTTTGATCATATTTGTTGATTTGTGTGCATGCTACTTTGTTTGCCGAATATTTCTTTAGTTCAATCTCTATGAAGAGGTCGATTTGACTGCAACTCATATTTGTAGCTGTTAGTTTTTGTTGAAAATTTTCAGTTAAGATTTTTTAAGATTTTAATAATTTTGGAATTGTTTTTCTATTATTAATGTGATGCAGGCTGTCCGTGCCAGGGGTTCCACTGCCCCTAGCTAACTCCCAGGGATTCTTAAAACCAATACAAATAAATTGAACGGGCATCATAAAGCTCCTGCTGCCATTCAATTTAGTTTTTAATGTTATGACAATTAATCGGTGGTGGAAGTTCTGGTATTACCCATGGGCACCAACTTCAATTTTCGTTAAATACAAAATCCTAGTGATAAACTTTGCAGCTTGGTTCCATGTTTGACTCGACGAATATTTCAAAGTTGCACCTCGGTTACGAGGGACCAAGGTTACAGTCAATTGATTCACCACCCTCTCATATTTTATTGAATTAATTGCATTCATTTTTCAGAATAACTGAAAGTGACAAATTCCTGAATTTTGATTTACAGATCACAAGTTTGGAACTCAACCTCCTCTCTTTAAAGTGTTGGGTTCAGTGTCTGCAACTTCATGTATTTCTACGCAGGCCCAGAATTATGCATGAGTTTAGCCAATCTTTTCTTAGCAATATCAATATCAAGGGCTTGAGAGTCTCATAACGATAGAAAATGGCGTGGGACAGAAATGCAAATACATCATATGATATTCACATTGAGAAAAATGATATTTCAAATTGCAATACGACACCTAATTCTCACTTGTGATGCATTCCATTGAAATTGCAAGTGATTACTATTCTAATCTATGAATAAAACCCTTCTCATTTTCAAATTGAAGTTGATGGGCCATCAACCTCAATTGTAATTTTGTCATTTCTACTTCTGTCAATCACTCAATTGTAATTTTATCATTTCTATTTCTGTCGTGATTGACTAGGCATTTCTACTTCTGCAATTCCAAAAGTCATTTCTATAAGAAAAAAAGAAAAAAGAAATAGCAAGAATGTGTAAATAGCTAACCATGATCGGCTGACACATAAGTCATGAAAGTGTAAATGGCCAACTTGATTAAGAATACAGATTTGCAGTGGACATTTTAAATGTGGGTAGATTGCTCTTTGCTCGTTTCATTCGAATTTATGTATGATTTATATTTTCAATTGAATTTAAGCCTATAATCTTTTACTAAAAATAAAGTATACATTTTAACTATTATATTCACTCTCAGGTGACACAAAAGTCATGCAAGTGTACATGGCCAATTTTATTAGGAAAACTGATTTTCAATGAGTAGATTGCTCTCATATTCATATATAAGAAAGAAATTACATGATTTTAACTATTTAATTGACTCGCTCATGCCATGTATAGGTTTTGACTTCTATATATAATATTTGCAGAGAATATCAATATCACAAATATTCCTTCACTGTAAAATAAACCAGTGAATCTTCAAAAGCACGAAAACAAAATTCGACCAAGAAGAAGTAGGAATATGGGCAAAAAAATATTTGAAATATATTAGATATAACCACATTGACAAAAAGACCAAAAAGTAGAAATATGGGTAAAAAAAAC
The DNA here is from genome assembly GCA_034641835.2 of Pinus albicaulis. Lineage (NCBI taxonomy): Eukaryota > Viridiplantae > Streptophyta > Pinopsida > Pinales > Pinaceae > Pinus > Pinus albicaulis. The sequence continues at coordinate 1,280,546,644 of CM076581.1, read as the reverse complement.
CAAAAAGTAGAAATATGGGTAAAAAAGATTTGAAATATATTAGATATTGCCACATTGAAAAAAGAAATGCATCCATTATACAAATTAAGTGTGACAACCACAACATTATTAATGAAATAAGAAAGGCACCTGTACACTTATTTACTAATATGTGAATTGTATTAGTAAATTTGCTTAATAATATTTCAATTAGATGAATTAAAATATAATAAATAAATAAATAAATAAAATAGTTGTTAAAAATAGATATAAAACATTTATTTTATAATAAATTTATATTGTTAAAATTATTAAAAAAATTATAAAAACTAATACTTTAAATAATTATTATAATTACTCATTATAAAAAAATTAATAAAAAAATTTAAATTAATTAAATTATTGAAAAATATTTAACAAATTCTTAAATATAGAGGTGCATTCTCATTTTACTATGAAGATTTTTAATTTACAAATAGATTTTGTTACCATATCATTACCAATATCATGGCTTATTAATAACACACATCCAAAAATACATAACTTATTTCATAGTCAAAATATTTTATATATATTGTATTGAACATTTTATTTAAATTAAATTAAAAATAAATTAACATATATATTTTTAAATAAAATTCAAACTTATTCTTAAAAATATTTATACATTTCCCATAAAAATTAAATCTGTATTATACATTGATTAATTATTAATAATTAAATTAAAACTAAAAAATCCATATTTAAAAAAAAATCTCAATTTTATATATTTCTTATTAAAATACTATACACCATTAAAAACTAATCTAAAATACTTTACTAGACTCATCATACTATACCCTGCAATTTACTTGGCTACTCTCGTCATATTATACCCACAATTTACGATGTGCGGAAGGTTTTCACTTATTTCTTTAAAATGATGCAACATCCACTTCCCTTCCTCATATACCATTAGAACTTAGGATCGTGTAGCTCCATCCTTATCAACCTTTTTCTTTAATCGTGACACATGAAAGAAGTCATGAATTCTTTATTTGTGTGAGACATCCAAAATGGATATACACTTCCTTATCCTTCACATGTTCGAGATATTTCAAATAGAATCAAGGTTCGAGCTTCCCCTATTGTTGCTTCCAGTAGACTACTTTGCAGTCGAGGAATTACCTATATTCCCATTACAAATTAGTGTTCCAATTAGTGTTTATTCGGTGTACAATTATAGACCGTTTTTCCATCACTATATGAAGCAACATTTGAATTTCAATTTGAGGTTGATCCATGACTATATGACCGAACATTTAAATCTCAGTTTCAGGGCGATTTTTTCTTGCTGGTATTGGTATTGAAGGTGATGTTGACTAATTTGAAAAGTACTTGTTAAATTTAAATTATATGATGAGAGATCATGGATTTTGTATACATTTTTGAAGAATAATTCAATCACTACAAAAATAGTAGAATTTATGATCAACGAAATGAAATTAATATTTTATTAAATAACTATCACAGCTATTAAAAAACAATGTTTTTAATTTTTAAAAAGTGATAATACAATGATAAAATCTATAAATATATTTAACCGCTAAAAGAGTCATTTGTATTAGTGTTATGCAAACCAATATGACTAATTGAGGAAGATGCTACTCCATGTTGGAAAACATATGAAATAATGAGAAATCTAAATTTAAAATAGATGTGATTTTTTTAAAGAGAATAACGCCATTTCAAATGGTATGAGATTAGGCAAAGGTGAAATATGTTAAAACTAGAATGTAAAGGAATCTCATATGTAGTCTATAAAGAGCTCATGTAACCAAGTAGACCAACTAACAATATGGAGTGAAATATAAATAGCTCATGTAGCCAAGGGACCAAGTACAATATGGAGTGAAATGTAGGTGTTTCATATTGTCAAGATCACGCATCAATAACAATATATTCATCACTTTTGTTATAGACTATATATATATATATATATATATATATATATATATATATATATATTCAAGAAATAAATTTTAATATTTTCTTTAGTAAAGTATCTTGGATCAACAATTAAGAAGTTAGCACTTAAAAGGAATTGAACTTCTGTAGCCACTATATAAAGTATGACAAACATTTTTCCATTGTGTGTGGACACGCACGAATGCTTCTTATTCAACTTGCAACCATGGAAAATTTTAGGGGCTAATATTCGCAGGTGGGCTAATTTTCCATGATTTTTCCAAAAAAAAAGATTCGCCAATTTCCATTTTTTTATAAAAATGATTCGCCCAAATTTTACAATATAAAATTATTTTGTGTTAAAAATCGCCAACATTATATAGAGTGTATATATAATATCATTATAAATTTGAATAATTTTACAAATACATCAATAAACATTCTATAGTTTGCATATTATGGACTAGTGAGATTCGCTCATTTTTTAAACTTCAAGATAATTTTCCATCCCTAAAATTTTCCCTTCTTGCAACTCTCCAAGGAAAAAGAATGATCGTTTTATAAGAGAATATAAGAGAATTTCACTAGAAAGCCACAATACCTCTTGGGGATATTGTCATAAGCCACTCTTGAAAATTTGGATCTTGGAAAGGCTAGTACAAACACCTTCGATGGAGATAATATGGCCAATATACTCTAGGAAATTTTCAGAAAAATGACATCTATATTAATTTACAAAGAGTTAATGTTGGAGTAATATTATGTTGAGGAAAATTTGTAAATGATTTAGATACATTGTGAATGTTTAGATGTAGATGAGTATATCATTAAAGGAAACCAAAAAAAACTTTTAAAGGTGATTTTTTTCCAAAGATAACCTTGTAGGGATGCTTTTGAAAGTAATTTTTTTTCCCATAATAACCTTCTACATAAACAGTGAAGCACTTCTCTGCATTTGTTGATATAAATGTCATTTGATCTAACAAAAATATTGAATGAACCACAAAATATAGGAAGCTATTCAAGAAAATTGACCCTAAGATCTCTTCTATGAAGCTCAAGTACTTAGCTACTTGAACAAACCCATTATCTCATCCAAACATTAGGAGATACTTTTTACCAAATAAATCCACTTTTACAGCTTCATATTAAAATCTTAAAAAAATAATTATTTTACAACTTTTCATTATACCCTTTCATTATAATTATATGCTTAATTTCATATTTTTAATATTAAAATAACGTAACCCTTAACTTTTATATAAACCACATCGTTTTTAACTTAATATTTCCCCATAAAATGCATCTATGCATTACTCACAATAACTTGATCATGTTTATTAATATGTATGCAGATCTGGATCCACTTTGATTGCCAAATATTTCTTCAATGTAATCCATCTCTCTAAGAGATGAATTTCACTGTTAATAATACATTTGTTCCTGTCAGTTTTGAAGGAGGATACCCATTAACATTTTCTATCATTAATATTAATTTATTTATTTCCTTATATCTATACATTATTTTATTTGCAATGACTTTGATCATATTTGTTGATTTGTCTCCATATCTGGAGCTACATTGTTTCCCAATATTTATTTAGTGCATTCTATCTCTATAAGTGATAGAATTGACTGCAACTCCTATTTCTCGCTATTAGTTTTTACGAAGAATTTCAATCAATGTTTTCTATCATTTTATTTATGTTGGTGGATTTCTCTCTTCTTCTTCTTTTTTGTGAATTTGGTAGTGTCTCTCTTTTTCTATTTATATTTGTAAAGCAGATTACAAAATTATAAACTTCAGTCTATAGCCTCAACCTGCCCGTAGGAAACGAGGTCTGTTGGTCATCTGAGTGCATGAAAAGCAAACCAAAACTAAAAAAGTTTCATTCTTCTACATCTAGCATGAGCTATTTGTTCTACTTCCGAAATATCTACATTCTAAGAAAATAAACTGAGTCCATATAAGTCCGATAATAGCATAAAAACATATAATTAAGAAAAGAACTACTCTTCAGATGAAGAGACAGGAGCTGGAGCTTTCAGTGTTGATCCTGGCATGTCGACTTGCTGTAGTTGCTGGAGCTGCTTCTCCATGCAACCAACTCGATCATCCAATCTACTAATTCTGTCAGTGGCCTGGTATTGAGTGATCTTAATATGTTGCAGCTGATCCTGCATGTGTTGCGTCATGTCCAGCAGACGGAGTTCAGTCTTTGTTGGGTCATGTTCAGCGTGACTGGGATTAATAATCTGAATAGCCTTTGCTTGTAGGCTCTTTAGGATCCAATACGTGTGAATGGTCTGTTGAAATAGCGTGAGTCGACCCCTGGTGTTGCCAAGATCGGTGATGAAATACAAGATTTCTGCCTCTGTTTCATTATCCTCCGGGTCTGTCTAGATGTCCCGTTCACATCCTCTAATTTCCTAACGAACAGTTGTTGAATTCCCCATAACATAGTTTGCTGCCAAATTCTCGAGAATCTCTAAATTTGATTTACGTCTACGTTTCTTCGGGGTTTGTTCATACTGAAACTGTTTCCCTTTGGCAGATTGAGCGTTTGACCGACGCTTCCCCATAGTATCTAAACACCTATATTGCAATACAAACTGGCAGGAAAACAGTAAGAGAGAGTGAGCTACAGCGTAGGACCACCTTGCATGAAACCTGTGAATATCGACAGTGCGTCGAGCTGACAAACAAGAAATTGACGAGGGAGGCACTATTGGCCACTGAGCCGAATTACTAAGATAGTAAATGCAAACATTTTAAATATACAAAGAGCCAAAGACCAAGAGCCTTATCTCCCATTTCGCAGACTTGAAACCCTGAGCTAACCTACCCTGGGTGAAATGTAACTGTGGCAAGCTCATGCCAAAACTAATGTTCGGGTTGACAGGAACAGGGGTGAGCAGAGGGTCCATATGAGGAGCGGGGTTTAGATGGAAATCCTCACTTTCGAAACCCTTGTACAAAACAACCCGAAAATACCAAGAATAGAATCGACTCATTTTGTTGGAATGAGCATAATTATGGCACCACCTATAAACTCCTACCAACCCGCTTGCACTGTTAAGAATCAGAACAATTACCCAACTCCAAGGGTCCCCGACTCTACCCACAGAATGAAATCCTAGCGACGATAGAGTGTGAGACAGGATTAGCCTTACTTTGATATAGTAATTTAGCTGATTTAGAATAGTATGAAAAGAATGGGCTTGGAAATTGCAAGGGTCTCAGAAGCATGGTTTTACTGGCTTCGGAGTGGGAGTAACATAAGCCATGACCTTTAACAGAACCAGAATCGTCTATGACGCACTCTCCTAGACAAGACAATCCCAATTACAACCATGAATGCTAGAAGTAAACCAAATACATACCCGACTGAGTTGCGTGGATGACAGGTTGAAGAATGCTGGCCTTCCTCCTCTGCTGCCTCCACACGCTTGCATGCAGAGAGCGATGCGTGAACGAATGGAGGGGGGAAGGCGAGCCACTTACCTTAACTAAAACATTCCTTCCGCACCCTGACAAACCAGACTAGCCTGCCTGAAATATTATTAAAGGCTGACCTTTCGTGCACCGCCATAATCTGTAATTCCAATGCGCCATAATGAAGTGTAAGTGTGCGAAGGCAAAACAACCGCCAGCGTTCATCTCTTATGACGCTCTGCCGGATAGGTGGACACCCCGATCGGGGGGTTGTTGGTGGATTTCTCTCCTATTATTAATTAATTACGTTAAAAACAAACCCAACTAGAAGTTAAAATTAGATCAGGTCTCCACTGCCCCTGGCGACCTAGCAAGGATTCCTGAAGCTAAAACAAATAAAGTAAATGCTCATGATAGAAGCTCCTGCTGCCGTTCAATTTAGTTTTTAATGTAATGAAAATTGATGGGAGCAAGTTCTGGAATTAGTCATGGCTACCATCTTGAATTTTCGTAAAATTCAAAATCCAAGTGATAAAATTTCAGAAACTTGGCAGCTTGGTGATTACGATAGACCAAGGTTTTTTTTTTTCAGAAAGAAAAAAACGTTGAATATATTAGTGATATATACAGTACATATTCATATAATCTCAACTGTAGAGATACACAGCGAGAAATCCACCATCAGTTGCCCCGTAGAAATCTGCTCATAACTGAACAGAGCAAAATGAGAGGGCATCCACATGAACAGGTCACGATCCGACCCAGATACAAATTATAATCATCTTATATAACTCCTACTGCCGGATATGATTACAAAAGGAAGGATAGACTCAAGAAGCATCAGTAATTGATTGAAAGTATAAAAAGAGGATGCTCCTGAGCTAGCGAAATTGATAAGAAAATTATGATATTGCAGGCCAAGGTTACAGTCAATTTCTTCACCACTCTCCCCATATTTTATTGAATTAATTCCATTCATGTTTCAGAATAGTTGAAAATGACACATTCCTGAATTGAGATTTACAGACAATGTTGGAACTCAACCTGCTCTCCTTGAAGTTCTGGGTTCGTCACCATTCACCGCTATTCTTCTTACAACAAGTTCTGTGTCTGCAAGTTCATGTATTTCTACGCACGCCTTGAATTATTCATGACTTCAGCCAATCTTTTCTCAGCAATATCAATGTTTTGAGTGCCTCGTAACGACAAAAAATGGCAGCGGACAGAAATACAAATATTTCCAATTGCAATACGACGCCTAATTCTCACTCAAGATGCATTGTATTGAAATTGTAAGTGATTACTATTCTAATTTGTAAATTGAAGTGGATGCGCCATCAACCTCAATTGTCATTTGTGAACTCTGCTTGTCTCATGTTATGACCAGACCAGGCATGTCTGCCCATCAAATTCAAATTACCCACCACGTCATTCCCACTTTTTAAAAGAAAAATTGCAGGAATGTTTAAGTAAATTGCAAGTGATTACACACTTCCTCATTTGTAAACTGAGGTTGATACGCCATCAACCTCAATTGACATTTCTACTTCTTATCATTTCTACTTCTGTCATGTTTGACTAGGCATGTCTGCCCATCAAATTCCTACTACTCACAAGTCATTCCTACTAAAAATTGGCAACAATGCGTAAATGGCCAACCTTTATCAGCTGACATATAGGTTATGAATATGTAAACGACCAACTTTATTTATAACACATAAGTGTAGTTAGCATACTTTATAATTAAAAAAAAATACATATTCTTAATTATTATATTTATTTTTAAATTAAATTATTAATAAATACGTATGTTTAACCATTAAATTTATTTTAAAATTAAATTATTACTTCTACTCTACTATTGACTTCTATATATTAAAATTACATTTTAAAAAATAAAAAGATTATTCTTTTATGTGTCTCCTAGTGAAGTTTCTTTTATAGCATTGATACCAATATTAGATACTTCGCCAAAACTTTCTATGTGTCCTCCTCGTTTAGAGCCATCCGCTTCATGGTATACTCCACAATTTTCTATTTGGAAAATGCTTTTCACTCATTCCATTAAATTCCACTTTCCTTACTTATATGCAATTAGAACTTGTGTGCCTACATCCTTAATAACCTTCTTCTTTAACCATGACACACGGAAGGAGTCATGAAGTCTTCCATTTTGCGAGATGTCCAAAATGCATGCCCTCTCATCTTTCTGATGTTTCCAATAGAATCAAGGTTGGAACTTTTCTTAATGGTGTTTCTATCCATTAGACTACTTATAAGATGTAGTTGAAAAATTACTATATTTTTATTATAAATTGATGTTCCAAATAATATGTTTATGTAGTTGTTGTTTCATTGAGTGAGAAACTCTAGATAATTTGTCTATCATTATATGAAGGATCATTTGAATCTCAATTTTATGATTATATTTATAGAGAATTTAGGATAAAAATTCGCTAATTGGCTATTTTTGGACATATTCTGAATTAAAATATTTAGCAATTTTTACATATATATGATTAAATGGATGATGTTCGCCAAAAATTTACCAATTCTAATAGTAAATTACATGTTTTGTATTGAATATTTTCCTACATTCTATATGTATGAGTTTTCAAACTAGAATGTTCGCCTATAATACTATAAATAGGAATAATATTTCAATCCTTAAAAAACACTCTAGTGATATTTATTTCTTATACTAAAGGTGATGCTTACCAACTTGAAAAGTACTTGTTAAAAGTTACCAACAAGCTTGGGATATTTATTCAAATTATAGGATGAGAGATACCATGGATCTTGTACATGTTATTGAAGAGTAATTCAAAAACTCCAAAAATAGTAGAGTTGATAAAGGGAATGAAATGATATTTATTTCTTATACTAAAGGTGATGCTTACTAACTTTAAAAGTACTTGTTGAAAGTAACCAACAAGCTTGGGATATTTATTCAAATTATAGGATGAGAGATACCATGGAACTTGTACATGTTATTGAAGAGTAATTCAACAACTCCAAACATAGTGGAGTTCATGATAAATAGAATGAAATGACGATACTTCATTAAATAACAAAGAACCATAGCAAGATAACATCCTTTACCTTCAAAGAGTGATAATATAGAAATTAAGTATATAGATACCTATTCCAACTTATCGTTGGAGATGGAATTAGGCTAGATAAGACCTTCATCTAAAACATTTTCCACTTTTGCTACTTTGGCAAGTACACCATTCAACAATAAATCATTAAACATGAGACTTTTATTATTTCAAATAACAACTAAAGGATTCATTTTGTAAGTGTTGTGGAAACCCTCATGACAAATTGAGGGAGAAGCATATACATGTTGAAGAAAATATGTAATAATAGGAGATCCAGGCATAAAATAGATTTGATTTTTAGTATAACACCATTTCAAAATAGATTTAATTTTTAAAGAGTATAACACCATTGCAAATGGTTTGAGATTAGGTTCACTTTCCATCAAGAATGTTATGTTAAAACTAAATAAAAGGAATCACATATGTAGTATATGAAGATATCATGTACCCAAGTAGGCTAGCTAACAAATATGGAGTGAAATAGGTGGTTCATCATGTGAAGGTAAGGCATCCAAAAAAAAAATTCTCTTCTCTCTTGTTATAGAGGATCTCATATGTGTATGCATGGAGCCAAGAAATCAGTTTTTGTTGTTTCTCTATTAAAGTGCTCTAGGTAAACAAGTTATTAAGGCTAAGATGATTTATTTTAATGAAAAAATTAACACCTAAAAGGAATTGAACATAAAAAAATTACATGATGCATGAAAAATATTTTTATATTGTATTTGGACACACAATATTTCTCTCATTCAACTTGCAACTCTCAAAGGAAAAAGGATGATCATCCTATAACAATATTTCACTAGGCAGCCATAAAGCTTCTTTGGGGATATTGACATTAGCCATTCTTGAACATCTTGGATCTTGGACAATTTAGTACAAACACCTTCTATGGAGATAATATGGCCATTATACTCTAGGGAAGTCTTATAAATTCACACCTATATTTTTAACAGAGTTAATGTTGGGCTTATATGTTGAGGAAAAGATATAAATTCTTTAGATACATTGTGAATGTTTAGATGTAAATGAGTATACCATCAAACGAAACCAAAATAATATTTTGAAGGTAATTTGTTTTCGAGGATAACCTTGTAGGTAATCTCTCAATCACTTCTTTGCATATGTGGATTACACCTAGTGAAAAAAAAATGTCACTTGAGCTAAGAGGAACATTGATTGAACCACACAATATAGGAAACTAACCTGGACAATTCACCTTAAGACCTCCTATATGAAACTCAAAATACTCAACCACTTAAGCAAGCCCGTGATTTCATAACAAACATTTAGATGTACTTTTTCCCAAACTAATTTTTTTGGCATTAGGGAATTCCCATCTAAAGAACTCGACCTCCCTCTCAACTGAAAGGAAAGCATGATATTTTTGGTGTAGAGGTACCTTTCCCCTAATATTAAGGCCATAATAAGAATCTGTTATTATTTTATTTTTCATATTAGGAGGTTCGCCAAAACCTTTCGTTATACCCTTTAATTGTAATTGTATCATTTTTCTCATATGTATATACTAATGAGAGCTAGTATTAGGATCACCATAAATGACCTTATGTATTGAATTAATTGTAAAAGGAGGTTTCCCCCTCAAAGCGATCTCTATTCATTGACTTGTTATGAAATTTTAAGTGCATGTTTCATTAAATTTGGTATCAATGCATTAAAAAAAAAAGATGAAATACCAAGATACCAACATTAAAGTGAAAGATAATTTCAGGAGAGTGATTGGAAAATTTTGAGACTACAACCTTATAAGAAATCTACATTCAAGAAAAGGAAGAACTAGAAATAAACTCCAAAATTTTATTGACCCTACGAGATTATTCAAAGGATTAAACAAGTGGCATATGAGTTATATTTTCCTTCTTCTCACATTCATAAGGTTTTTCTTGTATCTTTCCAAAAAAATATTATGGGGAAAACTATGCTAGTGCAATTTGAACTTTTAGAATTAGATGAATAAGTGAATTTGATTCTTGAACTACAAAAAGTTATGGATCAAAGTTTTCTATATCTTTATAATATAAACATTATAGAGTACCCAATAAAGTGGAAGAATATGCCTCTTGAAGAAGGTACATGGGGAAATGAACAATTCTTGAAGAAACACCCTCAATTACCAGTTTTGAGGGTAACTATTTTTTAAAAAAGAATGGCAATGTTAAGGCTATTTTACCACTATCTTAATTCCATAATAAGCATTAATTATTAGTTTATTTGTTATATTAGGTGATTGGATAGAAACTTTCATTTTAATTGTATCGATTGTTTCTTATGGAAATCTAGCCTTATGATATTTAGAAATTGTCTTATGTATTGAATTAATTGTAAAAGAAGGTTTCCCCTATAAGTGGAATCTATGTGTTCAATTAATATCAATTTTAAGGCGCAATATTCATAACAAATAGTACCATTCTAGTGGCACAATATATGCACAATTACTAGAACCACATAGATTACTTTGATCAAGAGATTAAAATGTCACCTTATAGGATTTGAACCTAGGTGGGGAGGAAAATAATTATTCTACCTAGCCTGTAGGTTTTAACCCTGAACAGAAATATCTACACACAATTCTTATAACAGAAAATAAACAATAGCAAAAGCATAAAATATAAAACAGATAAACACAGAGATTTTCCCCTGGATCGCAAATCGGGACGACCAGCTTGATTTTTCATTATATTCCTTTTAGTGTTACAACACATATATATACATGCCAGAGCATACATAAACCCCAATCCATTAACCCTGGATTAGAACATAACCGTAGTTCCCTTGACCGGATCTACAAAAAATACCAGGGGCCGAAAACCATCGAACCCCAAAACCATGTGCAAAACCATGCATAAAACCATGGGCGGATCCGCCTATGAGTGGGTCCGCACAAAAAACAAATTTTGGCCGGGGCGCTGCCCCGGACCCCAATGGTGGGGACTGCTTCGCCCCTCGTGACCCCCCAGCTACGCCCGACGCAACATACAGCGCGTGGGGCCAATCGTGGAAAGAATATAACACATACCCAACATAGCCACCCACAATAAACTGAATTGAAATACTTTCAAAGGTACCTAATTAACACCTTGTTTATTTAATATTAAAATTATTCAAATAATTACAGTGTCAGAATGGCATCACTTCACAATAGAGGAGTCACCAATGACCCTCGATGTAATGTTCCCTTCATCCTAGATCCAAATAGGTATTTGGTACTGCATGATCAAATGTCAATCTTACAAATTATTTCGATTCCATGTCTCTCATTTACCAAATAAATAATTTTATGCATGGGAAATTTATTCTTGAGTGAAATTTGATTACGTTCTCTATAGCTCACTACAATATTAGTAAGAGCCATATTTTATTCATGTTCAGTTAACTAGGATGGCATCTAGAATGTTGCTAGAAGTGATGATATTAGCCTCTAATGTCTTGTCGATGACGCTTCGATTGTCATGCTTATCAAAATTCCATTAGTAGTTATAATGCATTACTTTTGTACATTTTATAGGGTATATCTCAATAACATGTTCCAAGCCTTGATCGAGAGGTGTCCTATAGGAATCTCTTAGCATACTATATTTACTTTCGATGCATTATAAATATGTTGAAAGAAAGATTTTGTGGATGGAGGTTGATTCCATGCAATAAAAGTGAAATTTGAAACTAAAGTGACCCTTATTCAATAGTTTCAACATGTGATTTCATTGCACAATTTATATGCTCTTAGGTATGATGGCCCTAAGAGTCACCTGTGTACCAACTTGTTCAAAACAGAGGAATTTATCCTACTAATAGGTTCTAATGGAAATACGCATTGAATATATAAAAAAAAAATTATTCCCCCAACATTTGTTACATACAATCATCCAATGAGGTTATAATATTCCACTAAAGTTCCTCCTTTTTCACATCTTTGCAATAAATATTCTCATTGATTAATATGTTGATTAGGAAATGTCCATAAGAATATAAATGGAATCCCAAATTCTTAACATATTTTAGATCAATAATTCTTATTGTACTTCCAACATAAACCAAAGTAATGACTCTTTTTTTTCTAATATATGTATCAATTTCGACCAACCAAGGAAACGGGGGAATTTTACTAAGGCTTCACCTTTCTTAGGTTAGTATGCACTTCAACATCACCATTAAAGTTGTGTTATGTTATGATTCCTAATTTAAATATTTTATTCAAGTTATGATAGTTTAATTTCAACCTTGGAGGTTTGTTACCCTACATTCCCCAAGGTTGTAAAAGTACTAGGTTGCAATATGAGGGTTAATCATTAAATAATAATTTTCCCTTCATAATTTTTTTGATTTCATATGTGAAATTCAGTAAAGATTCATCTACCTCATCCTCACTCATATGAGTTTAGGGTCTAGTCCTTGATAATTTATTCTATTTTTTAAAATTGATGAATGAAAGAATAGCAAGAAAGAAAATTAATTAATATGAAATACTAACTTTCTAAAACCCTATAACCAAGTGTTAACACCACTACCACATAAATAAAAAATGAATAATGCTACAGTAATTAGCAACAAATAATGAGGATCATACAAACCCATGACTGGATAATATCCCTATAACTATGTGTGACCATTAATTCAATATAAATGGAATGTAAACAACAACAACAACAACAACAACAACAACAACAACAACAACAATAACAATAATAATAATAATAAAATAAGTAAAAAGAAATGGGAGAACCTAAACACCCATAGGTGGATTGCACTTGGGGTCCAAGTAATGGAGAAATATTTCCACAACGAACATTAGGAGGTTGATTTTATTGATAAAATAATAAAGTTACATAATAGGTGGTGGACTGGAGGAAAAAAACCCAAAAACAAATATTTAACCAAAGAATTAGGTCCCGAAATAAGGCACTGGGCCCTTATTATACTAAAATGGAACTTTTACAAATAAAACAATATTGCAAAATCATGAGCTTAGAGGAAATAAGGCTCGTCTTAGAAAATCCTAGTGTATCATATCGATATTGCTATTAGGTATAGAATAACGAATGAATTGATTATATCCTTAATTTTATATCTAATTAGTCTTCATCCATTAAAATTAATTCTTTTGTATTGAAATAAATTATAAAGTCTAATAATTCAAACCATGTTGTGTTGTAATTATGTTGATCACATGGAAAAAGTAAAATATAACTTATAAGTAAAAGTAATAAACTATAATATATAATATTAATATGCTTGATTTATGTATGGTCTGGAATAAATATTTGTAGTTCTTGTACATAAGTTGTAGCATCCATATTTGATTCAAAATGACATTACTTGATGGCTCAAATATTATTTTGAATAAGTCCCATAAAATTGGTGAAGTTCATCTTTTTTTTTCTTTGAAAGAGAGTGGCATAAAGCACTATAGGTTGAGGGTGTGTAGAAAATTAGCATAAACATCTATATATTAGGTTCCCTCTAAAATTTGGAAAATGATGAATGGTTGAAATCAATAAATCCATTGCTTGGTTTCAATTTTGAAACATTCAATCAATTTTAAGATTAAAAAAAACATCAAAATTTTAGTTCTCAATTTCTAAGGTTGTGGTTTTGAAGTTCTTATATTATGGCATCTAATTCTCAAATATTTTTTCCTAGAAATAAATATCAAAAAGGAAGGGTGGGGTTCTTTTGGTGCCACTTATCCTACGATAAGGCCGGGTTTCCAAACATGCATAATATTTTTAGCTTGTTATTAATTCCTATATATAATGGAATATTGTAATCAAATTTTCACAAAATATCATTGCATATAAATCATTTGCAACAATACCTACCTTATTTTCTTGTCTACTATGAAGATTTTCTCCAATTAGTATTTTTTTCAAAATGTAAATTTATTAAACGATAAATTACAAATTTTATTGAGGTGGGATGAAATTAGCCAATGGATTTGAAAAATTGTTGAAAACCAATTTTTTTATCTCAATTTTGTAAAAAATACAAAAAGGGAATAAAACAATATGAAGGAAAAATATTAATACTACAAGTGAAAGGTGGTATCTAGACAAGGAATAGAAGGTGGTGGGAGTTTAATACTCCGCCTTCCTATGGCTTCCTTCATTACCTATGCCTTATTCAATTGATACCTTATTTATTGAAACTTTGATGACTTTTAGCCTTCTCCCATCATGCTCTACAATTGGAATTGGATAGCTCCTGATTAGTAGTTATAACTATTATTGTTGGTGTTGTTTGTTCTTGTCGCTCCTAATCAATGTTGTGGGTTCATTAGAATGGTTATTATGATTCACATTGTCCCTACTTGTTCTTGTTATCAAGACCTTCGGAAAATTTATTATTCTTGGTGTTATCCTTGATTTTTAGCATTGTTGGATCACTAGAATAATTATTTGCTTGATAATATATCTTCTCATAAAGTGTTCGATGATGCCTTCAATCTCATTTGACTAATTTCTTCTCTCTGAATTCAAGGATCTATGCTCTACCATATTTCTGATAGATATCCTATATCTCACTCAATAGTTTTACTTTTTACATGCATAGGGTAGTTAAAATCTTCCCTACCTCAAGTGCTCATGTTATTTCAAGATATAAACCTAAATTTTACTTTGAAGCAAAACATTTAATTTCCCAAAAATATGAGATTTCAACAATATGATTCGTTCCTAATCCCAATTGTTAGGGTGCTTCTGATATGTTTGTACACCCTGATAATTTATTTCAATGCAAATGACACTAGATACGGGAACCTAGATGTCCCCATTTCGGTCCTCGTGAAATCTAGACTAACAATTTAATCGATATTTTCTTTATTCCAAGCACCATTTAATTGATATTTTCTTTATTCCAAGGATGCAAAATAATATTGCAGATCTTGCGATGCTTGTCAAAGAACAGGAACACCATATAGGAGAGGTGAAATTCCCTTCAACCCAAAAGTGACTTTGTAGGAATTTTATAAGTGGGCAATAGACTTTTTTGGACTGATTAATCCACCAAGGAAGACGACCGATGCAAGGTATATCATCATTGCCACATATTATTTGACTAGATGGGCTGAAGCAAAGTTAGTAAAGGATTGCAGTGAAAATACTGCTCCAAAGTTCATTGTGAGTAAATTTTGTCTAGATTTAGGTGTCTCAATCTCTTAATTAGCGACATAGAGTAACATTTCTTACATAGAACCATTGAGGCATTGAATTAATAATTCCAGGTCCATCATCAGAAGATCACACCATATCACCTTGGGGAAAATGTAATCGTTGAAGATTTTAACAAGATTTGAGGAAATTCTCTAACCAAAGTATGCAATGTCAACAAGAATGATTGGGATCTGAGAAGTCTAACAATATTATGGGCATATAGAACAACTTGCAAAAGTATGATAGGAAAAACCCATTTTAGGTTGGTTTATGGATAGGAACTAGTTATGCCTATTGAATATATTGTGCCTAGTCTAAGAATTGCAGCAGTAACAAACATGGAAGACAATGATATTATGGAAGAAAGGTTGGAATAGTTGCTTGATATTGGGGAAGAAATATGCATTGGATGATATCATCAGAAATTCTAAAAAGCGAGGCAAAAATCCTAGGATGACAGGCATATCGAGCATAAAATATTCAATGAAGGAGACCTAGTGTTGATGTATGACAGGAATTTTTTGAAGCTCCTAGGAAAGTTCCAAACGCATTGGTTGGAACCATATATTATCAAATATGTCTCGGAGGGAGGCACGGTTCAACTTGCAAAGTTGGATGGTGAGATGATGCCATAATGAGTAAATGGAAGTAGATTAAAATGATATAGGGATGAATTTGTCCATGGAACTTCACGTTGACTATATGAACGAGAAACGGTATTAGTGCCACATGAAATTAAAAGCGGGTGCAAGACTATAAACTACTCTGCCAAAGTAAGACTTCGCCGAAGTTAGATTACTGCAAAAAACTTAGGATGATATCGAAGTCGGAGAGAGCTGTGATGAGGAAGGAATAACTCTACTATAAAGGAGTGTCCATCGAATTTCACCAAAAATATGACCGTTGGATGTGAAACAATTGATTTGATAGAAATTTTTTTGTTAAAAGGAGAGGGGAAATTGCATTTAATGAGCACACTTGGGAAAATACTCTACCAAATATGCATTTTTGAGATGAATGTAAAGACACTCATGGAGTCCAAAATTCAAAATTGTTATAAATATTTCATCCTACTCCACAATTTGACACTTTTCTTACTGAGAATTAGAATTGTAATTTTGCTTCTAAGTGTGAGATGATCCTTGAAATGCATGTCTGAGAAGAGTTTTGGGGATATTTCTAGGGAATGTATCAAGTGGGGATTAGATAGAATCATGAATTCTACAACACTATCATATGTGACAAGGTCGAGGTCACCCAGGAAGCAATCTGTTGCGGGAGAAGTGAAAACAAAGAAACCAAAGAAGCCCACTGTCAGAAAGTCACCCAAGAAGAAGATTACCAAGGCGCAGAGAACTAAGGAGTGGATTGATATGAAGAAGAAGCAAATGGAGATCTAAGAGATTGATGAGGAGGTAGTTTCCATAGAAATCATTGAAGAAATCCTGGCAGAGGAAGTCAATCCCATTTCTAGGTTACTGCCGAATATCCCATTGAGAAAATCGACTGGGAAAGCGATGAAGTACCTAAACACTGCCAAATTCAATCTGTTTGCACCATTGCTCCTAGAAAAAGTACCATTTTAGGGATACATGTTGGCGAACGTACCATAATTGTGAATGGAGGATTAGGAATTCAATGACATGAGAAAGTATCCCCATTTCGAGCCTAGCCATTACTTGTGCACAATCATTATAAGGAAAATGAAATTACTAGATTAGAGCCACAGATGTGGGATGCAGGGATCCAGTAGGCTAGGTTCCTAAATAAGCTATATGTTCCACATTTCGGGCACATCAACATCAACACGATTTGTGTGTGCCAAATTTTGGCATTAGTGCATGATGGGTGTCTAAGGTTCGATGGGAAAATCTCTATTGATGATATGCTCATTAGAAGAATAATTGCACTACCATGCCAAGTACTGAACCATGCAGATGAATTTTTAGGTAAAAGTCAAGGTAAGGTGGTTGTAAAGGAGATGAAGGAAAAATATTGCATCATAAAGAAGTCTTTGGGATATGATATAAAAATTATTAACGATCAAGTTGTGCATTTCTCCGCACACATTTTGGCCCAGATAATCATGAGGAAGTGTCGCACAAATAAGCTGTCATCACCAGTAGTTTCTTTGGCTACACAGCACACGAAATGAGTTAAGTATAACTAGGATGGATATCTATGTAAGGAATTTATAGATGATTGCTGAGATACACAGTAGGATGGGAAGAAATTCCAGTACCCGCGGTTATCACTCTTGATAACATTAGTGGCATGGAGAGAGCTCGAGGAATCACTATTCACAATTGTCGATCCAGACATATGCCAAGCTCTCAGGTACACCTCAATGTGGTTTACAAAATACCCTAATTGGGAAAAGGAAAACAAGTTATTTTGGGTATTTTTGGAGATGGATTTATGTACTGTGGTGAGTTAGTGGCCTAAGATCTCACCGGTGTTTTTTACCAATTATCTAACATTTGCAGATTATATGATGTATTTTCATTGCTTTAACATCAGCATGCGGAAGGACCCTAAAGAGTACTAGAACTAGCTACCCTATTTGTTCACGAAGGCTGATATTGCACAGATTATGATCCCAGGGCCGAGTGATTGGTTGACTCCACCCACAAAAGGCGTGGAGATAGAGCATGCAGGAATCAATGGGCCAGCCACTACAACAAATAAGCACACCACAGGAATCAATGGGCCAGCCACTACAACAAATAAGGACATAGAAGAAGGCAAGCAAAGCTACAAATAAGGAACCCAGGGAAGAAGGTGAGAAGAATACAAGAAATGTCAGAGAGAAAGAACCCATGAAATAAGCTGAGAAGGATACTGGAAAATAAATATAGCATGACCCTAAAAATATTGGTGATGAAAGTGAGGGAGGATAGGGTGGCCAGGATCCATTTGAAGATAGAGAGACAATAAACTCCATGTTTATTGTAAAGTGGCAAAGAATACCTATTGTGGTAGGTGCATGCAAGAAGCAAAAGTCAGATAGATCCACAGGAGCTGAGTTGATGGTCCTTACTGAAGGGGACATTTATGAGATTGGTGACAAGGTGAACAATGTCAACAAGGATGCATGGAGTAGGATATAAGATAAATACAAGGTTGTATTGATATAAGTACAACAGGGAATCAAGTCGAGCATGGCACAAATGAGTGATACTCAAGCGAGAGTGGTCCAACAACACGATCCAGTGCACGAGTTATTAGTAACTATTGAGGTTTTCATTTTGCAGGCACTTCGAGGGGCATTGCGTTTTTAGGATAAAAAATATTGTGAGCACACCAAGAATTGGCACACTCTTAGTTTGAATCTTCCTATGCTGCCCATCCAGATGCTGCATGATTTTCGCCAAGGGGTCACATATGAGTTGAAGCTGAGCGAGCATCACTCTTTTTTGGTCATTAAGTAAGTAAAGTAGGAAAACAAAATGATCTCTAATCAGATGAATAAGATGCTCAAGGACCATGATGAGGTGACTCGGCAAAAACAAAAGTTGGAAGATATTATCACCAAGATGTGTAATGAGATTCCCAACCTGAAGATCCAAGCCAAGGAAGCCCCAACGAAAAATATTTTGAAGCTCAACACTACAACCAAATAATCCAAGAATGAAATGGAGAGGGTGATATTCGAGCATGAGATGCAGATTAACAAGCTACATATCGAGATGCAGCCAACAGAGGTGTGTGAAAAATAGGAAACAAATATGAAGGCTTCACTAGAAGGTCTCTGTACCATAGTCAAGGACTGTTGCACGCTATTCGAAGACAACATGGAAATCTAGACCTCATTGTAGGAGGATCCAAATTGTCATCAAATTGAAGAAGAGATTCTAGAAAAGCAAAAACAATTTGATGATATCAAAATCATGGTGAGTACCCTTGCACCTGCGCAAGGAATCACCCACATACATGAAGGAAAGAATATGCATATTCTTATCGAGGAACTACGATGGAAAGAACAGATAATCACTACATGAACCCAACCTTGGAAGGATGAGGCCATCTCGTTATCACAGACTGTAGAAAGTAATCTTAGGGAGATGAGGCATAAGTAGAAACATGTGCTTCCAAGGATTGCAAGATCAACTACATAGAATATACTCGAACAAGTACGCTAGGAGAATACACAGTTTGCAGCGACGAGTCAGCCACTGAAGGATGCCTACACCAAAATTTAAGGAAAGACTCGGGGAGCACCAGCTAATTGACTTAGGATGAGTCGCATGTGAGTGTTAGGAACATGTTGGGCAAGACCCAACTTGGTCTAGTTTTGAGTTAAACAACCCAAATTGTTAAGAAGTGGAATGAAAAATCCAGTGGAAATAAGTCAAACGCACAGAGTTTAAAAGCTTCGCGTGGATTTTAGGAGTTTTAGGGGCTTTGGGGTGGGTCAAAGCCCGTTCTTTTGTAAAGGGGTCGAGTTTTTTTTGAATAGTTTGAGCTCTGTCAATGGGTTGTGGACCATGGTATTGTAAGAAAGAAATCTATATAAGGAGATGATGTAGTGAGTCAAGTCATGATAGATCCATCAGTGTATGAGAGAAAATTGTGAATTAACTATGTTTTAGTCTGTTTTAGATCTTAGGAGAAGGCTTCACAACTATGTACAAGGAGACCTTGATCTGTAGGTGTGTTCATAGACCGACCACTTTTGTGTGCATAGGTCGAAGAAGGATTGTACTGGAAAGACACATCATTAATAAATGAAAGGAAAGTTTTGAATTATCTGTTTTATTTGCATAATTTGTCTAATATTTATCTTCAAAGTTGTTTTATGTATTGTGAAGAGTTGTATGATTGTTTATGCATGGTGAAGTATTTTATACTATTTATATGTGTTGTATTCAGTTGATTAGTGCATAAGGTTGATAAAGGTGCAGTGTGCACTAGTAGTAATTGATGGCTAGGGAATAAATTGTAAAAGTATATAAGTGCATATATGTAGTTTAGGAAATCATAAGGAAGAATTATAGCAGTAAATCCATGTCATAATATCGCTCTGGATACAGAAACCTGGTTCTAGTATCCCTTGATATTTCCTCGGGTGAGATTGAGGTCTTCACATCAAATCATTGCCGAAAGGGATGGTAATAGAGGGTTTTGTCAGTAGTGCAACTACTCTAAACCTGGGTTGTGACACCTTTAAGTCAACAATTTTCCATTCATGAAATAACATTGCATATATATACATGAAATGTTGTCTCAATATAGAAATTTTTTCTTGGACACACAATCACTATGTTGAGAGAATATCTCAACCACAGACCAATCTAGGAACCATCTAGATCTCAACAACTCTTAAACATTACAAAGAGATTCATGTAAATAGAATGAATCCCAACAAAGATAAGTCGGAATTATGTTTCCAAGTGATTTTATCCCTCATGGTGCATGATAGATCAAGGTTATATGGATCTGGTTCTGGTTGAAGGCATCAATGTCCAATTTTTTAAATTATTATTATTATTATTATAAATGTGAGATAAACTTCATGCTTTCAAATTCACATGTTTCTTAGTATCTATCTATTTCCGGATTTGAAATAATGATGTTTCAATGCAATCCTAAATGAAATTTGGCTGAGACCTAAGATTTAAAATTTTTGAATCTAGCCATTATATACAAAGCTTATAGGAGATTTAAAAAATTTGAATCTAGTCCATAGTGAACCTGTGGCTTTAAATTATGTTTTTATTTAAATACGAATTTGATCGTTGTCAAAAAGCTTCACCCTGGATCTACATCCTGTTTTGTTTTTTCTACTTTTGACCCTTGTTAAAATGTTGGCTAGTGGCTTTATTTTACATTTTTTTTGCCTTTTCTAACCTTATTATTCTCTTCTTTAAACTAGTTTGGTTTGAATGCTTTGAATAGTTTGTACGTTTTCATTTAGATAGCTTTAGATAGCTTGAGCGTTTTGCGTGTCTAGATTTCAGTGGTTTGTGTGTCTGGATTTGGAAGGTAATGTTTGTAGAGTTACAACCTTTGTGTTGTATTTATATATGTATATGTGATTATCTATTATTAATAATTAATTTTTGATGAAGAAGAAATACATATTGTCACGAATTAATTTGGAGCTACAGTATGATTGATTTTACATATCTATATCATTTAATTTTAAAGTATGGTAATTTTGAAAACTGATTAATTATTAATAGTGTCCTTCCAGGTATTATTAGTATTTTTAATAATTTACTTTATGAAAATTATTCCAAAAAATATTTGTTTCTTTGTAAATTTTTGAAATAGTTTTTTTTTATTCACTAATATTTTGATGAATTATTCTTATTCATATTATGTTTTGCAAAACCAAGAAATAAAGTATTTTTGAAATATTTTAATGATGACCAAAATTACTAACTCTTTATACTATCTATTTCTTCAAACAATTATAATAGATTTGAAGAGTTAACAACTATTATAGACAAGTTTTGAGAAAGAAAACCACAAATTTTATTAATATTGTTGTTAAGAGTTTTATAGATAAGTATTGCACATACTTTTTATGCAAATTATTTTCATGTTATGATATATGAGGAGGTCATTTTGTAAAATAAATTAATCTTTATTTTTATTTTATTACATCTTCATTTTCTATATGCTGAAAAATGGATCTTGAATAGTGTTTTGATGAAAATTCTTGAGAGATAGCTTGTTTTGAATGTTTATAAATATATACCTTCCTCTAATAAATATTTTGAATATATCACCCTAAGTTTCAATCTTTTATATTGATTAAATTTTGAGTCAAGATTAAGAAAAAATGATGAATCATAAATCATATTCAAATTTCGATTAAAATGATAAATCTTAAATCCTAGAATATTAAATTGAAATGTTCATTTATGCAATTTCTTTTTTCTTATTAAGACTTTTTTATTCACCTTAATTGGGATGAATTAATTTTATTGTTCATGCAAAAGTTCTTGTTATTTTATGTGAAAACCAAACAAAAAATTGAAGATGTATTTTACAAATATTTTAATTTTAATTAGTATATTTTCATCTTCTTAATTTTATTATATTATATTTACAAATTATTAACTTGTTCTCTAAACTATTAAGCAGATTGTGTATAAAATTGTAAAATTTCTAAATTTATGTCAAAGATTGATATGATATTTACTGAAATGTACAATATTAGAAGTTGGAATTACTAGTGCGCAATTACTCTAATTATTTAATCATCTTTTTCATTCATTTATTCTTAGTAGTGTATATTCACTATATTTAAACTAGGATAGAAATTGAAATGATGATTATATATGTGTTGCAATTGTTATTAGTGAAATTAAAATGCATAAATACAATGCCTTGAAAATCTCATTATACACCTAAATAGTGTATAGATTAAATTTGTAATTCTAATAAATCTTTATTAAACCTTAAAAAGACCAAAATACAAACCCATAAAACATTAAAATATTTTAAACACAAAAA
Source organism: Pinus albicaulis (assembly GCA_034641835.2). NCBI lineage: Eukaryota > Viridiplantae > Streptophyta > Pinopsida > Pinales > Pinaceae > Pinus > Pinus albicaulis. The sequence goes on along the minus strand of CM076581.1, from coordinate 1,280,523,545 downwards.
AATATTATTTTCAATTGTTTTATATAACATACAAATTATTTTTTTAATATATAATATATAAATAATTGTTTTCGCTTATTAAAAAAAAATGTTTTTTTTTATTAATAACTAAATTAAAATAAATTTATGCTCATTATAATTTGATTATTGTCTACTTTTCAAAATAAATGTTTTTATTAAAATTATATATTATATGTTCCTAAAAAGATATTTAATATAAAATGAATCCACAATATCAAACAAACAATTATTTGAAAATATACCAATCATCAACAATATCAAACAATTGTTGGAGAACACACCAGACTATCAACACTATCAATCTTCAACAATATCAAACAATTGTTTGAGAACACACCAACACAATCAACTGAAATTTATTGAAATTATGCACACTTTAACCTAGATTGTGAAATTCAACTATTTAAAAGTCCAAACACATATTAAATAATAATAATAATAATAATAATAAAACACTAAATGACACTTATTTTTTTGGAATATTCGAATCGGCAATCCAGATTGGGGACATTATTTTGTCTGACTTTTAGGGAAAAGCTAAATGTTAGCACATTCATATTTGGGAAAATATTTCATAAAATGTGTTTAGAAAATAAGTATTTTTATAGATCTAGATTCAAGAAAATATTTCAAGGACCATCCTCAAAACAAGTATTTCTACTAATCTAGATCCAAGGAAATATTTCAAAGACCATACTCAAAATATTTAAGAAAATATTTCAAGGACCATATCCAAAATATTTAGATATTTGTATTTAAAATTTTTTGATACTGAATGTTCAGCCAATCATGATTTGGTAAAATTTATATGTTTATTTATAAAAAAAATTAAACATTATTTTTTTATTTTTTTATTTAATGAATATTAGACATTTTTTTTTTCCAAAGAAAAATCAAAATTTCTATTGAGTATATAGAAGGTTACATAGTATATGCACAAGGCGTTCAAATAACTACATGTTTCCCATTTTTTGACAAAGGGAAAAAAATGGATTTGCGACTGTTTGGAGGAAACAATCAATCCCCCCAGCCCTTTCCAGAAGGGTCATATAGATTGCATCTACTTCGGACCCACGGGCTTCCCTACATGTAGGAAAAAAACCGCCCTGAGATAGGGGTGTATAGCAAACCTGCTGCTGTGAGCTTCTCAAAAAGAACACCTGAATGGTAACCACCTTTCCAGATGTATAGTTTTACTATCCCAAAAAAAAAAAAGATCTGCACCTTATCTCGCGGATCTCCTCTTAAGAGGAAAACAATATGAAACAGATATGATGGGATTTATACAGTGTAATTCAGTATTCTTGCAAGGGTATACATAAAAGTGAAACAGAAATAGGGAGTTTTGTGACAGATTCCATACAAAAAAAAAAACAAAAAAAAAAATAATTGGATGAAGGATCACAATAGTGAGAAAAAGGAGGTTGTTCCATGATTCGAACCAACTCTCCATCAAACTATTTTGCTAACGAGAGCCCCATATATTGTTGAACACCATCCTTAGAAAGGAGGTCTGCATCACGGTTTTGTTCCCTGTAAATTTGAAAAGAAGAGATTTGATTAAAAAACTATTTTAAGGCTAGGACCTCATATAATAACGGAATCAAAATATAGTTTAGGAATATTTCTGTTCCATTAAACCATTTTATGATATTCATAAACACCGAAGATCTGAGCTTCTCTCAGCTCAAATAAGGAGAGCTAACACAAAAGGAGATGAAGTGATTTAAGTTCTGCAAATTTGTTTGTGCCAGTACCAAGTCCAACTGATGCTTTGTACACTTTCCCTGAAGGGATGTGTATGGTGAGCCCTGCTATACATATTTTTTGTGGATCAGAGGCCACGTCAAAATACGCCCATGAGATGTCTCCCCTAATTTCTTCTGATTTAATGATTCTGACTTACTAGGGTTCTGAAGGAATGGGAATATATTAAAAAATGAAGACTCCTTCAGTAGCTAACAGGTTTATGGGGAACATGATGTCTTGGAAAATGGCTCGGTTCCTTGCAATCAAAGTTCCCCAAACTACAATGAGTGGAATGTTCCTCACCTTGTCATTTGGAGCTTCGTTCCACCATCTATGCCATGACTCCGAGATAGTTTGACCTTCCCATTTCTAAGGAATTTTGAGTATCCCCAAATTTTCAATCGAAAGGATGTTGTTGTAGGGACAAGAGAGGAAAAATTGGTACGTGAACTCCCTGCTAAATTTTCACAGAGTGCGCCATCCTAGACCTATTTTTTCCCCTTCGTTGAAGAATTCCCAGGAGGGAACTTTATTTTGTTGAATGCACCAGAAAAACAATTTTGATTTCACCGAACCTTTTAGCTCCCACAAAGGTTTATACCACAACTCCAGCTCCCCCCATCCCTTCTGTGACATTATCCATTTGTAGCCATCTTTGGGGGTGTACTGGCCCGAGGGGTAGTGAACCCACCTAAGCTCATTTGGTCTCTCCTGGAGGCAAACATGTGTTCTGTGAAGCTCACTGACGTATCTCTGCCACTCCTCTTTCCATCTATCATCCAACTGAAGAGCTTCTCCTAACATCCATTCTTGTCTCTACATGGTTGAATGATCCATCTAATTAATATGGCTTAGAGTGTGAAAGCCTCAGAGGTCCAAGTGCTTAAGTATATCTCTTGAGAGGGAAAAATTCCGATTACATCCCACCAACGGATCCCGACCTATCCTTTCCTGTGCACGATCCCCGACATGCCATGCCAACCCCTGTTCAATAATCTTGATTGATTCCATCGTTGCTTTCCAGACGATTGAAGAATTTTTCACTTGCTTTGTAGGGAGACACATCCATTTGTCCAATGGCATCAGATCAATGTATTTCCTTTTAGACACTGATGTCCATAAGTTCTACAGGGTGATAAGTATCTAGCCCAGTTTTGCTACCAGTGATAGGGTGAAAGAAGGGAGGTCCTTAATCCCCCAACCTCCCTAGGCTTTTGGTTGCACAATTTTCTCCCATGCCACCCATGACATAATTTGTTCTGACTTAGATCCTGACCATAAGAATTTGTTTTAGATTTTTTTAATAGTAGAGAGGATACTTTTAGGAACCCAAGTTAGGGCCGCCCAATAAACCGAAATAGCCATTGCTATATATTTCATTAGCACAAGCCTCACATCTCATGAAAGCCATTTAAAGCTCCAGTGCTTCATCCTTGACTCAGTTTTTTCCACAAGCCAGTGCATATCCTAGATTCGATAAGAATATGGCTTTAAATAGAAACCAAGATATTTGAAACTGTCTTGGATGGATTTAACTTCGAACGCCATCACTTCTGAAATTTGATCCGCTTCAACTCATGAGAGGCCTTCCATGGTAATGGAGGATTTATGACTATTGATACTTAAGCCAGTGGCCTTTAGGAAGAGGTAAAGCACCGCTTTTATCTTACGGATATCCTCTATTCTTCCATTACTGAACAGAAGGATATCATCAACAAAGAGTATATGAGTAATGGAAAGGTTGACAACAACCTCAATACCTTTCACTTCTCCCTTTCATTTAGCATTGTGAATCATCTGATCGAGTCCTTCCACAGCAAGAAGAAAGAGAAGAGGGGATATAGGGCATCCTTGGTGAAGGCCTCTTTCAATATGAAAAAATGGAGTTGCATCTCCCTTGATCGGGATGGTGATACTGGTGGTTGTGATACACCCGATTACCCAGTTGATGAAGTCAATCCTAAAGCCCAAGTGAGTCAGAAGCAAACAAAGATACATGCAACTGATTTTGTCATATGCCTTTGAAAGGTCAATTTTTACAATAGCTCCTTTTTTTCGGCTTCTTTTCAAGCTATGAAGAGTTTCATGTTCCACCCCTACTGCCTCTTGAATTTGCCTTCCATCAAGGAAACCAAATTGTTCCAACGAAATGTTTTTTGAGAGGAAAGGTTTGAGATCAGTTCCTATCACTTTTAAAATGATTTTAGCAATGCATATAGAAAGAGATATATGCCTGAAGTCATCAAAAGAACTTGGATCCTCCTTCTTGGGAATGAGGGCGAGGAAGGTGAAGTTGAAAGGTTGATAGATGGTACCCGTGTTCCTTAACTCTTCTACCACTGCTAGCAGGTCCTCTCCCAAAAATCCAAAAAAGTGTTGGAATAATTCTACCGACCATCCATCTAGCCTTAGGCTCTTATCCTTCTGAATTCCCTTGAGAATGCCTTCCACCTCCTCTTTCGTCATAGGCTCCATTATGTTGTCATTCCCTTCTTCCTCAATATAAGTGGGGAAAAACTGGGCCAACCTTATCACTTTAGCTATAGAAACCTCTGAGGGGGCTTTGAAGAGGGCTTTAAAATGCTTACATCCCAAGGATGATAATTCCTTAAAGAATCTAGCAGTACTCCCTGTTTTCTCCCTATAATTTACAATATTGGCAAGAATAAACACTACAGGGGGCCACATCAGAACTACTTTGGAATCCTAGGACCTAGCCTTCCTGGATTCAGAGAGGGATCTCTCTATTAAGTGTTTTCAAAGTATATACCTCTATGCTTTGTTTGTGATATTAGGCTAGTTATGAAGCTCAGAGAACTTGTTTGTTTGGTTGGGATGGATATCATTAACTGAAGAAGTTAACTGAACGGTGAAGGTGAGAGTAGATTGAAGAATGTTTCAGCTAAAAAGATAAGTTATTAAATGGTATTAACCTATTGGGCTATGGAGTCACAAAAGGATTTAATTGTACAACAATTCTTCAAGAGTTTCCATAGGGCAAGTCATCTATATGAAAGGATCTTTTAGATTGAATTGTGATATGAAACATTAAAATGTTGTGAAAGAAGCAAAACTAAAACCAATTAAGAATCTAACTTCACTAAGACAAGAAAATCCTTTCAAAGTAACTGTTTGAAGCAAGCCAAAGGATAGGGAAAACCATAGACTTCTTTGGATGAACTTTTATTAAAGCACAATTTTGAGATAACAATCCAGTAATCCTAAGACTACTTTCAGAAAGGAGAAAACATATAAGAGAACGAGGAAAATAGCCTAGGATCAGACAGAAACTTTGAATTCTAGCCTTCTGTTGACATACTCTCAAGGGATCTTTCAAGGAAAATGTAAAAGACTAGCCAGAGGACAAGGAAAACCATAAACTTCCCTGGGTTAAGTCTACTTAAGAAACCTTGAAAAGAAGATTCAAAAACAATATCTCAAGTTGTACACAGAAAGACATGGGCTCACCAACATTTCTTCACTCGTTATACTCTATTGAATCCTTCTCAAATCAACAAGCTAGATAAACCTAGAGGGAAATTAAGAATCCTCTAAACATACCTTAGCAGAAGAAAACATAAAGATAAAGCTTTCAGACAAAAATAGGGTACTTTTCAGTAAATCCTATTCTAAATTTTATGTTCTTTATCAGAGAAAATGGAAAGCATGTAAAACATAAGGAAAAATAAAAATAGTGAGGAATAACATCACCTTTAACATAGACCAGGATCCCATGAATTAGCTTGTATTATTGTTGAAGAGGTAAATCCAGTCTGCAGATAGAGGCGATCCCTACTAGCCCAGCAGCGGTCTAGCAACAATCATCAAATGCTACAGCGCAAGTTCCTAATTGCGAATAAATAAACCAACAATGGAGGCCTACCTGGAGTCCAGTGCTATGATTCGTAGAAGAGACAGCGTTCCCGTTCCTCAGCCTCGGTAGATCACGATCCCCACGATATCCGTTAATGGACACCTGCACATGCAAGAAACAATACGAATACAAGCATAAAATCCAGAATGCGCAACTATATATCAGTCAGAAAGGATATAACTCATTATTAGCATAAGTGAAAAACAGAGTGGAACCATAACCGGTAGTCATTCATTAATAAGCAATCGAAAGAGAGTACAACCAATGTTCTGACGCCGTGGTCTCCTTCGGAAGGGTCCCTAGTCGTTCATGTCTCGCAAAGCTCGCCAGGGAAAGGGCAAGCCTCTCTAGAGTCTCTCGACGATAGTCTCCTTACTTGAGTTGGCCTTAAGGGAAGAAAGAGGGCTCTTATAGCACAAAGCCTCTTGGGAATTTGGAGATTCAAAGCTTAGGCACTTCAAGACTAGCTTGCAATGGCAATAGGCAAGCTTTTATAGATGGGGAAGGAGGGAGTTGGGATCCCTATTATTGTGGGATTGGCCCTATCATCAAGGAAGGTTCCATGAAAGGTGGCAAACCACTTCCCTTCCATGGAACTCCCGTAGCCAAACCTCCCAACTCAAGATAGGCAATGGTTTCTGAGTTTGTTGAAACACAACTTCCGCCATCTTTATTTAAAAAACACTCCTTAAATTGGCTGGCGCGACTGCGACTCTGGGACAGAGCGCCAGTTGGCGCGACCTATTTGCAGGATTTTCCCCATTGGCACGAGTGATGAACTGTCTGCCCGCGCCAATGCAAAAGGAGATGTTTTCATGGTTTTTTGCAAGGAGATGTCTTTAGGGCAATTGAAGCTCATGTTTAGAGGAATGCAATGATGATGGTTTCAAGGCATGACATTACTCACAGGTCACATAATGGGTCCTCCATTGTGTGGGACGGGGAATGGTAGGGACAGTGACAAATTACTGTGTAACAGATGCCCCCTAAAGTATGAGGCCCGAGAGAGAGAGAGGGGTGAAATGCTTTACAAGATCATGTTCAACTAAAGCCCTGTCATCGAAAAACCTGCATAGAAAAATACAACTGATATCTCAAGTACATGATGTATATGCGGTATGGGCGCAGCCATCCGAAACAAAGTACACTATAATCCGGATCCAGGGTATGGGCGCAACCATCCAGCAAGGATCAAAAATAAATAGAGTCAGGTATGGTCGTAGCCATCCAATCAGTGAGTCATGTACAAAATGATAATAATCCACAATCGCAACCTGGATTACAACAGACACAATCCAGGGTCTTGCACTCCATCTCGACCCAAATGAAGTACAAGTCCAAGCATGCAAATATGTGAGCTGAAGTCGAACATGCAAGAACATCGTCTGATCACCAGCCAATGATGAGAGCTGTTAACAGACGCGAGAGGAACCACCAATAATGACAATGGCCCTCAAGGTACTACAGGTACAATCTACGACGTGTGAATCAATGAGCTGGCGTCGAACACCCGTAGAATCACTCGATCGGAGGCCAATGATGAAAACCCCACGTCGAACACGACGAACCTGCCATTAAGGCATGCAGGCTCCAAGGTACCATAAAGGAGTCTCTAGATCAACTTCCTGGATAATGAGCTGAAGTCAAAAAGAAGTGACCTTGATGGAAGGTGGGCCATAGTGTTTCCCACATCATCAACACGAGACAGAGGAACATGATGTTTTTTGTGAATCAGAATAAGATGAGAATAAAAGGAAGGTTGATATTTGCAGAGGTCAACTTCTCTTGAACATATTGGCGGCGTGACAATGGATTTGACAGTATTTTACATCAAAAGATCAGAGGTCATAGTGATGAGGCAAAGAGAAGTTGAGAGGTCAAAATATATTACCCAAACCCACAGAGGCAAGTGAAAAACGTGATGAGATATCCCCAACCCGACACGAATGCAGAGAAGTGGCATGTTCAAGAGCGACATACTGCCAACACGAAAATGATTTTGGTTCCATTTTCCCCACCATTTCGGTGAGTTCCTCTTTATTTTTAGACAATATTGAAGAGGATACCATATGCTTGTCATATAAGTCCGCCCTTCGGGTGAATCCATCTTAGTACATTTAACGAGCCCTAGGAAGGAGGAACTCGGAGAACGTCATTTCGACTGAATCTGATGCCATCAGGGTTTAACGAGTCTGACAAAGGAAGAACTCGACGTCTTTTCATGTTTAGAGAGTTTGAAAAGACAGCAGAAAAGTAAACTCCAAAGGTCCCTTTTTGTGAATAGTTCCTCAGACCCGAAAAGGTAGAAAACTATGTCTGAGAAAACCTCCTAGTCGCAATAGGCTAGGGTATTCCTTTTTCGTAAATAATCCATCCCAGTCCGAAAAAGGGGTAAACCTATACTGGGTATATGTCGATTCGTGTCCACTTTAACGAGATCAAAACGACAAGGGCCTCGGCAATCTTTTCATGTTTAGAGAGTCAGAAAAGAGCTGAAAGATGACTCCTCCTAGAGGAACGAGTAGTATAAAGGGTAGCAACTGGTTCCGGTAATGGTGGAACTGATCAAAACAAGTAAAGGTTAAGAGGCTGGCTAACAAGACCACTCATCACAGTGGTTCCTCAGGAACGGGTAAAACAACCAAGTGAAGGCATATGATCGGCCAAGCAGATAGTGACGATGGAATAAGAAAACCAAGGCTCATCTGGCAAAAACAGGCTGATAAAATGACTATCACAAGAGGTAAAATGGGCAAGGTTTCATTTTTACACAAGCTTGAAATTAGGAAACTCTGCTTGAAGTTGGTTTCATTTTTACACAAGCTTGAAACAAAGATAAACTATGCTTGAAACCGATTTCATTTTTACACAAGCTTGAAACGGAAACAAACTATGCTTGAAAGAATTAAGCATGCCCCCAGCATGGTGACTCAATTCGAGGTACATGCCCCCCAAGCTTCAGTCCATATGAAAGGCAGATGGAGTGAAGGTTCAAATTACGAGATCAAGAGAAAGACTCAACTGGGATTCTACGAGATCTGATCAAAGACTCGAATTGAACAAGAATGTGTTTCATTATTTTAACGAGGTTGACACATTAAAAGAACTATCCTCGGGACACCTTGTTTCATGGGTTAAGGAGCTTGACACAAGAAAAGGAACTATGCTCCGACAACCTTGTTTCATTTTTTAAGGAGCTTGACACAAGAAAAGGAACTATGCTCCGACAACCCTGTTTCATTTTTTAAGGAGCTTGACACAAGAAAATGAACTATGCTCCGACAACCTTGTTTCATTTTTTAAGGAGCTTGACACAAGACAAGGAACTGTGCTCCGATCAGCTTGTTTCATTTTCTAAGGAGCTTGACACAAGCCAAGGAACTGTGCTCCGATCAGCTTGTTTCATTTTTTAAGGAGCTTGACACAAGAAAACGAACTGTGCTCCGACCAAACCTGGTTTCATTTTTTTAAGGAGCTTGACACAGGAAAAGAACCATGCTCCGACCGACCTCATCATAATGAACAAGAAGTCATTGCTTCCAAGAGTTCCACTCCCGATGGAAGGAAAACATCCTGGAAGTCAGGACCCAATGCCCCTAGCACCTGATGTACGATGGCATCATCACTGAGCACAGGCACGGGGTAGGTAGCCACATAGTTGACCTGCGGTGGGGCAGATACAACGGGTGGATAAAAAATAAGAAGGGATGATGGCGGGCCAGTTGCCACATCAGGACCAAAGAACGAAAGTTGATCAATGGTCACGATCCATCCTTCATGTGGAAAACAGACCACACGAAAAAGGGAGGAGACAAGTGCTCCCATGGCATAGGTGTAATTGCGCCCCAAAAGTAGATTGAAATCTAAGGGGCCTGGAACAACCATCACATCCATATGGACGGTTTTACCTCCCAAAGTAACAGGCAACTTCGAAAGGATCCCTAATGGTTGACTCGTTCTTCTGTTAAACGCCAAAAGATTCTGCGTAACAGGCGCAAGTGGCGGCGAGCCAAAAGCTTGCCAGGTAGTTGAGGATAGAATACTAACAGAGGTGCCTTCGTCTATAATGGTACTGGGTACAACCAGACCAAGAGCCTGTACTGTGATCTCGAAAGGCACATAAGACGGAAGGCAAAATCCTACGAATCGACTCCAATCAAAGGAAGCAACCAAACTACTCGGAGGGGCTACCATCGAACCACGATGGTCTTCCCCTGGTGTTACGATCGAAGAAGGAGCATCCTCCACGACCTCCATCTCGAAGGTGGGAGGGATATCCTCTGGGACCTCCATCACAGGAGGCGGAGGAGCAAGTTCTGAGGGTGTAGGGACAGGAGAATCTTTCTCCAAGTCCAAGGAATCTGAAGAAACAAGAAGAACCTGAGGGATGTGAGATCCACTCGCAACAGAAAAGACCTGGTGCACCGTAGACGGGGCCAGCTCGACCGATCCCAAGACCAAAGGTTGGTCGAGGATGGATTCCTGAATTTGAATTTCTGGGGGAGCAGGATCGACCAAGGATGACTCTTGACCAATCATAAGATCGGCTGGTGGAGGACTCAAAGACAGCTGCTTATAACCAATCGGAAGGCACGACGTAGAAACAGCTGAGTTTTCCAAAACTCGCTTGGCTTCGTCCATATACGAACAAAGTTGAATGGCATGGTGCCCTTCACACAACTTATATGGATTGGTAATCTTACCCTGCTTCTTAGGAGCCTTACCAGCACCAGTTGAATATTTCCCCCCAACCTGACTCCCAGAAGCCAAAGGAAATGGCGGACGACCATTGGACCATACTTCAAGCACCTTGGGAATGCCAGGGCAATCTCGAAGAAGATGGTCTCCCATGCACAACATGCAAGGGAACTTGACTTTCCGTGGAGGGTTGGAAGGTTTATCAAGAGGAGACTTCTTAGAAGCAGTAGCTACACTCTTAGCCTCTCTCTTATTAGACTTCTTCTTCTTTATCTTCTTCTTCTTCTTCTTAGCCACCTGGTTACTCGAATCCAGACTTTCATCAGGCGAAGTAGAAGAGGAGGACGCAGAAATAGGTGAAGGAAGGGAGAGGTCCACCTTAGAATCAACATGATGTTGTTCAGGTGGAGGAACTGATTGACCAGTAGCCGGGACATTCAGGACCACAGAGGTTGAGAACAACCAAACAGGCAACCCAACCGTTAACCCAGGAAGGGACAACGTTGCCATATAAGGAGCACCAACATTTCCAAAAGGAGGAAAATGACCAGGATTCCCATCGAAGGGGATTCCTTGGTTGGTGAACTCCAGAAAAGTTGCCATCAGAAACGATCTTCAGTACAACACCCTAAGGAAACTAACTTTAACCAAGAATATTTCATGGGTAGTTAATTTTTATGACATTGAAACAAAACTCTACCGTTTCATATTTTAAGAGTCGAGAAACAGGCAAAAGGTGACTCTATCACTTTCAGATTGGAAACAAGCATGAAAGGACAAGCGCTTGATGACCTTTTCAAATTTAAAGAGTCAGAAAATATCGAAATGACTACTCAGGAATGCTAGGCAAAGGGTGTACCAAATAACCGTGAACTGCAATATACACCTTGGTTTCAAAATGAAAGAGAAATCAACCAAGGACTTAACGTACGTGCAGGCAATCTCCCCGAATGATGTGTCTGGTGTATCACGGGTATAGGGCGGTAGACTCGGCTTCCTATGGATAAAGGATTGAAACTTAGTGGGGTCTCCCTTTATATACGCGATGGTACAGGGAGCACAAGTCCATACTAGCGCTGTCTAAAGCCAAGAGGCGAACGACAACTACTAGGTTTTAAGATGCCGGAACACGCCTCTAGCCTAGACCTCTAAATGTTTCGTTAATGTTTCAATGCTTCCTTAGGTAAATTGAGTAAATTTTAATGTTTATCTTCAATTACATTTCGGTTTCAAGGCCCTACCGTATGTCATATGACAATATCCTGTATGCAACTATATGAGAAAAGAAAACTTTTCAATTCGATGAATGCTATCTAGTTAAGGGAAGAGATTCAAACAATGATGCAAAAAACAACAACACTGAAAATGAAACTTTTCCAAACTAGATGACTTTCACTATTCGAAAGTAATTTCAAACATTCAACGATACGAATAATGCAATGTAATCTATGCAAAATCCTTTTTTTCAGAAACTATGCAATTGTAATCTACGCACAATTTCCTTTTCCTTTTCAAATGATAAGAATGCACTCAATGCATTTTTTGATGAAATGAGAATCTACTTAATGCACTCTTTTAATAAAAGAGAATGCAATCAAAGCGATTTCTAGTTTTCAATCATTAAACAATGTGATCTAAGTTCAATGATAAATCTCAAAAATACCTTTCAATGCAATGTGATCTAATGCATTTTAACGAAAAGAAAACAATGAGACGAAAACTAAAAAAAACGCAAATCTTCTTAATGAAGGATGAAAGCAAAAGGGATGCAAATAAACACTAAGAATGCAATCGTTGTTTCAAAATACGTTGTGACAAAATCCCTCAAAAGTTGACAAGACATATGCGGTCAAAGACAAAAAGGACTTCCAAAGCAAGAGATCAAAACAAGGCATTCATTCCCTTTTACATCAAACAATCATAGAAAGAAGACATTCCAAATAATGAGCAATGTAATCTATGCTCATACAGAGGAAAGACCCGAAGGGAAAGACACACTGGTGAAGGATTAAGGGAAAAAAACTCAATTTTCATACACCCTGAAATTGGCACGACTTGTCCATTGACAACTAGCGCCAATTGGCACCAATTGGCGCGACTTGATCACTGACAACTAGCGCCAATGACTAATTGGCGTGGGTTGCTAACTGACAACAAGCGCCAATGCCTGAAAATGAAAAAACAAAGAATTTCTCCCAACCAAGACCAGACTCACCACTTCAAGGAGAATCCAAAACAAACCCAGAAGTAAAGTACTGACCAAAAGAAACTTCCGAACAAGGGTAAACCCTAGCACCTACAGGAAATGGCGCAACTGTCTGGCTGTAATCCGCGCCAGACAGGGGATGGCACGACTGATAAACTGGCAACCTGCGCCAATTGGCACGACTGTCAGGGCTAAACTTGCACCAATCAAGCCAACTATGAAAAGGTGAAAATTCGGAAAAGCAGAGGTCAGATCTGATCCTCTGGGGCTGAACCAAAAGCCAAACACAAAAGAGCCAACCCAAAAAACCAATCAAGCAAGGAGAATCAAGAATCAACCGAAAAGACAAGACAATCAAAACGAGACAACCAAAACTAGACAATCCCCAGCGGAGTCGTCGAATTGTTGAGGAGGTAAATCCCCTCTGCGGACAGAGGCGATCCCTACTAGCCCAGCAGGGGTCTAGCAACAATCATCAAATGCTACAACGCAAGTTCCTAATTGCGAATAAATAAGCCAATGATGGAGGCCTACCTGGAGTCCAGTGCTATGATTCGTAGAAGAGACAGCGTTCCCGTTCCTCAGCCTCGGCAGATCACGATCCCCACGATCTTCGTGAATGGACACCTGCACATGCAAGAAACAACACGAATACAAGCATAAAATCCAGAATACGCAACTATATATCAGTCAGAAAGGATATAACTCAGTATTAACATAAGTGAAAAACAGAGTGGAACCATAACCAGTAGTCATTCATTAATAAACAATCGAAAGAGAGTACAACCAATGTTCTGACGTCGTGGTCTCCTTCGGAAGGGTCCCCAGTCGTTCACGTCTCGCAAAGCTCGCCAGGGAAAGGGAAAACCTCTCTAGAGTCTCTCGACGATAGTCTCCTTACTTGAGTCGGCCTTAAGGGAAGAAAGAGGGCTCTTACAGCACAAAGGCTCTTGGGAATTTGGAGATTCAAAGCTTAGGCACTTCAAGACTAGCTTGCAATGGCAATAGGAAAGCTTTTATAGATGGGAAAGGAGGGAGTTGGGATCCCTATTATGGTGGGATTGGCCCTATCATCAAGGAAGGTTCCATGAAAGGTGGCAAACCACTTCCCTTCCATGGAACTCCCGTAGCCAAACCTCCCAACTCAAGATAGGCAATGGTTTCTGAGTTTGTTGAAACACAACTTCTGCCATCTTTATTTAAAAAACACTCCTTAAATTGGCTGGCGCGACTGCGACTCTGGGACAGAGCGCCAGTTGGCGTGGCCTCTTTGCAGGATTTTCCCCATTGGCGCAAGTGATGAACTGTCTGCCCGCGCCAATGCAAAAGGAGATGTTTTCATGGTTTTTTGCAAGGAGATGTCTTTAGGGCAATTGAAGCTCATGTTTAGATGAATGCAATGATGATGGTTTCAAGGCATGACATTGCTCACAGGTCACATAATGGGTCCTCCATTGTGCGGGACGAGGAATGGTAGGGACAGTGACAAATTACTGTGTAACAATTATTAATGTTCAAAACAGTTACATACTTCAAGTCCAACAGGTCTTTACAGCTCAAAACTTCTCTTCTCAGCCTAGTGTTCTTCAACTACTCAACAACACTTCAACTGCTCCAGCAACTATCTTACACCTCAATGACAATCCAACCAACCATAACAATGAACTCCTCATACAGTATTTATAGGTAAATGAGGAGGTGGAGTGAAAGAGGGGGTCTCTAATTGTTCATAAATGACAGAGTAAATGTTTTTGACCTTTGAAACCATGCAAGGCCCAAGTTAAAATATATTTAAGTCTAACTTTGCATTTATATTAACATTCTGAACTACTTGGTTACTTTTGTTGACTTTTAGGCTTTTTAAGTAGGCTTTTAATAACTTCTGAGCTGTCTTTACAAATATCTCTAACTGTAATAACTTTGTGTGTCTTTTTTAGGCAAATCAGGCATGTAGGTGGCATTTTGGTTCTTTTGGAGGAGTCATTGCCTCTATGGATTTGGCATTCGAAGCATTCTCTTGCTGATCTGTCATGTTTATACCATTTTAAATTAATTTGTCTTCAAAATCTGTCTCTATCCTTAGTCTGCTTGATTAAGTCTTCGTTCTTCTGAATTATTCCTTAACCTTTCTATTTAATTTCTCTCTTCACTATTCTTCACTAATATTTTGATGTTTCTGTGTATAGGTTGCTTGTTTCCCGCACTATAGGGTTTTTTATTGGTCGACCAATGTCCATGAAACATTGATAAATACTGGAGTAAACCCTGAATCTCCATTTCTGCATGATTTTACCTTGAGGATCGTCATCCTGGGCTTTCAAGCCACTGATATTTGGTTGTGGGAGGGCCTGTACATTTATAGGCTACCATTAATTCTGCACTAAAACATAAAAATGTTAATAAAACTTGTGCTTGTGGATAAACTGCTTCAGAGGCTTTGTGAGGGCAAAGGAGCGATGCAGAGGAGGGAGAATGCACAGATGGGAAAGGTTCCATGGTGGAATTGTGAATAAACAGGAACAATTTTGAATAATGGCACGAACGGGGAAGAATGGTTTTGGGGAATACCGGGGTGGTATTCGCACGAGGGCTAAGTGGTAAGTGGTCTTGGTTCTTTCGAACGTGATACCATACATCAGGCAACACCTATCTAGGGCGAAACCGCTCATTTCACACAGAAATGGGGCGTTTAAACCTTTGAGGAGGATTCGGCTCGAAATGGATCATGGGCAGGTAGATCTAGGGGATCCATGGTCTAGATCTGATTGCAGGTTTACGCAAAATAAAAAATGGTCGAGAGCGGGATAAAAAGGCAAGAGTGCGATGGCCGTTGGATCCGGTAGATCAACGATGGAGATGATATCGGAGAAAGGTGGGTAGAGGGGAATGGTTGGGAGCAGGATGAAAAAGGCGAGAGTGTGATGGAAATTGGATCGAGTAGATCAACGGTGGAGATGATATCAAAGAAAGGTGTGTAGAGGGGAATGGTTGGGAGTGGGATAAAAAGGCGAGAGTGTGATGGCCGTTGCATCGGGTAGATCAACGGTGGAGATGATATCGAAGAAAGGTGGGTAGAGGGGAATGGTTGGGAGCGGGATGAAAAATGCGAGAGTGTGATGGCCATTGGATCAGGTAGATCAATGGTGGAGATGATATCGAAGAAAGGTGGGTAGAGGGGAATGGTTGGAAGCGGGATGAAAAAAGCGAGAGTGTGATGGCTGTTGGATCGAGTAGATCAATGGTGGAGATGATATCGGACAAAGGTGGACAGAGGATGAAATAAGAAATGAAGGGGGCTTAAGGGGAAGTGTGGTGCAGTCATGCCGTCGGGTCACACGAAGAAGAGGGGCTAAGGATTTTAGCCCTCAAGGGCTTAAAGCCTGCTTTTGATAAAATGTCGGAAATAGGCCTAAAAATGGGTTTTTTAGCCTTTTTTGATATTCCGATAGGTATTTAAAAGAGGGTTTAAACCATATAAAAGGGATTTTTTATGATTTAAAGGGTATTTATGGGAAAATGAGGATAAGTGAGGGAAAAAAGGGGATTTCTAGGGGAATGAGATGATGATTTAGGATAAGTGAAAAATGAGTGAAAATGGGTGAAATGAGTTTATGGAATTATGGGAAATAGCTTTGAAACAATTTCTTTTATATCATTAGGATACTATAGGAAGCCTTTGAGTGAAGGTATCAGTGGAATGATTCTTTTTAGGATAATGAACATAGTGGGCTTTCAAGAACTTCATAGATTTTGCATAAAATTTGTTTCTTGAAAGCTGAAAGAATAATTTAGCCATCATGAGATATAACAGAATTTATAGATGGCTAACACTCCCTTCCTCTATTTGCATCCCCAAGATAGTATTAATATTTTTCCTTCCTTTAGAATAGTTTTGGAAAAATTTCATGTTTTCATCCCCCACTGCCAACCATATAGCCCTGCTTTTGAGTCTCCATATTTCTTCAATTTCCAATAGGATTTTATCTCTTACAGTTTCAAGGCTCTTTACTGTATCCCTCATTTCAATAGAGACATAACCTGCACCCTCAAGCCTCTCCAAAAAGTCTAGTTCCTTCATTTATCTTCCTTAAGTCTTTCTCCTCCCTCTTTTTTTCGACCTTTTCCCATTCTAGAGTAGTTTTTTTCATTCTCTTGAGGTTTTCCATAAATCGTGATCCCATACCACCCTGCCCATCCAACCCTCCCTTCCTCCAGGTGGAGTGGAACAAGAGGTTGTAAAACTCATCTTTGAGCCACGATGAGTTGAACTTGAAAGGCACCCCCGATTTTTTATATGCCCTTTATTCTCTAGCAAGATGGGTAGGTGGTCAAAGATACCCCCTTCCCCAACCCAATACCGAAAGACAAAGGATTGGGTTGCCAACTCTTCATGGAGGAGGAAATGGTCCAACTTCTTTACCACCCTATCCTCCCCAGTTCTTTTGTTCCTCCATGTGGGCCTGGGTTTTATTAGGTTTGCATCCACTAGATGAGTGACTACCATTTTGTTGAGAAAAAATTCAGAAATGGGGTTTACCTAGGAAGAGGGGCCCAAGGATTCAAAAATCCCCATCGATAAATTTAGGTCTGCTCGTAGAACAAGGTTTTGGTTTTTCATACAAGACTTAGAGAAGATATTTTGCTAGTACTGCATCCTATCCAGACAAGGGCCATACACGTTAAGAAGTGGTAGTGGGTGACAAATTTCATTGGAATAGACATCCATAGCTAAGGCATTTTCAAAACCCCAGGAGAAGATCTCCTTCAGTCTTCCAGATTTATTCCCAACACCAAACCCCCTGACCTCCCTTTGGCATTCAGAGCCCAGAAGATCCACCCTGGGAACATTGTGGACAAAGCTCCAAACACTTCCTCCCCCATCCCCAAATTCTCCTGTAACATAAGGATATCTCCCTCGTAGGACTTCATCAGAGCCCTAAGTGCTAGTTTTTTGGGTTAGCTAGAAAAGCCCCTGCAGTTGAAGGAGAGAATAATCATCGATAACCCAGGGTAGGGGTCTGCGCTACTGTAAGCACCCCAACTAAGGAAAGATGCTTCCCATCGGTAATGTCAATTTTGGCCCTAACCAGGGCTTTGGAGAGGTTGGATTTCCTACCCCTTGATTTTCTAGGGCCATCCGAAATAGTTTGAGGACACAGGCCTCCAATCACCTCCTCCTTCATGGACTTCTTCACCAGGGATCTAATATTATATGGGTGTTTTTCATGGATACCAGGCCGAGGAGGAGAAGACTCATGGTCAAGGAAAGGGGGGGGATCCAAAGAGATACCAGGGATGGAGGTTATGATATTGTCCAGGGACTCTATAACATCATGCATATGTATGGATTCCATTCATGATGGCCTAGAGGGACCAGGCCTTGAAATTGCAAAAGCAGAAGAACACAAAGAGAAGTAAGGAGAAGAGGAAGAGATTGGGATCGTACCCTCCTGAAGAGATGCCGCAACCTCGGCTTCAAGGATGGGAGAGGAGACTAGAAGTTGCTCCGGATCTTGATTCATAATTGAGCGGTTGAATTGCTTGACAAGTAAGTATGTGGGGGCTTTTTCTGTCTGGATATCGCCTGGACCTTCAACCCCTTCAATTAGATATTCCTCAGATGCTCTGAGCTCCTCAGATACCGGTTCCCTTTCTGGCACTCAGTTTTCCCTCTTCTATTTTCTTCTCCTTTGATGCCTAAGTGGACAATCTTTCGCCAGGTGGCCATATTTGTGGCATCGGTGCCATCGAAAGGGCATATATTCCAACATCTGAGTGAATTCAAGTTCCTTATATTTGAGACGTATTTCTTCTACTAGCCATTCTTTAGGATTGAGATTGACCAAAATTCTATCTACACTCAGGTCCATGGTCTGTAGAAATGATTGATCTGCTTCCAAGAACTGCCCCAGAGTGTTCCCTATCGACTTGAAAGGCGAACCCGTCCAAAACTGAATCCGAAGCCCCTGAAGTTTTACCCATACCAGATTTTCTTCTATTTTTTTCCTCTATGAATCAAACAATGATGTCCACTTCTGAAATAAAATAGTTATTTTCCCAAAATTTTAGTTCTGCTCCATTACCCATTCCACATGTTCCTTTTTTCCAAATTTTATCATGAATCAACCCCGGACTAATGGTTTAATTTCAGTAGGACTCCCTGGGGCATCCACACATGCCATGGATACCCAATATAAGATGTAATTGGCCGAGTATTTCCTTCCTCAGACCCTTCCTACTAGTATTGTAGTATTGTTTCTGCAGCTTCCATGACTTCGTCAATATGGATATCCACGCCAACTACGCAGCATGGGCTCTCCTCCTTCCTTCTAATCAGCTTGGTCTTCTTTATCTTGTTTCCTGCAGCCCCACTCCTTCCTCCTTCCTCACCTTCCAATGGCCATTCGATTGCATCTAATCTTTCAGGTGTGGGTGAGCCACATTTCCCTTCAAGAAACTGATATGAATTCTCCCATAGGAGGTCCCCTTCTTCTTGGAGACTTGTAGCCCTAGCTACCACCTGCAAACCCTCACCTCTCTCGGTTCCAGAGCACTTTTCCTGCTCTTCTACTTCAGGTTCAGTGTGTTGTACTCCCACAGGTTCCAACACAAATAGACACAAGTCACTAGGGTTTTGAGGAAAAAAATTTCCAACCTCCGACCAAGATCCCGCTGCTTCACTCCCCTGTGAGAAGAGTAGATTTTCGCGAAATTTTTATCCTTGCCACTGATGGAGGTTTTTGTGGGCACTAGGAGCATCCAAATGGGATCCTATCCATAGATCTTGGAATCTATGACTCTCTCCGAGAAAACCCTTGAGTCTGACGTTACCCTGAATTCCACAACTTGCTACAATGTCTTCCAACCCCCCTGAAAAAAACGAGATTGGTAAATTTCTTGGTAGAAGAGGACTTACTTGGTTTTTCGTGGCTTCTGATGTTCCTTCCTTCCTGGGATTTGTCAGCTGCTGAAAAACACCTGGATCTCTCTTTTCCTTCCAGGCACTGTTGAAAGTGCTCTGTAAACTTTCCTCTAAGAAGGTTGTACCATTCACAATGCCCCAAACCCCTGCTGGATCTTTATTTTTGAGCCCCGCTCCACAGTATGCTAGAATATACCGCTTCATGTTCGTCACCGACACTTTGTGTCCCCTGATAGCTAACAGGTCTTCCGACGTCTGGACTAATTCTACCAAATCTCATTGTTTAACCATGGTTTCTGTGAACTTCAGAAGCGAATAAATTCCCCCGACAGTGCAAAGCCACCTTCAAAATGTTAACCTCGTGCTCACACCTCCGTAGGGTAGCGAGTTTAGGGTTTGATAACACAGTGATTGCAATCCTAACCCTATGGCCTCCCATTCCTTTGCACCTCATCCCATGTGCGGTGTGGACAGCGGTAGAGGGCCCGAGTGTCGACCATACTCTGACAGCCAAAGACGCCTGTCGCATCTTGTCCTCCCTTGTGCCAATTGCTGGATCGTGGGTCAAAGCTCCAGAATACCGCCGCCATGATTAGGGTTGCGTAGGTTTTCTCCACCTTCCTCCATCATGTCCTTTAGATATTAGACATTTATATTTTTCTTTTATTTTTAATTTTTAATTTTTAATTCTTAATGAAATTAATAATCTTTGATTTTTTAATCACTTTGCAGAAATTTGGAAATTTGTAAATCTAGAAAAAATTTCTAAGTCTTAAAATAAAGAGATAATAGGTTTTGAAATATAAAGAAGAATTAGATATGATGCACACTCACCTTGAATCAAAACATGATTTAAGGCCACAAGCTTACTATGCATAGTTTTCCCGATATATAGATCCACTTTTTCTATTTTGTATTATTGGTAATCTATAATTTATAATAAGCTGTCAACGCACAATCAAATTCAAACGAGTTGGCCAAAAAATAATAGCACGGCTGATATTAATATTACTGTTTGTCTAGCGAATCATATATCCAAATCTGACCTCCAATCCCTCGTACGTTCACGACGATAAAGAGATAAGGAGAGCACAACGTACCTACAAACATTATCTGCTTCACTTTTTGCAAACATACATGGAATACCATTCATTCACGTATGTGAGTTTATATATATATATATAAGAGCTAGAAATTAATAAATGAGCTGTATATGTATAAAATAATTTTTTTAACGAAGATTTTTAACTATATATTTATTTTATTATGAAGATTACTAAATTGTAAATAGATTTTCTTATATTATTATAGGTCAATATTATGATTTGGTTTGACTTATCAATATCACATACTCAAGAAACTTAATTGACATATTTTACTAATATTTTGTTTTAAAATAATTTTAGAACATTTTTAATTAAATGAAAAAGATATGACTCTTTTTAAAACAAATCTAGTTTTATGGTGATTATTATTAAAATATTAGTGAATACTCCATATACATTAAATCTCTATCATATATTTATTAATTATTGCTAATAAAATTAAAAATTTAAAAGTCCTACTCCAAAATAAACACATATATAAATATAATTATGATCATGTAAAAATATGGTTATTTTATATATTTTTAGTGAAATGTCCTTTACACCATTAAAACCAATATTGAATACTTCACCAAAATTTCCTCTATAACATCCTCGCATGTACGAAAGTTTTTCAGTTATTTCTTTACAATTCCTTGAAGTTTCAATTTTCTTTCAAGTATGGCATTAGAACGTATGCTTGTGTCACTACATTTTTATCAACCTTCATCTTTAAGCATAACACAAGGAAGAAGTCATGAAGTCTTCATTTATGTGAGATATCTAGAATGTATAGTTCCTCATCTTTTAGAGGTTTGTAATATTTCCAATAGAACCAAGGTTGGAAGAAGTCATGACGTCTTCATTTATGTGAGATATCTAGAATGTATAGCTCCTCATCTTTTAGGTTTGTAATATTTCCAATAGAATCAACGTTGGAGCTTCTAGTAGTGTTGTTTCTATTTGACTATTTATAAGATTTTAGTAAAAAAATTCACATATTCCCATTACAAATTGGTATCTTTTTAGTTTTTTAGCTGTGCAACTATAAGAAATTTGTCTATCACTACCACTACCTAAAGGAACAATTGAATCTCAATTTGAGGGTGCTTTTTTTTGTTTATAGTAAAAATGATATTGAAAAACCTGAAATTTACTTGCTAAAGTTAGCAAAAAACTTATTATCTATATTTAAATTATACGATTATAAATATCATCGATTTTTCACACTCTCAAAGAATAACTTAACCACTCCAAAAATAGTATGCTTCATGATCAAGGAATGTAATGGGGTACTTCATTAAATAGTCAATAGCCATTAAAAAGTAAAATAAATTACTTTTAAAGAGTGGTGATATAGTGATGAAGTACATAGATATTTATCCCAGCTTATAGTTTGTTGGCTCGAGGGGTCCTGACACGGGTTCGGAGGTTAAGGTTTGCCAACAAATCCCTATACTACTAGCCCTTTCGACTATGACCAGATTGCATAGGCCAAATTCTCACCTGAAATAGTATGGGAGGGTGCTGGAACCAGGTTTCTGCACCCTGGGAGAGAGCAGGTAAGTCAAGCTAGTCTGCAATTATCAAATTTACACAGCAAGAGGCTATTCGTAGGGTTTCCATTATATAACCAGAATGCAGCTTATCAGAGCTACTTAATAGGTTCGCATCCACGTGTGTACTACCAGCTATCATCAAAGAACAATATAATCGCAAAAAATTAATAGATCACAGATACATATACCAGAAACACTGAGAGTCCGTAGCTATTAAACATATACCTTCATACCTAATCATATAACCCAAGTTCGCATCAATCATAATAGAACAGATCTAGATAACATCAGATGTCAAACAATACTTTCGGATATATATTACTACCAAAATCCTTCTTACATTCCAAGAATATCGCCTGTGCACATAGCCAGTAGGGTCTGCACATAGCAGGACAGAGGATCTCCGTGCACACAACTAGTAGGAGTCTTAGCCCAAACAACTCTACCACAGATCTAACAATTCGTGCTTCACATCAATCTCTATTGTTTTCTTCCTATGAATAAAAAAGGCTTATCTATTTATACCGATTTAGCCTATGCACCCAATGGTCCGCAAATCATGGTTTGCGGACTCTTGGTCTACTTTTGACCCGTTACAATGCATTAGGGGCTTTGACCCACCCCAAAACCCCTCTGTTAGACTATATATTACAAAAATATAAAAAAATGGACAAAATTCAGAGCTTTAGGAGACCATGTTTCAACAGTCCCCCAACACAATCTTGTGACTCGTCCCAAGTCACTGTGAGGGTGGTGTCTCCACCTGCCCGTGCAACAATCTGATCACCTTGGCTAATGGAGGCATAATGCCTTCACTCTAAGCAGTGGCATTTTGTGCAATGTCGACCAACGTTTCTGAAATTGGGCATCCCGTCGTGGTCGTGCCACTCTCCAGAGTCTGGTTCAATTGCTTAACCGCAACATCAACATCTTGTGAAAGCTTGAGGGCCTCAGCATCCCAAGGCTTTAGGTAGTTGCTGAGGGCCTTCTTCTCTTGTCGAAGTTCATCAATATCGGCTTGGAGGGTGTGACTAGTGCGCGGCCGTGCCAAACACTGAGAAGGAACTAAAGTGCGATGGGTGGCTTCTAATGTCTCGAACTCTTCTTCTTTCTCCCACAAATCCTGGCTGATGCCACGCAGGATCGGGTCACCCTGGACCTTAGTCCATAACTGCATGGCCATTTCTAATAATTGGGCACCCTGCGCGATTTTCCCTGTAATGGCATTCATAGCCATAGTGACCAGCGCAGTTTGTTGGGCTCGTACCTCTAGAGTTGTTTCAGGCTGCAACTTAGCCTGGAGGTTGGCAATTTGCTACTCCATCTATGTCTTGACCATTTAAACATCCTCCTGGGAGGCCTTCAGTGTTGTAACCAACCTTTCAATCTTTGCCTGAGGGGTGGTTGTGGTCAGGATCTCTATGATAACATCTACGCAAAGTCGGTGAATCACGTTTTCGAGCTCCGTGTGCTTTGCAGTGGTGAGGCACACTTCAACATTCTTTTCATCAATTGTCTGTTTAGCCACTCCAAGTTGTTGGTGCATTTGTTGGTCTCGATGATGAATTTCTTGAAATACAGAGGTGTGGAGACGCTGTAAGGCCTCATGAGGTAGCCTAGCTAAATTCAGTTGGACTTCTGTATTGGCCTGGACTTGGATTCCCAGGTCTGGAGGAATGATCACAAGAGTTGTGCCAGGTACATAGCAGAGGTTGCTTTCATCTCTAACTAATGTTGTGTTACTCGTGACTGAGGGTGTGCGTACCTGAGTCACACTGGTTTGCAATGTGTCTATCTTCAGCTGTAGAGCATAGAGCTCAGCCTAGATTGTGTTGACCACAGCTTTCCGCTGCTCTTCTAAGGCTACCCATCTATCCTCCATGGCAAGAGAGACTGCATCAGCAATTTGTTCAAGGTCACCCTCAGTGAATGTGACTGTCTCATCTTGTTTTTCCCACTGAGAGCATTGCTTATTGCGTGATTTCTTGACAGCCTCGCTTGTTCGCTTCATGCCACAAGGGGAGGCAGTCCTCTTGCATCCAGACCTTCTGTACCTAGGTCTCGCCGTGAATCTACCTGAGTCTCCGCCTCGACGTCCTTTTCAAGGGTCTACTTCTGCTGCGCATCCTTTTGTGCAGCTGCACCCGTGTCTTGTCTAGTATTCTTGGTTGCACCTCTGATATCCTTGATGACAACAGGGGGGTGACTTGTGATGTGTTGGTTCCTTCAACGCCCTTCGCACCAGTTTTGAAGTTGATCTTCTAGTTAGGAGGCTAGAGTGAAATGATGTTTATAATTTCTTCATCCGCCACCATATAAGGGAGCGAAGTCCAGGCTTTAACCTTGTGTGCTCTGATCTGGACATTGTGCATAGTGATCTGAAATTCCAAAATACCCTTGTATATTTCATACACGGCAGGGGACAACCATGGTCAGGAGTTAATGGTTGTGGCCAAGCTACTTTGAAAGAGGACCCAGAAAAATTGGTTGTCCTCGAGACATTGCGGATCTTTATAATCCCATAAGTGTGCATAGCGAGCCCCTTCGCACATGTCGGAAGTAAGCTCAGGGAGGAATGACTCCACAGGAGCTTCCCAGGCAACCAACGCTATGAGGAACTATAACCAGGAATAAAAAAAAGCGTGGCCCTGCTCCTGGGGCTCGCGGACATTAGTCAGAAACTCATCACAGAAATATTGTGCCCAGTTAAAACATACCCCTTTCCCGCATTGTCCTGTTAACTGAATTACGTGGCTGGGACAAAGGTGACTTGAAATTTTCTCATCATCTTGCATGCCAACAACATCGTGTTGAACTGCGTGCCTTGGTCACTCACAGACTTGATTATAAAACCTCGAGTATTATGCTCCACATTGTAGGTTTTACGCACATACTCAACAGTTTTTGCCTCATACTTTTTACCCATGAGCTCCAAAGGGTTTGGTCCATGTATGTGAAGGCTAGTAATTCTATGAACCAGCACAACGTTGATGGGGATCATTTCCTAGATCCACAAGCAACCATCATGAATTAGGGCAACCAACTGTCGAGCTAGCCGGTCCGTGACGTTGTAGTGACCAAAGTGTGGCATCCTTAGCAAGTTCAGGAGACCAGACCCAGCCAATCCACACACCCAGTGCTGAGGAAATTTTTTTATCCCATCGTCTACCTAAATCGTGTCAGGGTATAACTTAGGCGCTAGCTCAGGGAAGGCCTCCAAACTGGCCAAGTCGTGATCGTCAAATTTGATCTCGTGAATCTTCCCAACAATTTCACCAATAATAGGGACCTCTCCCGTGGTCAGCGGCATTTGCAAATAAGTGATCAGGCCATCGAGGTTCTTCGGCATACAACTCGAGGTCCTGCGCAGACGGACGAAGGGAGGTAACCAGTTGATCGAGACGGCAGGCTGGGCCTTCTTATCACATGCTTGGGGCATTTCCTTTAGGGATTTTATGTTCTTCGGGGAGGTATGAGGCTTCCCCCCAACCCATTTCATGGGTTTCAAGGGTTTCCCTGAGCCTTCTGCTTTTTCCTTTCCCTTCTTCGTGACTGGGGTTGAGAAAAATTCTTTAGCCTCAGACTTAATATCTACCACTTCCTCAGTGCCTTGTTCTGCCGAGATTACTAATTCTGAGGGTTCAATAGGATTCGTAGCTATCATCCTGGTGCGAAAGAAAAACTTGGGATTTCTACTATCAGAGGGAGTAGGTTGCTCAGACATGAAAGAGATGCTATAGGCACAAAAATTCTTACAGCACAAATTCGTCTAGGAAAAACATGCCAAGTACAAGTTATTCAAGCGTTATAGAACCCTTGTCTGATCTAGCCCACCTGTTTTATAGCTTTGGTGATCACCCAATAGTAGGGTAGACATCATGTGGAACTTACCATAAAGTAAATGGTAAAAAATCTCCAGAAATTGCCTCATTAAATGCTGCCTGCCCACCCCATCCCATGGTGATTTTTTCTTTTTACTTGATTTGACTATTCCAACAGCTATTTTTCGCACCCGAGGTGCGCTCAGCATACCCCTGCGCTCCCATTGCACCCCTGCACTTTGATCATACCTCCTGCACTGCCAGCGCACCGGTTGCATTCTGAGTCTATTCCTGCCCAATGTAATTCTAAGTTGCCATAGCCCAGCCCGCAAGATCTTTTGTGTCGTTTCCTTGCCTATGAAGTGACCTCTTGCTATGCCTTCATGAGCTTATGCTAAGATAGCATTCCTTTCATGCTCTAGAATTTATCTGCACAACACTTCATCAGTGCCTAGTTTATATAAATGACATGCAATAATGGTAAACTCCTCTGCGTAGGTAACCAACTCCTTCTTTTGTTGTACTAAATATTCTACAGGTGCCATGCATGTAGTCAGGAACTGAATCATATCAACTAAGTGCGCATCAATGACATTAATGGTGAACAGTTGCGCATCAGGGAATCCTTCCTCCAAGTTAGTGGGTTCTTCGCCTGTCTCGATTCGGGACAAGTGATCCAACCCAGCATTAAACTTCCCTCGCTTGGCTATGATTTCAAAATCGTATTCCTGAATCAACAACAGCCACCTACATATTTTCCTCCCCAAAACAGGCTTATTCACTAATTACTTTAAATCCGACTGATCTTTAAACACTTTAAAGTGTCCTCCTAACAGATAATGCTGATACTTCTGTAGTGCATAGACCATGGCCAACCCTTCCCTCTCCGTGGTGGCATAATTGTGCTCTACACTCGGGATTTTCTGACTATAAAATGTGATTGGGTGATCCATGTCTCTGCTGCTAGGCTGCGTAAGGACCGCTCCCACGGAAATCCCTGAAGCATCGTCATGACACATGAAATACATTTGCCCAATCAGGAAAAAGAAGAATAGGCACAAATACCATCTTTTCCCTGAGTAGCTCAAAGCTCTTCTGGAACTCAACATCCCAACAAAATGGAACATCATTCTTAAGCAGCTTTTCCAGAGGTGTTGTGATCAGTGCATATCCCTGAATGAATTTTATGCAGTAGCTCGTATGTCCAAGGATCAAACGCAGTTGTTTCTCAGTCATAGGCATTGCCAGATTGATGATAATTGCAACCTTTGCAGGGTCCACCATCAACCCTTGTTGGCACACTATATGTCCAAGCAAGATTCTGAAGGGTATGCAGAAGATATATTGTTTTATATTTAGGAAAATTTGGTTTTTTCGGTAGGCATCCAACATCATGCGAAATTTTGAAACGTGCGCCTTTACTAAGCCAAAGATAGTCCAATCATCGAAATATAATTCTAGAAATTCGTGGATGAATTCCTTGAACACTACGACCACTACCTGTGAGAAGATAGCAGGGGCATTCTTGAGTCCAAACAGCATGACTGTATATTGGAAGGATCCCCATTCGGTGGCAAACGTAGTTTTGCTGCGATCTTCTGGTGCAATTCTGATTTGATGGTATCCTAAGAACCCATAATGAACGAGTACACTTCCTGGCCTCTTATATTATCCAGGATCTCATCAGAGAATGGTGTCGGAAATGGTTCATGTATGCAGGCGTCATTTAGCTTGCGTAAGTCCACACAGATTCGTATTTCTCCCTGTGTTTTCTTTTCCTGAAGCACCATCGAACTTACCCAATCCAACTGCTCGACCAACTCAATAATATCTACGACGAGCATTTTATTAATTTCTTCCTTAGCCTCTTGCTTATACTTAGGGTCCAGCTTATAAGGCCGCTACTTTACAGGGTGCACATCTGGTTTCAGAGTAACACACATCACCCCTAAGTCCCCCGTGATCCCCTTACACTCCGAAAATTTTGTTGGAGATAAGTCTTGACATTCCGTGAGCAGTTCTGCAATCTTGCCTACTATCTCATCATCCTAGTAGTCCCCAATTTTAGCCAACTTGGGTTTCTCTTCCATACCAATGTTAACTTCTCGCAGCTTTAGAGGTTCCGTAACATTCACAATGTGTAACAAAGGTCCGTTCCCCCTCTGATTTTGGGATCGAGATATTGTGTGTATCTTCATCACACTCTTCTATGGTGATATTGCGGTAGTTGAAAATATCCTACATCTGTGTTTCCCATATGGGTATTTCTCCTGCTGCATAGGGGCTAGCTTCACCAAATAAAAAGGTATTGATATCCTGCAGAGCTTCATCAAGCAGCTTCGATCGTCCTATTAAGCCAAATGTCCCCAAGAATTCATCCTTTAAGGTTTCCCACTAGTGGGTGTGTTGATGTAGCTCCGCATCTAGGTACCATGAGGTGGGAATTGGTCCGAAGGCATGAATAAACAAGTGAACCCATTCTTCTATAGTACGATCACACCATTTCTCCATCCAGGCAAACAAATGTTTGTGCAGATCCCCTGGGCCACGGAATATCTTGACGCACACGTCGGCCAGAGGCTCAAATCATAGGACCATCATATCCCAACATTCCTCCCATTCCTGGAATGCCCCATTATGCATGTCCCACCATCTTGCAAGCAATGCACATAAAGCTAGATTAAGGGCCCATAACCTTTGGTCTCTCGGCACCTCAGCTTCAAATATTCACAAAAATTCTTTTATACTACCA
Organism: Pinus albicaulis; assembly: GCA_034641835.2. NCBI lineage: Eukaryota > Viridiplantae > Streptophyta > Pinopsida > Pinales > Pinaceae > Pinus > Pinus albicaulis. The sequence goes on along the minus strand of CM076581.1, from coordinate 1,280,494,858 downwards.
TAACCATCAATGTAGGGTATTTTTCTTACCTCAGAGGATATGCAATGGAATTCCCTCGTCATTCGCAGGCAGCGCAGCGCATAGACATCATGCAGTCGGGTTGCCAATTTTCCATTTCCCTGTCGGAGTCAGAGAAGCATTCGTTATCCCTTTCCCAGCAAAGCACACCATCGGTCGTAGGATTGATCCAGTCTTCGTCCCTCATAGTTAACTTATATATGTGATCCACCTCTTCTTCCTCACGCACTGGCTCTGTATACCTTTATCCTTCTGCGGGGTCTAATGGTACAATCACCCATGTTCCTTCACTTTCAAACACCATGCTTCTTTTCTTCAAATTGATAATACTGCCCATATCAATGGCCCATTCCAATCCTAGGAGTGTCGGGTAAGGGTCCGCATCTTCTACAATCTGAATGACTTCAAAGTGAGCCCGAACCTTATCTCCTGCGATATCTACCATGATATTTGATAGTCTTCCTAATGGGATGATCTTCTGCTGGTTGGGCATACACAGCTGGATAGTGGACCATTCCAACTTAGGTTCTCCCATTCGATGCCAAGTCTATTTAGGTAGTATGTTCGCATTTGATCCCAAGTCTAGAATAACCTAATCCATCTCGTAATCACCGATTTGCGCAGTCAACAGCATCTCGCTACTAGTGCGTCTCTTATGCTTATATAGTTTTTACACATCCTTAACTTCCATAGCTGGGGTTTTCTTTTCTGCGCAACTATTTATCAAGGCTTGGAGATTTTCTACGGTCCGTTGGCTGCGCAACAACTTCATACACACTAGCAGGAATGGTTTAACCTCATCATCTACTTTGAGGTTCGCAGGGGTTTGAGGATAAGTGCCTCAGCCTTAGAAAAGTCTTGGCGAGCTGTGAGAAAGGTTTCCTTTTACTTCTGTAAGTCCAAAATTTCTTGTTTGATGGATTCTTTACGGATAAGAGGCTTTATCTCAGCTTTCTCCGCAGCTCCTCTGATGGGCATGCCAATGTGCATTATAACATTAATACTTGGTCCTTCATCTTGAGGTTCTTCCTTCACCCTTTGTACATTCTACATAGGTGTCTGCTGCTTCTCCTGCATCTTGGCTATCAGAATCGGGAAATATTCAATCACCTGATCCAGCAATGTACAGTATCTGCAGGATTGTCTCCCAGGGTTCGTGCAATCCCTTGCAAAGTTCCCTATTTCTCCACAGTTATAAAAAATCAGTTGTCCTCTCCCCCTTCCTACGCTCCCACCCTAACCTCCTCCCCTGCCCCTAGCTGGGGAGCCACCTATGCCCGAGGGGGATCTTAGTGAGGACAGATCCGACTGTACCCTATATAGATTTCCTCGATCTATCATCAAGTTGTATATTCGGCAATTCTGTTCATCATGGCGTACAGATCTACAGAACCTCCACCATTGTTGCTTTATTTCAGGGACATATGTGGCAAGACGGAGGCAGTGGCTAGTATCATGCAACCCAGCAACGTGACAATCATCGCACCAAAGCACTGGTCCACTTGGTCCTGCAGCTTCCCTAGGATGCAATGGACTAAGTCCCCCGACCTGTATGTAGTTTGCTAACAGAGGAAAATTATCCTTGGTGTGTCCATTCACCCTGCATCGTATGCACCATCTTTCAGGGCTAGCCTCCGCTCCTTGCTCCTTTCGCAGATTCTGTATCTCCATGTGCATTTCCTCTAGCTAACCTTGTATATGTTGTACTCCTAATTGTGTATCATCTCTTGGCACAACTTCTAGCTTCATCGCAATTTATAAGGCCTTTTCCTGCAATTCAATGGCTTGATGTCCCATTGGCATGCATAGGTGGGGTAGTAGCATAGAAATGGACCATTTCGTGTGTTGTCTTTCATCATACAAGAATCCTCCTTCTCTAATTACCTTCTTTAATCAATGGCCAGCCTCCCATACGGACTTGGACAGTCCTTGCTTGAAATCCTTCAGATCGTTCACTATCTGAGAATAGGACTTGGGCTTCTTGAACTGTTGTTTCAAGGCATTTTTAATCTCTTCAATGGTTGTGTTCACATGCTGGTTGATGTATCCCATATACCAATCCAAGGCTCTTCGTTCAAAGACAAGGGATAGTTGCGCTGTTTTGATCGCATCACTAGCTACATTTTGCGCAGTCCATACCGATCTTGCGACAAACTAGAACCGATCCATAAATTCATCTCCTATGCCTTTGAAGGTGGGTAGCTTCATGTGCGAGGCCATATCATCTTCTAGTGGTGGAGGCGGTGAGTTCCTACCCCTATGAGGGTTCGAAGGTGGCGTAGACGGAGAGCTCTGTACGGCAGATTTTCTTACTGGACTGTAGACAGATCATTCTCCTTCTTGATTAGTTCTGTAGTATTTACCACTACACGTTGTACCCTCATTTTGATCGGAGCTCATTCACTCTGTATGACTACATAGAATGCTCTTTTCACACAATAAGATCTTAATCAGTAGTGGTAGAGTTTTTATTATCTTACTGCGGAAATCCCTGAAGAACCTTCATTCTACTTCTGAGTAGGAGACCAATTGGTCAATTGCAAATTCTGTCACAAACCCTCCTATCACACTATCCACCCAGTGATATACCATGCAAGTGATGGTGTTATCAGTCTCTTCTAATTTCTGAATCAGCTCTGGGTTCCACTGTGTGACTCGTTCATCCTTCCAACCCTTTTGGAAATCTACAAGCCTTGCGAGCCACTCCTAAAGCTTGATCACAAATGTCATAAAGAAAATTTTGTAGATCTCTATGAAAATGTACTTATTCTTTCACTCTTTCGCCATCAACCTTGTGCTACGATTCTCTTTTATCGCAAATTCCTGAATTTTCTTTTCGAACCACTCGTCGATCTCTTTCTTCTCAGGTCTCCAATGTGTTCTTGGCATTACCTGATCCCTCTCTCAAAATTCTCCCGGTCCCGGCAATGGAACCATTTGTTGGCTCGAGGGGTCCTGACCGAGATTCGGAGGTTAAGGTTTTCCAACAAACCCCTATACTACTAGCCCTTTTGGCAGTGACCTACTTGCGCAGGCCAAATTCTTACCCAAAGCAGTATGGGAGGGTGCTAGAACCAGGTTTCTGTACCTGGGAGAGAGCAGGTAAGTCAAGCCGATCTGCAATTATCAGATCTACACATCAAGAGGTTATTCTCAGGCTTTTCAGTATATAACCAGAATGCAGCTTATAAGATCTACTCAATAGGTTCTCATCCACGTGCGTACTACCAATTATCATCACAGAACAATATAATCACAGAAATTTAACATATCACATATACATATACCAAAAACAAAGACAGTTCACAGCTATTAAATAGATACCTTCATACTTAATCATATAACCCAAGTTCACATCAATCATAACAGAACAGATCCAGATAACATCAGATGTCCAACAATACTTTCGCATATATATTACTACCAAAAATCCTCTTACATTCCCAAAATACCGCCTGCGCACACAACAAGCAGGGTCCACGCACATCAATATAGAGGATATTTGTGCACACAGCCAATAGGATTCCTAACCCAAACAACTCTACCACAGATCTAACAATTCATACTTCGCATCAATCTCTATTCTTTTCTGCCTATGACTCAAAAAGGCTTATCTATTTATACTGATTTAGCCTATGCATCCAATGGTCCGCAAACCGTGGTTTGCGGACTCTTGGTCTACCCTTGACCCGTTACAATGCATTAGGGGCTTTGACCCACCCCAAAACCCCTGCGTTAGACTAAATATTACAAAATATATAAAAATGGACAAAATTCGCAGCTTTAGGGGCCCTGTTCCAACATAGTTGGAGATGGAGTTAGTCTAGAGAAAGTTGAGATACAAAACATTTTTTACTTTTCCAAATATAATATTCAACCATAAAATACTCAACATAAGACCTCTATTATTTCCAATAATAACTAAAAGAGTCATTTTGATAAGTATTATGAAAACCCACATAACCAATTAATAGAAAGAAAATATATATAATAATGGAGATACAAACCTAAGATAAATGTGATATTTAAAGAGTGTAACACCATTTCAAATGGTTTGAGATTAAGCTCACTTGTCATCAAGAAAGTTATGTTTAAACTAAAATGTAATGGAATCACATATGTAATCTAGGAAAAGTCAAATGATATGTTAAAACTAAAATGTAATCGAACCCCATATGTAATGGAGGAAAAATTCATATAACCAAATGGACTAACTAATTAATATTGGAGTAAAATGTAGGTAGTTCTTTGTGTCAAGATAAGACATAAAAAGGCTAATCAAGGCTAACATGATTTTTTTTTATGAATAAATTAATACTTAAAATAAATTGAACTTATGTAGCCACTACATGAAGTATGATAAAAAATTTTCTATTATATGTGAATATACATTGATACCTCTCATTCAATTTGTAACTCTGAAAGGCAAAGGGATGATCATCTTATAAGACAATTTTAGTAATAAATCACAAAGATTGTTTTGGGATATTGGCATTAGTCACTTTTGAACATATTAAATCTTGGAAAGGTTATAGTACAAACACTTTCTATGGAGATAATAGGGTAAATATACTATAGGGAAATTGACATCTTAGATCTTGAAAATGTTAGTACAAACACATTCTATGGAGATTATAGCGTAAATATACTATAGGGAAATTTTCAAAGATCACACTTGTATTTCCTCATTAAGGGTTAATTCCAAGAATAACCTTGTAGGGAAACTTTCAATTACTTATCTCCATTTACTAATTGTAACACTTGACAATTTCAGTAAGAACTCATAAAAATTGTTTTGGGATATTGGAATTAGCCACTTTTGAAGATTTCAAATCTTGAAAAAGATAGTACAAACACTTTCTATTGAAATAATGGAATAAATATACAATAGAGAAATTTTCAAATATCACACTTGTATTTGGTTAAGAAGAGTTCATTCCAAAAATAACCTAATAAGAAAACTTTCAATTACTTATCCTTATTTTAATAATTGTACCACTTAAAAACTAGATATCCCTTTAAAAATACTGAACCTCCTATATAAAGTTCAAGTACTAAACCAGTTGAGCAACTCCACTAATCCCATAACAAACCTTTAGAACTATTTTTTTCAAAATAAATTTTTAAGCATCGGGAATGCACATGGAAAAAAAAACTCTACTCCCTTTCAAGATTAAAAGAAAAGTTTAAAACAAGTGATATTGTTAGTATTAAAACCCTTCGAGATTCATATTAAAGTCTTAATAACATTAAGGCCATTTATTATTAGTTTACTTATGTTATATGAGACATTTTCTTATACCATTTTCATTATAATTATATTTTTGAATGCAAAAAGTAAGGCATGTCTTTGATTCTTTTAAAAAGCATCGTCTCTGATTCAGTCTTTGACCCAACCATGTAAAATGCACCAACGCATTATTTGCAATGACCTTGATCATATTTGTTCTACAGATCTGAAGCCACTTTGATTGCCCATTATTTATTCTATGACATCTATCTCTCTCAATAGATGAATTTGACTGCCAGTAATCTATTTGCTGCTGGCCGATTTGAAGAAGGATATCTATTAAGATTTTCTATCATTATTATTAATTTAGTTTTTTCCCTCATATATATGTATTATTTTATTCGCAATGACTTTGATCATATTTGTTGATTTGTGTGCATGCTACTTTGTTTGCCGAATATTTCTTTAGTTCAATCTCTATGAAGAGGTCGATTTGACTGCAACTCATATTTGTAGCTGTTAGTTTTTGTTGAAAATTTTCAGTTAAGATTTTTTAAGATTTTATTAATTTTGGAATTGTTTTTCTATTATTAATGTGATGCAGGCTGTCCGTGCCAGGGGTCCCACTGCTCCTAGCTACCTGCCAGGGATTCTTAAAACCAATACAAATTAATTAAACGGGCATTATAAAGCTCCTGCTGCCATTCAATTTAGTTTTTAATGTTATGACAATTGATCGGTGGAAGTTCTGGTATTACCCATGGGCACCAACTTCAATTTTCGTTAAATACAAAATCCTAGTGATAACTTTGCAGCTTGGTTCCATGTTTGACTCTACGAATATTTCAAAGTTGCACCTCGATTACGAGGGACCAAGGTTACAGTGAATTGATTCACCACCCTCCCATATTTTATTGAATTAATTGCATTCATTTTTCAGAATAACTGAAAGTGACAAATTCCTGAATTTTGATTTACAGATCACAAGTTTGGAACTCAACCTCCTCTCTTTAAAGTGTTGGGTTAGTCACCATTTACCGCTATTGGTCTTACAACTGGTTCAGTGTCTGCAACTTCATGTATTTCTACGCACGCCCAGAATTATGCATGAGTTTAACCAATCTTTTCTTAGCAATATCAATATCAATATCAAGGGTTCGAGAGTCTCATAACGACAGAAAATGGCGTGGGACAGAAATGCAAATACATTATATGATATTCACATTGACAAAATGATATTTCAAATTGCATTGCATTGAAATTGCAAGTGATTACTATTCTAATCTGTGAATAAAACCTTTCTCATTTTCAAATTGAAGTTGAAAGAAATAACAAGAATGTGTAAATAGCTAACCATGATCGGCTGACACATAAGTCATGAAAGTGTAAATGGCCAACTTGATTAAGAATACAGATTTGCAGTGGACATTTTAAATGTGGGTAGATTGCTCTTTGCTCGTTTCATTCGAATTTATGTATGATTTATATTTTCAATTGAATTTAAGCCTATAATCTTTTACTAAAAATAAAGTATACATTTTAACTATTATATTCACTCTCAGGTGACACAAAAGTCATGCAAGTGTACATGGCCAATTTTATTAGGAAAACTGATTTTCAATGAGTAGATTGCTCTCATATTCATATATAAGAAAGAAATTACATGATTTTAACTATTTAATTGACTCGCTCATGCCATGTATAGGTTTTGACTTCTACATATAATATTTGCAGAGAATATCACTATCACACATATTCCTTATAACATTCTGAGTGTAAAATAAACCAGTGAATCTTCAAAAGCACGACAAAATTCGACCAAGAAAGGAATATGGGCAAAAAAAAGATTTGAAATATATTAGATATTACGACATTGAAAAAAGAAATGCATCCATTAAGCAAATTAAGTGTGACCATCCCAGCATTATTAATGAAACATGAAGGGCACCTATACACTTTACCAATATGTGAATTGTATTAGTAAATCTGCTTATTATAAAAGTAATAATATTTTAATTAGGTGAATTAAAATATAATTAATAGTTAAATAAATAAAATAGTTACTAAAAATAAATATAAAACATTTATTTTATAATACATTTTATATTGTTAAAATTATTAAAAAAATCATAAAAACTAACAAAATTATTAGTTTATTTTAAATAATTATTATAATTACTTATTTTTAAAAAATTAAAAAATTGATTAAATTAATTAAATTATTGAAAAATGTTTAACAAATTCTTAAATATGGAGTTGCATCCTCATTTTACCATGAAGATTTTTAATTTATAAATAGATTTTGTTACCATATCATTACTAATACCATGGTTTGTTAATAACACACATCCAAAAAAACATAACTTATTTCAGAGTCAAAATAGTTTATATATATTGTAATTAACATTTTATTTACATTAAATTGAAAAAAAATAACATATATGTTTTTGAAATCAATTTCAAACTTATTCTTAAAATTATTTTATACATTTCCCATAAAAATTAAATCCCTACCATAAATTTATTAATTATTAATAATTAAATTAAAACTCAAAAATCCATATTTCAAAAAAAAATAAATCTATTTTATATATTTCTTATTAAAATACTATACACCATTAAAAACTAATATAAAATACTTTACTAGACTCATCATATTATACCCTGCAATTTACTATTTTAGTCTCGTCATATTATACCCACAATTTACCATGTACGGAAGGTTTAACTTATTTCTTTAAAATGATGCAACATCCACTTCCCTTCCTCATATACCATTAGAACTTAGGATCGTGTCACTACATCCTTATCAACCTTTTTCTTTAGGCGTGACACATGAAAGAAGTCATGAATTCTTGCTTTGTGTGAGACATCCAAAATGTATGTACACTTCCTTATCCTTCACATGTTCGTGATATTTCAAATAGAATCAAGGTTCGATCTTCCCCTAGTGTTGCTTCCAGTAGACTACATATAAAATTGCAGTCGAGGAATTACCTATATTCCCATTACAAATTGGTGTTCCAATTAGTGTTTATTCGGTGTACAATTATAGACCCTTTTTCCATCACTACATGAAGCAACATTTGAATTTCAATTTGAGGTTGATCTATGACTATATGACGGAACATTTAAATCTCAGTTTCAGGGTGTTTTTTTTATTGCTGGTATTGGTATTGAAGGTACCAATACCAATGGATTTAAAAGTACTAATTTGAAAAGTACTTGTTAAATTTAAATTAAATTATATGGTGAGAGATCATGGATTTTGTATACATTTTTGAAGAATAACTCAATCACTACAAAAATAGTAGAATTTATGATCAAGGAAATGAAATTAATATTCTAGTGAATAACTATCACTATTAAAAAAATAATGTTTTTAATTTTTAAAAAGTGATAATACAATGGTAAAATCTATAAATATCTTTAACAGCTAGAAGAGTTATTTGTATTAGTGTTATGGAAACTAATATGACTAATTGAGAAAGACGCTACTCCATGTTGGAAAACATATGTAATAATGAGAAATCTAAATTTAAAATAGATGTGATTTTTTAAAGAGAATAACACCATTTCAAATGGTATGAGATTAGGTGAAGGTGAAATATGTTAAAACTAGAATGTAAAGGAATCTCATATGTAGTCTATAAAGAGCTCATGTAACCAAGTAGACCAACTAACAATATGGAGTGAAATATAAATAGCTCATGTAACCAAGGGACCAAGTACAATATGGAGTGAAATGTAGGTGTTTCATATTGAATATGGAGTGAAATTTAGGTGTTTCATATTGTCAAGATCACGCATCAATAACAATATATTCATCACTTTTATTATAGACTATCCTATATTCATATATATATATTCAAGAAATACATTTTTATCTTTTCTTTAGTGAAGTATCTTGGATCAACAATTAATAAGTTAGCACTTAAAAGGAATTGAACTTCTGTAGCCACTATATAAAGTATGACAAACATTTTTCCATTGTGTGTGGACATGTACGAATGCTTCTTATTCAACTTGCAACTCTCCAAGGAAAAAGGATGATCGTTTTATAAGAGAATTTCACTAGGAAGCCACAATACCTCTTGGGGATATTGTCATAAGCCACTCTTGAAAATTTGGATCTTGGAAAGGCTAGTACAAACACCTTCGATGGAGATAATATGGCCAATATACTCTAGGAAATTTTCAGAAAAATGACATCTATATTAATTTACAAAGAGTTAATGTTGGAGTAATATTATGTTGAGGAAAATTTGTAAATGATTTAGAAAAATTGTGAATTTTTAGATGTAGATGAGTATATCATTAAAGGAAACCAAAAAAAACTTTTAAAGGTGATTTTTTTCCAAAGATAACCTTGTAGGGATGCTTTTGAAAGTAATTTTTTTTCCCATAATAACCTTCTACATAAACAGTGAAGCACTTCTCTGCGTTTGTTGATATAAATGTCATTTAATCTAACAAAAATATTGAATGAACCACAAAATATAGGAAGCTATTCTAGAGAATTGACCCTAAGACCTCTTCTATGAAGCTCAAGTACTTAACTACTTGAACAAACCCATTATCTCATCCAAACTTTAGGAGATACTTTTTACCAAATAAATCCACTTTTATAGGTTCATATTAAAATCTTAAAAAAATAATTATTTTACAACTTTTCATTATACCCTTTCATTATAATTATATGCTTTATTTCATATTTTTAATATTAAAATAACATAACCCTTAACTTTTATATAAACCACATCATTTTTAACTTAATCTTTCCCCATAAAATGCATCTATGCATTACTCACAATAACTTGATCATATTTATTAATATGTATGCAGATCTGGATTCACCTTGATTGCCAAATATTTCTTCAATGTAATCCATCTCTCTAAGAGATGAATTTCACTGCTAATAATACATTTGTTCCTGTCAGTTTTGAAGGAGGATACCCATTAACATTTTCTATCATTAATATTAATTTATTTCTTTCCTTATATCTATACATTATTTTATTTGCAATGACTTTGATCATATTTGTTGATTTGTCTCCATATCTGGAGCTACATTGTTTCCTAATATTTATTTAGTGCAATCTATCTCTATAAGTGATAGAATTGACTGCAACTCCTATTTCTCGCTGTCAATTTTTATGAAGAATTTCAATTAATGTTTTCTATCATTTTATTTATGTTGGTGGATTTCTCTCCTATTATTAATTAATTACGTTAAAAACAAACCCAACTAGAAGTTAAAATTAGATCAGGTTTCCACTGCCCCTGGCGACCTAGCAAGGATTCCTGAAGCTAATACAAATAAAGTAAACGCTCATGGTAGAAGCTCCTGCTGCCGTTCAATTTAGTTTTTAATGTAATGACAATTGATGGGAGCAAGTTCTGGAATTAGTCATGGCTACCAACTTCAATTTTCGTAAAATTCAAAATCCAAGTGATAAAATTTCAGAAAGTTGGCAGCTTGGTGATTACGATAGACCAAGGTTAAAGTCAATTGCTTCACCACTCTCCCCATATTTTATTGAATTAATTCCATTCATGTTTCAGAATAACTGAAAATGACGCATTCCTGAATTGAGATTTACAGACAATGTTGGAACTCAACCTGCTCTCCTTGAAGTTCTGGGTTCGTCACCATTCACCGCTATTCTTCTTACAACAAGTTCTGTGTCTGCAAGTTCATGTATTTCTACGCACGCCTTGAATTATTCATGACTTCAGCCAATCTTTTCTCAGCAATATCAATGTTTTGAGTGCCTCATAACGACAAAAAATGGCAGCGGATGGAAATACAAATATTTCCAATTGCAATACGATGCCTAATTCTCACTCAAGATGCATTGTATTGAAATTGTAAGTGATTACTATTCTAATTTGTAAATTGAAGTGGATGCGCCATCAACCTCAATTGTCATTTGTGAACTCTGCTTGTCTCATGTTATGACTAGACCAGGCATGTCTGCCCATCAAATTCAAATTACCCACCAAGTCATTCCCACTTTTTAAAAGAAAAATTGCAGGAATGTTTAAGTAAATTGCAAGTGATTACACACTTCCTCATTTGTAAACTGAGGTTGATACGCCATCAACCTCAATTGACATTTCTACTTCTTATCATTTCTACTTCTGTCATGTTTGACTAGGCATGTCTGCCCATCAAATTCCTACTACTCACAAGTCATTCCTACTAAAAATTGGCAACAATGCGTAAATGGCCAACCTTTATCAGCTGACATATAGGTTATGAATATGTAAACGACCAACTTTATTTATAACACATAAGTGTAGTTAGCATACTTTATAATTAAAAAAAAATACATATTCTTAATTATTATATTTATTTTTAAATTAAATTATTAATAAATACGTATGTTTAACCATTAAATTTATTTTAAAATTAAATTATTACTTCTACTCTACTATTGACTTCTATATATTAAAATTACATTTTAAAAAATAAAAAGATTATTCTTTTATGTGTCTCCTAGTGAAGTTTCTTTTATAGCATTGATACCAATATTAGATACTTCGCCAAAACTTTCTATGTGTCCTCCTCGTTTAGAGCCATCCGCTTCATGGTATACTCCACAATTTTCTATTTGGAAAATGCTTTTCACTCATTCCATTAAATTCCACTTTCCTTACTTATATGCAATTAGAACTTGTGTGCCTACATCCTTAATAACCTTCTTCTTTAACCATGACACACGGAAGGAGTCATGAAGTCTTCCATTTTGCGAGATGTCCAAAATGCATGCCCTCTCATCTTTCTGATGTTTCCAATAGAATCAAGGTTGGAACTTTTCTTAATGGTGTTTCTATCCATTAGACTACTTATAAGATGTAGTTGAAAAATTACTATATTTTTATTATAAATTGATGTTCCAAATAATATGTTTATCTAGTTGTTGCTTCATTGAGTGAGAAACTCTAGATAATTTGTCTATCATTATATGAAAGATCATTTGAATCTCAATTTTATGATTATATTTATAGAGAATTTAGGATAAAAATTCGCTAATTGGCTATTTTTGGACATATTCTGAATTAAAATATTTAGCAATTTTTACATATATATGATTAAATGAATGATGTTCGCCAAAAATTTACCAATTCTAATAGTAAATTACATGTTTTGTATTGAACATTTTCCTACATTCTATATGTATGAGTTTTCAAACTAGAATGTTCGCCTATAATACTATAAATAGGAATAATACAATCCTTAAAAAACACTCTAGTGATATTTATTTCTTATACTAAAGGTGATGCTTACCAACTTGAAAAGTACTTGTTAAAAGTTACCAACAAGCTTGGGATATTTATTCAAATTATAGGATGAGAGATACCATGGATCTTGTACATGTTATTGAAGAGTAATTCAAAAACTCCAAAAATAGTAGAGTTAATGATAAAGGGAATGAAATGATATTTATTTCTTATACTAAAGGTGATGCTTACTAACTTTAAAAGTACTTGTTGAAAGTAACCAACAAGCTTGGGATATTTATTCAAATTATAGGATGAGAGATACCATGGAACTTGTACATGTTATTGAAGAGTAATTCAACAACTCCAAACATAGTGGAGTTCATGATAAACAGAATGAAATGATGATACTTCATTAAATAACAAAGAACCATAGCAAGATAACATCCTTTACCTTCAAAGAGTGATAATATAGAAATTAAGTATATAGATACCTATTCCAACTTATCGTTGGGGATGGAATTAGGCTATATAAGACCTTCATCTAAAACATTTTCCACTTTTGCTACTTTGGCAAGTACACCATTCAACAATAAATCATTAAACATGAGACTTTTATTATTTCAAATAACAACTAAAGGATTCATTTTGTAAGTGTTGTGGAAACCCTCATGACAAATTGAGGGAGAAGCATATACATGTTGAAGAAAATATGTAATAATAGGAAATCCAGGCATAAAATAGATTTGATTTTTAGTATAACACCATTTCAAAATAGATTTAATTTTTAAATAGTATAACACCATTGCAAATGGTTTGAGATTAGGTTCACTTTCCATCAAGAATGTTATGTTAAAACTAAATAAAAGGAATCACATATGTAGTATATGAAGATATCATGTACCCAAGTAGGCTAGCTAACAAATATGGAGTGAAATAGGTGGTTCATCATGTGAAGGTAAGGCATCAAAAAAAAAAATTCTCTTCTCTCTTGTTATAGAGGATCTCATATGTGTATGCATGGAGCCAAGAAATCAGTTTTTGGTGTTTCTCTATTAAAGTGCTCTAGGTAAACAAGTTATTAAGGCTAAGATGATTTATTTTAATGAAAAAATTAACACCTAAAAGGAATTGAACATAAAAAAATTACATGATGCATGAAAAACATTTTTATATTGTATTTGGACACACAATATTTCTCTCATTCAACTTGCAACTCTCAAAGGAAAAAGGATGATCATCCTATAACAATATTTCACTAGGCAGCCATAAAGCTTCTTTGGGGATATTGACATTAGCCATTCTTGAACATCTTGGATCTTGGAAAATTTAGTACAAACACCTTCTATGGAGATAATATGGCCATCATACTCTAGGGAAGTCTTATAAATTCACACCTATACTTTTAACAGAGTTAATGTTGGGCTTATATGTTGAGGAAAAGATATAAATTCTTTAGATACATTGTGAATGTTTAGATGTAAATGAGTATACCATCAAACGAAACCAAAATAATATTTTGAAGGTAATTTGTTTTCGAGGATAACCTTGTAGGGAATCTCTCAATCACTTCTTTGCATATGTGGATTACACCTAGTGAAAAACAAATGTCACTTGAGCTAAGAGGAACATTGATTGAACCACACAATATAGGAAACTAGCCTGGACAATTCACCTTAAGACCTCCTATATGAAACTCAAAATACTCAACCACTTAAGCAAGCCCGTGATTTCATAACAAACATTTAGATGTACTTTTTCCCAAACTAATTTTTTTGGCATTAGGGAATTACCATCTAAAGAACTCGACCTCCCTCTCAACTGAAAGGAAAGCATGATATTTTTGGTGTAGAGGTACCTTTCCCCTAATATTAAGGCCATAATAAGAATCTGTTATTATTTTATTTTTCATATTAGTAGGTTCGCCAAAACCTTTCGTTATACCCTTTAATTGTAATTGTATCATTTTTCTCATATGTATATACTAATGAGAGCTAGTATTAGGATCACCATAAATGACCTTATGTATTGAATTAATTGTAAAAGGAGGTTTCCCCCTCAAAGTGATTCTATCTACATCAATTTGTTATGAAATTTTAAGTGCATGTTTCATTAAATTTGGTATCAATGCATTAAAAAAAGATGAAATACCAAGATACCAACATTAAAGTGAAAGATAATTCTGTGGAGAGTGATTGGAAAATTTTGAGACTACAACCTTATAAGAAATCTACATTCAAGAAAAGGGAAGAACTAGAAATAAACTCCAAAATTTTATTGACCCTACGAGATTATTCAAAGGATTAAACAAGTGGCATATGAGTTATATTTTCCTTCTTCTCACATTCATAAGGTTTTTCTTGTATCTTTCCAAAAAGATATTATGGGGAAAACTATGCTAGTGCAATTTGAACTTTTAGAATCAGATGAATAAGTGAATTTGATTCTTGAACTACAAAAAGTTATGGATCAAAGTTTTCTATATCTTTATAATATAAACATTATAGAGTACCCAATAAAGTGGAATAATATGCCTCTTGAAGAAGTTACATGGGGAAATGAACAATTCTTGAAGAAACACCCTCAATTACCAGTTTTGAGGGTAACTATTTTTTAAAAAAGAATGGCAATGTTAAGGCTATTTTACCACTATCTTAATTCCATAATAAGCATTAATTATTATTTTATTTGTTATATTAGGTGATTGGATAGAAACTTTCATTTTAATTGTATCGATTGTTTCTTATGGAAATCTAGCCTTAGGATCATTAGAAATTGTCTTATGTATTGAATTAATTGTAAAAGAAGGTTTCCCCTATAAGTGGAATCTATGTGTTCAATTAATATCAATTTTAAGGCGCAATATTCATAACAAATAGTACCATTCTAGTGGCATAATATATGCACAATTACTAGAACCACATAGATTACTTTGATCAAGAGATTAAAATGTCGCCTTATAGGATTTGAACCTAGGTGGGGAGGAAAATCATTATTCTACCTAGCCACCCACAATAAACTGAATTGAAATACTTTCAAAGGTACCTAATTAACACCTTGTTTATTTAATATTAAAATTATTCAAATAATTACAGTGTCAGAATGGCATCACTTCACAATAGAGGAGTCACCAATGACCCTCGATGTAATGTTCCCTTCATCCTAGATCCAAATAGGTATTTGGTACTTCATGATCAAATGTCAATCTTACAAATTATTTCGATTCCATGTCTCTCATTTACCAAATAACTAATTTTATGCATGGGAAATTTATTCTTTAGTGAAATTTGATTACGTTCTCTATAGCTCACTACAAGATTAGTAAGAGCTATATTTTATTCATGTTCAGTTAACTAGGATGGCATCTAGAATGTTGCTAGAAGTGATGATATTAGCCTCTAATGTCTTGTCGATGACGCTTCGATTGTCATGCTTATCAAAATTCCATTAGTAGTTAGAATGCATTACTTTTGTACATTTTATAGGGTATATCTCAATAACATGTTCCAAGCCTTGATCGAGAGGTGTCCTATAGGAATCTCTTAGCATACTATATTTACTTTCGATGCATTATAAATATGTTGAAAGAAATATTTTGTGGATGGAGGTTGATTCCATGCAATAAAAGTAAAATTTGAAACTAAAGTGACCCTTATTCAATAGTTTCAACATGTGATTTCATTGCACAATTTATATGCTCTTAGGTATGATGGCCCTAAGAGTCACCTGTGTACCAACTTGTTCAAAACAGAGGAATTTATCCTAATAATAGGTTCTAATGGAAATACGCATTGAATATATATAAAAAAAATTATTCCCCCAACATTTGTTACATACAATCATCCAATGAGGTTATAATATTCCACTAAAGTTCCTCCTTTTTCACATCTTTGCAATAAATATTCTCATTGATTAATATGTTGATTGGGAAATGTCCATAAGAATATAAATGGAATCCCAAATTCTTAACATATTTTAGATCAATAATTCTTATTGTACTTCCAACATAAACCAAAGTAATGACTCTTTTTTTTTCTAATATATGTATCAATTTCGACCAACCAAGGAAACGGGGGAATTTTACTAAGGCTTCACCTTTCTTAGGTTAGTATGCACTTCAACATCACCATTAAAGTTGTGTTATGTTATCATTCCTCATTTAAATATTTTATTCAAGTTATGATAGTTTAATTTCAACCTTGGAGGTTTGTTACCCTACATTCCCCAAGGTTGTAAAAGTATTAGGTTGCAATATGAGGGTTAATCATTAAATAATACTTTTCCCTTCATAATTTTTTTGATTTCATATGTGAAATTCAGTAAAGATTCATCTACCTCATCCTCACTCATATGAGTTTAGGGTCTAGTCCTTGATAATTTATTCTATTTTTTAAAATTGATGAATGAAAGAATAGCAAGAAAGAAAATTAATTAATATGAAATACTAACTTTCTAAAACCCTATAACCAAGTGTTACCACCACTACCACATAAATAAAAAATGAATAATGCTATAGTAATTAGCAACAAATAATGAGGATCATACAAACCCATGACTGGATAATATCCCTATAACTATGTCTGACCATTAATTCAACATAAATGGAATGTAAACAACAACAACAACAACAATAATAATAATAAAAAAAATAAAAAGAAATGGGAGAACCTAAACCCCCATAGGTGGATTGCACTTGGGGTCCAAGTAATGGAGAAATATTTCCACAACGAACATTAGGAGGTTGATTTTATTGATAAAATAATAAAGTTACATAATAGGTGGTGGACTGGAGGAAAAAAACCCAAAAAAAAATATTTAACCAAAGAATTAGGTCCCGAAATAAGGCACTGGGCCCTTATTATACTAAAATGGAACTTTTACAAATAAAACAATATTGCAAAATCATGAGCTTAGAGGAAATAAGGCTCGTCTTAGAAAATCCTAGTGTATCATATCGATGTTGCTATTAGGTATAGAATAACGAATGAATTGATTATATCCTTAATTTTATATCTAATTAGTCTTCATCCATTAAAATTAATTCTTTTGTATTGAAATAAATTATAAAGTCTAATAATTCAAACCATGTTGTGTTGTAATTATGTTGATCACATGGAAAAAGTAAAATATAACTTATAAGTAAAAGTAATAAACTACAATATATAATATTAATATGCTTGATTTATGTATGGTCTGGAATAAATATTTGTAGTTGTTGTACATAAGTTGTAGCATCCATATTCGATTCAAAATGACATTACTTGATGGCTCAAATATTATTTTGAATAAATCCCATAAAATTGGTGAAGTTCATCTTTTTTTTCTTTGAAAGAGAGTGGCATAAAGCACTATAGGTTGAGGGTGTGTAGAAAATTAGCATAAACATCTATATTTTAGGTTCCCTCTAAAATTTGGAAAATGATGAATGGTTGAAATCAATAAATCCATTGCTTGGTTTCAATTTTGAAACATTCAATCAATTTTAAGATTAAAAAAAACATCAAAATTTTAGTTCTCAATTTCTAAGGTTGTGGTTTTGAAGTTCTTATATTATGGCATCTAATTCTCAAATATTTTTTCCTAGAAATAAATATCAAAAAGGAAGGGTGGGGTTCTTTTGGTGCCACTTATCCTACGATAAGGCCGGGTTTCCAAACATGCATAATATTTTTAGCTTGTTATTAATTCCTATATATAATGGAATATTGTAATCAAATTTTCACAAAATATCATTGCATATAAATCATTTGCAACAATACCTACCTTATTTTCTTGTCTACTATGAAGATTTTCTCCAATTAGTATTTTTTTCAAAATGTAAATTTATTAAACGATAAATTACAAATTTTATTGAGGTTGGATGAAATTAGCCAATGGATTTGAAAAATTGTTGAAAACCAATTTTTTTATCTCAATTTTGTAAAAAATACAAAAAGGGAATAAAACAATATGAAGGAAAAATATTAATACTACAAGTGAAAGGTGGTATCTAGACAAGGAATAGAAGGTGGTGGGAGTTTAATACTCCGCCTTCCTATGGCTTCCTTCATTACCTATGCCTTATTCAATTGATACCTTATTTATTGAAACTTTGATGACTTTTAGCCTTCTCCCATCATGCTCTACAATTGGAATTGGATAGCTCCTGATTAGTAGTTATAACTATTATTGTTGGTGTTGTTTGTTCTTGTCGCTCCTAATCAATGTTGTGGGTTCATTAGAATGGTTATTATGATTCACATTGTCCCTACTTGTTCTTGTTATCAAGACCTTCGGAAAATTTATTATTCTTGGTGTTATCCTTGATTTTTAGCATTGTTGGATCACTAGAATAATTATTTGCTTGATAATATATCTTCTCATAAAGTGTTCGATGATGCCTTCAATCTCATTTGACTAATTTCTTCTCTCTGAATTCAAGGATCTATGCTCTACCATATTTCTGATAGATATCCTATATCTCACTCAATAGTTTTACTTTTTACATGCATAGGGTAGTTAAAATCTTCCCTACCTCAAGTGCTCATGTTATTTCAAGATATAAACGTAAATTTTACTTTGAAGAAAAACATTTAATTTCCCAAAAATATGAGATTTCAACAATATGTTTTGTTCCTAATCCCAATTGTTAGGGTGCTTCTGATATGTTTGTACACCCTGATAATTTATTTCAATGCAAATGACACTAGATATGGGAACCTAGATGTCCCCATTTCGGTCCTCGTGAAATCTAGACTAACAATTTAATCGATATTTTCTTTATTCCAAGCACCATTTAATCGATATTTTCTTTATTCCAAGGATGCAAAATAATATTGCAGATCTTGCGATGCTTGTCAAAGAACAGGAACACCATATAGGAGAGGTGAAATTCCCTTCAACCCAAAAGTGACTTTGTAGGAATTTTATAAGTGGGCAATAGAATTTTTTGGACTGATTAATCCACCAAGGAAGACGACCGATGCAAGGTATATCATCACTATCACATATTATTTGACTAGATGGGCTGAAGCAAAGTTAGTAAAGGATTGCAGTGAAAATACTGCTCCAAAGTTCATTGTGAGTAAATTTTGTCTAGATTTAGGTGTCTCAATCTCTTAATTAGCGACATAGAGTAACATTTCTTGCATAGAACCATTGAGGCATTGAATTAATAATTCCAGGTCCATCATCAGAAGATCACACCATATCACCTTGGGGAAAATGTAATCGTTGAAGATTTTAACAAGATTTGAGGAAATTCTCTAACCAAAGTATGCAATGTCAACAAGAATGATTGGGATCTGAGAAGTCTAACAATATTATGGGCATATAGAACAACTTGCAAAAGTATGATAGGACAAACCCATTTTAGGTTGGTTTATGGATAGGAACTAGTTATGCCTATTGAATACATTGTGCCTAGTCTAAGAATTGCAGCAGTAACAAACATGGAAGACAGTGATATTATGGAAGAAAGGTTGGAATAGTTGCTTGATCTTGAGGAAGAAATATGCATTGGATGATATCATCAGAAATTCTAAAAAGCGAGGCAAAAATCCTAGGATGACAGGCATATCAAGCATAAAATATTCAATGAAGGAGACCTAGTGTTGATGTATGACAGGAATTTTTTGAAGCTCCTAGGAAAGTTCCAACCACATTGGTTGGAACCATATATTATCAAATATGTCTCGGAGGGAGGCACGGTTCAACTTGCAAAGTTGGATGGTGAGATGATGCCATAATGAGTAAATGGAAGTAGATTAAACTTATATAGGGATGAATTTGTCCATGGAACTTCACGTTGACTATATGAACGAGAAACGGTATTAGTGCCACATGAAATTAAAAGCGGGTGCAAGACTATAAACTACTCTGCCAAAGTAAGACTTCGCCGAAGTTAGATTACTGCAAAAAACTTAGGATGATATCGAAGTCGGAGGGAGTTGTGATGAGGAAGGAATAACTCTGCTATAAAGGAGTGTCCATCGATTTTCACCAGAAATATGACCGTTGGATGTGAAACAATTGATTTGATAGAAATTTTTTTGTTAAAAGGAGAGGGGAAATTGCATTTAATGAGCACACTTGGGAAAATACTCTACCAAATATGCATTTTTGAGATGAATTTAAAGACACTCATGGAGTCCAAAATTCAAAATTGTTATAAATATTTCATCCTACTCCACAATTTGACACTTTTCTTACTGAGAATTAGAATTGTAATTTTGCTTCTAAGTGTGAGCTGATCCTTAAGATGCATGTCTGAGAAGAGTTTTGGGGATATTTCTAGGGAATGTATCAAGTGGGGATTAGATAGAATCATGAATTCTACAACACTATCATATGTGACAAGGTCGAGGTCACCCAGGAAGCAATCTGTTGCAGGAGAAGTGAAAACAAAGAAACCAAAGAAGCCCACTATCAGAAAGTCACCCAAGAAGAAGATTACCAAGGCGCAGAGAACTAAGGAGTGGATTGATATGAAGAAGAAGCAAATGGAGATCTAAGAGATTGATGAGGAGGTAGTTTCCATAGAAATCATTGAAGAAATCTTGGCAGAGGAAGTCGATCCCATTTCTAGGTTACTGTCGAATATCCCATTGAGAAAATCGACTGGGAAAGCGATGAAGTACCTAGACACTGCCAAATTCAATCCATTTGCACCATTTCTCCTAGACGAAGTACCATTTTAGGGATACATGTTGGCGAACGTACCATAATTTTGAATGGAGGATTAGGAATTCAATGACATGAGAAAGTATCCCCATTTCGAGCCTAGCCTTTACTTGTGCGCAATCATTATAAGGAAAATGAAATTACTAGATTAGAGCCACATATGTGGGATGCAGGGATCCAGTAGGCTGGGTTCCTAAATAAGCTATATGTTCCACATTTCGGGCACATCAACATCAACACGATTTGTGTGTGCCAAATTTTGGCATTAGTGCATGATGGGTGTCTAAGGTTCGATGGGAAAATCTCTATTGATGATATGCTCATTAGAAGAATAATTGCACTACCATGCCAAGTACTGAACCATGTAGATGAATTTTTAGGTAAAAGTCAAGGTAAGGTGGTTGTAAAGGAGATGAAGGAAAAATATTGCATCATAAAGAAGTCTTTGGGATATGATATAAAAATTATTAACGATCAAGTTGTGCATTTCTCCGCACACATTTTGGCCCAGATAATCATGAGGAAGTGTCGCACAAATAAGCTGTCAGCACCAGTAGTTTCTTTGGCTACACAACGCACGAAATGAGTTAAGTATAACTAGGATGGATATCTATGTAAGGAATTTATAGATGATTGCTGAGATACACAGTAGGATGGGAAGAAATTCCAGTACCCGCGGTTATCACTCTTGATAACATTAGTGGCATGGAGAGAGCTCGAGGAATCACTATTCACAATTGTCGATCCAGACATATGCCAAGCTCTCAAGTACACCTCAATGTGGTTTACTAAATACCCTAATTGGGAAAAGGAAAACAAGTTATTTTGGGTATTTTTGGAGATGGATTTATGTACTGTGGTGAGTCAGTGGCCTAAGATCTCACCGGTGTTTTTTACCAATTATCTAACATTTGCAGATTATAAGATGTATTTTCATTGCTTTAACATCAGCATGTGGAAGGACCCTAAAGAGTACTAGAACTAGCTACCCTATTTCTTCACGAAGGCTGATATTGCACAGATTATGATCCCAGGGCCGAGTGATTGGTTGACTCCACCCACAAAAGGCGTGGAGATAGAGCATGCAGGAATCAATGGGCCAGCCACTACAACAAATAAGGACACCACAGGAATCAATGGGCCAGCCACTACAGCAAATAAGGACACATAAGAAGGCAAGAAAAGCTACAAATAAGGAACCCAGGGAAGAAGGTGAGAAGAATACAAGAAATGTCAGAGAGAAAGAACCCATGAAATAAGATGAGAAGGATACTGGAAAATAAATATAGCATGACCCTAAAAATATTGGTGATGAAAGTGAGGGAGGATAGGGTGGCCAGGATCCATTTGAAGATAGAGAGACAATAAACTCCATGTTTATTGTAAAGCGGCAAAGAATACCTATTGTGGTAGGTGCATGCAAGAAGCAAAAGTCAAATAGATCCACAGGAGCTGAGTCGATGGTCCTTACTGAAGGGGACATTTATGAGATTGGTGACAAGGTGAACAATGTCAACGAGGATGCATGGAGTAGGATATAAGATAAATACAAGGTTGTATTGATAGAAGTACAACAGGGAATCAAGTCGAGCATGGCACAAATGAGTGATACTCAAGCGAGAGTGGTCCAACAACACGATCCAGTGCACGAGTTAGTGGTAACTATTGAGGTTTTCATTTTGCAGGCACTTGGAGGGGCATTGCGTTTTTAGGATAAAAAATATTGTGAGCATGCCAAGAATTGGCACACTCTTAGTTTGAATCTTCCTATGCTGCCCATCCAGATGCTACATGATTTTCGCCAAGGGGTCACATATGAGTTGAAGCTGAGCGAGCATCACTCTTTTTTGGTCATTAAGTAAGTAAAGTAGGAAAACAAAATGATCTCTAATCAGATGAATAAGGTGCTCAAGGACCATGATGAGGTGACTCGGCAAAAACAAAAGTTGGAAGATATTATCACCAAGATGTGTAATGAGATTCCCAACCTGAAGATCCAAGCCAAGGAAGCCCCAACGGAAAATATTTTGAAGCTCACCACTACAACCAAATAATCCAAGAATGAAATGGAGAGGGTGATATTCGAGCATGAGATGCATATTAACAAGCTACATATCAAGATGCAGCCAACAGAGGGGTGTGAAAAATAGGAAACAAATATGAAGGCTTCACTAGAAGGTCTCTGTACCATATTCAAGGACTGTTGCACGCTATTCGAAGACACCATGGAAATATAGACCTCATTGTAGGAGGATCCAAATTGTCATCAAATTGAAGAAGAGATTCTAGAAAAGAAAAAACAATTTGATGATATCAAAATCATGGTGAGTACCCTTGCACCTGCGCAAGGAATCACCCACATACATGAAGGAAAGAATATGCATATTCTTATCGAGGAACTATTATGGAAAGAAAAGATAATCACTGCATGAACACAACCTTGGAAGGATGAGGCCATCTAGTTATCACAGACTGTAGAAAGTAATCTTAGGGAGATGAGGCATAAGTAGAAACATGTGCTTCCAAGGATTGCAAGATCAACTACATAGAATATACTCGAACAGGTACGCTAGGAGAATACACAGTTTGCAACGATGAGTCAGCCACTGAAGGATGCCTACACCAACATTTAAGCAAAGACTCAGGGAGCACCAGCTAAGTGACTTAGGATGAGTCACATGTGAGTGTTAGGAACATGTTGGGCAAGGCCCAACTTGGTCTAGTTTTGAGTTAAACAACCCAAATTGTTAGGAAGTGGAATGAAAAATCCAGTGGAAATAAGTCAAACGCACAGAGTTTAAAAGCTTCGCGTGGATTTTAGGAGTTTTAGGGGCTTTGGGGTGGGTCAAAGCCCGTTTTTTTGTAAAGGTATCGAGTTTTTTTTTAATAGTTTGAGCTCTATCAATGGGTTGTGGACCATGGTATTGTAAGAAATAAATCTATATAAGGAGATGATGTAGTGAGTCAAGTCATGATAGATCCATCAGTGTATGAGAGAAAGTTGTGAATTAACTATGTTTTAGTCTGTTTTAGATCTTAGGAGAAGGCTTCACAACTATGTACAAGGAGACCTTGATCTGTAGGTGTGTGCATAGGTCGAAGAAGGATTGTACTGGAAAGACACATCATTAATAAATGAAAGGAAAGTTTTGAATTATCTGTTTTATTTGCATAATTTGTCTACTATTTATCTTCAAATTTTTTTATGTATTGTGAAGAGTTGTATGATTGTTTATGCATGGTGAAGTATTTTATACTATTTATATGTGTTGTATTCAGTTGATTAGTGCATAGGGTTGATAAAGGTGCAGTGTGCACTAGTAGTAATTGATGGCTAGGGAATAAATTGTAAAAGTATATAATTGCATATGTGTAGTTCAGGAAAGCATAAGGAAGAATTATAGCAGTAAATCCATGTCCTAATATCGCTCTGGATACAGAAACCTGGTTCTAGTATCCCTTGATATTTCCTCGGGTGAGATTGAGGTCTTCACATCAAATCATTGCCGAAAGGGATGGTAATAGAGGGTTTTGTCAATAGTGAAACTACTCTGAACCTAGGTCGTGACACCTTTAAGTCAACAATTTTCCATTCATGAAATAACATTGCATATATATACATGAACTTTTGTCTCAATATAGAAAATTTTTCTTGGACACACAATCACTATGTTGAGAGAATATCTCAACCACAGACCATTCTAGGAACCATCTAGATCTCAACAACTCCTAAACATTACAAAGAGATTCATGTACATAGAATGAATCCCAACAAAGATAAGTCGGAATTATGTTTCCAAGTGATTTTATTCCTCATGGTGCATGATAGATCAAGGTTATATGGATCTAGTTCTGGTTGAAGGCATCAATGTCCAATTTTTTAAATTATTATTATTATTATTATAAATGTGAGATAAACTTCATGCTTTCAAATTCACAGGTTTCTTAGTATCTATCTATTTCAGGATTTGAAATAATGATGTTTCAATGCAATCCTAAATGAACTTTGGTTGAGACCTAAGATTTAAAATTTTTGAATCTAGCCATTATATACAAAGCTTATAGGAGATTTAAAAAATTTGAATCTAGTCCATAGTGAACCTGTGGCTTTAAATTATGTTTTTATTTAAATACGAATTTGATCGTTGTCAAAAGGCTTCACCCTGGATATACATCCTGTTTTGTTTTTTCTACTTTTGACCCTTGTTAAAATGTTGGCTAGTGGCTTTATTTTACATTTTTTTTTCCTTTTCTAACCTTATTATTCTCTTCTTTAAACTAGTTTGGTTTGGATGCTTTGAATATTTTGTACGTTTTCATTTAGATAGCTTGAGTGTTTTGCATGTCTAGATTTCAGTGGTTTGTGTGTCTGGATTTGGAAGGTAATGTTTGTAGAGTTACAACCTTTGTGTTGTATTTATATATGTATATGTGATTATCTATTATTAATAATTAGTTTTTGATGAAGAAGAAATACATATTGTCACGAATTAATTTGGAGCTACAGTATGATTGATTTTACATATCTATATCATTTAATTTTAAAGTATGGTAATTTTGAAAACTGATTAATTATTAATAGTGTCCTTCCAGGTATTATTAAATATATCTTATTGAGTATTTTTAATAATTTACTTTATGAAAATTATTCCAAAAAATATTTGTTTCTTTGTAAATTTTTGAAATAGTTTTTTTTTATTCACTAATATTTTGATGAACTATTCTTATTCATATTATGTTTTGCAAAACCAAGAAATAAAGTATTTTTGAAATATTTTAATGATGACCAAAATTACTAACTCTTTATACTATCTATTTCTTCAAACAATTATAATAGATTTGAAGAGTTACCAACTATTATAGACAAGTTTTGAGAAAGAAAACCACAAATTTTATTAATATTGTTGTTAAGAGTTTTATAGATAAGTACTGCACATACTTTTTATGCAAATTATTTTCATGTTATGATATATGATGAGGTCATTTTGTAAAATAAATTAATCTTTATTTTTATTTTATTACATCTTCATTTTCTATATGCTGAAAAATGGATCTTGAATAGTGTTTTGATGAAAATTCTTGAGAGATAGCTTGTTTTGAATGTTTATAAATATATACCTTCCTCTAATAAATATTTTGAATATATCACCCTAAGTTTCAATCTTTTATATTGATTAAATTTTGAGTCAAGATTAAGAAAAAATGATGAATCATAAATCATATTCAAATTTCGATTAAAATGATAAATCTTAAATCCTAAAATATTAAATTGAAATGTTCATTTATGCAATTTCTTTTTTCTTATTAAGACTTTTTTATTCACCTTAATTGGGATGAATTAATTTTATTGTTCATGCAAAAGTTCTTGTTATTTTATGTGAAAACCAAACAAAATATTGAAGATGTATTTTACAAATATTTTAATTTTAATTAGTATATTTTCATCTTCTTAATTTTATTATATTATATTTACAAATTATTAACTTGTTCTCTAAACTATTTAGCAGATTGTGTATAAAATTGTAAAATTTCTAAATTTATGTCAAAGATTGATATGATATTTACTAAAATGTACAATATTAGAAGTTGGAATTACTAGTGCGCAATTACTCTAATTATTTAATCATCTTTTTCATTCATTTATTCGTAGTAGTGTATATTCACTATATTTAAACTAGGATAGAAATTGAAATGATGATTATATATGTGTTGCAATTGTTATTAGTGAAATTAAAATGCATAAATACAATGCCTTGAAAATCTCATTATACACCTAAATAGTGTATAGATTAAATTTTTAATTCTAATAAATCTTTATTAAACCTTAAAAAGACCAAAATACAAACCCATAAAACATTAAAATATTTTAAACACAAAAAAATATTATTTTCAATTGTTTTATATAATATACAAATTATTTTTTTAATATATAATATATAAATAATTGTTTTCGCTTATTAAAAAAAAATGTTTTTTTATTAATAACTAAATTAAAATAAATTTATGCTCATTATAATTTGATTATTGTCTACTTTTCAAAATAAATGTTTTTATTAAAAATTATATATTATATGTTCCTAAAAAGATATTTAATATAAAATGAATCCACAATATCAAACAAACAATTATTTGAAAATATACCAATCATCAACAATATCAAACCATTGTTGGAGAACACACCAGACTATCAACACTATCAATCTTCAACAATATCAAACAATTGTTTGAGAACACACCAACACAATCAACTGAAATTTATTGAAATTATGCACACTTTAACCTAGATTGTGAAATTCAACTATTTAAAATTCCAAACACATATTAAATAATAATAATAATAATAAAACACTAAATGACACTTATTTTTTTGGAATATTCGAATCGGCAATCCAGATTGGGGACATTATTTTGTCTGGATTTTAGGGAAAAGCTAAATGTTAGCACATTCATATTTGGGAAAATATTTCATAAAATGTGTTTAGAAAATAAGTATTTTTATAGATCCAGATTCAAGAAAATATTTCAAGGACCATCCTCAAAACAAGTATTTCTACTAATCTAGATCCAAGGAATATTTCAAAGACCATACTCAAAATATTTAAGAAAATATTTCAAGGACCATATCTAAAATATTTAGATATTTGTATTTAAAATTTTTTGATACTGAATGTTCAGCCAATCATGATTTGGTAAAATTTTTATGTTTATTTATAAAAAAAATTAAACATTATTTTTTTATTTTTTTATTTAATGAATATTAGACATTTTTTTTTCCAAAGAAAAATCGAAATTTCTATTGAGTATATAGAAGGTTACATAGTATATGCACAAGGCGTTCAAATAACTACATGTTTCCCATTTTTTGACAAAGGGAAAAAAATGGATTTGTGACTGTTTGGAGGAAACAATCAATCCCCCCAGCCCTTTCCAGAAGGGTCATATAGATTGCATCTACTTCGGACCCACGGGCTTCCCTACATATAGGAAAAAAATCGCCCTGAGATAGGGGTGTATAGCAGACCTGCTGCTGTGAGCTTCTCAAAAAGAACACCTGAATGGAAACCACCTTTACAGATGTATAGTTTTACTATCCAAAAAAAAAAAAAAGATCCGCACCTTATCTCGCGGATCTCCTCTTAAGAGGAAAACAATATGAAACAGATATGATGGGATTTATAGAGTGTAATTCAGTATTCTTGCAAGGGTATACATAAAAGTGAAACAGAAATAGAGATTTTTGTGACAGATTCCATACAAAAAAAAACGAAAAAAAGAAATAATTGGATGAAGGATCACAATAGTGAGAAAAAGGAGGTTGTTCCATGATTCGAACCAACTCTCCGTCAAACTCTTTTGCTAACGAGAGCCCCATATATTGTTGAACACCATCCTTAGAAAGGAGGTCTGCATCACGGTTTTGTTCCCTGTAAATTTGAAAAGAAGAGATTTGATTAAAAAACTATTTTAAGGCTAGGACCTCATATAATAACGGAATCAAAATATAGTTTAGGAATATTTGTGTTCCATTAAACCATTTTATGATATTCATAGACACCGAAGATCTGAGCTTCTCTCAGCTCAAATAAGGAGAGCTAGCACAAAAGGAGATGAAGTGATTTAAGTTCTGCAAATTTGTTTGTGCCAGTCCCAAGTCCAACTGATGCTTTGTACACTTTCCCTGAAGGGATGTGTATGGTGAGCCCTGCTACACATCTTTTTTGTGGATCAGAGGCCACGTCAAAATACGCCCATGAGATGTCTCCTCTAATTTCTTCTGATTTAATGATTCTGACTTACTAGGGTTCTGAAGGAATGGGAATATATTAAAAAACGAAGACTCCTTCAGTAGCTAACAGGTTTATGGGGAACATGATGTCTTGGAAAATGGCTCGGTTCCTTGCAATCAAAGTTCCCCAAGCTACAATGAGTGGAATGTTCCTCACCCTGTCATTTGGAGCTTCGTTCCACCATCTATGCCATGACTCCGAGATAGTTTGACCTTCCCATTTCTAAGGAATTTTGAGTATCCCCAGAGTTTCAATCGAAAGGATGTTGTTGTAGGGATGAGAGAGGAAAAATTGGTACGTGGACTCCCTGCTAAATTTTCACAGCGTGCGCCATCCTAGACCTATTTTTTCCCCTTCGTTGAAGAATTCCCAGGAGGGAACTTTATTTTGTTGAATGCACCAGAAAAACAATTTTGATTTCACCGAACCTTTTAGCTCCCACAAAGGTTTATACCAAAACTCCAGCTCCCCCCATCCCTTCTATGACATTATCCATTTGTAGCCATCTTTGGCGGTGTACTGGCTCGAGGGGCAGTGAACACACCTAAGCTCATTTGGTCTCTCCTGGAGGCGAACATGTGTTCTGTGAAGCTCACTGACGTATCTCTGCCACTCCTCTTTCCATCTATCATCCAACTGAAGAGCTTCTCCTAACATCCATTCTTGTCTCTACATGGTTGAATGATCCATCTAATTAATATGGCTTAGAGTGTGAAAGCCTCAGAGGTCCAAGTGCTTAAGTATATCTCTTGAGAGGGAAAAATTCCCATTACATCCCACCAACGGATCCCGACCTATCCTTTCCTGTGCACGATCCCCGACATGCCATGCCAACCCCTGTTCAATAATCTTGATTGATTCCATCGTTTCTTTCCAGACGATTGAAGAATTTTTCACTTGCTTTGTAGGGAGACACATCCATTTGTCCAATGGCATCAGATCACTGTATTTCCTTTTAGACACTGATGTCCATAAGTTCTACAGGGTGATAAGTATCCAGCCCAGTTTTGCTACCAGTGATAGGGTGAAAGAAGGGAGGTCCTTAATCCCCCAACCTCCCTAGGCTTTTGGTTGCACAATTTTCTCCCATGCCACCCATGACATAATTTGTTCTGACTTAGATCCTGACCATAAGAATTTGTTTTAGATTTTTTTAATAGTAGAGAGGATACTTTTAGGAACCCAAGTTAGGGCCGCCCAATAAACCGAAATAGCCATTGCTATATATTTCATTAGCACAAGCCTCACATCTCATGAAAGCCATTTAAAGCTCTAGTGCTTCATCCTTGACTCAGTTTTTGCCACAAGCCAGCGCCTATCCTGGATTCGATAAGAATATGGCTTTAAATAGAAACCAAGATATTTGAAACTGTCTTGGATGGATTTAACTTTGAACGCCATCACTTCTGAAATTTGATCTGCGTCAACTCATGAGAGGCCTTCCATGGTAATGGAGGATTTATGACTATTGATACTTAAGCCAGTGGCCTTTAGGAAGAGGTAAAACACCGCTTTTATCTTGCGGATATCTTCTATTCTTCCATTACTGAACAGAAGGATATCATCAACAAAGAGTATATGAGTAATGGAAATGTTGACAACAACCTCAATACCTTTCGCTTCTCCCTTTCGTTTAGCATTGTGAATCATCTGATCGAGTCCTTCCACAGCAAGAAGAAAGAGAAGAGGGGATATAGGGCATCCTTGGCGAAGGCCTCTTTCACTATGAAAAAATGGAGTTGCATCTCCCTTGATCAGGATGGTGATACTGGTGGTTTTGATACACCCGATTACCCAGTTGATGAAGTCAATCCTAAAGCCCAAGTGAGTCAGAAGCAAACGAATATACATGCAGTTGATTTTGTCATATGCCTTTGAAAGGTCAATTTTTACAATAGCTCCTTTTTTTCGGCTTCTTTTCAAGCTATGAAGAGTTTCATGTTCCACCCCTACTGCCTCTTGAATTTGCCTTCCATCAAGGAAACCAAATTGTTCCAACGAAATGTTTTTTGAGAGGAAAGGTTTGAGATGGGTTCCTATCACTTTTAAAATGATTTTAGCAATGCATATACAAAGAGATATATGCCTGAAGTCATCAAAAGAACTTGGATCCTCCTTCTTGGGAATGAGGGTGAGGAAGGTGGAGTTGATAGGTTGATAGATGGTACCCGTGTTCCTTAACTCTTCTACCACTGCTAGCAGGTCCTCTCCCAAAAATCCAAAAAAGTGTTGGAATAATTCTACCGACCATCCATCTAGCCTTAGGCTCTTATCCTTCTGAATTCCCTTGAGAATGCCTTCCACCTCCTCTTTCGTCACAGCCTCCATTATGTTGTCATTCCCTTCTTCCTCAATATAAGTGGGGAAAAACTGGGCCAACCTTATCACTTTAGGTATAGAAACCTCTCAGGGGGCTTTGAAGAGGGCTTTGAAATGCTTACATCCCAAGGATGATAAGTCCTTAAAGAATCTAGCAGTACTCCCTGTTTTCTCCCTATAATTTACAATATTGGCAAGAATAAACACTACAGGGGGCCACATCAGAACTGCTTTGGAATCCTAGGACCTAGCCTTCCTGGATTCAGAGAGGGATCTCTCTATTAAGTGTTTTCAAAGGAAATACCTCTATGCTTTGTTTGTGATATTAGGCTAGTTATGAAGCTCAGAGAACTTGTTTGTTTGGTTGGGATGGATATCATTAACTGAAGAAGTTAACTGAAGGGTGAAGGTGAGAGTAGATTGAAGAATGTTTCAGCTAAAAAGATAAGTTATGAAATGGTATTAACCTATTGGGCTATAGAGTCACAAAAGGATTTAATTGTACAACAATTCTTCAAGAGTTTCCATAGGGCAAGTCATCTATATCAAAGGATCTTTTAGATTGAATTGTGATATGAAACATTAAAATGTTGTGAAAGAAGCAAAACTAAAACCAATTAAGAATCTAACTTCACTAAGACAAGAAAATCCTTTCAAAGTAACTGTTTGAAGCAAGCCAAAGGATAGGGAAAACCATAGACTTCTTTGGATGAAATTTTATTAAAGCACAATTTTGAGATAACAATCCAGTAATCCTAAGACTACTTTCAGAAAGGAGAAAACATATAAGAGAACGAGGAAAATAGCCTAGGATCAGACAGAAACTTTGAATTCTAGCCTTTTGTTGACATACTCTCAAGGGATCTTTCAAGGAAAATGTTAAAGACTAGCCAAAGGACAAGGAAAACCATAAACTTCCCTGGGTTAAGTCTACTTAAGAAACCTTGAAAAGAAGATTCAAAAACAATATCTCAAGTTGTACACAGAAAGACATGGGCTCACCAACATTTCTTCACTCGTTACACTCTATTGAATCCTTCTCAAATCAACAAGCTAGATAAACCTAGAGGGAAATTAAGAATCCTCTAAACATACCTTAGCAGAAGAAAACATAAAGATAAAGCTTTCAGACAGAAATAGGGTACTTTTCAGTAAATCCTATTCTAAATTTTATGTTCTTTATCAGAAAAAATGGAAAGCATTTAAAACATAAGGAAAAATAAAAATAGTGAGGAATAACATCACCTTTAACATAGACCAGGATCCCATGAATTAGCTTTTATTATTGTTGAAGAGGTAAATCCAGTCTGCGGATAGAGGTGATCCCTACTACCCCAACAGGGGTCTAGCAACAATCATCAAATGCTACATCGCAAGTTCCTAATTGCGAATAAATAAGCCAACAATGGAGGCCTACCTGGAGTCCAGTGCTATGATTCGTAGAAGAGACAGCGTTCCCGTTCCTCAGCCTCGGCA
The DNA here is from genome assembly GCA_034641835.2 of Pinus albicaulis. NCBI lineage: Eukaryota > Viridiplantae > Streptophyta > Pinopsida > Pinales > Pinaceae > Pinus > Pinus albicaulis. Next base: position 1,280,462,140 of record CM076581.1, on the reverse strand, counting down.
GATCACGATCCCCACGATCTCCATGAATGGACACCTGCACATGCAAGAAACAATACAAATACAAGCATAAAATCCAGAATGCGCAACTATATATCAGTTAGAAAGGATATAACTCATTATTAGCATAAGTGAAAAACAGAGTGGAACCATAACCGGTAGTCATTCATTAATAAGCAATCGAAAGAGAGTACAACCAATGTTCTGACGCCGTGGTCTCCTTCGGAAGGGTCCCCAGTCGTTCATGTCTCGCAAAGCTCGCCAGGGAAAGGGAAAGCCTCTCTAGAGTCTCTCGACGATAGTCTCCTTACTTGAGTCGGCCTTAAGGGAAGAAAGAGGGCTCTTATAGCACAAAGGCTCTTGGGAATTTGGAGATTCAAATCTTAGGCACTTCAAGACTAGCTTGCAATGGCAATAGGCAAGCTTTTATAGATGGGGAAGGAGGGAGTTGGGATCCATATTATTGTGGGATTGGCCCTATCATCAAGGAAGGTTCCATGAAAGGTGGCAAACCACTTCCCTTCCATAGAACTCCCGTAGCCAAACCTCCCAACTCAAGATAGGCAATGGTTTCTGAGTTTGTTGAAACACAACTTCCACCATCTTTATTTAAAAAACACTCCTTAAATTGGCTGGCGCGACTGCGACTCTGGGACAGAGCGCCAGTTGGCGCAGCCTCTTTGCAGGATTTTCCCCATTGGCACGAGTGATGAACTGTCTGCCCGCGCCAATGCAAAAGGAGATGTTTTCATGGTTTTTTTCAAGGAGATGTCTTTAGGGCAATTGAAGCTCATGTTTAGAGGAATGCAATGATGATGGTTTCAAGGCATGACATTGCTCACAGGTCACATAATGGGTCCTCCATTGTGCGGGACGGGGAATGGTAGGGACAGTGACAAATTACTGTGTAACAGATACCCCCTAAAGTATGAGGCCCGAGAGAGAGAGAGAGGGGTGAAATGCTTTACGAGATCATGTTCAACTAAATCCTTGTCGTCGGAAAACCTGTGCAGAAAAATACAACTGATATCTCAAGTACATGATGTATATGCGGTATGGGCGCAGCCATCCGAAACAAAGTACACTATAATCCGGATCCAGGGTATGGGCGCAGCCATCCATCAAGGATAAAAAATAAATAGACTCAGGTATGGTCGCAGCCATCCAATCAGTGAGTCATGTACAAAATGATAATAATCCACAATCGCAGCCTGGATTACAACAGACACAATCCAGGGTCTTGCACTCCATCTCGACCCAAATGAAGTACAAGTCCAAGCATGCGAATATGTGAGCTGAAGTCGAACATGCAAGAACATCATCTGATCACCAGCCAATGATGAGAGTTGTTAACAGACGCGAGAGGAACCACCAATAATGACAATGGCCCTCAAGGTACTACAGGTACAATCTACGGCGTGTGAATCAATGAGCTGGTGTCGAACACCCGTAGAATCACTCGATCGGAGGCCAATGATGAAAACCCCACGTCGAACGCGACGAACCTGCCATTAAGGCATGCAGGCTCCAAGGTACCATAAAGGAGTCTCTAGATCAACTTCCTGGATAATGAGCTGAAGTCAACAAGAAGTGACCTTGATGGAAGGTGGGCCATAGTGTTTCCCACATCATCAACACGAGACAGAGGAACGTGATGTTTTTTGTGAATCAGAATAAGATGAGAATAAGAGGAAGGTTGATATTTGCAGAGTTCAACTTCTCTTGAACATATTGGCGGCATGACAGTGGATTTGGCAGTATTTTACATCAAAAGATCAGAGGTCATAGTGACGAGGCAAAGAGAAGTTGAGAGGTCAAAATATATTACCCAAACCCACGGAGGAAAGTGAAAAACGTGATGAGATATCCCCAACCCGACACAAATGCATACAAGTGCCATGTTCAAGAGCGACATACTGCCAACACGACAATTATTTTGGTTCCATTTTCCCCACCATTTCGGTGAGTACCTCTTTATTTTTACACAATCTTGAAGAGGATACCATATGCTTGTCATATAAGTCCGCCCTTCGGGCGAATCCATCCTAGTACATTTAACGAGCCCTAGGAAGGAGGAACTCGGAGAACGTCATTTCGACTGAATCCGATGTCATCAGGGTTTAACGAGTCTGACAAAGGAAGAAATCGACGTCTTTTCATGTTTAGAGAGTTTGAAAAGACAGAAGAAAAGTAAACTCCAAAGGTCCCTTTTCGTGAATAGTTCCTTAGACCCGAAAAGGTAGAAAACTATGTCTGAGAAAACCTCCTAGTCGCAATAGGCTAGGGTATTCCTTTTTCGTAAATAATCCATCCCAGTCCGAAAAAGGGGTAAACGTATACTGGTTAGATGTCGATTCGTGTCCACTTTAACGAGATCAAAACGACAAGGGCCTCGGCAATATTTTCATGTTTAGAGAGTCAAAAAAGAGCTGAAAGATGACTCCTCCTGGAGGAACGAGTAGTATAAAGGGTAGCAACTGGTTCCGGTAATGGTGGAACTGCTCAAAACAAGTAAAGGTTAAGAGGCTGGCTAACAAGACCACTCATCGCAGTGGTTCCTCAGGAACGGGTAGAACAACCAAGTGAAGGCATATGATCGGCCAAGAAGATAGTGACGATGGAATAAGAAAACCAAGGCTCATCTAGCAAAAACAGGCTGATAAAATGACTATCACAAGAGGTAAAATGGGCAAGGTTTCATTTTTACACAAGCTTGAAATTAGGAAACTCTGCTTGAAGTTGGTTTCATTTTTACACAAGCTTGAAACAAAGATAAACTATGCTTGAAACCGATTTCATTTTTACACAAGCTTGAAACGGAAACAAACTATGCTTGAAAGAATTAAGCATGCCCCCAGCATGGTGACTCAATTCGAGGTACATGCCCCCCAAGCTTCAGTCCATATGAAAGGCAGATGGAGTGAAGGTTCAAATTACGAGATCAAGAGAAAGACTCAACTGGGATTCTACGAGATCTGATCAAAGACTCGAATTGAACAAGAATGTGTTTCATTATTTTAACGAGGTTGACACATTAAAAGAACTATCCTCGGGACACCTTGTTTCATGGGTTAAGGAGCTTGACACAAGAAAAGGAACTATGCTCCGACAACCTTGTTTCATTTTTTAAGGAGCTTGACACAAGAAAAGGAACTATGCTCCGACAACCCTGTTTCATTTTTTAAGGAGCTTGACACAAGAAAATGAACTATGCTCCGACAACCTTGTTTCATTTTTTAAGGAGCTTGACACAAGACAAGGAACTGTGCTCCGATCATCTTGTTTCATTTTCTAAGGAGCTTGACACAAGACAAGGAACTGTGCTCCGATCAGCTTGTTTCATTTTTTAAGGAGCTTGACACAAGAAAACGAACTGTGCTCCGACCAAACCTGGTTTCATTTTTTTAAGGAGCTTGACACAGGAAAAGAACCATGCTCCGACCGACCTCATCATAATGAACAAGAAGTCATTGCTTCCAAGAGTTCCACTCCCGATGGAAGGAAAACATCCTGGAAGTCAGGACCCAATGCCCCTAGCACCTGATGTACGATGGCATCATCACTGAGCACAGGCACGGGGTAGGTAGCCACATAGTTGACCTGCGGTGGGGCAGATACAACGGGTGGATAAAAAATAAGAAGGGATGATGGCGGGCCAGTTGCCACATCAGGACCAAAGAACGAAAGTTGATCAATGGTCACGATCCATCCTTCATGTGGAAAACAGACCACACGAAAAAGGGAGGAGACAAGTGCTCCCATGGCATAGGTGTAATTGCGCCCCAAAAGTAGATTGAAATCTAAGGGGCCTGGAACAACCATCACATCCATATGGACGGTTTTACCTCCCAAAGTAACAGGCAACTTCGAAAGGATCCCTAATGGTTGACTCGTTCTTCTGTTAAACGCCAAAAGATTCTGCGTAACAGGCGCAAGTGGCGGCGAGCCAAAAGCTTGCCAGGTAGTTGAGGATAGAATACTAACAGAGGTGCCTTCGTCTATAATGGTACTGGGTACAACCAGACCAAGAGCCTGTACTGTGATCTCGAAAGGCACATAAGACGGAAGGCAAAATCCTACGAATCGACTCCAATCAAAGGAAGCAACCAAACTACTCGGAGGGGCTACCATCGAACCACGATGGTCTTCCCCTGGTGTTACGATCGAAGAAGGAGCATCCTCCACGACCTCCATCTCGAAGGTGGGAGGGATATCCTCTGGGACCTCCATCACAGGAGGCGGAGGAGCAAGTTCTGAGGGTGTAGGGACAGGAGAATCTTTCTCCAAGTCCAAGGAATCTGAAGAAACAAGAAGAACCTGAGGGATGTGAGATCCACTCGCAACAGAAAAGACCTGGTGCACCGTAGACGGGGCCAGCTCGACCGATCCCAAGACCAAAGGTTGGTCGAGGATGGATTCCTGAATTTGAATTTCTGGGGGAGCAGGATCGACCAAGGATGACTCTTGACCAATCATAAGATCGGCTGGTGGAGGACTCAAAGACAGCTGCTTATAACCAATCGGAAGGCACGACGTAGAAACAGCTGAGTTTTCCAAAACTCGCTTGGCTTCGTCCATATACGAACAAAGTTGAATGGCATGGTGCCCTTCACACAACTTATATGGATTGGTAATCTTACCCTGCTTCTTAGGAGCCTTACCAGCACCAGTTGAATATTTCCCCCCAACCTGACTCCCAGAAGCCAAAGGAAATGGCGGACGACCATTGGACCATACTTCAAGCACCTTGGGAATGCCAGGGCAATCTCGAAGAAGATGGTCTCCCATGCACAACATGCAAGGGAACTTGACTTTCCGTGGAGGGTTGGAAGGTTTATCAAGAGGAGACTTCTTAGAAGCAGTAGCTACACTCTTAGCCTCTCTCTTATTAGACTTCTTCTTCTTTATCTTCTTCTTCTTCTTCTTAGCCACCTGGTTACTCGAATCCAGACTTTCATCAGGCGAAGTAGAAGAGGAGGACGCAGAAACAGGCGAAGAAGGGGAGAGGTCCACCTTAGAATTAACATGATTTTGTTCAGGTGGAGGAACTGATTGACCAGTAGCCGAGACATTCGGGACCACAGAGGTTGAGAACAACCAAACAGGCAACCCAACCGTTAACCCAGGAAGGGACAACGTTGCCATATAAGGAGCACCAACATTTCCAAAAGGAGGAAAATGACCATGATTCCCATCGAAGGGGATTCCTTGGTTGGTGAACTCCAGAAAATTTGCCATCAGAAACGATCTTCAGTACAACACCCTAAGGAAACTAACTTTAACCAGGAATATTTCGTGGGCAGTTAATTTTTATGACATTGAAACAAAACTCTACCGTTTCATATTTTAAGAGTCGAGAAACAGGCAAAAGGTGACTCTATCGCTTTCAGATTGGAAACAAGCATGAAAGGACAAGCGCTTGATGACCTTTTCAAATTTAAAGAGTCAGAAAAGATCGAAATGACTACTTAGGAATTCTAGGCAAAGGGTGTACCAAATAACCGTGAACTGAAATATACACCTTGGTTTCAATAATGAAAGAGAAATCAACCAAGGACTTTCTGTACGTGCAGGCAATCTCCCCGAATGCTGTGTCCAGTGTATCATGGGTATAGGGCGGCAGACTCGGCTTCCTATGGATAAAGGATTGAAACCTAGTGGGGTCTCCCTTTATATACGCGACGGTACAGGGAGCTCAAGTCCGTACTAGTGCTGTCTAAAGCCAAGAGGCAAACGACAGCTACTAGGCTTAACGACATCGGAACACGTCTCTAACCTAGACCTCTAAATGTTTTGTTAACGTTTCAATGCTTCCTTAGGTAAATTGAGTAAATTTTATGGTTTATCTTCAATTATGTTTCGGTTTCAAGGCCCTATCGTATGTCATATGACAATCTCCTATATGCAGCTATATGAGAAAAGAAAAAAATTTCAATTCGATGAATGCTATCTAGTTAAGGGAAGAGCTTCAAACAATGATGCTACAAACAACAACACTGAAAATGAAACTTTTTCCAAACTAGATGACTTTCACTATCCAAAAGTAATTTCAAACATTCAACGATGCGAATAATGCAATGTAATCTATGCAAAATCCTCTTTTCCGAAAACTATGCAATTGTAATCTATGCACAATTTTCTTTTTCCTTTTCAAATAATAAGAATGCAATCAATGCATTTTTCAATGAAGTGAGAATCTACTTAATGCATGATTTTAATAAAAGAGAATGCAATCAAAGCGATTTCTAGTTTTCAATCACTAAACAATGTAATCTAAGTTCAATGATGGATCTCAAAAAATCCTTTTCAATGCAATGTGATCTAATGCATTTTAACGAAAAGAAAACTATGAGATGAAAACTAAAAGAACGCAAATCTCCTTAACGAAAGGATGAAAGCAAAAGGGATGCAAACCAACACTAAGAATGCAATCGTTGTTTCAAAATAATTTGTGACAAAATCCCTCAAAAGTTGACAAGACATATGCAGTCAAACACAAAAAGGACTTCCAAAGCAAGAGATCAAAACAAGGCATTCATTCCCTTTTACATCAAACAATCATAGAAAGAAGACATTCCAAATAATGAGCAATGTAATCTATGCTCATACAGAGGAAAGACCCGAAGGGAAAGACACACTGGTGAAGGATTAAGGGAAAAAAACTCAATTTTCATACACCCTGAAATTGGCACGACTTGTCCATTGACAACTAGCGCCAATTGGCACCAATTGGCGCGACTTGATCACTGACAACTAGCGCCAATGACTAATTGGCGTGGGTTGCTAACTGACAACAAGCGCCAATGCCTGAAAATGAAAAAACAAAGAATTTCTCCCAACCAAGACCAGACTCACCACTTCAAGGAGAATCCAAAACAAACCCAGAAGTAAAGTACTGACCAAAAGAAACTTCCGAACAAGGGTAAACCCTAGCACCTACAGGAAATGGCGCAACTGTCTGGCTGTAATCCGCGCCAGACAGGGGATGGCACGACTGATAAACTGGCAACCTGCGCCAATTGGCACGACTGTCAGGGCTAAACTTGCACCAATCAAGCCAACTATGAAAAGGTGAAAATTCGGAAAAGCAGAGGTCAGATCTGATCCTCTGGGGCTGAACCAAAAGCCAAACACAAAAGAGCCAACCCAAAAAACCAATCAAGCAAGGAGAATCAAGAATCAACCGAAAAGACAATCAAAACGAGACAATCAAAACTAGACAATCCCCAGCGGAGTCGCCAAATTTTTGAGGAGGTAAATCCCCTCTGCGGACAGAGGCGATCCCTACTAGCCCAGCAGGGGTCTAGCAACAATCATCAAATGCTACAGCGCAAGTTCCTAATTGCGAATAAATAATCCAACGATGGAGGCCTACCTGGAGTCCAGTGCTATGATTCGTAGAAGAGACAACGTTCCCGTTCCTCAGCCTCGGCAGATCACGATCCCCACGATCTCCGTGAATGGACACCTGCACATGCAAGAAACAACATGAATACAAGCATAAAATCCAGAATGCGCAACTATATATCAGTCAGAAAGGATATAACTCGTTATTAACATAAGTGAAAAACAGAGTGGAACCATAACCGGTAGTCATTCATTAATAAGCAATCGAAAGAGAGTACAACCAATGTTCTGACGCCGCGGTCTCCTTCGGAAGGGTCCCCAGTTATTCACGTCTCGCAAAGCTCACCAGGGAAAGGGCAAGCCTCTCTAGATTCTCTTGATGATAGTCTCCTTACTTGAGTCGACCTTAAGGGAAGAAAGAGGGCTCTTACAGCACAAAGGCTCTTGGGAATTTGGAGATTCAAAGCTTAGGCACTTCAAGACTAGCTTGCATTGGCAATAGGCAAGCTTTTATGGATGGGGAAGGAGGGAGTTGGGATCCCTATTATTGTGGGATTGGCCCTATCATCAAGGAAGGTTCCATGAAAGGTGGAAAACCACTTCCCTTCCATGGAACTCCCGTAGCCAAACCTCCCAACTCAAGATAGGCAATGGTTTCTAATTTTGTTGAAACACAACTTCCGCCATCTTTATTTAAAAAACACTCCTTAAATTGGCTGGCGCGACTGCGACTCTGGGACAGAGCGCCAGTTGGTGCGGCCTCTTTGCAGGATTTTCCCCATTGGCGCGAGTGATGAACTGTCTGCCCGCGCCAATGCAAAAGGAGATGTTTTCATGGTTTTTTGCAAGGAGATGTCTTTAGGGCAATTGAAGCTCATGTTTAGAGGAATGCAATGATGATGGTTTCAAGGCATGACATTGCTCACAGGTCACATAATGGGTCCTCCATTGTGCGGGATGAGGAATGGTAGGGACAGTGACAAATTACTGTGTAACAATTATTAATGTTCAAAACAGTTACATACTTCAAGTCCAACGGGTCTTTACAGCTCAAAATTTCTCTTCTCAGCCTAGTGTTCTTCAACTACTCAACAACACTTCAACTGCTCCAGCAACTATCTTACACCTCAATGACAATCCAACCAACCATAACAATGAACTCCTCATACAGTATTTATAGGTAAATGAGGAGGTGGAGTGAAAGAGGGGGTCTCTAATTGTTCATAAATGATAGAGTAAATGTTTTTGACCTTTGAGACCATGCAAGGCCCAAGTTAAAATGTATTTAAGTCTAACTTTGCATTTATATTAACATTCTGAACTACTTGGTTACTTTTGTTGACTTTTAGGCTTTTTAAGTAGGCTTTTAATAACTTCTGAGCTGTCTTTACAAATATCTCTGACTGTAATAACTTTGTGTGTCTTTTTTAGGCAAATCAGGCCTGTAGGTGGCATTTTGGTTCTTTTGGAGGAGTCATTGCCTCAATGGATTTGGCATTCGAATAATTCTCTTGCTGATCTGTCATGTTTATACCATTTTAAATTAATTTGTCTTCAAACTCTGTCTCTATCCTTAGTTTGCTTGATTAAGTCTTCGTTCTTCTGAATTATTCCTTAACCTTTCTATTTAATTTCTCTCTTCACTATTCTTCACTAATATTTTGATGTTTCTGTGTATAGGTTTCTTGTTTCCCGCACTAGAGGGTTTTTTACTGGTCGACCAATGTCCATGAGACATTGATAAATACTGGAATAAACCCTGAATCTCCGTTTCTGCATGATTTTACCCTGAGGATCGTCATCCTGGGCTTTCAAGCCACTGATATTTGGTTGTGGGAGGGCCTGTACATTTATAGGCTACCATTAATCCTGCACTAAAACATAAAAATGTTAATAAAACTTGCGCTTGTGGATAAACTGCTTCAGAGGCTTTGTGAGGGCAAAGGAGCGATGCAGAGGAGGGAGAATGCACAGATGGGAAAGGTTCCATGGTGGAATTGTGAATAAACAGGAACAATTTTGAATAATGGCACGAACGGAGAAGAATGGTTTTGGGGAATACCGGGGTGGTATTTGCACGAGGGCTAAGTGGTAAGTGGTCTTGGTTCTTTCGAACGTGATACCATACATCAGGCAACACCTATCTAGGGCGAAACCGCTCATTTCACACAGAAATGGGGCGTTTAAACCTTTGAGGAGGATTCGAATCGAAATGGATCATGGGCAGGTAGATCTAGGGGATCCATGGTCTAGATCTGATTGCAGGTTTACGCAAAATAAAAAATGGTCAAGAGTAGGATAAAAAGGAAAGAGTGCGATGGCCGTTGGATCCGGTAGATCAACGGTGGAGATGATATCGGAGAAAGGTGGGTAGAGGGGAATGGTTGGGAGCAGGATGAAAAAGGCAAGAGTGTGATGGCAGTTGGATCGAGTAGATCAACGGTGGAGATGATATCAGAGAAAGGTGTGTAGAGGGGAATGGTTGGGAGTGGGATAAAAAGGCGAGAGTGTGATGGCCGTTGCATCGGGTAGATCAACGGTGGAGATGATATCGAAGAAAGGTGGGTAGAGGGGAATGGTTGGGAGTGGGATGAAAAATGTGAGAGTGTGATGGCCGTTGGATCAGGTAGATCAATGGTGGAGATGATATCGAAGAAAGGTGGGTAGAGGGGAATGGTTGGAAGCGGGATGAAAAAAGCGAGAGTGTGATGGCCGTTGGATCGAGTAGATCAACGGTGGAGATGATATCGGACAAAGGTGGACAGGGGATGAAATAATAAATGAAGGGGGCTTAAGGGGAAGTGTGGTGCAGTCATGCCGTCGGGTCACACGAAGAAGAGGGGCTAAGGATTTTAGCCCTCAAGGGCTTAAAGCCTGCTTTTGATAAAATGTCGGAAATAGGCCTAAAAAATGGGTTTTTTAGCCTTTTTTGATATTCTGATAGGTATTTAAAAGAGGGTTTAAACCATATAAAAGGGATTTTTTATGATTTAAAGGGTCTTTATGGGAAAATGAGGATAAGTGAGGGAAAAAAGGGGATTTCTAGGGGAATGAGATGATGATTTAGGATAAGTGAAAAATGAGTGAAAATGGGTGAAATGAGTTTATGGAATGATTGGAAATAGCTTTGAAACAATTTCTTTTATATCATTAGGATACTATAGGAAGCCTTTGAGTGAAGGTATCAGTGGAATGATTCTTTTTAGGATAATGAACATAGTGGGCTTTCAAGAACTTCATAGATTTTGCATAAAATTTGTTTCTTGAAAGCTGAAAGAATAATTTAGCCATCATGAGATATAACAGAATTTATAGATGGCTAACACTCCCTTCCTCTATTTGCATCCCCAAGATAGTATTAATATTTTTCCTTCCTTTAGAATAGTTTTGGAAAAATTTCATGTTTTCATCCCCCACTGCCAACCATATAGCCCTACTTTTGAGTCTCCATATTTCTTCGATTTCCAATAGGATTTTATCTCTTACAGTTTCGAGGCTCTTTACTGTATCCCAAATTTCAATAGAGACATAACCTGCACCCTCAAGCCTCTCCAAAAAGTCTAGTTCCTTCATTTATCTTCCTTAAGTCTTTCTCCTCCCTCTTTTTTTCGACCTTTTCCCATTCTAGAGTAGTTTTTTTCATTCTCTTGAGGTTTTCCATAAATCGTGATCCCATACCACCCTGCCCATCCAACCCTCCCTTCCTCCAGGTGGAGTGGAACAAGAGGTTGTAAAACTCATCTTTGAGCCACGATGAGTTGAACTTGAAAGGCACCCCCGATTTTTTATATGCCCTTTATTCTCTAGCAAGATGGGTAGGTGGTCAAAGATACCCCCTTCCCCAACCCAATACTGAAAGACAAAGGATTGGGTTGCCAACTCTTCATGGAGGAGGAAATGGTCCAACTTCTTTACCACCCTATCCTCCCCAGTTCTTTTGTTCCTCCATGTGGGCCTGGGTTTTATTAGGTTTGCATCCACTAGATGAGTGACTACCATTTTGTTGAGAAAAAATTCAGAAATGGGGTTTACCTGGGAAGAGAGGCCCAAGGATTCAAAAATCCCCATCGATAAATTTAGGTCTACTCGTAGAACAAGGTTTTGGTTTTTCATACAAGACTTAGAGAAGATATTTTTCTAGTACTGCATCCTATCCAGACAAGGGCCATACACGTTAAGAAGCGGTAGTGGGTGACAAATTTCATTGGAATAGACATCCATAGCTAAGGCATTTTCAAAACCCCAGGAGAAGATCTCCTTCAGTCTTCCAGATTTATTCCCAACACTAAACCCCCTGACCTCCCTTTGGCATTCAGAGCCTAGAAGATCCACCCCGGGAACATTGTGGACAAAGCTCCAAACACTTCCTCCCCCATCCCCAAATTCTCCTGTAACATAAGGATATCTCCCTCGTAGGACTTCATCAGAGCCCTAAGTGCTAGTTTTTTGGGTTAGCTAGAAAAGCCCCTGCAGTTGAAGGAGAGAATAATCATCGATAACCCAGGGTAGGGGTCTGCGCTACTGTAAGCACCCCAACTAAGGAAAGATGCTTCCCATCGGTAATGTCAATTTTGGCCCTAACCAGGGCTTTGGAGAGGTTGGATTTCCTACCCCTTGATTTTCTAGGGCCATCCGAAATAGTTTGAGGACATAGGCCTCCAATCACCTCCTCCTTCATAGACGTCTTCACCAGGGATCTAATATTATATGGGTGTTTTTCATGGATACCAGGCCGAGGAGGAGAAGACTCATGGTCAAGGAAAGGGGGGGGATCCAAAGAGATATCAGGGATGGAGGTTATGATATTGTCCAGGGACTCTATAACATCATGCATATGTATGGATTCCATTCGTGATGGCCTAGAGGGACCAGGCCTTGAAATTGCAAAAGCAGAAGAACACAAAGAGAAGTAAGGAGAAGAGGAAGAGATTGGGATCGTACCCTCCTGAAGAGATGCCACAACCTCGGCTTCAAGGATGGGAGAGGAGACTAGAAGTTTCTCCGGATCTTGATTCATAATTGAGGGGTTGAATTGCTTGACAAGTATGTGGGGGCTTTTTCTGTCTGGATATCGCCTGGACCTTCAACCCCTTCAATTAGATATTCCTCAGATGCTCTGAGCTCCTCAGATATCGGTTCCCTTTCTGGCACTCAGTTTTCCTTCTTCTATTTTCTTCTCCTTCGATGCCTAAGTGGACAATCTTTCGCCAGGTGGCCATATTTGTGGCATCAGTGCCATCGAAAGGGCATATATTCCAACATCTGAGTGAATTCAAGTTCCTTATATTTGAGACGTATTTCTTCTACTAGCCATTCTTTAGGATTGAGATTGACCAAACTTCTATCTACACTCAGGTCCATGGTCTGTAGAAATGATTGATCTGCTTCCAAGAACTGCCCCAGAGTGTTCCCTATCGACTTGAAAGGCGAACCCGTCCAAAACTGAATCGGAAGCCCCTGAAGTTTTACCCATACCAGATTTTCTTCTATTTTTTTCCTCTATGAATCAAACAATGATGTCCACTTCTGAAATAAAATAGTTCTTTTCCCAAAATTTTAGTTCTGCTCCATTACCCATTCCACATGTTCCTTTTTTCCGAATTTTATCATGAATCAGCCCCAGACTAATGGTTTAATTTCAGTAGGACTCCCTGGGGCATCCACACATGCCATGGATACCCAATCTAAGATGTAATTGGCCGAGTATTTCCTTATTCAGACCCTTCCTACTAGTATTGTAGTATTGTTTCTGCAGCTTCCATGACTTCGTCAATATGGATATCCACGCCAACTACGCAGCATGGGCTCTCCTCCTTCCTTCTAATCAGCTTGGTCTTCTTTATCTTGTTTCCTGCATCCCCACTCCTTCCTCCTTCCTCACCTTCCAATGGCCATTCGATCGCATCTAATCTTTCAAGTGTGGGTGAGCCACGTTTCCCTTCCAGAAACTGATATGAATTCTCCCATAGGAGGTCCCCTTCTTCTTGGAGACTTGTAGCCCTAGCTACCACCTGCAAACCCTCACCTCTCTCGGTTCCAAAGCACTTTTCCTGCTCTTCTACTTCAGGTTCAGTGTGTTGTACTCCCACAGGTTCCAACACAAATAGACACAAGTTGCTAGGGTTTTGAGGAAAAAAATTTCCAACCTCCGGCCAAGATCCCGCTGCTTCACTCCCCTGTGAGAAGAGTAGATTTTCGCGAAATTTTTATCCTTGCCACTGATGGAGGTTTTTGTGGGCACTAGGAGCATCCAAATGGGATCCTATCCATAGATCTTGGAATCTATGACTCTCTCCGAGAAAACCCTTGAGTCTGACGTTACCCTGAATTCCACAACTTGCTACAATGTCTTCCAACCCCCCTGAAAAAAACGAGATTGGTAAATTTCTTGGTAGAAGAGGACTTACTTGGTTTTTCATGGCTTCTGATGTTCCTTCCTTCCTTGGATTTGTCAGCTGCTGAAAAATGCCTGGATCTCTCTTTTCCTTCCAGGCACTATTGAAAGTGCTCTGTAAACTTTCCTCTAAGAGGGTTGTACCATTCACAATGCCCCAAACCCCTGCTGGATCTTTATTTTTGAGCCCTGCTCCACAGTATGCTAGAATATACTGCTTCATGTTCGTCACCGACACTTTGTGTCCCCAGATAGCTAACAGGTCTTCCGACGTCTGGACTAATTCTACCAAATCTCATTGTTTAACCATGGTTTCTGTGAACTTCAGAAGTGAATAAATTCCCCCAACAGTGCAAAGCCACCTTCAAAATGTTAACCTCGTGCTCACACCTCCATAGGGCAGCAAGTTTAGGGTTTGATAACACAGTGATTGCAATCCTAACCCTACGGCCTCCCATTCCTTTGCACCTCATCCCATGTGCGGTGTGGACAGCGGTAGAGGGCCCAAGTGTCGACCATGCTCTAACAGCCAAAGACGCCTGTCGCATCTTGTCCTCCCTTGTGCCAATTGCTGGATCGTGGGTCAGAGCTCCAGAATACCGCCGCCATGATTAGGGTTGCGTAGGTTTTCTCCACCTTCCTCCATCATGTCCTTTAGATATTAGACATTTATATTTTTCTTTTATTTTTATTTTTATTTTTTAATTCTTAATAAAATTAATAATCTTTGATTTTTTAATCACTTTGCAGAAATTTGGAAGTTTGTAAATCTAGAAAAAATTTCTAAGTCTTAAAATAAAGAGATAATAGGTTTTGAAATATAAAGAAGAATTAGATATGATGCACACTCACCTTGAATCAAAACATGATTTAAGGCCACAAGGTTACTATGCATAGTTTTCCCGATATATAGATCCACTTTTTCTATTTTGTATTATTGGTTATCTATAATTTATAATAAGCTGTCAACGCACAATCAAATTCAAACGAGTTGGCCAAAAAATAATAGCACGGCTGATATTAATATTACTGTTTGTCTAGCGAATCATATATCCAAATCCGACCTCCAATCCCTCGTACGTTCACGACGATAAAGAGATAAGGAGAGCACAACGTACCTGCAAACATTATCTGCTTCACTTTTTGCAAACATACATGGAATACCATTCATTCACGTATATGAGTTTTTATATATATATAAGAGCTAGAAATTAATAAATGAGCTGTATATGTATAAAATAATTTTTTTAACGAAGATTTTTAACTATATATTTATTTTATTATGAAGATTACTAAATTGTAAATAGATTTTCTTATATTATTATAGGTCAATATTATGATTTGGTTTGACTTATCAATATCACATACTCAAGAAACTTAATTGACATATTTTACTAATATTTTGTTTTAAAATAATTTTAGAACATTTTTAATTAAATTAAAGAAATATGACTCTTTTTAAAACAAATCTAGTTTTATGGTGATTATTATTAAAATATTAGTGAATACTCCATATACATTAAATCTCTATCATATATTTATTAATTATTGCTAATCAAATTAAAAATTTAAAAGTCCTATTCCAAAATAAACACATATATAAATATAATTATGATCATGTAAAAATATGGTTATTTTATATATTTTTAGTGAAATGTCCTTTACACCATTGAAACCAATATTGAATACTTCACCAAAATTTCCTCTATAACATCCTCGCATGTACGAAAGTTTTTCAGTTATTTCTTTACAAATCCTTGAAGTTTCAATTTTCTTTCAAGTATGCCATTAGAACGTATGCTTGTGTCACTACATTTTTATCAACCTTCATCTTTAAGAATAACACAAGGAAGAAGTCATGAAGTCTTCATTTATGTGAGATATCTAGAATGTATAGTTCCTTATCTTTTAGAGGTTTGTAATATTTCCAATAGAACCAAGGTTGGAAGAAGTCATGACGTCTTCATTTATGTGAGATATCTAGAATGTATAGCTCCTCATCTTTTAGGTTTGTAATATTTCCAATAGAATCAACGTTGGAGCTTCTAGTAGTGTTGTTTCTATTTGACTATTTATAATATTTTAGTAAAAAAAATCACATATTCCCATTACAATTTGGTATCTTTTTAGTTTTTTAGCTGTGCAACTATAAGAAATTTGTCTATCACTACCACTACCTAAAGGAACAATTGAATCTCAATTTGAGGGTGCTTTTTTTTGTTTATAGTAAAAATGACATTTACAAACCTGAAATTTACTTGCTAAAGTTAGCAACAAACTTATTATCTATATTTAAATTATACGATTAGAAATATCATCGATTTTGTACACTCTCAAAGAATAACTTAACCACTCCAAAAATAGTATGCTTCATGATCAAGGAATGTAATGGGGTACTTCATTAAATAGTCAATAGCCATTAAAAAGTAAAATAAATTACTTTTAAAGAGTGGTGATATAGTGATGAAGTACATAGATATTTATCCCAGCTTATAGTTTGTTGGCTCGAGGGGTCCTGACCCGGGTTCGGAGGTTAAGGTTTGCCAACAAATCCCTATACTACTAGCCCTTTCGACAGTGACCTGCTTGCGTAGGCCAAATTCACACCTGAAATAGTATGGGAGGGTGCTGGAAATAGGTTTCTGCACCCTGGGAGAGAGCAGGTAAGTCAAGTCGGTCTGCAATTATCGGATTTACACAGCAAGAGGCTATTCGTAGGGTTTCCAGTATATAACCAGAATGCAGCTTATCAGAGCTACTTATTAGGTTCGCATCCACGTGTGTACTACCAGCTATGATCACAGAACAGTATAATCGCAAAAATTTAATAGATCATAGATACATATACCAGAAACACAGAGAGTCCGTAGCTATTAAACATATACCTTCATACCTAATCATATAACCCAAGTTCACATCAATCATAATAGAACAGATCCAGATAACATCAGATGTCCAACAATACTTTCGAATATATATTACTACCAAAATCCCTCTTACATTCCAAGAATACCGCCTGTGCACACAGCCAGCAGGGTCCACATATAGTAGGACAGAGGATCTCTGTGCACACAACCTGTAGGAGTCCTAACCCAAACAACTCTACCACAGATCTAACAATTCGTGCTTCACATCAATCTCTATTGTTTTCTTCCTATGAATAAAAAAGGCTTATCTATTTATACCGATTTAGCCTATGCACCCAATGGTCCGCAAATCATGGTTTGCGAACTCTTGGTCTACTCTTGACCCGTTACAATGCATCAGGGGCTTTGACCCACCCCAAAACCCCTCTGTTAGACTAAATATTACAAAAATATAAAAAAATGGACAAAATTCGGAGCTTTAGGAGACCATGTTCCAACAGTCCCCCAACACAATCTTGTGACTCGTCCCAAGTCACTGTGAGGGTGGCATCTCCACCTGCCCGTGCAACAATCTGATCAACTTGGCTAATGGAGGCATAATGCCTTCACTCTAAGCAGTGGCATTCTGTGCAATGTCGACCAACGTTTCTGAAATTGGGCATTTCGTCATGGTCGTGCCACTCTCCAGAGTCTAGTTCAATTGCTTAACCGCGACATCAACATCTTGTGAAAGCTTGAGGGCCTCAGCATCCCAAGGCTTTAGGTAGTTGCCGAGGGCCTTCTTCTCTTGTCGAAGTTCATCAATATCGACTTGGAGGGCATGACTAGTGCGCGGCCGTGCCAAACACTGAGAAGGAACTAAAGTGCGATGGGTGGCTTCTAATGTCTTGAACTATTCTTCTTTCTCCCACAAATCCTGGTTGATGCCACGCAGGATCCGGTCACGCTGGACCTTAGTCCATAACTGCATGGCCATTTCTAATAATTGGGCACACTGTGCGATTTTCCCTATAATGGCATTCATAGCCACAGTGACCAGCGTAGTTTGTTGGGCCCGTACCTCTGGAGGTGTTTCAGGCTACAACTTAGCCTGGAGGTTGGAAATTTGCTACTCCATCTATGTCTTGACCATTTAAACATCCTCTCGGGAGGCCTTCAGTTTTGTAACCAACCTTTCAATCTTTGCCTGAGGGGTGGTTGTGGTCGGGATCTCTATGATAACATCTACGCAAAGTTGGTGAATCACGTTTTCGAGCTCGTGTTCTTTGCAGTGGTGAGGCACACTTCAACATTCTTTTCATCAATTGTCTGTTTAGCCACTCCAAGCTATTGGTGCATTTGTTGGTCTCGATGATCAATTTCCTGAAATACTGAGGTGTGGAGACCCTGTAAGGCCTCATGAGGTAGCCTAGCCAAATTTAGCTGGACTTCTGTACTGGCCTGGACTTGGATTCCCAGGTCTGGAGCAATGATCCCAAGAGTTGTGCCAGGTACATAGCAGAGGTGGATTTCATCTCTAACTAATGTTGTGTTACTCGCGACTGAGGGTGTGCGTACCTGAGTCACATTGGTTTGCAATGTGTCTATCTTCAACTGTAGAGCATAGAGCTTAGCCTGGATTGTGTTGACCGCATCTTTCCGCTGCTCTTCTAAGGCTACCCATCTATCCTCCGTGGCAAGAGAGACTGCATCAGTGATTTGATCAAGGTCACCCTCAGTGAATGTGACTGTCTCATCTTGTTCTGCCCACTGAGAGCATTGCTTATTGCGCGATTTCTTGACAACCTCGCTTGTTCGCTTCATGCCATAGGGGGAGGCAAGTCCTCTTGCATCCAGACCTTATGTACCCAGGTCTGGCTATGAATCTACCTGAGTCTCTGCCTCGACGTCCTTTTCAAGGGTCTACTTCTGCTGCGCATCCTTTTGTGCAGCTGCACCCGTGTCTTGTCTAGTATTCTTGGTTGCACCTCTGATATCCTTGATGACAACAGGGGGTGACTTGTGATGTGTTGGTTCCTTCAACGCCTTTCGCACCAGTTTTGAAGCTGATCTTCTACTTAGGAGGCTAGAGCGCAATGATGTTTATAATTTCTTCATCCGCCACCATATAAGGGAGCGAAGTCCAGGCTTTAACCTTGTGTGCTCTGATCTGGACATTGTGCATAGTGATCTGAAATGCCAAAATGCCCTTGTATCTTTCATACATGGTAGGGGACAGCCGTGGTCAGGAGTTAATGGTTGTGGCCAAGCTACTTTGAAAGAGGACCCAGAAAAATTGGTTGTCCTCGAGACATTGCGGATCCTTATAATCCCATAAGTGTGCATAGCGAGCCCCTTCGCACATGTCGGAAGTAAGCTCAGGGAG
The DNA here is from genome assembly GCA_034641835.2 of Pinus albicaulis. Classification (NCBI taxonomy): domain Eukaryota; kingdom Viridiplantae; phylum Streptophyta; class Pinopsida; order Pinales; family Pinaceae; genus Pinus; species Pinus albicaulis. The sequence continues at coordinate 1,280,443,170 of CM076581.1, read as the reverse complement.
GACTGACTCCACAGGGGCTTCCGAGGCAACCAACGCTATGAGGAACTATAACCAGGAATAAAAAAAGGTGTGGCCCTACTCCTGGGGCTCGCGGACATTAATCAGAAACTCATCACAGAAATATTGTGCCCAGTTAAAACATACCCCTTTCCCGCATTGGCCTGTTAACTGAATTACGTGGCTGGGACAAAGGTGACTTGAAATTTTCTCATCATCTTGCATGCCAACAACATCGTGCTGAACTGCGTGCCTTGGTCACTCACAGACTTGGTTATAAAACCTCGAGTATTGTGCTCCACATTGTAGGTTTTATGCACATACTCAACAATTTCTGCCTCATAATTTTTACCCATGAGCTCCAAAGGGTTTGGTCCATGTATGTGAAGGCTAGTAATTCTATGAACCAGCACAACGTTGATGGGGATCATTTCCTGGATCCACAGGCAACCATCATGAATTAGGGCAACCAACTGTCAGGCTAGCCGGTCCGTGACGTTGTAGTGACCGAAGTGTGGCATCCTTAGCAATTTTAGGAGACCAGACCCAGCCAATCCACACACCCAGTGCTGAGGAAATTTTTTTATCCCATCGTCTACCTGAATCGTGTCAGGGTATAACTTAGGCGCCAGCTCAGGGAAGGCCTCCAAACTGGCCAAGTCGTGATCGTCAAATTTGATCTCGTGAATCTTCCCAACAAGTTCACCAATAATAGGGACCTCTCCCGTGGTCAGCGGCATCTGCAAATAAGTGATCAGGCCATCGAGGTTCTTCAGCATACACCTCGAGGTCCTGCGCGGACGGACGAAGGGAGGTAACCAGTTGATCGGGCCAGCAGGCTGGGCCTTCTTAGCACACGCTTGGGGCATCGCCTTTAGGGATTTTATGTTCTGCGAGGAAGTATGAGGCTTCCCCCCAACCCATTTCATGGGTTTCAAGGGTTTCCCTGAGCCTTCTGCTTTTTCCTTTCCCTTCTTCATGACTGGGGTGGAGAAAAATTCTTTAGCCTCAGACTTAATATCTACCACTTCCTCAGTGCCTTGTTTTGCCGAGATTACTAGTTCTGAGGGTTCAATAGGATTCGTAGCTATCATCCTAGTGCGAAAGACAAACTTGGGATTTATACTATCAGAGGGAGCAGGTTACTCAGACATGAAAGAGATGCTATAGGCACAAAAATTCTTACAGCACAAATTCGTGTAGGAAAAACATGCCAAGTACAAGTTATTCAAGCGTTACAGAACCCTTGTCTAATCTAGCCCACCTGTTTTATAGCTTTGGTGATCACCCAACAGTAGGGTAGACGTCATGTGGAACTTACCATAAAGTAAATGGTAAAAAATCTCCAGAAATCGCCTCATTAAACGCCGCTCGCCCACCCCATCCCATGGTGATTTTTTCTTTCTACCCAATTTAACTATTACAACAGCTATTTTTCGCACCTGAGGTGCGCTCAGCATACCCCTGCGCTCCCGGTGCACCCCTGCACTTTGATCATACCTCCTGCACTGCCAGCGCACCAGTTGCAGTCTGAGTCTATTCCTGCCCAATGTAATTCTAAGTTACCATAGCCCAGCCCGCAAGATATTTTGTGTCGTTGCCTTGCCTATGAAGTGACCTCTTGCTATGCCTTCATGAGCTTATGCTAAGATAGCGTGCCTTTCATGCTCTAGAATGTATCTTCACAACACTTCATCAGTGCCTAGTTTATATAAATGACATGCAATAATGGTAAACTCCTCAGCCTAGGTAACCAACTCCTTCTTTTGTTGTACTAAATATTCTACAGGTTCCATGCGTGTAGTCAGGAACTGAATCATATCAATGAAGTGCGCATCAAAGACATTAATGGTGAATAGTTGCGCATCAGGGAATCCTTCCTCCAAGTTAGTGGGTTCTTCGCCTGTCTCGATTCGGGACAAGTGATCCGACCCAGCATTAAACTTCCCTCGCTTGGCTATGATTTCAAAATCGTATTCCTGAAACAAAAACAGCAACCTGCATATTTTCCTACCCAAAATAGGCTTATTCACCAAGTACATTAAATCCGACTCATCTTTAAACACTTTAAAGTGTCCTCCTAACAGATAATGCCAATACTTCTGTAGTGCATAGACCATGGCCAACCCTTCCCTCTCCGTGGTGGCATAATTTTGCTCTGCACTCGAGAGTTTGACTATAAAATGTGATTGGGTGATCCATGTCTCTGCTGCTAGGCTGCGTAAGGACCGCTCCCACGGAAATCCCCGAAGCATCGTCATGAACATGAAATACATTTGCCTAATCAGGAAAAAGAAGAATAGGCGCAAATACCATCTTTTCCCTGAGTAGCTCAAAGCTCTTCTGGAACTCATCATCCCAACAAAATGGAACATCATTATTAAGTAGCTTTTCCAGAGGTGTTGTGATCAGTGCATATCCCTGAATGAATTTTATGCAGTAGCTCATATGTCCAAGGATCGAATGCAGTTGTTTCTTAGTCATAGGCATTGCCAGATTGATGATAATTGTAACCTTTGCAGGGTCCACCATCAACCCTTGTTGGCAAACTATATCTCCAAGAAAGATTCCGAAGGGTATGCAGAAGATATATTTTTTTATATTCAGGGAAATCTGGTTTTTTCGGTAGGCATCCAACATCATGCGAAATTTTGAAACGTGCGTCTTTACTAAGCCAAAGACAGTCCAATCATCGAAATATAATTCTAGAAATTCGTGGATTAATTCCTTGAACACTGCGACCACTACCCGTGAGAAGATAGCAGGGGCATTATTGAGTCCAAACGGCATGACTGTATATTGGAAGGATCCCCATTCAGTGGCAAACGTAGTTTTGCTGCGATCTTCTGGTGCAATTCTGATTTGATGGTATCCTAAGAACCCATCAATGAACGAGTGCACTTCCTGACCTCCTATACTATCCAGGATCTCATCAAAGAATGGTATCGGAAAGGGTTCATGTACGCAGGTGTCATTTAGCTTGCGTAAGTCCACACAGATTCGTATTTCTCCCTGTGTTTTCTTTTCCTGAAGCACCATCGAACTTACCCAATCCGACTGCTCGACCAACTCGATAATATCTGCGACGAGCATTTTATTAATTTCTTCCTTAACCTCTTGCTTATACTTAGGGTCCAGCTTATAAGGCCGCTACTTTACACGGTGCACATATGGTTTCAGAGTGATGCACATCACCCCTAAGTCCCCCGTGATCCCCTTAAGCTCCGAAAATTTTGTTGGAGATAAGTCTTGACATTCTGTGAGCAGTTCTGCAATCTTTCCTACTATCTCATCATCCTAGTAGTCCCCAATTTTAGCCAACTTGGGTTTCTCTTCCATACCAATGTTAACTTCTCGCAGCTTTAGAGGTTTCGTAACATTCACAATGTGTAACAAAGGTCTGTTCCCCCTCTGATTTTGTGATTGATACATTGTGTGTATCTTCATCACACTCTTCTATGGTGATATTGTGGTAGTTGACAATATCCTGCATCTGTGTTTCCCATATGGGTATTTCGCCTGCTGTGTAGGGGCTAGATTCACCAAATAAAAAAGTATTGATATCTTACATAGCTTCATCAAGCAGCTTCGATCGTCCCATTAAGCCAAATGTCCCCAAGAATTCATCCTTTAAGGTTTCCCACTAGCGGGTGTGTTGATGTAGCTCCGAATCTAGGTACCATGAGGTGGGAATTGGTCTGAAGGCATGAATAAACACGTGAACCCATTCTTCTGTAGTACGATCACACCATTTCTCCATCCAGGCAAACAAATGTTTGCGTAGATCCCCTGGGCCACGGAATATCTTGACGCACACGTCGGCCAGAGGCTCAAATCGTAGGACCATCATATCCCGACATTCCTCCCATTCCTGGAATGCCCCCTTATTCATGTCCCACCATCTTGCAGGCATTGCACACAAAGCTAGGTTAAGGGCCCATAGCCTTTGGTCTCTCGGAACCTCAGCTTCAAATATTCACAAAAAATCTTTTATACTACCAGAACCATCAATGTAGGGTATTTCTCTTACCTCAGAGGATATGCAATGGAATTCCCTCGTCATTCGTAGGCAGCACAACGCATAGACATCATCCAGTCGGGTTGCCAATTTTCCATTTCCCTGTCAGAGTCAGAGAAGCATTCGCTATCCCTTTCCCAGCAAAGCACACCATCGGCCGTAGGATTGATCCAGTCTTCGTCCCTCACAGTTAACTTATATATGTGATCCACCTCTTCTTCCTCACGCACTGGCTCTGTATACCTTTATCCTTCTGCGGGGTCTAATGGTACAATCACCCGTGTTCCTTCACTTTCAAACACCATGCTTCTTTTCTTCAAATTGATAATACTGCCCCTATCAATGGCCCATTCCAATCCTAGGAGTGTCAGATAAGGGTCCACATCTTCTACAATCTGAATGACTTCAAAGTGAGCCTGGACCTTATCTCCTGCGATATCTACCATGATATTTGATAGTCTTCCTAACGAGATGATCTTCTGCTGGTTGGGCATACACAGCTGGATAGTGGACCATTCCAACTTAGGTTCTCCCATTCGATGCCAAGTCTATTTATGTAGTATGTTCGCATTTGATCCCAAGTCTAGAATAACCTGATCCATCTCGTAATCATCGATCTGCCCAGTCAACAGCATTTCGCTACTAGTGCGTCTCTTATTCTTATATAGTTTTTACACATACTTAACTTCCATAGCTGGGGTTTTCTTTTCTGCGCAACTATTTATCAAGGCTTGGAGGTTTTCTACGGTTCGTTGGTTGCGCAACAACTTCATACACACTAGCAGGAATGGTTTAACCTCATCATCTACTTTGAGGTTCGCAAGGGTTTGAGGATAAGTGCCTCAGCCTTATAAAAGTCTCAGCGAGCTGTGAGAAAGGTTTCTTTTACTTCTGTAAGTCCAAACCTTGTTTGATGGCTTCTTTACGGATAAGAGGCTCTATCTCAGCTTTCTCCGCAGCTCCTCTGATGGGCATGCCACTGTGCATTATAACATTAATACTTGGTCCTTCATCTTGAGGTTCTTCCTTCACTCTTTGTACATTCTACGTAGGTGTCTGCTGCTTCTCCTGCATCTTGGCTATCAGAATCGGGAAATATTCAATCACCTAATCCAGCTATGTACAGTATCTGCAGGATTGTCTCGCAGGGTTCGTGCAATCCCTTGCAAAGTTCCCTATTTCTCCACAGTTATAAAAAATCAGTTGTCCTCTCCCCCTTCCTACGCTCCCACCCTAACCTCCTCCCCTGCCCCTAGCTGGGGAGCCACCTATGCCCGAGGGGGATCTTAGTGAGGACGGATCCGACTATACCCTATATAGATTTCCTCGATCTATCATCAGGTTGTATATCCGGTAGTTCTGTTCATCATGGCGTACAGATCTACAGAACCTGCACCATTGTTGCTTTATTCCAGGGACATATGTGGCAAGACGGAGGCAGTGGCTAGTATCGTGCAACCCATCAACGTGACAATCATCGCACCAAAGCACTGGTCCACTTGGTCCTGCAGCTTCCCTAGGATGCAACGGACTAAGTCCCCCGACCTGTATGTAGTTTGCTAACAGAGGAAAATTATCCTTGGTGTGTCCATTCACCCTGCATCGTATGCACCATCTTTCAGGGCTAGCCTCCGCTCCTTGCTCCTTCCGCAGATTCTGTATCTCCATGTGCATTGCCTCTAGCTAACCTTGTATCTGTTGTACTCCTAGTTCTGTATCATCTCTTGGTGCAACTTCTAGCTTCATCGCAATTTCTAAGGCCTTTTCCTGCAATTCAATGGCTTGATGTCCCATTGGCATGCATAGGTGGGGTGGTAGCATAGAAATGGACCATTTCGTGTGTTTTCTTTCATCATACAAGAATCCTCATTCTCTAATTACCTTCTTGAATCGATGGTCAGCCTCCCATACGGACTCGAACAGTCCTTGCTTGAAATCCTTCAGATCGTTCACTATTTGAGAATAGGACTTGGGCTTCTTGAACTGTTGTTTCAAGGCATTTTTAATCTCTTCAATGGTTTTGTTCACATGCTGGTTGATGTATCCCATATACCAATCCAAGGCTCTTCCTTCAAAGACAAGGGATAGTTGCACTCTTTTCATCGCATCACTAGCTACATTTTGCGCAGTCCATACCGATCTTGCGACAAACTAGAACCGATCCATAAATTCATCTCCTATGCCTTTGAAGGTGGGTAGCTTCATTTGCGAGGCCATATCATCTTCTAGTGGTGGAGGCGGTGAGTTCCTACCCCTATGAGGGTTCGAAGGTGGCGTAGACAGAGAGCTCTGTACGGCAGAGTTTCTTACTGGAATATAGACAGATCAATCTCCTTCTTGATTAGTTCTGTAGTATTTACCACTACACGTTGTACCCTCACTTTGATTGGAGCTCATTCACTCTGTATGACTACACAGAATGCTCTTTTCACACAATAAGATCTTAATCAGTAGTGGTAGAGTTTTTATTATCTTACTGCGGAAATCCCTGAAGAACCTTTGTTCTGCTTCTGAGTAGGACACCAATTGATCAATTGCAAATTCTGTCACAAACCCTCCTATCACACTATCCACCCAGTGATATACCATGCAAGTGATGGTGTTATCAGTCTCTTCTAATTTCCGAATCAGCTCTAGGGTCCACTGTGTGACCCGTTCATCCTTCCAACACTTTTGGAAATCTACAAGCCTTGCGAGCCACTCCTAAAGCTTGATCACAAATGTCATAAAGAAAATTTCGTAGATCTCTATGAAAATGTACTTATTCTTCCACTCTTTCGCCATCAACCTTGTGCTGCGATTCTCTTTTATCGCAAATTCCTGAATTTTCTTTTCGAACCACTCGTTGATCTCTTTCTTCTCAGGTCTCCAATGTGTTCTTAGCATTACCTGATCTCTCTCTCAAAATTTTTCCGGTCCCAGCAATGGAACCATTTGTTGGCTTGAGGGGTCCTGACCGAGATTCGGAGGTTAAGGTTTTCCAACAAACCCCTATACTACTGGCCCTTTTGGCAGTGACCTACTTGCGCAGGCCAAATTCTTACCCAAAGCAATATGGGAGGGTGCTAGAACCAGGTTTCTGCACCCTGGGAGAGAGCAGGTAAGTCAAGTTGATCTGCAATTATCAGATCTACACAGCAAGAGGTTATTCTCAGGCTTTCAGTATATAACCAGAATGCAGCTTATAAGATCTACTTAATAGGTTCTCATCCACGTGCGTACTACCAATTATCATCACAAAACAATATAATCACAAAAATTTAACAGATCACAGATACATATACCAAAAACAAAGACAGTTCACAGCTATTAAATAGATACCTTCATACTTAATCATATAACCCAAGTTCACATCAATCATAACATAACAGATCCAGATAACATCAGATGTCCAACAATACATTCACATATATATTACTACCAAAAATCCTCTTACATTCCCAGAATACCGCCTGCGCACACAACAAGCAGGGTCCACGCACATCAATATAGAGGATATTTTTGCACACAGCCAATAGGATTCCTAAGCCAAACAACCCTACCATAGATCTAACAATTCATGCTTCCCATCAATCTCAATTCTTTTCTGCCTATGACTCAAAAAGGCTTATCTATTTATACTGATTTAGCCTATGCATCCAATGGTCCGCAAACCGTGGTTTGCGGACTCTTGGTCTACCCTTGACCCGTTACAATGCATTAGGGGCTTTGACCCACCCCAAAACCCCTGCGTTAGACTAAATATTACAAAATATATAAAAATGGACAAAATTCGCAGCTTTAGGGGCCCTGTTCCAACATAGTTGGAGATGGAGTTAGTCTAGAGAAAGTTGAGATACAAAACATTTTTTACTTTGCCAAATATAATATTCAACCATAAAATACTCAACATAAAACCTCTATTATTTCCAATAATAAATAAAAGAGTCATTTTGATAAGTATTATGAAAACCCACATAACCAATTAATAGAAAGAAAATATATATAATAATGGAGATACAAACCTAAGATAAATGTGATATTTAAAGAGTGTAATACCATTTCAAATGGTTTGAGATTAAGCTCACTTGTCATCAAGAATGTTATGTTAAAACTAAAATGTAATGGAATCACATATGTAATCTAGGAAAAGTCAAATGATATGTTAAAACTAAAATGTAATCGAACCCCATATGTAATGGAGGAAAAATTCATATAACCAAATGGACTAACTAATTAATATTGGAGTAAAATGTAGGTAGTTCTTTGTGTCAAGATAAGACATAAAAAGGCTAATCAAGGCTAACATGATTTGTTTTGATGAATAAATTAATACTTAGAATAAATTGAACTTATGTAGCCACTACATGAAGTATGATAAACATTTTTCTATTATATGTGAATATACATTGATACCTCTCATTCAATTTGTAACTCTGAAAGGCAAAGAGATGATCATCTTATAAGACAATTTTAGTAATAAATCACAAAGATTGTTTTGGGATATTGGCATTAGTCACTTTTGAACATATTAAATCTTGGAAAGGTTATAGTACAAACACTTTCTATGGAGATAATAGGGTAAATATACTATAGGGAAATTAACATCTTAGATCTTGAAAATGTTAGTACAAACACATTCTATGGAGATAATAGCGTAAATATACTATAGGGAAATTTTCAAAGATCACACTTGTATTTCCTCATTAAGGGTTAATTCCAAGAATAACCTTGTAGGGAAACTTTCAATTACTTATCTCCATTTACTAATTGTAACACTTGACAATTTCAGTAAGAACTCATAAAAATTGTTTTGGGATATTGGAATTAGCCACTTTTGAAGATTTCAAATCTTGAAAAAGTTAGTACAAACACTTTCTATTGAAATAATGGAATAAATATACAATAGAGAAATTTTCAAATATCACACTTGTATTTGGTTAAGAAGAGTTCATTCCAAAAATAACCTAATAAGGAAACTTTCAATTACTTATCCTTATTTTAATAATTATACCACTTAAAAACTAGATATCCCTTTAAAAATACTGAACCTCCTATATAAAGTTCAAGTACTAAACCAGTGGAGCAACTCCACTAATCCCATAACAAACCTTTAGAACTATTTTTTTCAAAATAAATTTTTAAGCATTGGGAATGCACATGGAAAAAAAAACTCACTCCCTTTCAAGATTAAAAGAAAAGTTTAAAACAAGTGATATTGTTAGTATTAAAACCCTTCGAGATTCATATTAAAGTCTTAATAACATTAAGGCCATTTATTATTAGTTTACTTATGTTATATGAGACCTTTTATTATACCATTTTCATTATAATTATATTTTTGAATGCAAAAGGTAAGGCATGTCTTTGATTCTTTTAAACAGCATCGTCTCTGATTGAGTCTTTGACCCCTATAAAATGCACCAATGCATTATTTGCAATGACCTTGATCATATTTGTTCTACAGATCTGAGGCCACTTTGATTGCCCATTATTTCTTCTATGACATCTATCTCTCTCAATAGATGAATTTGACTGCTAGTAATCTATTTGCTGTTGGCCGATTTGAAGAAGGATACCTATTAAGATTTTCTATCATTATTATTAATTTAGTTTTTTCCCTCATATATATGTATTATTTTATTCGCAATGACTTTGATCATATTTGTTGATTTTTGTGCATGCTACTTTGTTTGCCGAATATTTGTTTAGTTCAATCTCTATGAAGAGGTCGATTTGACTGCAACTCATATTTGTAGCTGTTAGTTTTTGTTGAAAATTTTCAGTTAAGATTTTTTAAGATTTTATTAATTTTGGAATTGTTTTTCTATTATTAATGTGATGCAGGCTGTCCGTGCCAGGGGTCCCACTGCCCCTAGCTACCTGCCAGGGATTCTTAAAACCAATACAAATTAATTAAATGGGCATTATAAAGCTCCTGCTGCCATTCAATTTAGTTTTTAATGTTATGACAATTGATCGGTGGAAGTTCTGGTATTACCCATGGGCACCAACTTCAATTTTCGTTAAATACAAAATCCTAGAGATAAACTTTGCAGCTTGGTTCCATGTTTGACTCGACGAATATTTCAAAGCTGCACCTCGATTACGAGGGACCAAGGTTACAGTCAATTGATTCACCACCCTCCCATATTTTATTGAATTAATTGCATTCATTTTTCAGAATAACTGAAAGTGACAAATTCCTGAATTTTGATTTACAGATCACAAGTTTGGAACTCAACCTCCTCTCTTTAAAGTGTTGGGTTAGTCACCATTCACCGCTATTGGTCTTACAACTGGTTTAGTGTCTGCAACTTCATGTATTTCTACGCACGCCCAGAATTATGCATGAGTTTAGCCAATCTTTTCTTAGCAATATCAATATCAATATCAAGGGTTTGAGAGTCTCGTAACGACAGAAAATGGCGTGGGACAGAAATGCAAATACATATTATGATATTCACATTGAGAAAATGATATTTCAAATTGCAATACGACACCTAATTCTCACTTGTGATGCCTTGCATTGAAATTGCAAGTGATTACTATTCTAATCTATGAATAAAACCTTTCTCATTTTCAAATTGAAGTTGATGGGCCATCAACCTCAATTGTAATTTTGTCATTTCTACTTCTGTCAATCACTCAATTGTAATTTTATCATTTCTATTTCTGTCGTGATTGACTAGGCATTTCTACTTCTGGAATTCCAAAAGTCATTTCTACTTTAAAAAAGAGATAGCAAGAATGTGTAAATAGCCAACCATGATCAGCTGACACATAAGTCAGGAAAGTGTAAATGGCCAACTTGATTAAAAATACAGATTTGCAGTGAACATTTAAATGTCGGTAGATTGCTCTTTGCTTGTTTCATTCGAATTTATGTATGGTTTATATTTTCAATTGAATTTTAGCCTATCTTTTACTAAAAAGAAAGTATACATTTTAACTATTATATTCACTCTTAGGTGACACAAAAGTCATGTAAGTGTACCTGGCCAATTTTATTAGGAAAACTGATTTTCAATGAGTAGATTGCTCTCATATTCATATATAAGAGAAAGAAATTACCTGATTTTAACTATTAAATTGACTAGCTCGTGCCATGTATTGGTTTTGACTTCTATATATAATATTTGCAGAGAATATCAATATCACAAATATTCCTTCACTGTAAAATAAACCAGTGAATCTTCAAAAGTACGAAAACAAAATTTGACCAAGAAGAAGTAGGAATATGGGCAAAAAAATATTTGAAATATATTTGATATAACCACATTGACAAAAAGACCAAAAAGTAGAAATATGGGTAAAAAAAACCAAAAAGTAGAAATATGGGTAAAAAAGATTTGAAATATATTAGATATTGCCACATTGAAAAAATAAATGCATCCATTATACAAATTAAGTGTGACAACCCCAACATTATTAATGAAATAAGAAAGGCACCTGAAATGAAATTAATGTTTTATTAAATAATTATCACTATTAAAAAAAATAATATTTTTAATTTTTAAAAAGTGATAATATAATGATAAAATCTATAAATAGCTTTAACAGCTAAAAGAGTCATTTGTATTAGTGTTACGGAAACCAATATGACTAATTGAGGAAGATGCTACTCCATGTTGGAAAAGATATGTAATAATGAGAAATCTAAATTTAAAATAGATGTGACTTTTTAAAGAGAATAACACCATTTCAAATGGGATGAGATTAGGCGAAGGTGAAATATGTTAAAACTAGAATGTAAAGGAATCTCATATGTAGTCTATAAAGAGCTCATGTAACCAAGTAGACCAACTAACAATATGGAGTGAAATATAAATAGCTCATGTAACCAAGGGACCAATTACAATATGGAGTGAAATGTAGGTGTTTCATACTGAATATGGAGTGAAATTTAGGTGTTTCATACTGTCAAGATCAGGCATCAATAACAATATATTCATCACTTTTGTTATAGACTATCTTATATTCATATATATATATATATATATATATATATATATATATATATATATATATATATATATTCAAGAAATACATTTTTATCTTTTCTTTAGTAAAGTATCTTGGATCAACAATTAAAAAGTTAGCACTTAAAAGGAATTTAACTTCTGTAGCCACTATATAAAGTATGACAAACATTTTTCCATTGTGTGTGGACATGCACGAATGCTTCTTATTCAACTTGCAACTCTCCAAGGAAAAAGGATGATCGTTTTATAAGAGAATATAAGAGACTTTCACTAGGAAGCCACAATACCTCTTGGGGATATTGTCATAAGACACTCTTGAAAATTTGGATCTTGGAAAGGCTAATACAAACACCTTCGATGGAGATAATATGGCTAATATACTCTAGGAAATTTTCAGAAAAATGACATCTATATTAATTTACAAAGAGTTAATGTTGGAGTAATATTATGTTGAGGAAAATTTGTAAATGATTTAGATACATTGTGAATGTTTAGATGTAGATGAGTATATCATTAAAGGAAACCAAAAAAAACTTTTAAAGGTGATTTTTTTCCAAAGATAACCTTGTAGGGATGCTTTTGAAAGTAATTTTTTTTCCCATAATAACCTTCTACATAAACAGTGAAGCACTTCTCTGCATTTGTTGATATAAATGTCATTTGATCTAACAAAAATATTGAATGAACCACAAAATATAGGAAGCTATTCTAAAAAATTGACCCTAAGATCTCTTCTATGAAGCTCAAGTACTTAGCTACATGAACAAACCCATTATCTCATCCAAACATTAGGAGATACTTTTTACCAAATAAATCCACTTTTACAGCTTCATATTAAAATCTTAAAAAAATAATTATTTTACAACTTTTCATTATACCCTTTCATTATAATTATATGCTTAATTTCATATTTTTAATATTAAAATAACATAACCCTTAACTTTTATATAAACCACATCGTTTTTAACTTAATCTTTCCCCATAAAATGCATCTATGCATTACTCACAATAACTTGATCATATTTATTAATATGTATGCAGATCTGGATCCACTTTGATTGCCAAATATTTCTTCAATGTAATCCATCTCTCTAAGAGATGAATTTCACTGTTAATAATACATTTGTTCCTGTCAGTTTTGAAGGAGGATACCCATTAACATTTTCTATCATTAATATTAATTTATTTATTTCCTTATATCTATACATTATTTTATTTGCAATGAATTTGATCATATTTGTTGATTTGTCTCCATATCTAGAGCTACATTGTTTCCCAATATTTATTTAGTGCAATCTATCTCTATAAGTGATAGAATTGACTGCAACTCCTATTTCTCGCTATTAGTTTTTACGAAGAATTTCAATCAATGTTTTCTATCATTTTATTTATGTTGGTGGATTTCTCTCTTCTTCTTCTTTTTGTGAATTTGGTAGTGTCTCTCTTTTTCTATTTATATTTGTAAAGTAGATTACAAAATTATAAACTTCAGTCTATAGCCTCAACCTGCCCGTAGGAAACCAGGTCTGTTGGTCATCTGAGTGCATGAAAAGCAAACCAAAACTAAAAAAGTTTCATTCTTCTACATCTAGCATGAGCTATTTGTTCTACTTCCGAAATATCTACATTATAAGAAAATAAACTGAGTCCATATAAGTCCGATAATAGCATAAAAACATATAATTAAGAAAAGAACTACTCTTCAGATGAAGAGACAGGAGCTGGAGCTTTCAGTGTTGATCCTGGCATGTCGACTTGCTGTAGTTGCTGGCGCTGCTTCTCCATGCGACCAACTCGATCATCCAATCTACTAATTCTGTCAGTGGCCTGGTATTGAGTGATCTTAATATGTTGCAGCTGATCCTACATGTGCTGTGTCATGTCCAGCAGGCGGAGTTCAGTCTTTGTTGGGTCATGTTCAGCGTGACTGGGATTAATACTCTGAATAGCCTTTGCTAGTAGGCTCTTTAGGATCCAATACGTGTGAATGGTCTGTTGAAATAGCGTGAGTCGACCCCTGGTGTTGCCAAGATCGGTGATGAAATCCAAGATTTCTGCCTCTGTTTCATTATCCTCCGGGTCTGTCTAGATGTCCCGTTCACATCCTCTAATTTCCTAACGAACAGTTGTTGAATTCCCCATAACATAGTTTGCTGCCAAATTCTCGAGAATCTCTAAATTTGATTTACGTCTACGTTTCTTCGGGGTTTGTTCATACTGAAACTGTTTCCCTTTGGCAGATTGAGCGTTTGACCGACGCTTCCCCATAGTCTCTAAACACCTATATTGCAATACAAACTGGCAGGAAAACAGTAAGAGAGAGTGAGCTACAGCGTAGGACCACCTTGCATGAAACCTGTGAATATCGACAGTGCGTCGAGCTGACAAACAAGAAATTGACGAGGGAGGCACTATTGGCCACTGAGCCGAATTACTAAGATAGTAAATGCAAACATTTTAAAGAGCCAAAGACCAAGAGCCTTATCTCCCATTTCGCAGACTTGAAACCCTGAGCTAACCTACCCTGGGTGAAATGTAACTGTGGCAAGCTCATGCCAAAACTAATGTTCGGGTTGACAGGAACAGGGGTGAGCAGAGGGTCCATATGAGGAGCGGGGTTTAGATGGAAATCCTCACTGTCGAAACCCTTGTACAAAACAACCCGAAAAGACCAAGAATAGAATCGACTCATTTTGTTGGAATGAGCATAATTATGGCACCACCTATAAACTCCTACCAACCCGCTTGCACTGTTAAGAATCAGAACAATTACCCAACTCCAAGGGTCCCCGACTCTACCCACAGAATGCAATCCTAGTGACGACGGAGTGTGAGACAGGATTAGCCTTACTTTGATCTAGTAATTTAGCTGATTTAGAATAGTATGAAAAGAATGGGCTTGGAAATTGCAAGGGTCTCGGAGGCATGGTTTTACTGGCTTCGGAGTGGGAGTAACATAAGCCATGACCTTTAACAGAACCAGAATCGTCTATGACGCACTCTCCTAGACAAGACAATCCCAATTACAACCATGAATGCTAGAAGTAAACCAAATACATACTTGACTGAGTTGCGTGGATGACAGGTTGAAGAATGCTGGCCTTCCTCCTCTGCTACCTCCACACGCTTGCATGCAGAGAGCGATGCGTGAACGAATGGAGGGGGGAAGGCGATCCACTTACCTTAACTAAAACATTCCTTCCGCACCCTGACAAGCCAGACTGGCCTGCCTGAAATATTATTAAAGGCCGACCTTTCGTGCACTGCCATAATCTGTAATTCCAATGCGCCATTATGAAGTGTAAGTGTGCGAAGGAAAAACAACCACCAGCGTTCATCTCTTATGACGCTCTGCCGGACAGGTGGACACCCCGATCGAGGGGTTGTTGGTGGATTTCTCTCCTATTATTAATTAATTACATTAAAAACAAACCCAACTAGAAGTTAAAATTAGATCAGGTCTCCACTGCCCCTGGCGACCTAGCAAGGATTCCTGAAGCTAAAACAAATAAAGTAAACGCTCATGATAGAAGCTCCTGCTGCCGTTCAATTTAGTTTTTAATGTAATGACAATTGATGGGAGCAAGTTCTAGAATTAGTCATGGCTTCCATCTTGAATTTTCGTAAAATTCAAAATCCAAGTGATAAAATTTCAGAAACTTGGCAGCTTGGTGATTACGATAGACCAAGGTTTTTTTTTCAGAAAGAAAAAAACGCTGAATATATTAGTGATATATACAGTACATATTCATATAATCTCAACTGTAGAGATACACAGCGAGAAATCCACCATCAGTTTCCCCGTAGAAATCTGCTCATAACTAAACAGAGCAAAATGAGAGGGCATCCACATGAATAGGTCACGATCCGACCCGGATACAAATTATAATCATCTTATATAACTCCTACTGCCGGATATGATTACAAAAGGAAGGATAGACTCAAGAAGCATCAGTAATTGATTGAAAGTATAAAAGGAGGATGCTCCTGAGCTAGCGAAATTGATAAGAAAATTATGATATTGCAGGCCAAGGTTACAGTCAATTGGTTCACCACTCTCCCCATATTTTATTGAATTAATTCCATTCATGTTTCAGAATAGTTGAAAATGACGCATTCCTGAATTGAGATTTACAGACAATGTTGGAACTCAACCTACTCTCCTTGAAGTTCTGGGTTCGTCACCATTCACCGCTATTCTTCTTACAACAAGTTCTGTGTCTGCAAGTTCATGTATTTCTACGCACGCCTGGAATTATTCATGACTTCAGCCAATCTTTTCTCAGCAATATCAATGTTTTGAGTGCCTCGTAACGACAAAAAATGGCAGCGGACAGAAATACAAATATTTCCAATTGCAATACGACGCCTAATTATCACTCAAGATGCATTGTATTGAAATTGTAAGTGATTACTATTCTAATTTGTAAATTTAAGTGGATGTGCCATCAACCTCAATTGTCATTTGTGAACTCTGCTTGTCTCATGTTATGACCAGACCAGGCATGTCTGCCCATCAAATTCAAATTACCCACCAAGTCATTCCCACTTTTCAAAAGAAAAATTGCAGGAATGTTTAAGTAAATTGCAAGTGATTACACACTTCCTCATTTGTAAACTGAGGTTGATACGCCATCAACCTCAATTGAGATTTCTACTTCTTGTCATTTCTACTTCTGTCATGTTTGACTAGGCATGTCTGCCCATCAAATTCCTACTACTCACAAGTCATTCCTACTAAAAATTGGCAACAATGCGTAAATGGCCAACCTTTATCAGCTGGCATATAGGTTATGAATATGTAAACGACCAACTTTATTTATAACACATAAGTGTAGTTAGCATACTTTATAATTAAAAAAAATACATATTCTTAATTATTATATTTATTTTTAAATTAAATTATTAATAAATACGTATTTTTAACCATTAAATTTATTTTTAAATTAAATTATTACTTCTACTCTAGTATTGACTTCTATATATTAAAATTACATTTTAAAAAATAAAAAGATTATTCTTTTATGTGCCTCCTAGTGAAGTTTCTTTTATAGCATTGATACCAATATTAGATACTTCGCCAAAACTTTCTATGCGTCCTCCTCGTTTAGAGCCATCCGCTTCATGGTATACTCTACAATTTTCTATTTGGAAAATGCTTTTCACTCATTCCATTAAATTCCACTTTCCTTACTTATATGCAATTAGAACTTGTGTGCCTACATCCTTAATAACTTTCTTCTTTAACCATGACACACTGAAGGAGTCATGAAGTCTTCCATTTTGCGAGATGTCCAAAATGCATGCCCTCTCATCTTTCTAATGTTTCCAATAGAATCAAGGTTGGAACTTTTCTTAATGGTGTTTCTATCCATTAGACTACTTATAAGATTGTAGTGGAAAAATTACTATATTTTTATTATAAATTGATGTTCCAAATAATATGTTTATCTAGTTGTTGTTTCATTGAGTGAGAAATTCTAGATAATTTGTCTATTATTATATGAAGGATCATTTGAATCTCAATTTTATGATTATATTTATAGAGAATTTAGGATAAAAATTTTCTAATTGGCTATTTTTGGACATATTCCGAATTAAATATTTAGCAATTTTTACATATATATGATTAAATGGATGATGTTCCCCAAAAAATTACCAATTCTAATAGTAAATTACATGTTTTGTATTGAATATTTTCCTACATTCTATATGTATGAGTTTTCAAACTAGAATGTTCGCCTATAATACTATAAATAGGAATAATATTTCAATCCTTAAAAAACACTCTAGTGATATTTATTTCTTATACTAAAGGTGATGCTTAATAACTTGAAAAGTACTTGTTAAAAGTTACCAACAAGCTTGGGATATTTATTCAAATTATAGGATGAGAGATACCATGGATCTTGTACATGTTATTGAAGAGTAATTCAACAACTCCAAAAATAGTAGAGTTAATGATAAAGGGAATGAAATGATATTTATTTCTTATACTAAAGGTGATGCTTACTAACTTTAAAAGTACTTTTTGAAAGTAACCAACAAGCTTGGGATATTTATTCAAATTATAGGATGAGAGATACCATGGATCTTGTACATGTTATTGAAGAGTAATTCAACAACTCCAAACATAGTAGAGTTCATGATAAACGGAATGAAATGACGATACTTCATTAAATAACAAAGAACCATAGCAAGATAACATCATTTACATTCAAAGAGTGATAATCTAGAAATTAAGTATATAGATACCTATTCCAACTTATCGTTGGGGATGGAATTAGGCTAGATAAGACCTTTATCTAAAACATTTTCCACTTTTGCTACTTTGGCAAGTACACCATTCAACAATAAATCATTAAACATGAGGCTTTTATTATTTCAAATAACAACTAAAGGAGTCATTTTGTAAGTGTTGTGGAAACCCTCACAACAAATTGAGGGAGAGGCATATACATGTTGAAGAAAATATGTAATAATAGGAGAGCCAAGCATAAAATAGATTTGATTTTTAGTATAACACCATTTCAAAATAGATTTAATTTTTAAAGAGTATAACACCATTTCAAATGGTTTGAGATTAGGTTCACTTTCCATCAAGAATGTTATGTTAAAACTATAGAAAAGGAATCACATATGTATTATATGAAGATATCATGTACCCAAGTAGGCTAGCTAACAAATATGGAGTGAAATAGGTGGTTCATCATGTGAAGGTAAGGCATCAAAAAAAAAAATTCTCTTCTCTCTTGTTATATAGGATCTCATATGTGTATGCATGGAGCCAAGAAATCAGTTTTTGTTGTTTCTCTATTAAAGTACTCTAGGTAAACAAGTTATTAAGGTTAATATGATTTATTTTAATGAAAAAATTAACACCTAAAAGGAATTGAACATACAAAAATTACATGATGCATGAAAAACATTTTTATATTGTATTTGGACACACAATATTTCTCTCATTCAACTTGCAACTCTCAAAGGAAAAAGGATGATCATCCTATAACAATATTTCACTAGGAAGCCATAAAGCTTCTTTGGGGATATTGACATTAGCCATTCTTGAATATCTTGGATCTTGGACAATTTAGTACAAACACCTTCCATGGAGATAATATGGCCATTATACTCTAGGGAAGTCTTATAAATTCACACCTATATTTTTAACAGAGTTAATGTTGGGCTTATATGTTGAGGAAAAGATATAAATTCTTTAGATACATTGTGAATGTTTAGATGTAAATGAGTATACCATCAAATGAAACCAAAATAATATTTTGAAGGTAATTTGTTTCTGAGGATAACCTTGTAGGGAATCTCTCAATCACTTCTTTGCATATGTGGATTACACCTAGTGAAAAAAAAATGTCACTTGAGCTAAGAGGAACATTGATTGAACCACACAATATAGGAAACTAGCCTAGACAATTCACCTTAAGACCTCCTATATGAAACTCAAAATACTCAACCACTTAAGCAAGCCCGTGATTTCATAACAAACATTTAGATGTACTTTTTCCCAAACTAATTTTTTTGGCATTAGGGAATTCCCATCTAAAGAACTCGACCTCCCTCTCAATTGAAAGGAAAGCATGATATTTTCGGTGTAGAGGTACCTTTCCCCTCATATTAAGGCCATAATAAGAATCTATTATTATTTTATTTTTCATTTTAGGAGGTTAGCCAAAACCTTTCGTTATACCCTTTAATTGTAATTGTATCATTTTTCTCATATGTATATACTAATGAGAGCTAGTATTAGGATCACCATAAATGACCTTATGTATTGAATTAATTGTAAAAGGAGGTTTCCCCCTCAAAGTGATCTCTATTCATTGACTTGTTATGAAATTTTAAGTGCATGTTTCATTAAATTTGGTATCAATGCATTAAAAAAAAAGATGAAATACCAAGATACCAACATTAAAGTGAAAGATAATTTCAGGAGAGTGATTGGAAAATTTTGAGACTACAACCTTATAAGAAATCTACATTCAAGAAAAGGAAGAACTAGAAATAAACTCCAAAATTTTATTGACCCTACGAGATTATTCAAAGGATTAAACAAGTGGCATATGAGTTATTTTTCCTTCTTCTCACATTCATAAGGTTTTTCTTGTATCTTTCCAAAAAAATATTATGGGGAAAACTATGCTAGTGCAATTTGAACTTTTAGAATTAGATGAATAAGTGAATTTGATTCTTGAAATACAAAAAGTTATGGATCAAAGTTTTCTATATCTTTATAATATAAACATTATATAGTACCCAATAAAGTGGAAGAATATACCTCTTGAAGAAGGTACATGGGGAAATGAGCAATTCTTGAAGAAACACCCTCAATTACCAGTTTTGAGGGTAACTATTTTTAAAAAAAGAATGGCAATGTTAAGGCTATTTTACCACTATCTTAATTCCATAATAAGCATTAATTATTATTTTATTTGTTATATTAGGTGATTGGATAGAAACTTTCATTTTAATTGTATCGATTGTTTCTTATGGAAATCTAGCCTTAGGATCATTAGAAATTGTCTTATGTATTGAATTAATTGTAAAAGGAGGTTTCCCCTATAAGTGGACTCTATGTGTTCAATTAATATCAATTTTAAGGCGCAATATTCATAACAAATAGTACCATTCTAGTGGCACATTATATGCACATTTACTAGAACCACATAGATTACTTTGATCAAGAGATTAAAATGTCACCTTATAGGATTTGAACCTAGGTGGGGAGGAAAATCATTATTCTACCCAGCCACCCACAATAAACTGAATTGACATACTTTCAAAGGTACCAAATTAACACCTTGTTTATTTAATATTAAAATTATTCAAATAATTACAGTGTCAGAATGGCATCACTTCACAATAGAAGATTCACCAATGACCCTCGATGTAATGTTCCCTTCATCCTAGATCCAAATAGGTATTTGGTACTGCATGATCAAATGTCAATCTTACAAATTATTTCGATTCCATGTCTCTCATTTACCAAATAACTAATTTTATGCATGGGAAATTTATTCCTGAGTGAAATTTGATTACGTTCTCTATAGCTCACTACAATATTAGTAAGAGTTATATTTTATTCATGTTCAGTTAACTAGGATGGCATCTAGAATGTTGCTAGAAGTGATGATATTAGCCTCTAATGTCTTGTCGATGACCCTTCGATTTTCATGCTTATCAAAATTCCATTAGTAGTTAGAATGCATTACTTTTGTACATTTTATAGGGTATATCTCAATAACATGTTCCAAGCCTTGATCGAGAGGTGTCCTATAGGAATCTCTTAGAATACTATCTTTACTTTTGATGCATTATAAATATGTTGAAAGAAAGATTTTGTGGATGGAGGTTGATTCCATGCAATAAAAGTGAAATTTGAAACTAAAGTGACCCTTATTCAATAGTTTCAACATGTGATTTCATTGCACAATTTATATGCTCTTAGGTATGATGGCCCTAAGAGTCACCTGTGTACCAACTTGTTCAAAACAGAGGAATTTATCCTACTAATAGGTTCTAATGGAAATAGGCATTTAATATATAAAACAAATTTTATTCCCCCAACATTTGTTACATACAATCATCCAATGAGGTTATAATATTCCACTAAAGTTCCTCCTTTTTCACATCTTTGCAATAAATATTATCATTGATTAATATGTTGATTGGGAAATGTCCATAAGAATATAAATGGAATCCCAAATTCTTAACATATTTTAGATCAATAATTGTTATTGTACTTCCAACATAAACCAAAGGAATGACTCTTTTTTTCTCTAATATATGTATCAATTTCGACCAACCAAGGAAATGGGGGAATTTTACTAAGGCTTCACCTTTCTTAGGTTAGTATGCACTTCAACATCACCATTAAAGTTGTGTTATGTTATGATTCCTCATTTAAATATTTTATTCAAGTTATGATAGTTTAATTTCAACCTTGGAGGTTTGTTACCCTACATTCCCCAAGGTTGTAAAAGTATTAGGTTGCAATATGAGTGTTAATCATTAAATAATACTTTTCCCTTCATAATTTTTTTGATTTCATATGTGAAATTTAGTAAAGATTCATCTACCTCATCCTCACTCATATGAGTTTAGGGTCTAGTCCTTGATAATTTATTCTATTTTTTCAAATTGATGAATGAAAGAATAGCAAGAAAGAAAATTAATTAATATGAAATACTAACTTTCTAAAACCCTATAACCAAGTGTTACCACCACTACCACATAAATAAAAAATGAATAATGCTATAGTAATTAGCAACAAATAATGAGGAGCATACAAACCCATGACTTGATAATATCCCTATAACTATGTGTGACCATTAATTCAACATAAATGGAATGTAAACAACAACAGCAACAACAACAACAACAACAATAATAATAATAAAATAAGTAAAAAGAAATTGGAGAACCTAAACACCATAGGTGGATTGCACTTGGGGTCCAAGTAATGGAGAATTATTTCCACAACAAACATTAGAAGGAGGTTGATTTTATTGATAAAATAATAGAGATACATAATAGGTGGTGGACTGGAGGAAAAAAACCCTAAAAAAATACTTAACCAAAGAATTAGGTCCCGAAATAAGGCACTGGGCCCTTATTATACTAAAATGGAACTTTTACAAATATAACAATATTGCAAAATCATGAGCTTAGAGAAAATAAGGCTCGTCTTAGAAAATCCTAGTGTATCATATCGATGCTGCTATTAGGTATAGAATAACGAATGAATTGATTATATCCTTAATTTTATATGTAATTAGTCTTCATCCATTAAAATTAATTATTTTGTATTGAAATAAATTATAAAGTCTAATAATTCAAACCATGTTGTGTTGTAATTATGTTGATCACATGGAAAAAGTAAAATATAAATTATAAGTAAAAGTAATAAACTATAATATATAATATTAATATGCTTGATTTATGTATGGTCTGGAATAAATATTTGTAGTTGTTGGACATAGGTTGTAGCATCCATATTTGATTCAAAATGACATTACTTGATGGCTCAAATATTATTTTGAATAAATCCCATAAAATTGGTGAAGTTCATCCCTTTTTTCTTTGAAAGAGAGTGGCATAAAGCACTATAGGTTGAGGGTGTGTAGAAAATTAGCATAAACATCTCTATGTTAGGTTCCCTCTAAAATTTGGAAAATGATGAATGGTTGAAATCACTAAATCCATTGCTTGGTTTCAATTTTGAAACATTCAATCAATTTTAAGATTAAAAAAAACATCAAAATTTTAGTTCTCAATTTCTAAGGTTGTGGTTTTGAAGTTCTTATATTATGGCATCTAATTCTCAAATATTTTTTTCTAGAAATAAATATCAAAAAGGAAGGGTGGGGTTCTTTTGGTGCCACTTATCCTACGATAAGGCAGGGTTTCCAAACATGCATAATATTTTTAGCTTGTTATTAATTCCTATATATAATGGAATATTGTAATCAAATTTTCACAAAATATCATTGCCTATAAATCATTTGCAACAATACCTACCTTATTTTCTTGTCTACTATGAATATTTTCTCCAATTAGTATTTTTTTCAAAATGTAAATTTATTAAACGAAAAATTACAAATTTTATTGAGGTTGGATGAAATTAGCCAATGGATTTGAAAATTTGTTTAAAACCAAATTTTTTATCTCAATTTTGTAAAAAATACAAAAAGGGAATAAAACAATATGAAGGAAAAATATTAATACTACAAGTGAAAGGTGGTATCTAGACAAGGAATAGAAGGTGGTGGGAGTTTAATACTCCACCTTCCTATGGCTTCCTTCATTACCTATGCCTTATTCAATTGATACCTTATTTATTGAAACTTTGATGACTTTTAGCCTTCTCCCATCATGCTCTACAATTGGAATTGGATAGCTCTTGATTAGTAGTTATAACTATTATTGTTGGTGTTGTTTGTTCTTGTCGCTCCTAATCAATGTTGTGGGTTCATTGGAATGGTTATTATGATTCACATTGTCCCTACTTGTTCTTGTTATCGGGACCTTCAAAAAATGTATTATTCTTGGCATTATCCTTTATTTTTAGCATTGTTGGATCACTAGAATAATTATTTGCTTGACAATATATCTTCTCATAAAGTGTTCGATGATGCCTTCAATCTCGTTTGACTAATTTCTTCTCTCTGAATTCAAGGATCTATGCTCTACCATATTTCTGATAGATATCCTATATCTCACTCAATAGTTTTATTTTTTACATGCATAGGGTAGTTAAAATCTTCCCTACCTAATTACTATATACTAAAATTATATTGAAGCTGATCTTGGGTCCTGGTTTTTGAAATTTGTTCGCGCTCGTTCAGTTTCCTGCTGGGCTCGGCTCTGCCCTGCCCGAGCTGGGCATGGAGCCCTTAGCTGCTGGGGTGGCCACTGGTGGGCGGACCGCTTTGGACAGGTGAGGTTCAAGTCCAATCTTCTCTTTCGTCTTTCGTTCTTTGCGCTCGTTCTGCCATTGGCTAGGCTCGGCTCTGTTCTGCCTGGCCTGGGCGTGCCTGGGAGGCCTTAGGTGTGCGGGGCATTCTTGTCTGGTGTGGTCCAGGCCTTCATGCCTGCCTCTGCTCCTGTGGTTTGTTAGCTCTGGGAGATGCTGTGTTGGTGCATGGGGCCCCTGCTCTGACCCCTGCCCCTCCACCCCCGATCATGTCGAACGAAGGTGATTCCACTCAGCCTTTAGATTTAGATGCATTCAGTTCCCTAGTTGCTGCAGCTAATAAGAGGCCACCCTCGGCCTCGCAACAAAAGTTCGTTAAGAGGTTGGACAACATCCCTACGGTGTCTCTACCGACAGATGATGCTTGCAGATCTGCGTTAAACCTTGCCGAAAGGGGCCTCATCGGCTAGTTTACAGGGCTATGGCCATCACCGAAGGCTGTTGATGATTGGGTCAGGCGAAACTGGATCCCTCTGGTGAAGGAAGGTATAAAAAGTCACTTTGTAGGCAAAGGGTTTTTCGTTTTCGTGTTCGAAAACGTGGAAGATCGAAGCTTGATCTTCAGAAGCGGACCTTATTTCATGGGCCCCCAAGGGCTTTACCTAAACAAATGGTCCCTCGATTTTGACCCTGCCCAAGATGTGCCCACAGCCGTTCCTGTTTGGGTGCGCCTCCCGCACCTCCCTCTCCATTGTTGGAGTCAGAGCGCTTTGCAATCCATAGGCAATGCCCTCGGCAGGTATATTGACCAGGCCCCGAGAAAGGATCAATTCTCCTGCGCACGCATCTGTGTGGAAGTTGATCTGGAGGTCGGGCTCCCTGAAGCCATCAATCTTTCGGTGGCAGACTGGTCGCACATTCAAGAGTTAGATTATGAACAGCTGCCTTTTAAATGTCGACACTGCCACGAATATGGGCACTTTGCAAGATATTGTAAAAAAAAAAACGAAGAAATAGCAGAGAAAGAAAAAGGCGAGCAGTGGAAGCAAGCAAAGAGGACAGCAAGCAGCAGGCAAAACAACAAAAACAAAGTAAAAAAGACAGGGAACAAAACAGGGCAAGAAGGAGCAAGTAATCAACCCAGTGGAAGCAAGGAAAACAACAGCATTGCTGGAGACAAAAACCCCTTCGAATCCCTTATCCCGCCGTCAGATCCTCCAGAGGTCGAGCAGGAAGATCATCCACAGATGAATAATGCAGACAGCCAAGAGACATGTAACATTCCAAACCCAAACTCTAGCAATACCTCTTCTCCTTCTTATGCTGATATCATAAAACAAAAGAAGAAGATACTAGAAAACACGTGCTCATCTGATGAGGAAACCTTCGAAAGGCCATCTAAAAAAGTGGGAAGAAGAACAAACAAGGAAACAAGGGAAGAAGAATCAGAACGGCAGAAAACCCTAGGCAGTCAAACTACCATTGAAATGTCCATTGGGAGAAACACAAGACCAAGGGCGCCCAAGGGAGGTGGTCCCACCCAATCAAGTGGTAAATGATGCAGCTGGTCTCTTGGAACTGCAGGGGTCTGGGTAATCCCAATAAGGCAGAGGCTATCAAAGATTTATTGAAGATGGAAACAACGGACATCCTTATGCTCCAAGAGACCAAAATAGAAGGGGAAACCCTTCTAAATACTAGCATCATGAAATGGAAGTATGATTCAGGAAAGGAAGTCAGTGCAAGGGGTTCGGCCAGAGGAATTGGTACATTTTGGTCAAAAAACTCCTTCACATTAGATCGATTTTCTGAGACCCAGCATTTGGATCTTCACAGAGCTGCGACACATTGCAAGTAACCTCTCCCTCGCCCTGTTTAATTTGTATGTTCCTGTGCATTATGAAGAAAAGAGAGAGTGCTGGAGGTCACTCTTGGAATATATAGAGCAGATCAACCCCAAAAATATGATCATAGGTGGTGATTTGAATATTATTCTGGATTCCACAGAAAAAAGAGGAGGGAATTACTCTAGGGATCCTTTTCTCAATACAGTGGGAAACCTGATTCTGCAGTGGGATTTAGTTGACTCCAAACCCATGAAAGGCAAATACACCTGGACTAACAATAGAACAGGAGTAAATCATATCTCTGCTAGGCTTGATAGATTCCTCATCAGCAGCTCCTTAATGATGGACAACAGAATAGTCTTTTCCAAGATTCTCCCAAAGCTTACATCGGATCACAAGCCAATCCTTTTATGTCTAAAAGAAGAAGAAGACCTAGGTCCCCTCCCATTTCGCTTTAATCCTCTCTGGGCAGGTAAGGAAGGCTTTTTTGAAACAGTACAAACAGCTTGGAGGGCAGATGTTCTCGGTTCCCCAAGCTATGTGTGGGAACAAAAAATGAAAAACACAAAAAAGCTCTTAAATATTGGATAAAGCATCCCATGCACACCCCCACTAGTCAGAGAAAGGAGGCAGTTCTGCTGTTGGAAGGATTACAATTTGAAATGGAGGAGAAGGATCCCTCTCCCACAGACTTAGCTAATGAAAAATCTGCCCAAAGGAATACATACTGTTCTTTTAGAAACGAAGAAGAACATTGGCGCTTAAAGTCTCGAAGTCTGTGGCTTAAATCTCGTGACAGAAATACCACATACTTCCATAGACAGTGTAGGGCACGCCTTTCACGCAATCATATAGCAGAAATCACCAACTCTAATGGACAGGTGTATAAAGGATTTACTCAAATCAAAGAAGCAGCTGTTAACCATTTTCGGAACCTTCTAAGTGCGGAAAGAAATGGGACTGAGGAGGATGCATTAGAGTTTCTCTCAACCATCCCAAATTTGGTCAATGTGGAAGATAATTACTCTCTGATGAGCCCAGTCACAGAAGAAGAGATAACTAATATAGTCTGGTCCATGGAACCAGACAAAGCTCCAGGGCCTGACGGTTTCTCAGTACATTTTTATAGAATATGTTGGGAGATTATCAAATATGATCTCTTCAGAATGATAAGAGGATTCTTGAGGAAGGAAAAAGTGGGTGGAGGTATAAACTCAACCTTCCTCGCTTTAATCCCCAAGGATTCAAATCCAAGCTCCTTTGACAGATATAGGCCGATCTCACTCTGCAATTCATCCTATAAAATTGTGGCCAAACTTCTGGCTAACAGAATTAAGCCTCTTCTACAAAAGCTCATCTCTCCGGCCCAAGGAGGATTTGTACAAGGCAGAGAGCTACTGGACAATGTCATTCAAATTCAAGAAGCCCTGCATTCCAGTCAAAGCAGGAAATAACAAGGTATGATAATCAAGTTGGATATGTGTAACGCCTTCGACAGAGTTAATCGTTCTTTTATGTTTAGGGTCCTTGCAGCCTTTGGATTCAAACAAGAATTTATAAATCTCATCAAAGCTTGCACTGAAAACATCTGGATAGCCCCAATGGTGAATGGTAGCCCAGCTGAGTTCTTTTTAGCCACGAGGGGTCTGAGGCAGGGCTGCCCTCTTTCCCCCTTCCTCTACATTCTGCTAGCTGATTCATTAAGTAGAAAGCTGTCACAGGAGAAGCAAATTGGATCCATACCAGGGATAAGAATTGTGCAAGGTGTTGCTCCAGTGAATCACGCGCTCTTCGCTGATGATTCCCTCCTCCTCGGGGGAGCTTCCATGAGAATGGAAAACGCCTTCAAGATCATCGTCCAAAAGTTCTGCAGCATCTCAGGAGCGTTAATCAGCGAGAGGAAAAGTGTTGTCTATGGATGGAATATAGACCAGCATTCGATTGAGAGGATTTCCAGCGTTCTGGGGTTCAAAGGTTATGCTGCGTGGGATAAAATTAAGTATTTAGGCCTTCCTTTGACGTTGGGTTCCAATCACAATCACCTGTGGGAGGAGGTGATCTCAAAGTTCAAGAAAAAGATTGCTGCGTGGGGTGGAGTTTGGCTTTCTACAGGCGGCAAGCTTACTCTAATTCGTTCTGTGCTATCTGCTATCCCAACATTTCAAGCCTCTCTGCTGATGGCTCCAAGGAAAATCGCTGATCAAATCTCATGTATTATACGGAATTTTCTATGGAATGGAGGGAAGGGAAACAGCAATCGATTTCACCTTATTAATTGGGAAACAACGAAGCGTCCCTTTGCTGAGGGCGGGCTTCAAATTCGTGACCCACAGCATGCAAATTTAGCCATGGGCTGTAAACTCCTGTGGCAGCTTATAACAGAGCCTTCGCACCCAGTCAGCCAACTCTTAAAACATAAGTACCTTAAAAATCAGTCGCTCTCCTTCTTCAATCCAGCGCTTGCTCCTAGAGGAACGCAGGCTTGGAGGCTCTGCTGTAAAGGGCTTGAATTCTTCAGATCACAATTGTATAAAATTCCAGGGAACGGTAAAAACACTTTGCTGTGGAAAGAACGAGTCATGGGACACCCTCCACTTTCAGCTAATAATGAAATTGTCGACTTAAGAGTCTGGTTAAGTTCAAGAGGAATCCGAAAAGTCGAGGACATCGTTGAGTGGGATATCAACGGCAATTGGCAGCGTTGGAGACTGCCCATCATTCCAGCGCATCTAAAAAAACAGCTGAATACTCTCACAGATGCCATTACAGATTTTACACCTGTGCACAAGGATGAAGATGACTCTTGGGGATGGGGGAAAACAGGAGTGTACTCAGTCAGGCAAGGATACTTACAGATGCAAGGAAAAAAGACCTCTCAGCACCCGGAAACAGTGTGGAAGCAGATCTGGGAATTCTTCAGCATTCCCAAGATTAATTTCTTTTTCTGGACCTTATTTCATAACAAAATCCTGACTGGTGATAACCTGTGCAAAAGAAACATAGCAGGACCTCACCGATGTGTGTTCTGCAAAAATGCCTTGGAAACCTCAGTACACATGTTCATCGATTGTGAGTACGCTCAGAAGGCTTGGACTAGCTTCTTGACAGGTCTGAATGTGATCCCTCCTGCTCATTGTTCGATCACTGACATGTTTTCGTCTTGGAGAGCTCGATATCCCCTCAACATCACTGAAAAATCTCTCTAGCTCAAAGTGTGGACTGCAGCTCCAAAATATGTTTGCTGGAAGCTGCGGCTCGCCAGGAATGATATCGTATTCAATCAAAAAGAAACAACAGCAGAGAATGCTGCGGAATAGGCCAAGAATCTACTTTTAGAAACTTTACGACATTCCACTGTCAAAGAAGATAGCTCCCTCCGAAAGGAAGAAAGGGCATGGCTGGATGGCTTCTCCCCCATGCCGAGAACTTCAGCAATCACTCGTCCAAATCAAAAGGAAAAATGGCAGATTAGAGACACCTTGGATAGTTTCCAGAAGTGGTGGAAAGCATAAGGTAAATGCACTATCTTCTTCGACGGAGCCTCGAAAGGCAACCCAGGCAGGTCTGGAGCAAGTGGGGTTATATACCTCCCGAATGGGAGAAAGGAGGACTTCAGCTGGGGTCTTGGGTTTAAAACCAACAATCAGGCCGAAGTCCTCAGTCTTTTAAAAGCTTGTCAACTGGCCAGAAAAAGAAACGCAAGAGACATCTTAATTTTTTAAGACTCTGAATTGTTGATAAAATCCTTAATAAACAAAAAAGCGCCCAAGGATCCAGTACTAAACAAGCAGCTCAAAAGAGTGAGCAGACTTCTACAGGAATTCTCCACAGCACAAATCTTCCATATCCTCAGAGATTTAAACACAGAAGCAGACACATTGGCAAATACAGGATGCACACTAGAAACGAGCATGATCAGCATAAATGCAGGGGCACTGAATATGGCATCTATTCCCTAAATGAGCAAGGCATCCTTGCAAAAGCAGAGAAATGTAATGACAGAAACAGTGAATTGTAATGCTTGACCTGGCTTTGGCCATTCTTCTCCATCAATAAAAATACTCGTTACAATTAAAAAAAAAAAAAAAAAATCTTCCCTACCTAAAGTGCTCATGTTATTTCAAGATATAAACCTAAATTTTACTTTCAAGAAAAACATTTAATTTCCCAAAAATATGAGATTTCAACAATATTTTTCGTTCCTAATCCCACTTGTTAGGGTGCTTCTGATATGTTTGTACACCCTGATAATTTATTTCAATGCAAATGACACTAGATATGGGAACCTAGATGTCCCCATTTTGGTCCTCGTGAAATCTAGACTAATAATTTAATTGATATTTTCTTTATTCCAATCACCATTTCAATTACCTAACATTTGATTCATGATTTGGCCCTCGCTTCACTTCACTTCACACTTATAGAATAATGTAAAAATGGAGTGTTCTAAAATTGTGAATTTTATGTTGATGAGTTATGAGTTATACTCGTGGGTTTTTGAGTTGGTTTACTTCATAGCTAGTGCTATGAGCTTGTTTACTTGTTTTCTATATTTTCTAATATAGAATGTCCAAGATTTTTTAAGAGTCTACATAGATATAATGTTTGATGAAGCATTGGCATAATTAAGTGTGATCTCACATGTTGTGAGTCTGTGTGGTTTTATTTATATACTATTTATGTGTGTCTCTTTGATATTCTAGTTTGGTATCATATACAGTAAGTAGGGATATGAAAGTCCATATCCAGATCTTAGTTGTTGTTGAGTGTGCCTTTTTGCACACTGTTATGAAGTTCGCGTGAGAGTGATTGAACCATTGTTAAATTGTATAGAGATATGATCTGATCGTTTCAATAGTCGTGTGGAATGTTCATCTATAGATCCATTAAGTGCCAAAGGGGTTGTTTGTCGACAAACATGTTTGCATGTTTTCTATATCGCATTGAGCTAGAGTTCATACATGTTCACAAACTAGGTTTTGGATTTGTCTCTTGTTGATGTGAGTAAAATTTCTTTGCCTAAGTGTTGAATAGTCCACCATTTTTTTGGGTTTGGATCTGAAAGAGTTGTCACATATGCGAGTACTCTGGACCACTACAAAGGCTAAAGATAATTGTTTCTTTAAATCACATGCCAATTCTTTTTCCATTTTACACATGGTGATTTTCTTTTATCCTAGTTAATATTTTATTAATATTTTATTATTAAGCTTTCTTTATTGGCGAAAATAATTTCTGTCCAGTTTTTTTTCTTGTGACAAGAGTTAAAGAATTAAATAAAAAAAATGTTTTGGAAAAGAGGTTTGGAGAAGGAGAAATAAGAGATTAAAAAAATGAGTTATATTGGATGGTGCTAGTGGTGGGGTGTGGGATGTATCTAAATTTAAAGTATAACATAGTTTTCTTTTTCTTTTTTTCTTTTACATTTGGTGCATTTTTTTGGGACATTAATAAATTTAATTTTTTTGGTTTATTATTATCTAAATGAATCCATTAAATTTGATGGAGAAAATAATGTGAATTGGAAATTAAAGTTGTTGAAAATTCTAAAGTTTTATAATTTGTGGTCAATTGTGAGTGGGGATGTATCCAAGCCCATTGTTGTTGGCTCTATTCCACATTGGGAGAAATGAGAAACAAAAGAAAAGGTGTTGATGTGTTTGTTTGTAAAGGACAATGTAATTCCACACCTCAAATATTTCAAGACATCTAAAGAAGTGTGGGGTGTGCTTAAATTTTTGTATGAAAAAAAGTACAAACTGAATCTTATTTTTGAAGACTAAGCTTTTATCTATAAAAATGGAGTCAAATGAAAATATAAGAAATTTTATTTCCCATCTCAAATATCTAAAAGATAAGTGACGAGATTCTTGTTTGCAGTTTTTTGTAGATAGGACTTGTAGAAGACGAATCCAAAATATCCTTCACAATTTGATTTTCAAGTTGATATTTCAAGTCCATCACGACAATATCTTCGTGAAATGTGTCCAATAATGAGTTGGTCTCCATGACATTAAATGGCTTAGTGAAAAATTATCAATTTCTTGTTTCAATTATTTCAGCTAGATAGAATCCTCGTAATTTTGATGAATTGAGAGGAATTCTTCTACAGAGGAAGAGAGGAAGAAGAGTTTTCATTTGGGCCCTAATATTTCAGATTTGGCATTGGTAGAAAAGGGTAAAAAGCCATTTAAAGGTAATCCATGGGACAAGAATAAAGGAGTAATGTTTCAAGCGAAACATTAAGGTATCACACAAATCTAAATTTCCAACACATGATAAGCGAAATGATGATTGTTATTGTTATGGAAAACATAGGCATCACTGTAAACGTTTCTATAAAAGAAAATATAATGAGTCGAAATAAAGAAATAGAAAGCATAATGGAAATTTTGTGGACAAAGACACCTCAATCAGTGATGGATTTAAAAATATTATATTATTTGCTTATGATGTTGCATTGTTTGTGGAGATTGAAGATATAAATTCTTGGATCATCTATTCTAGTGCATCACTACATATGGATTGTAATAAGGATTGGTCACTGTCGAATATTATGAGAAAATTGATGGAACATTTGTTTAACTAGGAGATAAATAATTACTTAAATTTTAAGGTTATGGAGTAATAAGTGTGAATTTTACTAATGGAAAAGTGAGAGAGATCCATAATCTAATGTATGTTCCTAGTATAAAAAGGATTTAATTTATGTTTCTACTATTACTAACCAATGGATGGTGCTAGTGGTGGGGTGTCGGATGTATCTAAATTTTAAGTATAACATAGTTTTTTTTTCTTTTTTTCTTTTACATTTGGTGCATTTTTTTGGGACATTAATAAATTTAAATGTTTTGGTTTATTATTATCTAAATGAATCCATTAAATTTGATGGAGAAAATAATGTGAATTGGAAATTAAAGTTGTTGAAAATTCTAGAGTTTTATAATTTGTGGTCAATTGTGAGTGGGCATGTATCCAAACCCATTGTTGTTGGCTCTATTCCACATTGGGAGAAATGAGAAACAAAAGAAAGGGTGTTGATGTTTTTTTTTTTAAAGGACAATGTAATTCCACACCTCAAATATTTCAAGACATTAAAAGAAGTGTGGGGTGTGCTTAAATTTTTGTATGAAAAAAAGTATAAACTGAATCTTATTTTTGAAGACTAAGCTTTTATCTATAAAAATGGAGTCAAATGAAAATATAAGAAATTTTATTTCCCGTCTCAAATATCTAAATGATAAGTGATGAGATTCTTGTTTGCAGTTTTTTGTAGATAGAACTTGTAGAAGACGAATCCAAAATATCCTCCACAATTTGATTTTCAAGTTGATGTTTCAAGTCCATCACGACAAGGTCTTCGTGAAATGTGTCCAATAATGAGTTGGTCTCCATGACATTAAATGGCTTAGTGAAAAATTATCAATTTCTTGTTTCAATTCTTTCAGCTAGATAGAATCCTCCTAAGTTTGATGAATTGAGAGGAATTCTTCTACAGACGAAGAGAGGAAGAAGAGTTTTCATTTGGGCCCTAATATTTCAGATTTGGCATTGGTAGAAAAGGGTAAAAAACCATTTAAAGGTAATCCATGGGACAAGAATAAAGGAGTATTGTTTCAAGCGAAACATTAAGGTATCACACAAATCTAAATTTCTAACACATGATAAGCGAAATGATGATTGTTATTGTTATGAAAAACCTAGGCATCACTGTAAAATTTTCTATAAAATAAAATATAATGAGTCGAAATAAAGAAATAGAAAGCATAATGAAAATTTTGTGGACAAAGACACCTCAATCAGTGATGGATTTAAAAATATTATATTATTTGTTTATGATGTTGCATTGTTTGTGGAGACTGAAGATATAAATGCTTGGATCATCGATTCTAGTGCATCACTACATATGGATTGTAATAAGGATTGGTCACTGTCGAATATTATGAGAAAATTGATGGAACATTTGTTTAACTAGGAGATAAAAAATTACTTAAATTTTAAGGTTATGGAGTAATAAGTGTGAATTTTACTAATGGAAAAGTGAGAGAGATCCATAATCTGATGTATGTTCCTAGTATAAAAAGGATTTAATTTAAGATTTCTACTATTTCTAATCAATATTTTCTTTATTCCAAGCACCATTTCACTTACCTAACATTTGATTCATGATTTGGCCCTCACTTCACTTCACTTCACACTTATAGAATAATGTAAAAATGGAGTGTTCTAAAATTGTGAGTTTTATGTTAATGAGTTATGAGTTATACTCGTAGGTTTTTGAGGTCGTTTACTTCATAGCTAGTGCTATGAGCTTGTTTACTTGTTTTCTATATTTTTTGATATAGAATGTCCAAGATTTGTTTAAGAGTGTATATAGATATAATGTTTGATGAAGCATTGGCATAATTAAGTGTGATCTCACATGTTGTGAGTCTGTGTGGTTTTATTTATATACTATTTATGTGCGTCTCTTTGATATTCTAGTTTGGTATCATATACAGTAAGTAGGGATATGAAATTCCATATCCAGATCTTAGTTGTTGTTGAGTGTGCCTTGTTGCACACTGTTATGCAGTCTATGTGAGATTGATTGAACCATTGTTAAATTGGATAGAGATATGATCTAATCGTTTCAATAGTCGTGTGCAGTGTTCATCTGTAGATCCATTGAGTGCCAAAGGGGTTGTTTGTCGACAAACATGTTTGCATGTTTTCTATCGCATTGAGCTAGAGTTCATACATGTTCACAAACTAGGTTTTGGATTTGTCTCTTGTTGATGTGAGTGAAATTTCTTTGTCTGAGTGTTGAATAGTCCACCATTTTTTTGGGTTTGGATCTGAAAGAGTTGTCACATATGTGAGTACTCTGGACCACTACAAAGGCTAAAGATAATTGTTTCTTTAAATCACATGCCAATTCTTTTTCCATTTTACACATGGTGATTTTCTTTTATCCTAGTTAACATTTTATTATTAAGCTTTCTTTATTGGCGAAAATAATTTCTGTCCAGTTTTTTTTCTTGTGACAAGAGTTAAAGAATTAAATAAAAAAAAAAATTTGGAAAAGAGGTTTGGAGAAGGAGAAATAAGAGATTAAAAAAATGAGTTATATTGGATGGTGCTAGTGGTGGGGTGTGGGATGTATCTAAATTTTAAGTATAACATAGTTTTTTTCTTTTTTTCTTTTTTTCTTTTACATTTGGTGCATTTTTTTGGGACATTAATAAATTTAAATTTTTTGGTTTATTATTATATAAATGAATCCATTAAATTTGATGGAGAAAATAATGTGAATTGGAAATTAAAGTTGTTGAAAATTCTAGAGTTTTATAATTTGTGGTCAATTGTGAGTGGGGATGTATCCAAACCCATTGTTGTTGGCTCTATTTCACATTGGGAGAAATGAACAACAAAATAAAAGGTGTTGATGTGGTTGTTTGTAAAGGACAATGTAATTCCACACCTCAAATATTTCAAGACATCAAAAGAAGTGTGGGGTGTGCTTAAATTTTTATATGAAAAAAAGTACAAACTGAATCTTATTTTTGAAGACTAAGCTTTTATCTATAAAAATGGAGTCAAATGAAAATATAAGAAATTTTATTTCCCATCTCAAATATCTAAATGATAAGTGATGAGATTCTTGTTTGCGGTTTTTTGTAGATAGAACTTATAGAAGAAGAATCCAAAATATCCTCCACAATTTGATTTTCAAGTTGATGGTTCAAGTCCATCACGACAAGATCTTCGTGAAATGTGTCCAATAATGAGTTGGTCTCCATCACATTAAATGGCTTAGTGAAAAATTATCAATTTCTTGTTTCAATTCTTTCAGCTAGATAGAATCCTCCTAAGTTTAATGAATTGAGAGGAATTCTTCTACAGAGGAATAGAGGAATAAGAGTTTTCATTTGGGCCCTAATATTTCAGATTTGGCATTGGTAGAAAGGGTAAAAAACCATTTAAAGGTAATCCATGGGACAAGAATAAAGGAGTAATGTTTCAAGCGAAACATTAAGGTATCACACAAATATAAATTTCCAACACATGATAAGCGAAATGATGATTGTTATTGTTATGGAAAACCTAGGCATCACTGTAAACTTTTCTATAAAATAAAATATAATGAGTCGAAATAAAGAAATAGAAAGCATAATGGAAATTTTGTGGACAAAGACACCTCAATCAGTGATGGATTTAAAAATATTATATTATTTGTTTATGATGTTGCATTGTTTGTGGAGACTGAAGATATAAATGCTTGGATCATCGATTCTAGTGCATCACTACATATGGATTGTAATAAGGATTGGTCACTGTCGAATATTATGAGAAAATTGATGGAACATTTGTTTAGCTAGGAGATAAAAAATTACTTAAATTTTAAGGTTATGGAGTAATAAGTGTGAATTTTACTAATGGAAAAGTCAGAGAGATCCATAATCTGATGTATGTTCCTAGTATAAAAAGGATTTAATTTATGTTTCTACTATTACTAACCAATGGATGGTGCTAGTGGTGGGGTGTGGGATGTATCTAAATTTTAAGTATAACATAGTTTTTTTCTTTTTTTCTTTTTTCTTTTACATTTGGTGCATTTTTTTGGGACATTAATAAATTTAAATTTTTTCATTTATTATTATCTAAATGAATCCATTAAATTTGATGCAGAAAATAATGTGAATTGGAAATTAAAGTTTTTGAAAATTCTAGAGTTTTATAATTTGTGGTCAATTGTGAGTGGGGATGTATCCAAACCCGTTGTTGTTGGCTCTATTCCACATTGGGAGGAATGAGAAACAAAATAAAAGGTGTTGATGTGTTTGTTTGTAAAGGACAATGTAAATCCACACCTCAAATATTTCAAGACATCAAAAGAAGTGTGGGGTGTGCTTAAATTTTTGTATGAAAAAAAGTACAAATTGAATCTTATTTTTGAAGACTAAGCTTTTATCTATAAAAATGGAGTCAAATGAAAATATAAGAAATTTTATTTCCCATCTCAAATATCTAAAAGATAAGTGACGAGATTCTTGTTTGCAGTTTTTTGTAGATATAACGTGTAGAAGACGAATCCAAAATATCCTCCACAATTTGATTTTCAAGTTGATGTTTCAAGTCCATCACGACAAGATTTTCGTGAAATGTGTCCAATAATGAGTTGGTCTCCATCACATTAAATGGCTTAGTGAAAAATTATCAATTTCTTGTTTCAATTCTTTCAGCTAGATAGAATTCTCCTAAGTTTGATGATTTGAGAGGAATTCTTCTACAGAGGAAGAGAGGAAGAAGAGTTTTCATTTGGGCCCTAATATTTCAAATTTGGCATTGGTAGAAAAGGGTAAAAAACCATTTAAAGGTAATCCATGGGACAAGAATAAAGGAATAATGTTTCAAGCGAAACATTAAGGTATCACACAAATCTAAATTTCCAACACATGATAAGTGAAATGATGATTGTTATTGTTATGGAAAACCTAGGCATCACTATAAACTTTTCTATAAAAGAAAATATAATGAGTCGAAGTAAAGAAATAGAAAGCATAATGGAAATTTTGTGGACAAAGACACCTCAATCAGTGATGGATTTAAAAATATTATATTATTTGTTTATGATGTTGCATTGTTTGTGGAGACTGAAGATATAAATGCTTGGATCATCGATTCTAGTGCATCACTACATATGGATTGTAATAAGGATTGGTCACTGTCGAATATTATGAGAAAATTGATGGAACATTTGTTTACCTAGGAGATAAAAAATTACTTAAATTTTAAGGTTATGGAGTAATAAGTGTGAATTTTACTAATGGAAAAGTGAGAGAGATCCATAATCTGATGTATGTTCCTAGTATAAAAAGGATTTAATTTAAGATTTCTACTATTTCTAATCAATATTTTCTTTATTCCAAGCACCATTTCACTTACCTAACATTTGATTCATGATTTGGCCCTCACTTCACTTCACTTCACACTTATAGAATAATGTAAAAATGGAGTGTTCTAAAATTGTGAGTTTTATGTTAATGAGTTATGAGTTATACTCGTAGGTTTTTGAGTTGGTTTACTTCATAGCTAGTGCTATGAGCTTGTTTACTTGTTTTCTATATTTTTTGATATAGAATGTCTAAGATTTTTTAAGAGTCTATATAGATATAATGTTTGATGAAGCATTGGCATAATTAAGTGTGATCTCACATGTTGTGAGTCTGTGTGGTTTTATTTATATATTATTTATGTGCGTCTCTTTGATATTCTAGTTTGGTATCATATACAGTAAGTAGGGATATGAAATTCCATATCCAGATCTTAGTTGTTGTTGAGTGTGCCTTGTGGCACACTGTTATGCAGTCCGTGTGAGAGTGATTGAACCATTGTTAAATTGGATAGAGATATGATCTAATCATTTTAATAGTCGTGTGCAGTGTTCATCTACAGATTCGTTGAGTGCCAAAGGGGTTGTTTGTCGACAAACATGTTTGCATGTTTTCTATATCGCATTCAGCTAGAGTTCATACATGTTCACAAACTAGGTTTTCGATTTGTCTCTTGTTGATGTGAGTGAAATTTATTTGTCTGAGTGTTGAATAGTCCACCATTTTTTGGGGTTTGGATCTGAAAGAGTTGTCACATATGTGAGTACTCTGGACCACTACAAAGGCTAAAGATAATTGTTTCTTTAAATCACATGCCAATGCTTTTTCCATTTTACACATGGTGATTTTCTTTTATCCTAGTTAATATTTTATTAATATTTTATTATTAAGCTTTCTTTATTGGCGAAAATAATTTTTGCCCAGTTTTTTTTCTTGTGACAAGAGTTAAAGAATTAAATAAAAAAAATGTTTTGGAAAAGAGGTTTGGAGAAGGAGAAATAAGAGATTAAAAAAATGAGTTATATTGGATGGTGCTAGTGGTGGGGTGTGGGATGTATCTAAATTTTAAGTATAACATAGTTTTTTTTCTTTTTTTCTTTTACATTTGGTGCATTTTTTTGGGACATTAATAAATTTAAATTTTTTGGTTTATTATTATCTAAATGAATCCATTAAATTTGATGGAGAAAATAATGTGAATTGGAAATTAAAGTTGTTGAAAATTCTAGAGTTTTATAATTTGTGGTCAATTGTGAGTGGGGATGGATCCAAACCTGTTGTTGTTGGCTCTATTCCACATTGGGAGGAATGAGAAACAAAATAAAAGGTGTTGATGTGTTTGTTTGTAAAGGACAATGTAATTCCACACCTCAAATATTTCAAGACATCAAAAGAAGTGTGGGGTGTGCTTAAATTTTTGTATGAAAAAAAGTACAAACTGAATCTTATTTTTGAAGACTAAGCTTTTATCTATAAAAATGGAGTCAAATGAAAATATAAGAAATTTTATTTCCCATCTCAAATATCTAAATGATAAGTGATGAGATTCTTGTTTGTAGTTTTTTGTAGATAGAACTTGTAGAAGACGAATCCAAAATATCCTCCACAATTTGATTTTCAAGTTGATGTTTCAAGTCCATCACGAAAAGATCTTCGTGAAATGTGTCCAATAATGAGTTAGTCTCCATCACATTAAATGGCTTAGTGAAAAATTTTCAATTTATTGTTTCAATTCTTTCAGCTAGATAGAATCCTCCTAAGTTTGATGAATTGAGAGGAATTCTTCTACAGAGGAAGAGAGGAAGAAGAGTTTTCATTTGGGCCCTAATATTTCAGATTTGGAAATGGTAGAAAAGGGTAAAAAACCATTTAAAGGTAATCCATGGGACAATAATAAAGGAGTAATGTTTCAAGAGAAACATTAAGGTATCACACAAATCTAAATTTCCAACACATGATAAGCGAAATGATGATTGTTATTGTTATGGAAAACCTAGGCATCACTGTAAACGTTTCTATAAAATAAAATATAATGAGTCGAAATAAAGAAATAGAAAGCATAATGGAAATTTTGTGGACAAAGACACCTCAATCAGTGATGGATTTAAATATATTATATTATTTGTTTATGATGTTGCATTGTTTGTGGAGACTGAAGATATAAATGCTTTGATCATCGATTCTAGTGCATCACTACATATGGATTGTAATAAGAATTGGTCACTGTCGAATATTATGAGAAAATTGATGGAACATTTGTTTAACTAGGAGATAAAAAATTACTTAAATTTTAAGGTTATGGAGTAATAAGTGTGAATTTTACTAATGGAAAAGTGAGAGAGATCCATAATCTGATGTATGTTCCTAGTATAAAAAGGATTTAATTTATGTTCCTAGTATAAAAAGGATTTAATTTATGTTTCTGCTATTACTAACCAAGATTTGAAGGATTTAATTTATGTTTCTTATGATTTACACCTCAAGTCATATCCAAGCATTTTCTACTATTTCTAATTTATGTTTCTCCGTTGGTGGTGAGATAGTTCATACTTCCCACCAGTTGATGATACAAAGTTCCATTCACCTCTTTAGTTCCATCATCAATATAGAATTTAACATTACTTTATAAAGGAGTATAAATTTATTTTCATTCTATCATATTGAAGCTTCCAAGGATTCCCCTTATATATTTTATTTTTGTGATGAGTGTCTTACCATATTCCCTCCAAACTTCAAGAACTAAATATTAATGAAATTCACCAAGATCCTTTATCTCAAATACTTGTCACAATTGAATTTTAATTTCTTCAATCATTTTGGATGCAATTCCTATTATGATAAGATAATCAACATATAAATATATCAAAGAAATATTCCCTTCTTAATCTTTATTGATGTACAGGTAAGGATTGTTGAAGATTGCAACAAGAAACAGTGAAGGAGGCATCTTGAAACATCTTTCCTGATCCTAGTTGGAAAGTGATCACCAAAACTAGGTGGGGGCCACACAAGTGATTTTTGTCGCAAAGTCTATTTTTAGACTATGTCTATTTTTAGACATATGGATCATGGTCTATGAGTTGCAGGATGCTATTTATGGATGATTGGTCGAGTTGGTAAAAATAGATGGACCTCTGTTTTTAGACATTGGGCGGAATCTATTTTTAGACTGTTGGGCTAAAAATAGAACAGTCGAATATTATTAACCCTTAATAATATTTAGACTATAAACATTATCTTATCCTCTTGGAGCACTTCAGTTTGATGCTTGGATGTGGCACATGCGGTTGACAGAAGGAAATACACTTTTCCTAAGGGTTATTTGAGCTATTGCATGGTTGACTTCGGTTAGAACTCATGTGGCAGAGTTTGGTGGAATTGATGAGACAGTTGGTAGAGTTGTGTCCGGTTTAACTTAGTTGAACTAGTTGTATTTAGTCCTAGCCAGCAAATACACTAGTGATGAGTGGTGTGAATTAATTATTAATTAATTCACTAATTATTAACTCATAAATCAACTAAAGAACACATCGAGTTAAGCTTGCGGTGCATGGACGAGTTCAGTGGAGACCGATGTTAGAGGTGGGTGAAAGGGTGAGTCTACTATCAGTTGTGACTATAGCTGTGCATGAGATTTGCACACACATTGATTGAGATTTCCAATGAGGATTGCGCAGTACAATCCAGGTGGATTCGAACTTGGATCTTATCATTATTCATCTTGGATTGCGCAGTAGAGGCAGGCAGACTTGTGGAGGAGATTTGAACCTGTGACTTGTTCATCTTCTGTGCTAGTTTTGTGTGTAGCATTGAGATAGTGCTGAGAGCTATGAGAGCTTTGTGCTATGTGTTTTTACATGTTCTATATCATTATAATATACATATAGTTGGGGGTTTTCAGCTATTTCTTTCCCCATTACATACTGTGTTGATATATGTGCTTGATTATGTTTTAATGTGCGCATGCGACTGCTTCTATTTCCGCAAATTGATGATCAATTGTAGAAGAGGTTCTGTATTATGCATGAAGCTTAAATAGTGTGTAATCAGGATAATATTGGTGAATAATTCAGCTATTATTCAAATTTCTACATGGTATCAGAGCGAGAATTGATCATCGGATCTATTACAGTGATTACAATTTATTTCGGTAGACGAGTGTAAAAAAGCGGGCCGGGTAGCCTCTGGATCCATCCTTTCTCTGAAAGGTGATATATCCCGATAAATTCCCCTACAGTCAATCTCTGTGCTAGAAATAATTTTTTCTCAAGTTTAGATCGGAAGCGGTTGAGTTTTAAGCTGTTGGAATTCGAATTACAGAATTATTTTTCTTGGTGTCAAAAGCAAAGATGTCTTTCGTCGGATTGCGATTGGAGTATGCCTTGGAAGGTAGATCGAATTGTATTGCGTGGAAAGACAGGATGGAGGCGGTGCTCGATGAAAATGGGCTGAAGGAGTTCATAGATGCTGAAGTTCCAAAGCCTAGAGATGCAGCCCTGGTTAAGGCTTGGCAAAAGAAGACAGCAAGGTGTCGAAGGATTATGTTGGAGGGCGTGAAGGATCACATTGTATCCAGCCTGCATGGAAAATCTTCTCCATACTTGATGTGGAAAGTGTTGACAGAATTTTTCCAGAGCAAGAGTGACCAAAGGAAGTTGGCGCTCAAGGATAAACTCAGGAAAATAAAGATGGAGAAGAATGACACTATTCTGGTATACTTGACAAAGTTTGTCCACTGCAGGGATGAGCTTGGGAGTGTAGGAGTTAGTGTGGATGAAGAGGACTTGGTGAGCTTGGCTCTCCTTGTTCTTCCAAAGAGTTGGCATTCCTATGAGGATTTTTTCAATGGTCGGGAGAAATTGCCAAGATGGGAGCGACTTTGGTCGGATCTTGTGCAAGAGGAGATAAGGCGGAGTACCAGAGATGGATCTTCATCAAAGGTATCTGATGAAGAATATTGCACTTTGGCTGCCAAAGCAAGGAAGGGGAAGGGCAAGAAGAATTCTTCTCAATCCGGTGTGGATGGTAAAGAGCGTGACATGTCCAAAGTGAAGTGTTTTCACTGTCACGATCATGGACATTACACCACGAATTGTCCACAGAAGAAGAAGAAGTGGGCCGCTGAAGGCTATGATGCAGTGATGTTGAGAATGCGGCAAGATGATGGAGCTTAGTGAAATGAAGTCGCCTTCACTAAGTGGGCCCGCGAGCCAGGTGCAGCGCGAAAGTCTATTTTAGTATGTCTGTTTTTAGACATACGGTATAGTTGTAGAATTCCGGGTTGGAGATTCTTGAAGTATGCGACATGTCGGTAAATAGATGAGACCTTATTTTTAGGACCCATACTATTTTTAGGCTAGTATCTCCTAAAAATATGGAAGTCAAATATTGTTACCCTTAATAATATTTTGACTATAAACGACGATTCTCTCTTGGATCACTTCGAGTTCGAGTCATGGAGGTGACTCATACAACTGGCAACGAGAAGGAATCACGTGGTTCCTAAGGGTTTGATGGCATCTTTCATGGTTGACTTCAGTTGGACTTCAGTGAGAGAAGTTTGGAGGAGTTAATGAGACAGCTAGTGGAGTTGTGTTCTGTTTATTTTAGTTAAACTAGTTGAGATTAGTTTAACTAGCTAATCAATTAGTTATGAGTGGAGTGAATTAAATATTATTTAATTCATTAATTAGTAACTCATTATTCAACTCAAGAACACATTAGTTCACTACAGTGCATGATCAGTTCAGTGGAGACCAGTGAAAGAGGTAGATGAAAGGGTGGAGTTAGCTATCAGTGGCGACATCAGTTGTGCATGAGATTTGCACCACACTTGGAGGATTTGTCCATGACAATTGCGCAGTCAAGCCAAGGAGATTCGAACCTTGGATCTCTATATAGACAGGCCTAGATTGCGCAATAGAGGCAAGGCAATTGGCGATGAGTTTTGAACCAGTAACCTGTTCAAAACTGAGCTAGATTGTGGGTAACTGTATGAGAAAGTACTGAGTACTTGTGAGGAGTATTGTACTGAGTTTGTTACTTGATTTCTCCATTATAATATACACAATGGCTGCGGGGTTTTCGGCTAGAAGCTTTCTGTCTGTCTTGAGTTAATGTGTGATTGATTTGATGTGAGATTGCTTCTATTATTTCGCATGTGACAATTAATTGTAGATGAGATTATGTGTTATGCATGCAATTCGAAATTGATGTGTAATCGGGTTAATCTCCATTGAATAAGTGATTTATTAAGTAATTTCTACATGGTATCGGAGCAAGATTAATTGTCGAGATCTATTATGGTGATTGCAAACTTATTTCCTCGGACAGAGCCTGCATACGGGCCAGGTAGCCTCCGGATTCATCTTTCTTCGGAA
The DNA here is from genome assembly GCA_034641835.2 of Pinus albicaulis. Lineage (NCBI taxonomy): Eukaryota > Viridiplantae > Streptophyta > Pinopsida > Pinales > Pinaceae > Pinus > Pinus albicaulis. The sequence goes on along the minus strand of CM076581.1, from coordinate 1,280,398,658 downwards.
AGTGAAAGGTCTGGTAAATGCCCATGCAGTCAATCTCTGGTTTGGAAATAATTTGTTCTCAAGTGTAGATCGGAAGCGATTGAGCTTGGAGTTTTTTTGTCTAATTTTGCGTGACTTTTTTTTTCTTAGTGCGGTGTTGAAAATGTCTTTCAACGGTTTGCGACTCGAATATGCTCTTGAAGGAAGTTCGAATTATGTTGCATGGAAGGATCGCATGGAAGCAGTCTTAGAAGATAATGGTCTGAAGGAGTTCGTAGATACGGATGTCCCAAATCCCACTGATGCAGCTTTAGTCGATGCATGGCAAAAGAAGATAGCGAAATGTCGAAGGATCCTGTTGGAGGGCGTCAAGGATCATATTGTATCCAGCCTGCATGGAAAGGCTACTCCATATTTAATGTGGAAAGCTTTGACGGATCTATTCCATAGTAAGAGTGACCAAAGGAAGCTGGCGCTCAAAGATAAGCTCAGGAACATCAAGATGGAGAAAGGCGACAGTATCGCCAAATACCTCACGAAGTTCACTCAGTGCAGAGATGAGCTGGGAAGTGTGGGGGTGACTGTCGAAGACGAGGACATGGTCGACCTGGCTCTCCTTGGTCTTCCGAAGGCTTGGTACTCATATCAAGATAGTGTCAATGGTCGGGAGAAGCTGCCGGGATGGGAGCGCCTTTGGGCGGATCTCATGCAGGAGGAGATAAGGAGGACTACTCAAGATGGATCTTCATCAAAGGGAGCTGATGAAGAAAACTGCACTTTGGTGGCCAAAGCAAAGAAAGGGAAGGGTAAGAAAACCTCTCATTCTGGTGCAAAGGGCAAGAAGCAGGATATGGCGAAAGTGAAGTGTTTTCACTGCCATGATCACGGACATTATGCTACCAATTTTCCAAAGAAGAAGAAGAACAAGCAAGTGGGAAGATCTGCAGATGGAGAAGCTTTGGCTTCACAGTTCGAGCTTGACTTTTCACTGATCGCATGCTTGGTTTCAAGTGTGATGGGATCGGTGTGGTTCTTGGACAGCGGTGCGTCATTTCATATGACGGGAGATTGGGAGTTGTTCTCAGATCTGGAGGACAAAGATTTGGGTATGCACATCGAGATGGGCGATGACGGTAGATACAGTGCGACTGGTATCGGTACCGTATCCTTTCAGAGGGAGTCTGGTAAACCCTTTGTCTTAAAGGAGGTCATGCATGTACCTGGATTGAAGAAGAACCTGATTTCAGTAGCGATGTTGGAGGATAAGGGGTATGATGTGGTCTTCAGCGAAGGAAAAGCCTGGAGAGAGCAAGACTATCGGAGAGACATAATTTCCAATGGAGGTGATGGGGTTCGAATCTGTGACCTTTATCAAATAAGTAGTAGATGATCACAGTTTGGCGGTATGCAAAGCAGAGATGTGGTGAGCTGTGATGATGAGGCTAACTATGGCACAGAGAGATTACTATCTACTAAGCGGAGCTTTGAAGATTCGGCAGAGATTTCTATTGACTTTAAGGGCACTACAAGTAATGACGCGGCAAAATAAAGTATGTGAAAGCCACTACTTGGTATGATAGTCGCTACGGCGACGATTCTGAGAGAGTTCGTCGCACGTGTGGTCTCTTTCTCGCTTGTTTGAAAGTAAAAGGTCAGTATTATGTGAACTTGTTGATGATTTTCTAAAGTGCTGATCTTCTTCATGCGTAATAGAAGAGCTTATACATTCACAGTTCTCAGAGTTTCTAAAGCACTGCCCATAGAAGGAGTCAGGGAAGAAGGTGATTGCTCTAAGGAGTGATAATGGTGGTGAATTCATCTCGGCTGAATTCAAGGAGTTCTGCAGCGCAGAAGGGATTCCGAGAGAGCTCATCGCACCCCATAACCCACAGCAGAACGGGGTGGCTGAGCGGAAGAACAGAACGATCGTAGGTGCTGCACGGGCGATGTTGCATGATCAGGGCCTACCCCTTCACTTGTGGGTTGAGGCATGCAATACAACAGTGTATGTGCAGAACCGTTGTCCTCACAAGGTTCTTTGCATGAGTACACTGGAGGAGGCTTATTTTGGCAAGAGGCCCGATATTTCCCATTTGCGGATTTTTGGTTCTCATGTCCACATGCATGTGACGAAGGATGCGAGAAGGAAGCTGGATCCAACCTCCGAGGTTGGAATATTTGTGGGGTACACTGATACACCTCACAACTACCGGGTGTGTGCTGCATGTCAGCAAGACCGCAAAGCATTTTATTGGCAAATTTCAGAGGAAAGCTACGTGTTCGCTGAGAGGAGAGCTACATCAGATGCGATGGGGAGTCAGAATCTTAAGGAGGAGCCTTGATGTGGGATCACCATGTGAGGAGGTTCAGAGGTGGAAGAACCACTGTGCAGCGCCAACTATCGTAGGCGCATGCGCACTACGTGTTTAAATGAACGGTTTCAGATGCAGCAGGTTGTAGACTGACGAAAGACAAATACAGACAAAGAGACAAAATAACGGACGAAGACACTGACATGGCTCTTGTGAGTCAATGTGTTGTGACGGAGCCATCCTCTTTTGAGGAAGCTGTGGAGGAACCCGCATGGGTTGATGCCATGATCGAAGAATATGATTCGATCGTCAGGAACAGTGCATGGGAGATTGTCCCAAGACCGCTTGGGAAATCAAGTGTAGGTTAGACATGGATCTACACAGAAGGTGTCGACGGAGTGTGGGATAAAGGCTAAGGCGAGATTTGTCGCCCCGTGGCTTCTCACGTATCGAGGGGATTGACTATGAGGAGACTTTGCACTCGTCAAGGCGGGGGTGGGGCTCTTCCATACTCTGACGATCAGCAACCTCTCACAGAGTGGTGGTATAACCACCGGGGATGGATGTGAAGACTGCGTTCCTCAATGGAGTTATTGAGGAGGAGGTGTACATAGAGCAGCCTGAAGGTTTTGAGATCTTCAGCAGTGAGTCGCATGTGTGCCGACTCAAGAGAGCACTGTACGGGCCGAAGCAAGCACCTCGTGCTTGGTCACTCGGATAGACAGCTACTTCACCGGGCTTGGATTCTCCAAGAGTGAGGCGAATCCAAACCTGTACCAGATTGTGGTGGAGGGGAAGCTGTTGATCATCGTACTGTATGTAGATGATCTGATTTTGACTGGCGACGAGCAGTTGATACTTTCATGCAAGGAGGATCTTGCACGAGAGTTTGAGATGAAGGACCTGGCATCCTTCATTATTTCCTGGGATTGGAGATTTGGCAGCGCAGCGGAGGACTGTTTGTTTCTCAGGGCAAGTATGCCCAGGAGATTCTAGAGAGGTTCAACATGCAAGGCTGCAAGCCTGATACCCTCTTTCCGGTGGATGGAGGAAGGAGATGCTACTGAAGAGGTACACTGCCACTGCTTCATCGATACTAAATCTCCCTGATGTATCCTGGTCAATATCAATCTCGACATATGCTATGCTTAACCAAATTTTCTAGTTATGGTTAAGCCTTCATCAGCTCTTGCAGCGCGTGCAAGGTATTGTGCTACATCGCAGGCACATCGTGATATGGTCTATGGTACAGACAAGAGGATGGAGTGAAGCTTTCTGGCTTCACTGATGCAGATTGGGCAGGGAGCCCAACAGACCGGAAGAGCACTTCTGGAGGAGTTTTCAGCATTGGGTCGACAGCAGTTTCCTGGTACAGCAAGAAGCAGAGATCCGTGGCACTCAGTTCAGCAGAGGCCGAGTACATGGCAGCAAGCTTGGCTGCATGTGAGGCTATTTGGATGAGGAAGATCCTCGCAGGTTTGTTCAGGTTGCATTTGGAGCCTACAGTGATCTACTGTGATAACCATAGCTGCATCAAGCTCTCGGCTAATCCAGTATTTCATGATAGGTCCAAACATATCGACATCAGGTACCATCACATCAGAGATTGTGTTCAGCGGAGGATCATGATGCTTTCATATGTTCCCACGGAGGATCAGGATGCCGACATCCCGACGAAGGCGCTCACCAGGAGCAAGTTCGAATTCCACAGAGGCAGGATAGGGATTGCAGATAATCCATATCTTGCTGAGAGGGAGTGTTGAGAATGCAGCAAGATGATGGAGCTTAGTGAAATGAAGTCGCCTTCACTAAGTGGGCCCGCAGGCAAATTCTGGCGCAAAAGTCTATTTTTAGACATATGGAGCATGGTTCGGGGATTCCAGTTTGAGATTCTTGGAGCATTGGTCATGTTGGTAAAAATAGATGAGACTCTATTTTTTAGGTCGAAGAGGTCGAAGGCTATTTTTAGACTGCCTCTCCTAAAAATATGGAAGTCAAATATTATTTACCTTTAATAATATTTAGACTATAAACAAATAGCTTACTCTTCTGATCTGTACTCTTACCGAGTCATGGAGGTGACCATGCAACCGACGTAAGGAATCACGTGGTTCCTAGGTTTGATGGCATTCGTATGGTTGACTTCCCACTTGGACTTCAAGTATAAGTTTTGTGAGCTAATCAGATGTGATAGTGGAGTTGTGTTCTCATTTGTTTTAGTTGAACTAGTTGAGATTAGTTAACTAGCTAATCAACTAGATATGAGTGGAGTGAATTAAATATTTAATTCATCAAATATTAACTCATTATTCAACTCAAGAAGACTTGAAGTCTGATTACACAGATGATCAGCTCAAAGGAGACCAAAGGAAGAGGTGCAGATGAAAGGGTGAGTAAAGCTATCAGCTTGAGGATCAGTTTTAGGGATTTGCATTACACTTGGAGGAATTGTCCATGACAATTGCGCAGTCAAGCCAAGGGGATTCGAACCTTGGATCTCTTCATATACAGGCCATGATTGCGCAATAGAGGCAAGGCAATTAGCGGGGAGTTTTGAACCAGTGACCTGTTCAAAACTAAGCTAGATTGTGTGACTTTATGAGAAAGTACTGAGTACTTGTGAGGAGTATTGTACTTGTTTGGTTACATGATTTCTCCATTATAATATACACAATAGCTGCGGGGTTTTCAGCTATAGGCTTTCCCCATACATATTGAGTTAATGTGTGATTTATTTGATGTGAGATTGCTTTTATTATTTCCGCATGTGACAATTAATTGTAGATGAGATTATGTGTTATGCATGCAATTCGAAATTGATGTGTAATCGGGTTAATCTCCATTGAATAAGTGATTTATTTAGCTAATTTCTACAGGTGAGGCTCTTGCCTCACAATTTGAGCTAGACTTCTCATTGATCGCATGCATGGTGTCTAGTGCATTGGGATCGGGGTGGTATTTTGATAGTGGCGCTTCCTTTCACATGACGGGAGATGTGAATCTTTTCAGCGACTTGGTGGAGAAAGATATCCAGTTGCATGTTGTGTTGGGCGACAATGGACGATACAATGCGACCGGCATTGGTACCATAACCTTTCAGAGGGAGTTAGGTAAACTCATTCTTTTACAAGATTAGTGCATATTCCAGTTTCTAAAGAAGAATTTAATTGCTACTGAAATGTTAGAGGATAGCAGCAAGAAGTTTTCTTCAAGAAGGAAAAGTTTTTCCTTCTGGGTGACAAGGCAAATGTAGAAAATCTGGGCTATGTTGGGGATTCACAGAATTTACATACTTGAAGTAGATGGGATGTCTACGGAGCTTCCTATTGTTGGGAAGTGCAAGAAAGACATGCAATTGATGCTTGAGAGGGAGCAAGTTTTGCATGCAGGTAAGAGTGAACCTCGAGATGTGGAGTAGCCACAAGATGAGCATCATGGAGTGGGAGCACCACTCATGCAGAGAAATTTCATGCCAGATGGGTAGAGGGAGTGCATGCAGCTATACCACCAGGTGTGAGGTGGGGTGACATGCATGAATAATCCCAAGAGGAGATTTCTGGGCAGGATTCATGAGATGGTGTGGATCTAATGAATTGAACCTGGCTACGAGGTGCCCATAGTGTAGTAGTAGCATGATCAGTTGGATTGATGTAGGAAGATCAAAGTGACAGTGTCGGATACTGGAGCACGGATCAGAGTTGACAGCAAGTGCAAGAGTGCATGGGTGCAAGAGTTCATCAGTGCAGTGGTTCCTGAGGACATGTGCAGTTGGTACCAGTATAAGTCGAAGACTTTGATGATAGATGCATCAGATTGATTGAGTTTTTTGGAGCCTATTCATTTTCAGAAGAGTTGCATAGCAGATGCATGGAGTTGCATGGCGCTTGTGAAGGTTGCAGGGCGAATGCATGGAGTTTCATGTCACATGCAAAGAAAGTCCTTTCTTGTTGAGAGGGAGTGTTGAAGATTGCAACAAGAAATAGTGAAGGAGGCATCCTGAAACATCTTTCCTGATCCTAGTTAGAAAGTGATCACCAAAACTAGGTGGGGGCCACACAAGTGATTTTTGTCGCAAAGTCTATTTTTAGACTATGTCTATTTTTAGACATATGGATCATGGTCTATGAGTTGCAGGATGCTATTTATGGATGATTTGTCGAGTTGGTAAAAATATATGGAGCTCTATTTTTAGACATTGGGCAGTTTCTAGTTTTAGACTGTCGAGCTAAAAATAGAACAGTCAAATATTATTAACCCTTAATAATATTTAGACTATAAACATTATCTTATCCTCTTGGAGCACTTCAGTTTGAGCTACGGATGTGGCACATGCAGCTGGCAGAAGGAAATACGTTTTCCTATGGGTTAGTTGAGCTATTGCATGGTTGACTTCAGTTAGAACTCAAGTGGCGGAGTTTGGTGGAGTTGATGAGACAGTTGGTGGAGTTGTGTTCGGTTTAACTTAGTTGAACTAGTTGTATTTAGTCTAACTGGAAAATACACTAATGATGAGTGGTGTGAATTAATTATTAATTAATTCACTAATTATTAACTCATAATTCAACTAATGAACACATCGCTAATCACACAGGCTGACGCTTCAAAGGAGACCAAAGGTTAGAGGTGGTGAAAGGTGAGTCTACTATCAACAGGACTATAGTTGTGCATGAG